>CM060317.1:13737774-13805274 GCA_030674155.1 Stramonita haemastoma
GGTACCTGTGTCAACCTACCTGTCATTCAACCTTTCCAGCAGGTATGAGCCCATGCCAGATCCTGTCCCACCAGCGATAGAGTGACACACCACAAAACCCTGTAACAGATGCATTTTCAATCAAAGTCCAAATTATCCGTACTGAAAAGCAGAGCAACAAATGTTGGGTGGAACAAAAAAGAGAATATGCATTTGTCAATACCCCTGTTTAAATTATCTAATTTTTTTCTGGAAAATAACTTAAAATGCACATTATCTAAACACAGAGAAGCATTACTAAAAATTAAAACTGTAGGACAGTGTGGACTACAATGTTCCTCACACAGCACAACATTAATTTGATAGAGCTCTACAGATAATATCAGAATATATCCCAAAAGACAGCCTTTATTCCTAATGGTTATGAAGTTTCATACAGAATGTGCAAAAGAAGGATCTTTTTCTATCACTCTTCATTTTTTTCTTTATTTGTCATTTACAGAACCCATTTCAGTGACTGCTTGATACCCATAGCTCTCTGTGGACTGCAAACTTTAAGAATGCTGGATGATATCTTGTGTGTGGCTGTGTATGGTGAAGCAGGCTGAACAACATAGGATAGTAATGGGATTTCATGAGAAAAATAATGTCATAGAAATGCTAGAAAATCCAAACAAAAATCTCTACTTAGCTCACAGCCCTGCAGAAATTTATCAATGGACCTTATGTTGGTGCTGAAGCCTATGGGCTGACTACAAAGTTCTGCTTATCCTCAGAGAGCTTTGAAAGTGAGTACAAGTTTGTGCACACACAAGGCAAACAGTACACATGCAGATAGGAATACAATGAGGAAATGTTACACTTTACAGTACTGACATACTTGCTGGAAAGAGCAGGCTGATTCAAATCAGAGAAATCCTTTAATAATTGAACAAAACAAGCTACAATATAATAAATACAACCAAAGCTTCCAATCAAAACACTGTATCATAGTGTGTGACATACCTCAAGACTGTCACTCCCATCAGCTTCTCTGTCAATGATGTCAAATATTTCATCGTACAGTCGCTCTGCCTGTAACAAACATGACAAATTATACAAACACTGAAATAGGACTAGTACTTCTATGCCAAGATATCTCATATCACTTTAGAGTGCTGTGACATATCCAAAAACACAACTAATAATGGACATTTGAACCTTATATAATCAAACTCACAGGAAATAAAAGATATGAATTAAAACGAACATTAAATGTATACATCTCATATTACTCAAAGCAAATTCTCCACATTAAATCTTCTCTTTTCAACTCTTTTCCTCCCTCTCATCCACACACACATAAGGAAACTCCATATGTATACATGTAGCACAACATGAGCACACCTACCTGTGAGTACCCACTGGCCCAGTTATTACCAGCACCACCACCATGCTTAGACAGGTAGATGTTCTCTGGGTTGTACAGGTTGGCATATGGAGAATTCATGATGGAGTTGATGACTCGGGGCTCCAGATCAAGCAGCACTGCCCGTGGAATGTAATGTTCATCATCCGCCTGCACAACCAATGTCAATCATTTATATATATATATAACCAGTAGCTCAGTAGTAGTCTTCACTTTTAATGTCTTTCTACTTTAAGTGACACCAGAAGCTCAGCATCAGAGACAAATTGTCATACGACTGTAAATATGATATAAATACTAAATAGCAACACTGGGACAGTTTCCTTTCTGACATATATCCCCTATTAGAGCTCCTTCTCCCTATACATTCCACAGAAAAATCAATTATATAACAAGAAATCTCACCTAGTGTAAGGTAAGGTAAATGGCTATTCAGACAATCACATATTTGATCCCTTTTCTTTTGTTCTTCAACCATGATTTGTGAATTCTTGCTCATTTCCTGCATCCCTCCACTATATGCACATGAGAACCGCGCGCAGCCCCTACTGTCAGTTCGTGCCTAGCCGAGCTACTGTCCAGACGTTTATCATATCGCCTCTCGCTGTGTCGGCAACGCCCATCACTATCAGGAATCTCAGCACTAGCTATAATAGTTTCTAGACCTTGCTTTTCTTGGTTTGTTTTATTTTGTGTATAACTTGGGGGTTGTTGTTGTTTTTTGTAGTGCTTGTGAAATCTGTTTTTTGTGGAAAAGTTTCTGGGGGGGAAAAAAAAAAAAAAAAAAAAAAAAAAAAAAAAAATGGAGACCCATTCTGTGGACTACACCAGTGACCAGGATTCGGTTATGGAGTCAGAATCCTATGAAGAACCACAAGCTGGCACCTCTGCTGAACCCTCAGTGGAAAGGGAACCATCTCTCCGAGACATTTTTTCAATCATTCAGAACCTTTCCAAAAGAATGGACAATTTTGAAAGAAGTGCACCGCACACCAAGAAGAGGAAAATTAGCGCTGACGCTGATAAACCCCTCGCTGAGAATGAAGGGAAAAGGAAGAAGGCAGGTAGTGATTCAGAATTTGTCACCGACAGTGTTTCTGATAAGGCAGAGGAACTGGAAAAAGAGCTGATAGCAGATGCTACAGAGGAGGAGGATGACGATATTTTTGCTGAAATGGCATCATCTTTTGACGATAATGAAGAAAAAGGACCACCGGTCTCAGGAAAATTGGCAAAGCTGCTTGAATCCAGATTTGGATCAAAACTTCCAGACAGAAAGCTGAGGGAAAAACTGACAAAGTACCCGATTCCCGAAAACTGCGCATACCTGGGCGTTCCCCGAACAAACCAGGAAGTTTTTTCTGTCCTCAAGCCCTTCACTAGAAAGACAGACATTCGGATGGCAAATACACAGAAAACACTGTCAAAAGCTGCCATAGCCATAACCCTCTGCACCGACCGACTTTTGAGGGTAAGAGATACCATCTCAGGGCAGGATGCCACTACAGTACGCAGTGAACTGACCGGATGCATAGCTCAACTTTCAGATGCCCTTGCCCTCACAGGTCACGCCAACCATGACCTGTCCCAGAAACGGAGAGACATGCACCGACCCTGCCTACCCCGTGAACTCTCTGGCATATGTGCACCGCAGGTTGCCATGACCCCAGAACTACTGTATGGCTCTGATTTTCACAAATGTCTAAAAGAAGTGCAAGAGTCCCAGAAACTCGGTCAGAACATGCGTGGTCAGCAAAAGAGGAGCACGTGGCAGCATAACAACAGTAGCTCTTTTTTAGGCCGGAAGCTGTGGAGGCAGGGGCGGGGGTTCCTTCGGTCAAGCAAACAAAGTGTTTTGGAAGAAGGGTCAGAAAAACAGCCACCGGCAGTAACTCGATCTTTGACAGAACCGCCCCTCCCTTCTGGAAACAAGGTTAGTGAGTTTGAACTTTGCTTGCCTTCTTTGTGTGCTTATCTTGAAATGAAGCATGATAACTTTAAAGCAGGAAGCTTAAAGGAAAAGCTGTCGCACTGGAATGAACTAACTTCTGACCCTGATGTACTTGAAACAGTTGAAGGAATTAAAATCACCTTTGATGATTGCCCAGTAGACATAAAGCAAAGTTCGCAAAGGTTGTTTAGCAAGCGTGAAAACTATGCTGTTGACTCTGAAATAAGAAACTTGTTGAAAAAAGGTGTGATAAAAGAGTCTTTACCTGAATCAGGACAAGTTGTCTCACCTATCTTTGTTAGGGAGAAAAAAGACGGATCATTGAGAATGATTTTAAATCTGAAAGCTCTGAACAAAAATGTGGAATATAAGAAATTTAAGATGGAAACAATATATACAGCTTTGGATCTAGTTACACAAAATTGCTTTTTCGCATCAATTGATCTGAGAGATGCGTATTACGTCATAGCAGTAGAGGAGACTTTTCGGAAATATCTGAAATTCAGATGGAGAGAAAAACTGTACTGTTTTCAGGCAGCTGCTATGGGACTCAGTCCGATTCCCAGAAAATTCACAAAACTCATGAAACCTGTCCTAGCACGCTTACATGATATGGGTAACCTGATCACTTCATTCATTGATGACAGTTTGATTGTGGGAGAGACTGAAACAGAAGTTGTACAGTGTGTGGTAGACACGATACAATTATTAGACTCTCTAGGTTTCTATGTACATGAAAAGAAATCACAGTTCATGCCTGTGCAAGAAATCACCTACCTGGGTTTCAAAATAAACTCAACAGACATGACAGTCACACTGACAGATGAACGGAAACAAAAACTGCTGTGTGCATGCATTCTATTATTCAGTCAGGAAAGTACAACTATAAGATCTCTGGCATCTTGTATTGGACTAATGGTTTCTTGTTTTCTTGCTGTGCCATTGGGTCCTTTGTACTACAGAGCACTTGAACAAGATAAGTGTTCCGCACTTAAACTAAGCAAGGGGAACTGGGAAAAGCCTGCTGTGTTATCAGCTGAAGGGAAGACAGAGCTAGAATGGTGGATTAATAACATAGACAAGCAAAAGGCTCCCATTCAGAGATCAGACCCCACCATTACTATGAAGACAGACAGTTCACGTACAGGATGGGGTGCTTGGGTTGTTGACACCAAATCACAAACACAAGGCATGTGGAGTGAGAAAGACAAAGAAGGACACATAAATGCTTTGGAGCTATTAGCTGTCTTTTTTGGTCTCAAGTCTTTGTTGCATGACCAACGTAATGTTCACATAAGAATTATGACTGATAACACAAGCACTGTTGGTTGTATTAACAACATGGGTTCGAACAGATCTAAACATCTGAATGATGTATCTCAGCAAATCTGGCATTGGTGTGAAAGCAGAAACATATGGCTCAGTGCTGCTCACATTCCTGGTGTTGAGAATGTTGAAGCTGACAGTCTGTCTAGACAGATCCACATTGACACAGAGTGGAAACTGGATTCAATGCTACTTTCTGAGGCTATGAATATTCTTGATATAAAACCTGTCATTGACTTGTTTGCCTCTAGATTAAATTTTCAGTTTTCCAGATATGTGTCTTATTTGCCTGACCCAGGAGCATGTGCTATTGATGCATTTAGCATGTATTGGGGAAATGAGACTGTTTATTGTTTTCCACCTTTCAGCATTATACCCCGGGTCCTGGCAAAGATAAAGAAAGACAAAGCAAGAGGGGTTATAGTAGCGCCAACCTGGAAAAATCAGCCCTTTTGGCCAGCACTGATGAAAATTCTCACAGCCAGACCTGTCCTCTTGTCAGCCAGAAACACTCTTCTGACACAACCAAGTCAAAAGGAGACAAAACACCCACTGAGGAAAAGCCTGACGCTGCTAGTCTGCAAAGTGTCAGGGATAGATTCAGAACACAAGGCTTTTCTGAGGAGACTACCAGTATTCTCATGTCCTCATGGCGACCCGCAACAAAACAGATGTATGATGTGTACATACGAAAGTGGGAGAGGTACGCGTGTGAGCAACAAGTGGATTCAGTTTCACCGCCTCTAGCCACAGCTGTAAATTTTCTGGCATCGCTGTTGAAAGAGGGATATTCTTATAGCGCTGTGGGCACCGCTCGTTCTGCGCTAAGTTGTTTTCTCTGCAACTATGAAGGGGCAACGTTTGGTCAACACGAACTTGTAAAAAGATTTATGAAGGGTGTGTTCGAAAGAAAACCACCACTACCAAAGTATCACCACACTTGGGATGTAAACATTGTGCTAAAAATGTTAGAAACGTGGGTTCCAGTGCAAAACCTGACGTTCAAGGAACTGACAGTGAAACTTGTGATGTTAATTGCCCTTCTGTCGGGTCAGAGGTGTCAAACTATTGCTGCTTTGGACATCGACAATATGCTACTTTCAAGGAAAAGTGTGTTTTTTATGTAAATAGATTATTAAAACAGTCAAGAAGAGGAGCCCATCAATCACCTATTGAACTCATGGCTCTTGTGGAAAAAGAGGCTTTGTGTGTAGTTCACACTTTGAAAGAATACCTGAGACGGAGCAAAGAACTGAGGGCTCAGAATGCTACCCGACATTTGTTTATCACTCTCCAAGCACCGCACCGAGGGGCCACTAGCGATACCATCGCGCGCTGGCTGAAGTGGACGATGGAGAGGGCAGGCATAGACATTACTCGCTTCACGGCACATAGTACGAGGTCAGCCAGTACTTCCGCTGCTAAACTTGCAGACGCTCCGATAAACATCATCATGAAAGCAGCTGGATGGACAAATGTTTCCACGTTTGCTAAGTTTTATAATAAGAAGACGGGGCCAACACTGACCATGGGCCAATCCATCATGGAGCGTTTCCTACAACATAAATAAGGTAGGACAGTTTCTTGTTTACATGTGGTGGATGTGTTTGTCTCGAGAACACTGTGGCTCTAAAATCTCATGTGCATATAGTGGAGGGATGCAGGAAATGAGCAAGAATTAAATACAACAAAGCGAGACTTACCTAGTAGGGTGAAGCTGGTTGTAAATTCTTGCGAATTTATTGTAGACCGGAACGGAGTGCACATGCCCACCCCTAAAATGGTCTGCATGCATACTATGCAAGTAAAATGAAATGCATACCATGCAAATGAAACAAATACCACTTTGTGGAACTTTGATCTAGAACTGACAACAGTGTTCTGCACACCGTGCATCAGTAAGACATCCCACCCTTTCAAAATGATAATAATGATAACAATGTTTATAAAATATTTAGTGTTCCTGTTATAGTATGACACAGTGTTCTCTCGAGGCTCTAAAAACTGACAGTAGGGGCTGCGCGCGGTTCTCATGTGCACTCCGTTCCGGTCTACAATAAATTCGCAAGAATTTACAACCAGCTTCACCTTACTAGGTAAGTCTCGCTTTGTTGTATTTAATTATATCCCAATCAAATTTATAATTGATGAAAATTTTGTAAGTACTTTGACTTTGAGTTCTCTTTCCAGGTCTCTGTAGTTTTGCATTGATGTGTTCGTGCGCCTATAATCAAATGCAGGTATACAAACTTTAAGAAGCAAATTACCATGCCCTGAGATTTGAGTGATTAAAATACAAACCTTATTCTGATAGAAACTAATCTTTTTTTTTCTTTCTATCTAATCCTACTTTTTTTTAACTGCTATTCTGACCTTGGAAGTCTTTGCACAGTAATAGAATAAGAAACTCTAAAAACTAACTGGCATAATGAGATCTAACAGTAACAGCCTAACACTGAAAACTTAAGCCTTAACACTGTAACAGTGATCTTTACCTCTAAAAATATTGAAACATGAACAAGCAACTTCCAAATCATTTGCATCTTACCTGGTAAAAGAAAACATCTTTTCTGTCAGTACCCTCTGTCGCAAACTCCTCAAGAATTCCCTCTGAAAATAAAAACACAGATCATTTATTATTGACAAATTGTCAGATATCCATACCTTGAAATTGGTCCAGACCAGAAGCTTCATCAAAGCCTACAAAGGCTACATTGAATTTGAAATGTTGTAAACTTGTATGCTTTGAAATATCACGCTGAGATAAAAAAAATTTGTACATGGATCGGCGTCTAGAGGTACCGTACCTGCCTAGAAAGTGGAAAGTCTGGGTTGGAAGTGTGCGGTGGTTCAATCCTCGTTTGGGCCTGAAACTTTTCCCCCATCCATTAGACCATGAGTGGTGGTCTGGGTGCTAATCTTTAGGATGAGATGATAAACTGAGGGCCCATGTGTTATAAAATAATCATTTAGTGCACATAAAAGTAACAGAACAGTTTGTCTCTGGCAAAATTCTGTAGAAAAAAAGCCACTCTGATTGGGAAACAAATACAGTTGCAGACAGGAAAAGAAAAAAATAATGGGTACGCTGCTCTTGGGGCGATGCTCTCCCTGGGGAGAGCAGCTCAAATTGCATGCAAAGAAATCTGCCGTGACATAAAGTGGTATAGAATCTTTAAAATTTTACATGAGATTCACCTTCAAAGCTTCATCGATGACAACTTCTTTGTATTAACACATATACATGTATGAGTGCATCAAAAGGAGAGAAAAAAAGTTCTAAGGTTGGAGTATGGCTGTCAATATGAGGTACCTAAAAATAGCTGTGCTCACAAACTTCTCATCCAGTGTGCATCACACACCAGTTTCTAGAATGTCTAACAGACTTTCTCATAAGAGATGAATGAAGCAGAGTGCATTCCCCAGCTAACACTAACAGGGTGTACTGTTAAGCTGGGAAATGTCCAACAACAACAAAAAGCACACACACACACACACACACACACACCACACACACACACACACACACACACACACACACACACACACACAACTTTCATTCAGAATCAAATCAAACATACCTGGGCTGATTCCATGTTCAAGACATAGCTGTTTCCAGAATTCCATTCCAACTGTAAACAAATTATATTGCAAAGGGTTATAAGCTGCATAACAAAATATAATTGGATAATGATTAACAATGGCCAAAACCAAGTTCAGGTAGATGCTACTTTAGGCAGAAATTCCCCAAATATTCAACATGTTTTTTCAATACAATATGCTTTCCCCCCCTTCTTTTTAAGGGTAATCACAGGTCTAGTATAAGTTGGCAAAATCATATTTTTGGTTAGTTTTTTTTTCCAAACATACAGAGATTTTCCTACTTTGTTTAAAGAATGTAAGTTGTAGAACATGTATAGAGTATTGTCTATGAAATACTAAAAGTAGGTTTCCTGTAGCTGTTTCAGTAAAACTATAAAGTTTGGAAGTTTGAAACATTAATTTTGGTGGCCATATTGGATTGTCTCCATGGCAACTGTTCGTAAACTGAGTAAGCGAAGCCCTTTCATAGTTTCAATGTATCATGTGACTTCTAATATGAGCTTGAAAACAAAATTGATCAGTTTCAAAGCCCCTGTGTGTGTGTGTGTGTGTGTGTGTGTGTGTGTGTGTGTGTGTGTGTGTGTGTGTATGTGTGTACATGTATGCATGTGTACATGCTGTGTGTGTGTGTGTGTGGTGTGTTGTGTGTGTGTGTGTGTGTTGTGTGTGTGTGTGTGTCACTGTGTGGCCTACCCACGTAAACATTTATAAAATTAAACTAAATTAAATACATACTGTGTGGCTCTATTCTGGGTTCATCTACAAATAATACATGTATGATGTACTTGTATCTTTTGCATACGTGTATATTTTATGACTTAGTTATCATTGATCCATGACGAGTACTAGCCATTACAGCATCAACAAACTGTGAATGACTAAAATTGTGAATTGAAAAACAGCTCCATAGAACAAATACTCTTGTTTCAATGTTTGCCACTGCTTGAAAAGACTATCACATTATTGTTGTGATTACATTTTAGATTTATGTCACAGTGAAGATTTCCGATTTAAAGAATGACATTACCACATAGCAACTTCACTGAGGCTCTCTCTTTCATAGGGACGGGATAGCCTAGTGGTCAGAACTGAGAACATTGCACTTGCAATCCAAAGACCCTGGTTGATAGGGTCGAGGGGATGTTTCCCCAGGAGTAAATCATCAGAGTTGACTCCACCCTCCCCAAAAGTCCTTCGGATGAGACTATAGGCCTAAACCGAGGCCCCGTGTGCGAACGCATGCAGATCATCTTGCGCACACGTTAAATCCTGTTCCGCTTTTCGTAAGAGTAGGCCATCGTGTGCCGGTGGGAACAGATGACAAGACTTACAGTTACATAACTGTATACACACGGGGATTGGATGTAAAAATGCACACGAGTGCTTATTCCATTATCCTCGATATAAAAGAATAAGATAGATAAAGAGACATGTAAACATGTATGATTTACCACGATGGCAAGAAAGAAGAATTTATGCATTACTCGAAGTTTTACGCAAAAGTACTTCTAAATCAATGTTCGAGTAGCATCCTAAATATATTAACTTATAGCTTACTTTGATTTCCACATTGTCCAAGCTGCAATGTAATGATTTCTCGCGGCATCTTGTTGCAATTGTTTACGTTTCACATAAAAAGCTGCACAAAACTTGACAGAACTTGAAAATGGCGGTAATCAAAGTTAACGAGACAATGTTTAATACGTCGCACAGAATAAGAATTGTAGTAAGACTTGCTTTAAGTTCAGTTTCAATAAAAACGTGAAGTTTGGAATGTATGACAAGTGGATCTGAGCTATATTTGAATCAATAAGAAGCTCCTATTCTTCTTTAAAAGGAAGTACAAGATATTCTTAAAATATAAATACTCGTTTAGTATATATTTGTGCGAGAAAAGAATATCCCGAGCTCAACGTAGTTTTGTTTATTGCTTTTTTCTTTATCGATATTTTATCAATGTCATTATTTCTAGTTATGTCAAACAGTTTTGATCTGATCTATAGCTTTAAAACGAAATAATGACATCTAAAACTGAACGTTTTAAAACTGACGTAGCGAATAACTACGTCATATCTAAAAACATTGCACACGATGAAAGTTGTGTGTACAAAATTATGCACATGAAGTGTAATGATGAAGATGGGTGGGAGTATGGAACGAACTCTGTATCAGCATTTCTTTACTCAAAATTGTAGTTTATCGACAAACGTCGATGGAGAACAGAAAAAGAGGTGATGCAAAAAGGGCTTTGAGGAAAGTCTGCATCAGAGACTGTCGCAGTGGCGAGCGTCTGCAAACACTTGTTAATGGGCGCACTTGATTGACATCGACGCTCAGTAGGCGGTACACTGGGTTCGGTGCCACGAAACTTACTATAGTCGGGCGGGACATGAGAATTCTAGAATCGATATATAGAAGTCTCCATCGCGAATATGACTTCGACTCGTATCTGATTCTGGTGAAATGCCATTCAAACCTGATTCATTGAAAGGCTAAGGTGGATCTTAGTCGAAGAAAAGTAGGCCTATAACATGTAAGGTTCAACAGATGTTGAGACAATAGATGGATTGATGTGAAAATTCTGTTCATTTTGTCCACCATTAGTACATAACTCGAGTTCTATTTCCCCCCACAATATACTACACCATCTAAAACAATACTGCGACTCAAAACTTTTCAGTCTTGTTTGTAATACACAAATCAGTTTGGGAAACTAATGCTTAATTTCTTGGAACGGAGCCACGATGGCATTTTACCTAATAATCACACAATTTGTAAATATCTGAAAATAGATTTTAAATCCCCCCCCCCCCCCCCCCGTCTGAATAATGACTGTAAATCGTTTCAACAACAGAGAGGCCCTCCTTCGTCCCAACTCAGTGCCAACTGCTGTAATAAAAACAAAATAAATTTCAATACCATGTGGAAAAAAAACACCAAAGGCTTATCACATTTTCCCCCACATTATAGTTTGTTTCATACCCACCTCAACCAACCCCTTTCTCCTCTCTGTCTTTCCTTCCGCACAAAAATACAAATGATATGTCTAAAGAAACAATAATGTAAATATATTTTTCAAAGCCTGAGGGAAGTGCAAGGTTATGTCTGGGGTCTGCTTGCTTGCTGGAAACGACGTGTCTGACCTGTGGCAATCTGTCAGCTGACTGGGTGTCCAAGAAAACGCAGTCCACACTGGCTATGTCAACCGCGGCATCATCGCAGCAGCAGCAGCAAATGGTTGTGGGTTTCACACCAAACAAAAGGGTTCTTTACCATGATGGGTATGCCTCCACCAGTGAGTGAGAGGATATGGTATGGTCTGATGAAGTGTGTACATTTATTTTATTTATTTTATTTATTCTTTTATATCGAGGATAACGGAATAAGCAATCATGTGCTTTTTTTCATCCGGTCCCCGTGTGTATGCAGTTTTGTAAATATTGTCATCTGTTCCCACCGGCACACGATGGCCTACTCTTACGAAAAGCGGAACAGGATTTAACGTGTGCGCAAGATGTTCTGCGTGCGTTCGCACACGGGGCCTCGGTTTAAAGTCTCATCCGAAGGACTTTTGGGGAGAGTGGAGCATTGTGGTGCTAAGCGTGCTGCTGAGAAACATGTGCAGGAAGCTGGAGAACAGGTTCGTGCTGCCTATCTGGACATGAACATTGATGCTCCTGACAATGATGGCATTCTAGATGTCTCTGTGTCTGTTGATGGAACTTGGCATAAAAGAGGAAAGACATCACATAATGGGGTAGTGATAGCTATGGACATCATGACTGGAATTGTGCTGGACTTTGTAGCAATTAGCAATTTTTGTCAATTTTGTGAGACTGGACAAACACCAGAAGATGATGCTTATGTTCACTGGTTTGACACCTACCAAAGTCAGTGCCAGAAAATCTTAAATTGTTCATCACAGGCAATGGAAATGGAGGGAGCTGTCATTTTTTCTCAGCGTTCTGTTCAGCTATGTGGGTTTAGATAAATGGAGCTAGATGCAGGGTGATGGTGATGCAAAAACCTACTCTAGGCTGCTGGAGGAGGTTTCATATAACGGACAGCCCACTGAAAAGCTGGAGTGTGTCACCAAACCAATGGGGACTGCTCTTTGAAATCTCGTTTTAGAAAAATTACAGGGGGAACTCATAAGTTATAGAAACAAGCTAGAAGAGCTATCAAGGACCACAGCAGCAACCTCCTTGGAATGAAGAATGCTGTTTGGGCCAGCGTTTTCCACACAGTAAGCACAGATGATTCTCATAACCAAGATCACTGTCCCCAGGCCACAGAATCATGGTGTAAATTTCACCGAGCCATTGCAGATCAGAATCCGCCACCCAGCCACAAGAGACCACTTCCCGCTAGTGTTGCTGAGCCGATGAAACCAGTTTATCAACAATTTGGTGACCCACAACTTTATCGATCTTGTTTAGCAGGCAAAACGCGAAATTTCGCCAACTCTGTGTTGTGGAGTATTTGCCCCAAAGAGAGGTGGGGCAACCTGAGGACTGTGGAGACTGCTCTGACCATCGCCATTCAGCGCTTCAACAAAGGTTCTTCTGCCCTTGTGGATGTGATGCTTGAACTTGAGCTGGTTGCAGGAAGTCATCTAGAAGATTTTGTGGTTAAAAAAAAAAAAAAAAAAGACGCTGCCAGAGTTGTGAAAGGACTAGAAAATCCTCAGAAAAAAGGAAAAAAAGACAATAGAAAAAGTATAGACACTGTGAAGGGCAAAGAACGTCAGGAAGGACAATAAAGAGAGGGGGAGGTGATGGACCAGCACAGTTCTGAGTGGTATAGTTTCCAATATTCATAGCAATGCCACACCCAGACATTTGTGCAAAAAACCTGTAAAAGCATCGATGATACCTTATTTTGACGAGAAGTGTCTTTTTGAATGTTTTTACATGATATTAAAGTCAAGTTTCTCAAAACTTTGTTTTTTCGACATGCACAACACGCCCCCACCCCTCTTACTATGAAAGTTCTAAAATAACTATTGCTATGAAACTTTGCACATAGATGTAGAAATGGCTTCTGAGTGCAATAAAACTTAAAATTACTCTGTAAAGGTTATATTTTTTCAAACATAAATTAAAAGGTGATTTTTTAAAATATGTCAAATGATTACAAAATCATCATGGTGACATCTACATCTCTGTTGATTCATTCATTCAAATGTGTGTTTTATTGCACCCTTCTGATCATGTCCTTTGCTTTTATAATGGTAATAGCTTCAATACTTCATATCTTTGCAAAGTGTACACGAGGTCAAGATGTACCCGTTTTTTTTACTGCATTAAAAAGATTCATGATTTTTTCCCATTCAACATTAATCTTTAAAACTTTGTGTAATAGGTGAAAATTATGTTTTCTATCTGTGCAAAATTTCATGGCAATAAGTAGAACTAAAGATATAAACATTAGCCCAAACTAACGCCTGGTACCCCCTTAATGGCAATTAATTCTCTCTCTCTCTCTCTCTCTCTCTCTCTCTCTCTCTCTCTCTCTCTCTCTCTCTCTCTCTCTCTTCTCTCTCCTCTCTCTTCTCTGCTGAAGAAAAAAGTTTGATAATATTGAAATACCTTAGACCAGGAAAGATTATTGTAAACTGATCGTAGACTTTCAGACTTCTTCACAAAGACTTCATGTTTTGTCTTTTTTGTCTTGTTGTGACTTTCATGAGCTTGGATTTTTAAGGATGAAGAGCCATATGAAAAAGATCAGTCCAAGAAATAAGTCTATCTACATCTTTCTGTAACTCGTTATATATTGCATTTACATTTTTATCTTTAGTATAAATAGTCCTTTTGTCAGCAAACGGTTCACAAGAAGATGAAAGATTCAATGAAAGATCAGTGATGTCAATGGATGAAAAACGGTCCAAGAACTGATCCCTGGTGGACACCATATGTTATTGACATAAAAGAGGATATTACACAGCCTTGTAAATCTGCCTGCCTTCTATCTATAAGAAATGAGGATATAAGTCTGACTGAATCTGGACTTAAACCATACAAGACAATTTTCTAAAAATAGAAGATAATGGTCAGTGACGTCAAAAGCCTTAGCAAATCAACAAATAGGCCTACCACCCTAGACAAAAAAGATCTTTGTTAATATTTTAATGCCCTATCTATCTATCTATCTATCTATCTATTCAGTACAGTGTGTGTGTGTGTGTGTGGGGGGGGGGGGGGGGGTGTAGTCTTCTTTTTCTTGCTTTATTTTCTCTTTCATTTCTTAGTACTGCATGCCTCAGTTGTGTATGTTTTTGCCGCAATCTAAAGGACAGGGGTGAGCTCTTTAAAAACCAGATTCTCCGTAACCTTAGTGGAGTTCCCTGATTATGGAAAACTCCATATACTTAAAATTGTTGTTGTTTTTTTTCTGCGGGCAGAAAACGACTGAGATAACTAAATTTTGAAAATGCCAAGACCAGATGAAAAGTTTTTTTTCTTCTTTATTTTTTAAAAACTCATTTTTCTGGAGTACTAGGCCGAAGGTGTTGATGACATGGACATTACGATGCAATATGCGCGCTGCATTATCATAGCGGTTTGCGTGACGACCGAAAACTGTTCGGCAGCATAATGTCCTCATTCGGAAGACGAAAGGCAAAAGCTAGACCTACACCGGACGTTAGTGTTGAGTTGCCCGGAAGCTTTCAAATCAAGTTGTACCCTGACATAGAGGAATGACCGAGATACGAGAAGTCAATAGTAAACCACAACATTGATTCGCAATGGAAGGCTCGAAAGAACAGTGGAATTCGCCAAAAGCAATGGAAGGAAAGCTCGTAGAACTTCTGAATCCCATTGAGCCATTGATCATGCGTGTGCAGTCCCTGCTTGTCTGGGAATATCCTCGTAAAAGTGCTGTTTTGCTGGTGATCATTCATGTGTTGTTTTGGTAAGGAAGATCAATAACATAGGTCCGAACTGAATGGTATATTTTACTTTGAACGTTACAACATTAACATCCCAAAGCTATTGGTGTGAATGTTTGACCTGTTTTAGATATATGATAGTAATGTCACCGAATTACTGTCGATTTGTGTGCAATTTGGTGTTGGGCTGTCCGTTTGTTGATCTGCAATGTAACGTCTAGAGCTATGCGAGGGGGAAAAAAAAACACCTGACAGTCGAGAATTCAATATCGATAGACAGCTGATCGTGGGTCAAGGAAAGTAGAACATGGCACAACATAATTCTTCCTCTCTACTCGTGTACTATAAGTTTACTGATGATTCAGTGATCATTGATGCCTGCAACGTACACAACGATCAACATGCATTATGATTATTATGATCTGGCACTAGCCTACACTCACACACAGTGACAGTCACACTCGCACATGCACGCACGCACTCGCACATGCACGCACGCACGCACGCACGCACGCACGCACGCACGCACACACACACACACACACACACACACACACACACACACACACACACACACACACACACACACACACTGGTGTAAGAGTTGTGTGTCATAGGCACCAGTGCCAGTGGTAGGAATACAGTATATTGTATGCTGAATCATAGAACAGAAATGAGAAAAGGCCAAATCCCACAAACCCTGATAGGCTGCTAGTGGCAGTAGTACCAGTAGTTTTTATTCAAGTGCCACTGAAATTTGAACCATGACTTGAAGACCAATTGCAACTTGACTATAGTTAATTGCAAATGATCACGAGTTATTTTGTTCATGTGACTTGATCAAGTGAATATCATGATAAATTTTTCACTGATAATTTTCCTCAGTTATGAAGCTGGGAATCTATTTGTTAAGCTGTTTATAAATTATTGTTCTAAATTAATCAGTAGTATAGTTAATAAAATTGCCTCCTTTTTTTTTTTCGTCAACTCAGGTTTTTCAATAGACAATTTCTGAAGGTAGGTTACCATTAGTCAGTTGTTGTTGTTTTTTTATTTTTTTTTTTATCTGTTTTCATGGGGAAAAGATCAGTGCTATAATCTCTATTCTTTTGACTGACACTGTGACAGTGTGGGCACCAGTGCAATACAAAATTGTTACCATGGCATGAAGGAAGAGGGGAGATACTAAGATAGAGAAGGAAGAGAAGAATAGATTTAAGATTTGCTTGGAAAAGTTGATGAAGAAGAGAAGGAAACTTTTTACCCAAACAGCCCCCTCCTCAAAAAACAAGTTCAACAAGCAAACAACCCTCAACCCCAAACATCAGAAACAACAACGACAAAACACAGTCACAAGACCAAAACCAGCAGGCATGCCTCAGAATTAAAATTTTACATGATTTTTTTAATTCATGTAGGAGCCTGCCATAAAACATTATTAAAAGAGGTGGATGTCAGAGTTGGTGTGCAATAGAACAGTGAGTTACAAACTAGAGAAGCAGGAAAGAAACACCCTCTCTTGAAATGAAAGACAACTTTCCAGGAATGTAACACACAAATTAACTTAAAACTTGATTAATCAAATGTTAAGACAGGCTAAAATTAGAAAGGGTTCAGATATTATGATATATATATATATCAACTGAACTTCTCAAAGCATTGGATACTAAACTTGGTTTCAAAAGTTGGAAACTGAAGAGGATAAGAATTTGGAATAAATTGTGTGACTTGCTTCAAGTGGAAGTAAGGGGGCTTTAAGTTCAACTGAATCAAGTCCTGAAGACTGCGGCATGACATGAGCCAGTCTCGCTGTCAGTGATGGACTGAATCTGTGGATCATAGAACATTAGAAGTCAGTTAGAGGGGAAAAGTAGGCCAAGAAGAGATAAATCCGTGGTGAAACCTAATAAGGGGATGAAAATGACTGAGACAGGAGATTGCGTGGTGTTTAATACACTAGATCCTAAGTTAAGGTGAAGGAGATAAAATGGGTTGTCACAAAGTCAGTCATGTACTCATGAAGCTGAGCAGGTTTAAAAATCAAAGGGAGGATAGAGGTGACTATTGACTATTGTAGGAAAAGTTGAATCATAACCAGGAAAAGACAGAAGCAAAATGATTACAAAGCCACAGTTACTTTAACACACAGTGAATCAATCATTTGCTTGTGCTCACTAAATTAAAGAAAATAAAAGGGGTTGTTTAAATGTCATGTACACATTTGTGGCATTGTCATGAATCAGTAGGTCTGCTGCAGCCTGCAGTAAGTTTACATGTCTATGACTCAATGGCAGTTGAAACATTGATTAATTTTGACCTCAGAAAGTAATGCACGGTTACTTAATCTGGTTGTGTAGAGTGTGGGTATGAATATATTGACCACGAATGATAAGACGAATTATTACCTAGCTATAAAACATTAAAAGTTTATTTTTAGTAATCTAGGACAATTTTGAATAATAAACGTGTGTTGCTATAGGGATTCATGAGCAAATTGCTCTTTTCCATTACAAATTATTGTCACAATTGTCTATCAGTATCACTTTCATACATGCAAACCTTTTCACAATTTGCATTTGGTCATGTTTATTACCTGTAAGTGTAATACCCTACTTCCACTCCCCCCCCCCCTACCTGTTATTGTCAAGCTCTACTCTAGTCTACTGCCTAAGTCTTGTGCAAGGCCCTATTTTGTTCATTTTATATCATCAGCTTACACTGCTTGTGTCAGATGACCCCCCCCTCTTTCTCTTGTTAGTTATATTCATGCATGAGTCACTATGTCAGTATGTGTGTGTGTGTGTGTGTGTGTGTATGTACGCGTAAGTGTGTGTGTGTGTATTTCAATTCACTTATTGTGTGTTTGCATGTGTGTGTTCGTGTGTGTGTGTGTGTGTGTGTGTGTGTGTGTGTGTGTGCATGCATGTGTGTGCGTGTGTGTGCATGCATGTGTGTGCGTGTGTGTGTGCATGCATGTGTGTGTGTGTATCGATTAGAGAGAGAGAGAGTGTGTGTGTGTGTGTGTGTGTGCGTGCGTGTGTGTGTGTGTGTGCGTGTGTGTGCATCCTTGTTTAGCAATCAACATGGAGGTAGAAAAAAACTTGTGAAATAAATTTTGCTAAGCAATAAATCTGCTAGAGACAAATGCCCAAATCTGAAAATCATGGTACACTTTGTGAACCATGTTCTAGGGTCAGTGTTAGAATCACCTTTCTCTTTCACTCTTTCAGTTGTTGTTGTTGTTGTTGTTGTTGTTCCACAGCTTAACACTCTGGGGGGTCACCCAGAATGTGCACTCTGACTCGCTAATCCCACCTGGGAATCACTGTGAGATTGAAATTGCACACTGAATGAGAAGTTTGCGTGTATGACTATTTTCAAGTACCTCGCCATATAGTCAGCCATACTCCGACTTCAGAGGATTTATTCTCCTTCAAAGGAGAGTGCAGGTTGTTCTGTTAAGAGCTTGTCATGGCTGAAGGCAATCTCAACACAACATTTTACAACATCGCAACATTTTAGTGTAGGCCTTGGCAATGAGCTGACATCAATAACTGACACAACTTTTGGCCTAGGCCAACTCTTTCAGTCTGTCTTACTCTGGTACACAGTATAAATGACATGTGCACGCACACATGCACACACTGTACACACATGCACACACATTATCCTGGATATAAAAGAATCAATAAATTAAATAAAATAAACACACACACACACAGAGAACACATGTATGTGTGTGAACACATGGAGAACACCTTAAGCACACATTAAAACCTGTTTTGCTTTTCGGAAGAGTAGGCCATTGTGTGCCGGTGGGAATGGATGACAAAATTTACAGTCTTAAGTGAGAGGGGACTGGATGTAAAAAAAAAAAAAAGCACAATATATATATATGAGTGCTTATTCCATTATCCTTGAAATAACATGAAAAAAAAAGGAAAAAAAAGTGACACCCCCATCCACACACACACACACACACACACACACACACACACCACACCACACACACACACACCACACACACTCACACACACACATTACACATTTACTCAACCCCCCCCCTCTCTCTCTCTCTCCTCTCTCTCTCCTCCTCTCTCCTCTCTCTCTCTCTCTTCTCTCTCCTCTCTCTCTCTCTCTCTCTCTCTCTCTCTCTCTCTCTCTCTCTCTCTCTCTATGTGACTTACTGACTACAGGCCTCTCTGTATCTCTCACTCACACACAGTGACACACACACACACACATGCATGCACATGCAGGCATACATGTATACTCACACACACTAAATGAAGTAGGCACACATGCACATGTATGAATGTAGAAAGTACAACTACAAGTGTGTACAGTCTTACACATGTATTGTATAATGATACATGATACATACACACAGATACATGATGCACAAACATTCATACACAAACTTACACATATCCTGCATGCACACATGCACACGCACCACACACACACACACACACACACACACACACACACACACACACACACACACACACACACACACACCACACCACACACACACACACACCACACAACACACACACACACACACACACACACACACACACACACACACACACACACACACACACACACACCACACACACCACACACACACACACACACACACACACACACACACACACACACACACACACACACACACACACGCACGTATACATTATGAATGTATGTAATGTATGTATTATATATATTGTTATTTGTATGCAGCCACACACATTTTTTGGTGAGAAATGTTCTGAATTCTACCGTCATGTGTGTGTTTTTTTCCTTTTGTTGCAGGGTTGTGGCAATGTGTTGTGTACAAATCTACTCTGTGATAAGCGTCACCTTGATGGTCATCTTTTTCCTGGACATTTGGAAGAAAAGGATCTGGCCAGAAATCAGAGGTACACAGGCTGTACTTGAAACTATTCTGTTACGTGTGTGTGTGTGTGTGTGTGTAGTGTGTAGTGTGTGTGTGTGTGTGTGTGTGTGTGTGTGTGTGTGTGTGTGTGTGTGTGTGTGTGATTCTGTGTGTGTGACTGTATGTGTGTGACTGTGTGTGTGACTCTGTGTGACTCTGTGTGTGTGTGTGTGTGTGTGTGTGTGTGTGTTGTGTGTGTGTGTGTGTGTGTGTGTGTGTTGCCCTCACTGTCTCAGTTTGATTGACTGTTTATTTGGTACTTTGTTGCTTTTCTCCAATTGTTTACTAATTCACACCCCTTGGTTATAGCCAATATCAAGCTGTGAAATGCCAACCATGTCATTTAATATGTTTTGTCCCATGTCCATTCTCACTGTTCCTCTCTCTGAGTCTCTCTCTCCTCTCTCTCTCTCTCTCTCTCTCTCTCTCTCTCTCTCTCTCTCTCTGTCTGTCTGTCTGTCTGTCTGTCTGTCTGTCTGTCTGTCTGTCTATCTGTCTCTCTCTCTCTCTCTCTCTCCTCTCTCTCTCTCTCTCTCTCTCTCTCTCTCATCTCTCTCTCTCCTCTCTCTCTCTCTCTCTCTCTCCTCTCTCTCTCTCTCTCTCTCTCTCTCTCTCTCTCTCTCTCTGCATAGATTTTATTTTTAGACTCCTTTAACCCTTTGACTGCCCATATAAAGAACCAGAACCTGAATCTGCTCTGCCAAAGGACTTTTGCCCAAATGGGGTAATAATTCACCAAAAAATCTAGCATCTAAACTACCAACAATTTGATATTGACATGTGTACAACTTTTGCACAGAATTGAATTCTGCATTAAACCAAACTAATTTGAAGGCCAAGTTGGAATTTATAAACATGCCTGAATCATCCAAAAATAAACAAATAAAAAATAAAAAACTGCTCCAGTCAGCCAATGAAACTGAAGAAAAAACAGACTTTCCGTCCACGCAACGGGATTTCCCAACCATATATGGATAGAGGGAATCCCACACAAGCTTAAAATATCAATTGTTTTGGAATGGACCTTAAAACAAAGTTAGGAAAATTCGGGAAAATCGGTGCATGTCATATGACGTGGTAAGGCACTGGGAGTGCGCTATCAGTAGCACGTCATATGACGTGCTAAGGCAGTCAACGGGTTAAACTTCGAAGTACTTTGTGCTTTAAAAAAAAAAAAGTAGAATAGGCAGTTTTGCAGTTCATGGATTTTAGAACAATTGCAAAATAGGTGCAGTACTGGTGTTTTAGTTTTGAATCTATAGAGTATAGTGATCTTATGAAGTTATGTGGTTGACTTGATTTGGCCAGAGTAGTTACTTATAACAGATTTGTTCCAGTGAAATCAAAAGAAAAACTGATAGATTTAATCAGCCATTGTGATAATCCTTGTGCCACTTGTGTGCCAACAAAAGGCTGTGAGAAGGACACCAGTTTCTTGGTGTTTCACAAGGAAGGATTTTGTAAACTTGTGTAGATCATCTATAGACTATAGATAGATCTCTCTGCACTGTGTTGGATCCCTGCCAGAATGGATTCAGGAATGAATATTGGTCAAAAACTAAACAAAGCAATTGAGAATTGGCTTTCTGTGCCTTGTTGAGTAGTTCCACTCCAGTTGCCCTTTGTACCTTCTTGTCTTTTTCATTCTTTCTTTTAATTTTTCTTAAAGGTTTATTTGACAACCAACAATAGATCTTTAAAAGACTGAAAATGAAAGGCGACTGTAGTAGTTAAAAAAAATAGAAGGAAAAAGGTGTTATCAATGAAAAGGTTTAGTTTATTTCAAGTGCTCATTCATCCAGTCATATGTGATATATATACATACAGTGTATGTGTACCCTTTCAATCTATTCACTCCTGTGCTGACTGGTCTTGTGTGTCATGGTTGGGTGGTGCCCACTGCAAGGAAAAGCTTTTAAAAATTTTTATCAGTTATATAAATTTATAAATAATGATGGCTCGCTTCAGAAATCTTTTTCAAAAAATGAATTTTGAAGCACATCATAAGGGCTAGGGTGGTTTTTACTTGCTCGTTTTCCTCCATGTGGGTGCCAGGGGCCTGTCAGTATAAATAGCATCCCCACCTTCTGGAGATTCTGTGCTTGAAATTTCCTCTCTTCTATCACTCTCTTTATTTCTGCCTTGTTCCTTTTCTTCTTGTCACCTCCTCTCTCTCTATATATATATAGTAGATTCTGCCTTTATCCATTCTCCTCCCTTTTTTTTTCAGAAAGACTAAAAAGATAACAATTCTCTCTTATGCTGAAGTCAGATGTGCTGGGCCTGACATCATGTGTATCAATTCAATTCAAACACTCTCGCAAACAGAGAAAGACTTGTCAGGCACTTATTTGCAGAATGATGCATTTCCACTCAACAGACAAGAGTAGTTGGTGTCTGAAGTGTTTGATGAAGAGGAAGATCTGCTTGTTTGTTTAACAACAGTAATCATTAAGTACATGGTCAGTTTTGATAGTTTAATCTGAATGTAATGTACTATGTTTGTATTATGTGTTTTGTTGTTAAATGTCACCACAGATATGATATCAGAGAACATCAAAATTTATGAATAAAAGTAATTTCTTTTGCTTCCAGTTCCTCCACCAGTGCCCGAAGATGGTGATGGGTAAGTACTATTAGATATAAATATTTTTACTTTAAGTGTAAGCTTATGGAGAATCGATTGTTCTGGACTGCTTGTTTGAGTTGATGATATTATAGTGTGCTTGTGTTCAAGGTCTTCAGTCAGACCATTAATGCTATAGCCTGCACACTGCATTCTGCCATTAGCTTGAGTAAAAGCCATAGTTAGCCCACTCTGTCTTTATTAAAGACAGATGACACCATGGATGAACTTTGGAGCTGTGGCTGCAGAATAGTAATATAAAAAAACAACCATAAAAAGGCAGTATAAACTCCGGGGGAAAATCCCCCCTAATTGGATGGCTAAGGTGTGACTTGAAGTCAGAGACGCAGATTAAGTGTGGTGTCTCATCAGCTCAGCTGTTTTACCTAGCCCCTGTTCATCTGTGGCCGTAATTGACCAGTGTTTAATTTTGCACCTGCGCTGACGTAGCTGAACAATTACAGGGTTCGCGATAACCGGTAATTGTCGGTATTTTACCGATTGTAAACAGGGAATACCGAAAATTTTCGAAGCAGCCGGTACCGCGTACCGATTCTGTTTGCCTGTGACCGATTAGATTTCCGTCTCAAAAAAAAAAAGTCTGAAGTGACATTTTCTGACAGTCTGTCATGCGCCTGTACTGTGCTTACGCACCTACCCCTTCCTACCACCCCTTCCGACGAACATCTTTGGTGCCAGCCTCATTAGCCTAGCACACAGAACAGCAAGCTTTACTGTGAAAGAATAGAGCTTCGCGCTCTTCTCGGCATGATAGTAACTTCCATTCACAATGAGTAAATGGGGCCTAGATTTATTTATTCTTTATTCTTTTAATCTTTTATATCGAGGATAATGGAATAAGCACTCCTGTGCTTTTTTACATCCAGTCCCCATGTGTATGCAGTTTTGTAAATGTCATCTTTTCCCACCGGCACACGATGGCTACGAAAAGCGAAAAGTGGAGGGTCTTTGACTATGAATTTGCGCGTTGCTTTGAGAGAGAAGAGTCGAAAACATGACTATGAATTTGCGCGTTGCTTTGAGAGAGAAGAGTCGAAAACGAAATCTAAATTGAACAAAAGATCTAGATGAGCACTAAGCATAGAAACAAGAAAGAAGAATATAAGTCACACGAATAATGCCATGCAAAACAACAGACTGACGCAGACAGTGACACAGGCGCTAGAAAAAATAACTATTTCCTGCGTGGCTTCGTGCCCAAGAAGCGAGTGGCAGCAGCACGGCAGTCAAAGTCAGAGATTTGCCTTCAATTTAGATTTAGTTTTGCTGCCGAACAATCCCCCCCCCCCCCCCCCCACACTGAATAGTTTCGTTTTGTTCACAGTACGTACCGGATTTTATTTTCTGGGGACCGATTTTGGGGGAGTTGGTCAAGATATCTCTGAAATGGCAACTGGCAGTACCGGTTTTAAAAAATCCTAGCGCGAACCCTGAATTACAACATCCCTTGCCCCCCCCCCCCCCCCCCCCCCCCCCCCAATCCTTTTCAGTTCTCCCCTCCCCCTCAGCCTTCCTCCAGCATACACATGCACACACACACACGCACGCACGCACGCACACATGCACACACACACAACTGGTACGTGTGCATGCACACATATTTATATGCACATGGATACACATTCATGCATTCACATGCACCCACACACACCTACACGTATCATATGTACATGTATGCACTCATGCAGGTGCGCGCATGCACACACACACACACACATGCATGTACTCATGCATGCACACACGCGCACGCACACACACACACACACACACACACACACACACACACACACACAACACACACACACACACACACACACACACACACACACACACACTCACTAGCAGCCTGGTTATTTGTTTTGTAATGCTTGCTTATCTATAGTCAAGTTCTTTTAGCATGGCAAGTTATGTGTTTGTTTGTGGGCTGTTTGTTCAGGTTTTTTTGTTTTTGCTTGGGGGGGGGGGTTGCAAAGAATTTTTTTGATAAGGGTGTGGGGCAGGATTTGAACAAGGAAAAATAAAAATCAAATTCTGATTAATTACATCTGATGAACATCAGGTTGTGTTCATGCCATTTGGTCTATCAAGTTTGCTGCACAGATGTTAGATATGTACATCACATGTGTCCAGCAATTACTCTGACCAGCCACAGCAAGTGTTATTACTGAAAAAAGCTAGCTGCTGCAGCTGCTGCTCTTGATCTAGATGACCTCAGACCGAAAAGCATGGGACAGCATTTTTGTCATGAATAGAATTTTTACAAGAAAAAAGTCTGTAATTTGATGTTGGTCAGTGAACTATGATCTTTCTGTGTGAAGATGGACTCCTGTTCACCCTCGTCTGCTGAGTGTGCCCGAGATCTCCCGCCATTTGTCCGTCGCCGTCTGCTATGTCATCAAAATGGCTACTGCCGCTCGCATGCTGCGAAGAGAAAAGCCTGTGATCGTAAGTACAGCATGAAATGTTTCCATACCTTTAGAAAAGCCTATGATTGTAAGTACAGCATCAAATGTATCCATGCCTTAAGAAATGCCTGTGATTGTAAGTACAGCATCAGATGTATCCATGCCTTAAGAAATGCCTGTGATTGTAAGTACAGAATCAGCTGTATCCATGCCTTAAGAAAAGCCCGTGATTGTAAGTACAGCAAGAAATCTATCCATGCCTTAAGAAAAGCCCGTGATTGTAAGTACAGCATCAGGTGTATCCATGCCTTAAAAAAAACCCGTTATTGTAAGTATAGCATCAAATGTATCCATGCCTTAAGAATAGCCCGTGATTGTAAGTACAGCATCAAATGTATCCATGCCTTAACGAAAGCCCGTGATTGTAAGTACAACATCAAATGTATCCATGCCTGAAATATGTCTTGTTCAGCTAATCTGCATTTTATGAGTACCACAAATCAATTTGATTTCCGTCATTGGATAGCTACACGGTGCTTTGCAATGTAAGCCACACCCTGTACTTTGTAATGAAAATGTTTTAAGTACGAAAAACCAAGGCACATGCTTTGAATTTTAACTTAAATAAACTACCAGTCACTGATTCAGTTATGCTATACATTGGTGATGCTTTTCTGTTTCTTTGTTTTCCCTTTGGTGAACAGTTTACAAGAAAGAACCCACAGAGATCCTTATGAAAAAAAGAATGAACAGAAATGTTCCAAGCACTGCAATCTTTTGGTTGAGTGTATTGAGGTAACAGGATTTATTGTAAAAGTCTTAGCATTTGTCAGTAAACTCTGTTTGAGTTGTCTAAAATCACTTGTTGTGAGAAGACGTTGAAACTGAACATACCTGTTTATGTTTTTTCTTCTGTTTATAGTTCTAAACAGACTGATTTTATTGTCAAATGCTGTGTTTCAGTTTTTCCTGCTGTTCAGCACTGTGTTTGGATGCATGGCAGCGCTGGGAATGTACATGTCAGGCTTCATGATCATCTACACCATAGGTAAGTAATCTTGCATCTTGTCATTACAGATTATAGTGCAACCAGTGAAATGACAACTAGCAGCAGTTGAAGACTCACCTTAAGTGAAGAGACTGTACTTTGAAGGTAAATAATTATGCCAGTTCTAATCAGACTGTAAATTGCTTTTTTAAAAATCAGAATTGAAAGGTTTAGCAGACTTTCATTGGACAGGGGTATGATAGTGTAGTATGTAGAGTTGTGGACTAGTAATCTGAAGTCATCTGAGGGCATGAGTTTCTGCTGAGCTGTCATTTTTTGGAAATCTTTTTTCTCTGCAAGTTTTGGTTAGTTGGTTGGTTTTTTTTTTTTTTTTTTTTTTGGTTGGTCCTCAGCCAGAGCTATGAGATTCACCAATGGTGAGATTTTGTGTATTTGTATAATGCATTTTTGGGTTTAGTTATGATAGAAGAAATGTGTGAGTGTTCTGAAGTATGATTTAAAGAGCTTATCTTTATATTTTTTTCATTTGTGATAATGTAATAAATGACAAATTCCTCCTTAGTTTTACCCCCCCCCCTTTTGGAACAAACAAAAAAATCAAACAAAACCAGTAACAAGCAAACAACCAACCCCCACCTTTACCCAAAACAAAACTGACAACAAACAAACCAACTAACAAAAACCAGAAAGGAGTCCATGTTATATAATAAAAAATAAAAAAAATGCAGTGGCTCTGGATTTTTTTTCTGCAATAATCACTTGTCTGTAGCTGAGAGAGTAACTCATGACGATTGATGGTGGCTGTACATGTTGTCAGGAACGGTGGATGTGATGCTGTGTTTCAGTGATGAGTCTGATGATCTGGCCCAGTCTGGTGTACCACAATCTCCTGAAGCGGGCCTACCTTCGCATGGAGCCCGCCTTCATGTGGCTGGATTATCAGCTGAAGAGCAAATGCCACTTCAGCTTTGGTGGGTGTCCCTCCTAGTATCTAGGAAAGGGTGCCTGAGTGTGTGTGTATTTGTGTGTGTGTGTGTGTGTGTGTTTGTGTGTGTGTGTGTTACTCTTTTATTTATTTATTTATTTATTTACATATTCTTTTATATTGAGGATAATGGAATATAAGCACTCGTGTGCTTTTTTTTACATCCAGTCCCCTTGTGTATGCAGTTTTGTAAATCATGTCACCTGTTCCCACCAGCACACAATGGCCTACTCTTATGAAAAGCGGAACAGGATTTAACATGTGCACAAGATGTTCTGCATGCATTCACTTATGGGGCCTCGGTTTATAGTCTCATCCGAAGGACTTTGGGAGAGAGTGGAGTCAGCACTGATGTTAACTCCACGAGAAAAATCTCCTGGAATAGAATCGAACCCGGATCATCAAATTGCATGCGCAATTTTCTGACCACTAGACTATCCGGTCCCCCTTTTGTGTGTGTTGTGTGTGTGTGTGTGTGTGTGTGTGTGTGTGTGTGTGTGTGCTGTGTGTGTGCATTCTGGTGTGTCGTGTGCGTGTGGTGTTGTGTGTTACGCATGTATGTGCATGTGCACTTGCATGTTTCCAATTTCTTTATGCTATTCCTACAGTGTCAGAAAATAACAGTTTAACCCAGTTCTCAAATATGAGATTTGAAGTCAACATCTTTATGCTTTAGGGACAAGATAATTGTGGTCAGAGCACTCGCTTTCCCCCAGCCAAGGTTAAGCAGCATCGAGTGTGGTTACCAATTGACCATTTGAATGCCTTGGCTTGGCTTCAGTACAGTCCCCAGTTCACCCAGCTGTAAATGGGTACCTGCCCTCTTTAGGATCAGGGAAGGTAAAGCAGCGAAGGAGAAGAGATGGGTGCCGCCCTTAATATGCTGGCCCCTAGAGAAGCTGAGGTCTGTGATGCCTTGCTCTCCACATAGGTTATGGGACACCTTTACCTTTACCTTTAACCTATTCTAACAGTATCAGAAAATAATATTTGTGACACTTCACCATGAAATGAGTCGCTTAGCACGTAATCCACTTTTCCGCTAGGAGCCATTAAAGTCAGGTGGGGGTAAGGGTGTCGATTTTGAGATTTTGATTGATTATAAAACTACAGCACTTATTCTATCTTGTAGTGAAATATCGAGGCATAATTCTGTTTCCTTTTATCTTTAAACGTGCTTTGAAAATAGCAAAGCCTTCATTCTGACCACCTATTAGGATGCTAAAATTGTCAATTTCTCATTTTGACATTTCCTGCAGTCTATCATTTCAATTTGTAATAACTTTTGGTAGAACTTTTCAATTTTCAGTCTGTTTTTTGTACTGTATAGCCATTTCATTGCACATTAATAGCATTTCAATAACTAAAAATTGACCTCTGGTGCAATGCAACCCCTTATGTGGTGGAGCATCACATTTTTACTCAGTTCTGAAACATGAAATTTAAAGTCAGCATCTCTATGCCTGGATTGTCAGGGGACCGGAGGAGCGGGCGGCCAGCAGGCCTGAGCACAGCGGCCGTGTCAGTGTCGGGAGGGGCGGCCGGCAGGGACGGGCGGCCAGGCATGCTGGCCCAGGTGGTGGAGGAGGTGGAGGAGGAAGAGTTCGAACCCACCCTGGATCCCCACGCCACTGCCGCCCTGGCTCGAGCCATCACCGACAGTGAGGATGAAGGGACCGGAGGTACGCCATCCATCCCTGCTCTTTCCAAAGAACCGTCTATTGATAATAGTGATGATGGTGAGTGTGTGTTAGTGTGTGAATGTGTTAGTGTGTGGGTGTGGGGGTATTGGTGTGTGTGTTAAGTGTGTGTGTGTGTGTATGTTGGGGGGTGGGTGTGTGTGTATGTGTGTGTGTGTGTGTGTGTGTGTGTGTGTGTGTGTGTGTGTGTGTGTGTGTGTGTGTGTGTGTGTGTGTGTGTGAGAGAGAGAGAGAGAGAGAGAGAGAGAGAGAGAGAGAGAGAGAGAGAGAACAACCAGTGGTATAAGAGAGAGAGAGAGAGAAGAGAGAGAGAGAGGAGAGAGAGAGAGAGAGAGAGAGAGAGAGAGAGAGAGAGAACAACCAGTGGTATGAGAGAAAGAGAGAATCAGAGAGAGAGAGAGAGAGCGAGTGAGCAAGAGAGACAGAGAGAGAATCACCCCCAGTGTCATGATCAAAAAACGGGACAGCTTTCTCCGCAGAACGGCGCGCAGAAGACTTCAGCCTGGACGTGGACGCCATGCCGTCCTTTGACGACCTTGACCACTCGGACGACGACCTGACCCCGGTCACGGCGGCCCCTGCCCTGCGGGCGGGCGGCGACATGGCTTTCTCCCACGCCCACTTCGACGACTCTGACTCGGACGAGGACGAAACCAACATGGCCGGGGACCTGAGCTTCCCGGACGTGACCCAGACGGTCCTCTCCTCAGACACAGATGCCGCCACGGCGGCCTTGACCAGCACCATCGTGACCAAGACCTTGACCTCCATGATGGAGTCGGCCCTGCAGGGGGTCATGGGCATGGCCAGCGGCCAGCAGGCCCAGTCGTCCGGGCGGCTGCCCCGCACGGGCACCAAGATCACCTACACCAAGACGCTGGACGGGGAGTGCGTAGACTTTGCCACGCCAGAGCCCACTATCACGGAGGACGAGGAGGGGTGCGAGCCCAGCGACGAGGACGAGAACAGCAACGCCCTGGACGACACGTTAAACAACGAAGTGGCTGAGATCGAGAGAGACTTTGACTTTCTGGACGAGCTGGGAGGGGACGGTGGGGATGGTGGTGACGGTGGTGAGTCGCCCACCACGCCTCAGTGATCGTTTCCTCGTCACTGCTTCTGTGAGTGTGTGGTGTGTGTGTTGGTAAGTGTGTGTGTGTGTGTGGTTTGAAGACTTGATTAGAGAAGTAGAGTTGGGCTGGGTGGGGTGGGGGTGGGTTGCTGTGGTGTAGCACATTTAATTGTCAAGAGACGCTAAAAACCAACTGTGTCCTGTTTTTGAAAAAAAAAATTGTTTTTAGAAGCCCTGGAAGTATAGTTCCAAGTGTGTGCTTCTTTTTTTTCATTGATCTGAGGAGTTTTAAGCAACACCAACACACTTTGTGAAGTTTGTATGCAGCATTTGGTGTGCGTGTGTGGTGTGTGTGTGTGTGTGTGTGTGTGTGTGTGTGTGGTGTTGTGTGTGTGTGTGTGTTGTTGTGTGTGTGGTATCTACTGAATTTGTGTTTGTTTGGGAACATTCCAGAAGTGTTAAAGCCAGCTTGATTATTAAGATTACACGTGCATGTTTTTCATTGATATTATAGAGGTAAACACTTTTCTTGAGTGTGTGTGTGTGTGTGTGTGTGTGTTTATGTGTAAAGTAAGTGCAGACTGTTGCATTAGTAGAGAACATGAAGTAGGAAATAGAATATTGATTATAGGGGGGAGAAAAAAACAAAAACAAATACAAACTATCTCACCACCAAACCAACACATGCAAAAATGTTTGTTTCAGTTTCTGTAGAATCGAAATACTTTTCAATTTCCATTAAATGCCTGCAGATAGTTTAGGATTCAGGGGAAAAGAAAGAGAGAGAGAGAGAGAGGGAGGTTTTGGCATCTTTAGTTAGCTTATCTTTCTTTGTGGCTTGCAGATTGCTTTTTTTTTTTCTAGGATATAAAACATAAATAAATGTGCTTAGTCAGATTTTTTCTGGCAAGACTGACAAGACTTGCATGATGTTTGAGTTCTTAGTCGATACAAACCTGAAACAGAAAGGGAAAAGAGAGGGGAGGGGAAGCAAAAGGGAGGGGGGTGAGCACAATTCTGCAATGTTGACTCAGCAGAATAAAAATAAACCCAAAAGGTCGCTGAATTGCTTTTGAAAAAAAAGGGAAAACAGAACAAAAAAAAGAAAATCAATACTCGTGATAATTTCAGGATCTCCTTTAAAAGAAGTTGCTGCTCTCCTTTATTTTCTGTTTCATTTTGTTTTGTTTTTTGGTTTATTTTTCATGCTTGATTCATCTAAAGTTTTGTGTTGTGAAACACAAACTGACTTCCGAGCAATCTGAAGGAGGCTTTACTGACGTGCTTCTAGTGCAGTGGCAGCACAAGCTGATTGGCTCGTTACGTCTATGCAATGGTCAACCCCCTTACCCCTAGGGTAAATTAATTCTGTCATTCTTAGAATGGAAGTGGTGCGTGGTCTATTAATGTTTTGTATATTTGTACTCGCTGGCATTCATGACTTTATGAACATAATCAATTTTTAGTAGTAATAGTCATAGATTTCTAAAGCTGATGATTTTGTTTTTAAAAAGTGTCTGTAAAATTTCAGGGGTGGGGGGGGAGGTTAATGTAAAAAGCAGTGAAATAAAGTTTGTAATTCAAAAAAAAAAGTTATTTATTTCTAGCGTAGAAGATTGTAATAATTTTTTCCCCAATTACTTATGAGCACATGGAGAGATTTTGACAGTAAAATATAATTTTTGCCAGCTTTTGAGGAAACACATTCATCAGAAAAGTAAAAAAGTTTATCGTTGGAGTCCTTTCAGAACCAAAGTTTGCTCTGCTCTGCAATTTACCAGACTTGAGTTATCTTTGTACAAACAGACAGTAAACTGCTCATGCATTTAGCACAAGTTCAGGCTTTAAACCCAGGCAACAAGAGGTTTGTCTCAGATTTTGAATCTTGCTGAAAGATTTTTTTTTTCCCACAAGCAAATCATGAATATATGCAAACAAGAATCACCCTCCTCAGCCTTCCCCTTCCCCCTCCCTCCCTTTTACCAACTAACCAACTGCTATCACAACACTGTGGATTAATCTCCCTGGGGAGAGGTAGTCTAAATTTCTCACAAAGAAATTAGAAGCCTAAAGAATAGCAAACACAAACATGAAGACCGATCTGTGCTGTTTTTGTGTTGTTTTAATTGGTTGGTTGATCATTTTTACAGAAAATGAAAAGAAGATTTCATGCAATCACTTTTAGTAGGACAGATTGACTAAATTTGTTCAAGACTGATCTTCTGCTTGGTAGTTTAAAAACAAGACTAGAAGGGGTGGGCATGTGAAAGAGAGGTGTGTGTGTCTGTGAGGAGGGGAGGGGGGGATGCAGGTAGAGGGGAGGAGGCCAGGAAAGGGGTGTAAAAAAAAATGGGGACTGGGGTGTATTTCAACTGTTGTGTATCATTACAGTCTATCAAATCATTCATGTTAGTGAGTCATAGATACTTTGACACTGACAGCCATTTCTTCAGTAAACCGGCCAAGAAAGGCAGTGTTGATCTTGTTCTACATGAAGCAGACAAAAAATAACCCCCTAAAAACTTGGCAAAGAATGAAAGATTTTACAGCAACAAAATATTAACTCTCAGTATGAAGAAGAAGAAAACTTGTAACAATGAAAGAACAATTCTACATCAACAAAATCTATACCCTCAGTATTTGCTAAAATAAAAATCTTGTTCAACCCTACCCCCTCTTATCTTTAATCCTTTGTAATCCTACCCACTACAGTATGAGAAAGGAAAAGAAAAGTCTCTTGAAAATAGTATTGTGTTTTACATAGCCTTTTATGCTTTTGTTTTACATTTTTTTAAGATCCAGCCTAGCTTTTCTGTCATCACCATCAACATCTGCAATCCTTTAACAAAGATAGTCTTTGGGGGAGAAGGGGGGGGGGGGGTACATGTGGGATGCCTTTGTCAACAATTTACTCCAGGCTGAAGCTTCTCTGTACCCACGAGTAAAAGTTGTGAAGCACAAGCCTACAGCTGTTATGCCTTGTTTTGTGTCAATAAATTGCTTGATCTTCTAGCATGTCAGATTTTTAACATTCTAATGAAATGAAAAGCTGTAACTTTTTGTGCCAAGTGTTTTGTAAAAAAACAAACAAACAACAACTGATATTTGAACCGTGCTAGAATTTGTATCATTGCACTGAGTGAGGCATTTTGTCTGTGGTGGTTTCTCTCTCTGCATGCTGTTTCTGGTAGGAGTTATACATGTACAGAATGTTTGCAGTGAAGATGTTTGGTTGTACAGAAAAAGGATAGTTCTAGTGCAATATGTTCATGTAACATGTGTTGTGTGTGTGTGTGTGTGTGTGTGTGTGTGTGTGTGTGTGTGTGTGTGTGTGTGTGTGTGTGAGAGAGAGAGAGAGAGAGAGAGAGAGGGTTTGGGGGGGATGAGGTGGGAGGAGGAAGTGTACATGTGTCAGTGCATATGTGCTGTTCACTTTAAATGTCTTTCCACTATAAGTGATACTAGGGGTGAGTTTGTATGTGTGTGTGTGGTGTGTGTGTGCACGCACATGTGCGTGCATGCGTGTGAGCAGGCAAGCGAACCCATGTGTGCGGTTGTGTCGGTCTGCACAGGTGTGGGTGTGTTTTTGGTGCAACTACTTTAATCATAAGCATGTATCTTATCTTTATGCTATTATTGTTCTCTAGCAGTTGGATGAATATGTTTTAAACTGTGTGCATGATTTTGTACATTGATTTAATACCACTTCCAGTAACTGTTCCCTCCACTCTGCAGTTTGGACACAACAGATCTGTTCTCTGGGTGTGACTACAGTTAGGTCAGGCCTGTTTTCTGATGATGATTTACTTAGCTGTGGTTTTTTGTTGGGAAAAGACCATTGTTGATCCATGCTTTGTTACGTTCTTTTGGTTTTTTTGGCTGTTATTTGTTGTTGTTTTGTTTCTTTTTACAGTATCATTTTTTTTAGATAGTCCCTACATATAATAGTCAGTGTGGAAGTTATGTCCTGAATGAATTATTTGAAATATCCAATTTTGTGATGTTTGAAATGTGCTTGTCATTCATTCCACAGAACACACACACACACACATATATATATATATAGATGATGTGTATGATGATGTCAAGTGATTGTTGATATTTAAAAAAAAAAAGAAACAAAAAGTTTGTCCTTGCATGAAATGTCGTGCCACTTAGGCAGTAGTTTGGTGCGTTTTTTGTGTGTAAGTTAGATTTGTGTGATGTTGTGAATCATTGTTATTTGTACCTTAGGCTTTGGTGTTTACGCCTTTTCTTTTAGAAATTGGGTTTCTATTTTGGTGTTATAGTTGATATCCTATTTTTTTGTGCTGTTTTACACATTACATGTGATATGAAAGGTGGGGGTAGGTTTGAAGCGAGTCAACATGGCTTGATGTTAAAGGTTGCCTTTTGATGAAGAATTTAATTTTGTTTGTGGTCAGTGTTGCAGGCTTTTGGTTTAGCTGCTTTTCTTATAGCTGTTTTTGTTATGTTGTTGTGACGTTTTGGTTGTTGTGGTTTTCAGTTTTGTTTTCATTTGTGTGACATAGATAGTGACATGCTTAAGAACGAAAAGGACTGAGGATCTGTAACTTCAGTGTTATTGATTGGCATATAACTGCTGTTTTTTTCTTTTGGGGTTTCTTTTTTTGTTGTTTTTCACCTGTTACTTATTTCTTTCATCTTCCTGCATGTGCCTGTTTTCAACTGTGTGTATACATGTGTCAGTATCTTTTTAATCCAATTTTTGGGTCACATTTGTAGATTTTGCCTATGCATTGTACTTGAGCCATGAAAATGTAAAAGGAAAAGAAAGGTTGTCATTCTAATCTTCCATGTTGTATTGTAGAGTGTTAGCAGAAATTTGTAATCTTTGAGATGTGTATACTTTTAGATGTGTCTAGAGAACTCAGCACTGACAATTTGCTAAATACATAATTATCCTTTTCCATTATAAAAAAAAACAAAACTACCAAACAAACACATTACAACTAAAAAAAATAAAGATTTGACAGTTGTCATGATTTTTTTTTTATTTAAAAAAAAACCATCTTTTTTTTTGACAAAGTGTCATGATATTTAGATCTCTAGGCACTCTGATGAAGGTGTGATGAATTGTTTTTAATCTTAAGTGGTAATAGGAAAACTAACCTTAAACTGGTCTGTCCTTGTTTGTGATATTGTTTACAGTGGTATTTGTAAAGCTGTGTCCTACCAGTAGAGGTGCAGTTTTACTGTGATATTATATCCTCTGAGCAGTATGTTTCATAACCAAATCTTACTCTGGGCTTGATTCTTACGAAGCTTTATGTGAAAGCGCCCAAGTATTTTTCTTTTCTTATCAGGCCAACAGCATTAGCAATTGTTTTGGAAAAACCAAAATAATGGTATTTTAGAAGAGAAAAAAACAACAACAAACTTTTGACTAGACAAGAAATGTTTGGAATTTTTATCGGAAAATTCCTTATTTTTTGTTCCCCTTTTAGTGTTTGTTTCAGGTTTTTTGTTTAAAAAAATTGTTTCAAATCTCCCATTTATTCTTATCATTTACCTGACAGATTTATTTTGTTGTTTACCAGGGATTCTAGATTTTGTTTTGTGTAGTTACCGTCTTCTTTCCCTCCCCCTCCCCCTTTTTTTTCTTTTCTTTTTGTTCTGTCTAGGTTTGTAAAAATATTTTTTAAAAGGTATTCTTCGTAACAATGTTTTCAGCCCTTATTTTAAGGGTTTCCAGCCAGAATATGTCCCAAACAAAGATAGCAGATATACCATTTTGGCCAGAATTCTTTGATATGGTCATGAGTAGATGGTTCAGCTCATGACTTGTAGCCACAAGAATATAGCTGTTACGAGTCTTCAACACTTATGACAGACAGAGACTGTTGTCAGATGAAGATTCATCAGTGGAACATTTCATAGATCGTGTGCACTGTTATCTGGGCATTGCTTTTTTGGAAAAAGAAAGTGTATGGGATGGACATGTGAAAGATATTCTCCCAGGGGTTGTGACGTGTTATGTTAACATATGAAGGTTGTAACCAGTACTGTTTGGCTGCACATTTTGTCACTATTGTTGCACACAGAGGGATTTGTATTTATAATGAGATGTATGAAAACATTGTAAACAGGACAACTGATTTGTTTTAACGGGACAGAAGAAAAGTAAACATACTTAACATTTTCTCTTTTTTGGGGGGGTAGTTGTTTCAGTTATGTTCCTGATGTGAAGGAAACTTGTCTTAATCAAGTACTCATGTTGATCATGGCTTATATGTTCTTGAGAAATGGTCGGTTTCTTGTATGGAGTTACAGAGGGGCTAGGAGCAGTGGAGAAACAAGGAAAAGGGGGGGGGGGGGGTATTTTAGGTACATACTGAAATACAAGGGTTGAAAACACCTTTCTCACTGAGAGACCAGATGTGTGGCCTTTAACTTCATGTAGTTTTCTGGGATAAGAGAAAACGGAAGGCTGCCAATTACAGTTGCTGGCATTAAGTAAATGAAGTTTTAAAAAATGCATTCTACAGCAGAATCCATTTGTGTCACTTTCACAGGCAGTTTTCTTTAGCTGCCCGTCCTGTCTGATAATTTTTATATTTTACTTGAAGGAGAATGTAAAACTGGGAAATTGCAGAGTAGCAGTTATGAAGTCAGGAGTTTGTAAAAGTGAGTAATACACTGTGTTGAAGATGACCATTTTTGACAGAGCACTGTCAAATACTGTAGGTTTATCACTAATCATCCTGGTAGAAAACCTAAAGTGAAGCTGAATATACCAGTCAATATTGTTACGTTATGAACTGTGTTTAAAAGTCCAACACTGTTCTACTATCTCTGTTATTTTTTTGTTTTAAAGCTCGTTCTCTGATTTCAAATAATTGAAAAGACTCTGCGCTGGAGGTGATAGCTGATGTGAATTATCACCAGACTCAGCTGACAAGTGAGGGTTTTTCGTTGTATTGTTTGTTTGGGTTTTGTTGTGGTTGATATTTGCTGGCAGAGTCAGAGAGCAAGGAAGCTGTTGCTCATGACTTCAGCACATAACATGTATTGTATTGTATTGATCACAACACTGAACAAGTCACATGCACCCTGTATATAAATAATAACTGTCTCCACAGTGTGGTCTTGTTAAAAGCACATGTTTAAAACTCACTTTATGCTTTCAGCCACATTTTGCCAGATATTTTTTTTTAAAAAGTAAAGATATATATAAAAACCCAACTGGATTCTTGTATCATGTTCTTGAAGGTGCTTTTTGCCACAAAGCAGATACTGCATAAACATATATTCCCAACAGCTGGACATTTGCATACACATGCATACACAAAGCTCATTAAAAAAAAACAAAACAACAAAATCGACCTATAATAATCAAAGCTAATAACCGGTGAAAATGGGCATAACTTCTTGCCATGATATTCAAGTATTGAAAGGAAAGCTGCTGTGACAGTGCAGAGAATAGTTGATATCACAGGTGCCCATTCTTATGGATGCACAGGTTAAAAACTTTATATGGCATATGTACAAAGAAACAGCAGCAGATTTACAAGGTTATAAGCAACATTCCTCAGAAAAAAAAATTCCAGGTAGCTGTAGGGGAATAATTTATGTCTTCTTTGTTGAGATAACCAGAAAAATGAATTCATACTGTCATCTCAGCTTTGTAGTGGAGCTTGTTTGATATGTGTTTAGAGGAGATGATAGAAACTTGGTCATGTTAAAGGCATGAGTGTATGAAGAATATTAAATCTCAAAAAGTGTGTGTGAGAAGTTGAACAAGTGATATTCAAAGTCTCGATAACTGAACAGACTTTTTAGAAGTGCTCTTTGCTCTTATCAAACTATGTTTCAGCAGCTGTGTTCACAGTGATACAAATATTATGTAACAACAAAATTAACTTCAAATATCCTTCCTATTCCCAGAGAAAAGAGGAAAGGAAACAAAAGAAAGAATTTTACACATTTTTGTGCGAGTCATTTTGTGAGTTTGTAGTAAACATTTTATATCATTATTATTATATTATACAGGGTAAATTTGTCTTGAAAAGGATCAGTCAGATTAAAAAACCAAACAAAACATCTGGTCTTAAGACAGTTTGAATGGTCAGACTTGACAGTGCCCACATTGTCCTTATGCATGCACACAACTAGCTCATATGTGAAGCACAATTTGTGGATCTCAGTTTTATCATAATCACTTTTGGCAACTAGCTGGTCTGAGTGGAGATTGGTTTCATAATCATGACAAATTCATGAACACTTTAAAAAAAAGAAAAAGAAAGAAATATGAATCAAGCAGTCACCATATCTTTATGACAAATCTGTGCTGATAATCTGTTTGAGGACTCGCCAGTCTTAGCAAATAACTTCATAGTCACAGCAGGTAGTGTGTTTAACAACCTTTTGGAAGAAAAAATGTTTGGGCAGGTTTGGTTGTTAAATTAGCAAGACGCGTGGAAGACTTCATTCAAATTAACTCATCAGAATAATATATGAAAGGAAGCTGTCGTTTTGCAGATACCACATTCGTTGTTTTCAGAAAAAAAAAACAACTTTGCCCAGGATTTGAGTTAATTCTGATCAGCATGGAATATAGAAACAAAAACCATCTTAAGATCATTTGATCTCTTGCTGTGCTATCACAACCCATCATAAGATAGTTAGTTTGAACCTCAGCTATGTAATTTCTGTACCGGAATGTTTGCATTGTAGGTTCTTTTACTTGTAAAGCAAAGCCTTTTTATATGAATGATGTTCAAATGTATCCAATAGATTGGTAGACTGATCTGTGGTGCTTTTCATCACAAAGACATATTCCCCTCTCATCTTTTATTTCCTACCCCTATTACCACATATCTAATCTGTTACACTCTCCCCATCTCCACTTTTTTTTCTCCATGACACAAATGGAAGAAAAGAAAGAAAACCAAGCAAATCAAAAACAAGCTTCAAGAAAAAAAAAAGAATACAGAAGGAAACCACAAACCAATTCATATTCCAACATACTTTTGAGTAAATCAATAATTGCTGTGAATAGAATTTCTTTTTTAGTTCTGTATCTCAAGTAGTTCATTAATTGTGAACTGTAGTTTCTGGTAGACAGTTATAGAATGGCATATTTGTTAGAAATGTTAGACATGTTCCTGTTAACATTCTAAAAATATTAAGTAGTATCATTGTAACTCGATCTGAAATGAATTGTGCATTGGCAAAATATTCCACTTTTATTTGCACCTTAATCATTGGCACTTTTCAAGCACTAGACGTGGTATTTTTTGGCACATTTTAAAACTTGCCATGTTTGCCATTGCCATAGTGGACAAGGTGGTGGTGTCATGATAAAACATATTGTCTTGTAATGTGTAACAACATAATTTGGATCATATATTACACATTTTTTGGTCTTACATTGTATAATGTTAAGAATATTTTGAAAGAACACATGGTTTAAAGATGCTCTGCATTAGTGTACAGGTGATTGTTATTTTGGTTCGATGAAGGCATGCACTGAATGTTGTTCTTGTAGTGTCAGCCATACATATCTGCTGCCTGCCTGCTGTTGTGTGATTAGTACTTCAGGTGCTTGTCTCTGCTTTTTTGGGGGAAAGGGAACAAACATCCGCTTCCGATTTCACATACGATGATCTTTTTCCAGATGGGAGAGTTAACATCATGACAGCCCAATGGCCTTAGGTGTAGGATTGGCTATATGTTACAACAATGATAACACGTTATTTTCTTCTTAACGTTTTCATCAGTTATCTTATATGGCACTTGTATAAATTTTTTAGTGTGTCTTTATTTTGATGTTAGATTTCTTTTTTGGAACATTGTGTGTTGTCATTTCAAGCATTATGAGTATATTAAATATTCATGGTTACATAGCAAGTATTCACAGTTATGTATTTATGGTTGTGTTCTATATAAAAGCTGAATGGAGGAAGACTGTTTTAGTGTGAACACACAAAAGAAGACTTTCACTATTGATTAAACAAAAGTCGCACAAGTCAGTATTGCTTACTTTGCTGTCTAAGCTGTCATTCGGGAATACAAAGAATCCAGGAATACAAAGAATCCAGGAATACAAAGAATCCAGTGAAATAGTTGGAACTTTTCTTTTAAAAAAAAAACAACTACAGCCCCCACTTTCTTCTGTCTGCCTTTGTTTGATACACATGTACACAAAGGAACAGAGAGAGTAAATTAATTCCAACTGGCATTAACTGTAGATGTGATAGATAAGCATTACTTCAAGATGAATAAACTAATTCCAACTACCATTAACTGTACATGTGGTAAACAAACATTGTTTCAAGATGTGAGCTTTTGATGTAAAAAAACCAACAACCAAAAAACATCAAACAAAAAAATGGACACCATTTAGAATGAACACAAGATTAGAAGACTAAGGATCAAGTGACAGACTTGTAATTGCACTGAAGTAACCAGTTACAGCCTCAACAGTGTCTGGTTAATGAAGCTTGGGAACTGTTATCATCTCTAAGGTTAACTTATAACTATGCAGTGCTGTCAATGCTGTATTGCCATTTGTATCGACATGCATGCAGAAGGTTAAATATGTGCATCAAAACAGATGCCATAATTCACTCTGGACAGCATTTTTGAAGGAAACATATACCCAACAAGCTCCCACAGTATAGGCTGTGTCTTTTAGGAAGCATTTGCTTTGCGGATATCTTTGCTATTGTGGTGAAACATGTGTGGAATGCTCTGTAAGCAATAAAATGTTCCTGGGCGGAAATTTCCCTGAAAAGGAAGAAACACACACACCCCCACACCACACACACACTGGAACAAATAATGCAGCCTTTATATAGTTTCTGTCTGATTCACATGCAGTATTAAAAAAAAAAAAAGAATTTAATGAAGTGAGGACTCTCAATGTTCAACAATTTGTTACATGGTATGTTCAAGATTTTAAACCATTTTGAAATTCAATTTATCTTTAAAAATGTAGTGTAATGCAGGATTCCTGTATACAGCATATCACTTTGCTGTTTTCAAAGTATAGGTAGATCAAGATCAGAACAATAAAAGTTGCTGTTAAGAAATCATTTTATCCATGTAGTGCATCAGTGTCTGTCTTGAAAGTCGTATCTGAGTAAATAATATTCTAGCAGAAAGAAAGGCTGGGATCAGTTGTTAATTCTGTGCAGATATAAGCATGCTTGTATGAATTTACATATGGTAGTATTAATCAAGACTGAAATTTTTATTAAAAAAAAGAAAAAAAAAAAGACTAAAATAAGAGAGAGAGAAAAAAACAGTTTCTGTCTTTCGTTTTTGCTTTTTTGATCAGTTTCATTTTTCAGAAACTTCAAAAAGTGATCAGCCAATACCTTTTTTTTTTTTCCCATTTGGCTTGTGGGTGCTGACTTCTGGTTTGTGTTCTGCGATGTAACAGATGTGTCTTGTCATTGTTTATCATCAATAACAGGTAGAGACTATTTTGTATTTTTGCTGTTTTTGTTCGTTCATATGTACACATGTCGGTATACAATTCAGAGTCTGTGGATAACCATTCAAACTCGGAAGAAATAAAGAAAAAAATCCATAGTCAAACAAGTACAGGAGCCTCATTTGCTGTAATCCTTGGTTTAAACGTGACGTATTCTACTCAGTCAGAGAAGCGCAGTGTCATGCATGGTGTAATCAATTCTCCCAGTGCTTTTCTGGACCTAAGAAGCATGAAACCTGTTGAGGTCAAGAACACAAGGCTGATAGTGACCTGCAGTCTGACCGCTGGACTTCACTGTGGGCAGAAAACACCAACAGCCTGGTCTAACACAGTGTGGAAATAACATCTCTAGAGCTTGGCAGTGGTGTTGAATGATTGATTTTTTTGCTTGCTGCCAGGCTGTTGAAGAAAAATCATCTAAGTATCATTTCTTCTGTACAGTGCGGCATAGTGCTTGTGTCATAATTTTGATTGCAGTATGTTGAGGAAAAGAAGTTTTATAGTGAATGGATTCTTCTTGGGGTTTTGTTGTTGAGAGAGAGAGAGTGGAGAGAGAGAGAGAGAGAGAGAGAGAGAGAGAGAGAGAGAGAGAGAGAGAGAGAGAGTGTGTGTTTTACATTTTCAAGAGAATTGGTTCATCATAAAAAGAAGACACTTAACAAACAAGAAAACCATTGGAGTCACTTGTGTGGTTGGCTTGACTTCTGCTTTTGACTCAAGAGGATTGGGAAACTGCTGTAAAACAATCAAATGCAGTGTGTTAGCTGCTTGAACCTGGCAGAGCCCATATCTCCCCTGGTCATAAATTGCCTGCTGGGTTTGTTCTTGTCATCCATACCACCAGTGGTAGCCTGCAAACACCTTTCAAAAGATGGATGAAGTTTCAGCATACTTGCAAAGTGTAATATACACGAGTTTGCCAATGGGGTCTGGAATTCATCCACGTGATCACAGGGAATGGAATATAAAAAAAATTAATGTTAATGCCTTGAGGATAATTCGTTCAATGTACAGCTCAGCAGTAAATGGAGCTGCGCCCTGGGATCACTAAAAGATGGCGAGTCCAATACTTTAACTGCTTCTCTTTCCCACTCCTCATCTTCCCCATTTCTTTTTTGTTCCTCGGCTAGAGCTCTGAGGTTTACCAATGGCGCGATTTTTGTATATGTGACCGTTTCCTCCCCCCCCCCCCCCCCCAACATTAAGGTAGCTGCATCCCAACATGGGGGATTGTGTCTAAACATAACACCTGTGCGCATGGGTTCTTAATATATATATAGATATATATTATATAAAAATTTTGTCATGTGTTCCTACCGGCATGCAATGGTATACACCTGTGAAAGGCAGAGTGGGTTTTTTAACGTCTGTGTGCATTTGCACATGGGGCCTCATTTCATAGTCTTTTCCGAAAGGCTTCTTCCCCGTTCAGAAAGACATTTACTTGTAAAACAAGTAGAAAATCTCCATTACTCTCATCTATGACTGGCTCCATGAAGATTGCTAAACACATTCCATGCATTATGTCGTTTTAAAAGAACCATTGATAACTACAACAACAACAACAATATACAACGGCAATTTTTACAAATTGAAATGGTTGGAGAATAAAGTCCTTTATCTGAGTAATAAAAATATCGCTATTGATTTTTTTGTCAATAGGGATACCTCCCTTTAGATCGTTATTGCAGGGTTCGAAGAGGGTCTTGAAACCTTGAAAAGTCCTCGAAAAAATGGACGAGCGTTTTCAATGGCTTGAAAAGTGCTTAAGAATCATCACTGACCAGCAATGTCTTTGAGGAGTCCTTCAGTTTTCAAAAGGCCAACAGCAATCTGCCTCTCAAGACCGGGAAAATTGTATCTGTGTCCCAAAAAGATTAAACACACATGCACGCACGCACGCACGCACGCGCGCGCGCGCGCGCACACACACACAGAGTTCAAGAAAGAAATACACACACATAACCCCCCCCTCTCTCTCTCTCTCTCTCTCTCTCTCTCTCTCTCTCTCTCGTGGGCCAAATATAAAGTCAGTGGGCCAGATGTAAAGTCAGTGACTGAACTGCGTAGGCCCAATGCATATCACTTGAGAGAGAGACAGCACTGAACGGTGAAATGTTTTATTGTACTCCGGCCTTGGGCCACTATACAAAACATGATTGGAGCAGGGGAAAGGTAAACAACATAACAGAAATCTTCACCCTCTGCATCATCATCACCACTTTCACCACGTCATCAACATCACCATCATCCCTTTCACAATCTGCACCATTGTCATCGTCATAATACTTAACCTCTACATCACCATCTCCAACATCCAAATCATCATCACTATCTTCAACACCTACATAATCGACATCAATAGCAATGCCACCATCTTCAATATATGTATCATCATCACACCACTTTGTAACATCTTCATCACCCTCGCTATCATCATGTTCAACATCCACATCGTCATCACCGTAATCATTTTCAAAATCTACATCTTCATTGCCGTCACCATGTATAACATTCACATCATCTTCACCACCATCATTTGCATCATAGAAATCATCACCTTCATCCTCTTTGTCATCTTCTACATCACCATCATTGATCATCATTTCCATCATCTTCACCAGCCACATCACCACCATCATCATTTTCTCTCTGTAATATTATCCTCAGTCATCCTCCTCCTCGACATCAACATCACAACCACCATCTTACTCAACATCTAAACCACCGCCACTATCATCTTTAACATCTACATTACCACCGCCATCATCTTTGACATCTACATCACCACCACCATCATCTTTAACATCTACATCACCACCACCATCATCTTTAACATCTACATCACCACCACCATCATCTTTGACATCTACATCACCACCATCATCATCTTTAATATCTACATCACCACCACCATCATCTTTAATATCTACATCACCACCACCATCATCTTTAATATCTACATCACCACCACCACCATCATCATCTTTAATATCTACATCACCACCACCATCATCTTTAACATCTACATCACCACCACCATTATCGTTAACATCTACATCACCACCACCATTATCGTTAACATCTACATCACCACCACCACCATCTTTAATATCTGTATCACCACAGTCATCATCATTGCAATCCCTATGCTCGCAATCATCATCATGGTTACAACAACAAAAAAGATTATTTAGTCGTATAACAATACATATAAAGATGGACTCTGATGAAGCATGATCTATTCATGTTAGCTTCACTCATCAAAATATTCTATCATCACACATAGTCATAAGAATACTGAAGACAAGGTACATCTAGCCCTCTAATCAAAAACAACAAATTATCAAATTGAAATAAAAATCTCTTTCATCATAAAACTGACACTAGCCCACTTGATAATTGCTGAAATTATTCGTCAAAGTTTAAAGCAGATGTCATAATCAAATGAGACGTTTCTTTCTTCTATTGATTGAAAGGAAAATATACCGGGAAAATCTGTGCATCTGTTCAGGATTTGTCACTTTCTAATTAAACCCTGTCGACCATTGTCTTCTTCGCATGGCATAAAAAAAACCTTTGATACCTGCAAAGAACAATGTGTATTACGAGCATAAAGAACAGCAGACAACGGCCTGTGAAGAAGATTATGACTGAATTTTACTCTAAGATCTGAATCTCTCTCTATCTCTATCTATCCCTTAGTCGGGCGACCGTGGGGGCACCCCTGAAGACTTGAGAACCAGTTTTCTCCATTCCTTTCTCTGTTCTGCCTCCCAGGGCACTGAACAAACTAATCAGGAAGTCCATGACGGAAGCAAAAGAGACATGGATTGGTGAACAGTGCCAGGGTATTGAGAAGAACATCAAGAAGAAAAACAACAGCAAGAAAGCATATCAACCGGTGAAAGACCTGACTGGCACAAAACAGGGGAAAAGCTGAACAATCCAAGACAAAAATGGGAAGTACCTCACCGACGACCAGGATATTCTGAACAGATGGACAGAACACTGCTCCGACCTGTATAACTACAAAACCACAGGAGATCCAGAAGTCCTCAATGTCCCTACAAGAACAGATACAGACAGTGGCCCTATCCTTCGAGAAGTGGAAACAGCAGTAAGATGGCTGAAAAAGGGGAAGTCAGCAGGGGCTGACAACATTCCAGCTGAGTTGGTTCACGCTGGATTCGAAGCCATGATCAACACTCAACTAAAGATCTGCAACAAGATCTTCTTCTTCTATCCCATAGTCTGTTTAGACCGTAGGGGCGCCACGGAAGACCTCGCAACCAGCTCTCTCCATTTCCCTCTGTCCTCGACCTTTCTCAGGGTGTCACTCAGCCTGAGGTCCGTCCACTCTCGGATGTTGTCCTCCCATTTATTTCTCTGCCTGCCCCTCTTTCTCCCGCCTTGCACGGTTCCTTGCAGAATCGTGTTGGCAAGCCCTGTTGATCTTGCAACGTGCCTATACCACTTCAGTTTGCGTTTTTGTGACTATGGTAAGGAGATCTTCAAAGAGCCCGATGGCTTGACCGATTCTGATTCTCACTTCCTCGTTATTAATGTGGTCTTTCTAAGAGATGCCAAGGAGTCTGCGAAAACATCTCATCTCTGTGGCCTTTATTTTCCTCTCCAGATCTGCTGTGAGGGTCCATGACTCGCAAGCATACAGGAATATTGAGATGACCAGAGTGCGCATCAGCCTGATCTTTGAGCTGAGCGAGATGTTCCTGTTCTTCCAAATTAATGGTCTTCAATTTTGTCAGTGCTGTAACTGACAATGGTGGCATAGGGGATTGGTTCAGGACGACGGTCGGCGTCAGACAAGGATGCTTGCTCTCACCTACTCTCTTTAACATCTTCCTTGAGAGAATCATGACTGATGCACTGGAAGATCATGAAGGAACAGTCGGCATTGGAGGCAGAACAATTACCAACTTGCGTTTTGCTGATGACATCTATGGACTGGCAAGGAAAGAAGAAGAGTTAGTTAGGTTTGTGGAACACCTCGACAAGACTTCAGCAGCCTATGGCATGGAGATCAGTGCGCAGAAGACCAAGCTGATGACCAGCAACATCAACGGCATCAACACCAACATCAGGGTCGGTGGTCAGAATTTGGAAACGGTACAAAGCTTCAAGTATCTGGGAGCAATTTAACAGACAAGGGATCCAAGCCTGAAATACTCGCAAGGATTGCAGAGACAGTTACAAGATATGGCAGACAGGAAAATGGCCAACACCATGGACAGTCACTCATCATCACTCTCCCCAAGAAAGGAAATCTTCAGCAGTACCAGAATTACTGTACAATCAGCCTCATAATATTACTATTTTATCAAAAACACAAAAGGGACATTTACAATAATTCAATAAAATCCCAAAACTAAAAACAATATATTGGTAAAACTTCCTTTGCAACATGGTTATGGTGGTAAAGGAACTTAAATGAACTATGTAAATCAATATTTATCCAGGCACTATATGAAACTTGGAGATAGGCTAGGTCAATGTTTGATATGAGATTATCTAGAATCATGCAATAATGTGGTTCCATAAACAGTTGATATCTCTGATTTGATAAAAATGTTGAATGTAACAATGGCAATGAATCATGGGGAATTGTTGGAGCACACCCATACAGGATCCCTGCCGTCACCAGGAATAACGTCATGATAGAGCCCTCCACCACCACCACCCCTAAAAAAAATAAATAAATAAAAAAAAGAAAAAAAAGATGAACTGTTTTCTTTTTTTTTGTCAGCAACTTGTCACCGCCAATGGGGTTGTCCAGAGAGATCACGTGCAAAAGTGAGTATACTAAGGCCAAGCTGACAAAGGGTGAGCCAACCACTTCTCATTGCACACCTGACTGGCCAACACATGTGCGTGTGACAAAATGTCGCTACCCGGTCATTTTCACCAAAGACCACAGGTAACTATCGTTGTTCTGTTGGTTATGTTACTTTGTTATCCATTATATTGTTATTCTTACATGCCTAAAACGAAAATGTACTGTAATGCAGAAAGATGAGTAGCCTACAATGTTTGTTGTATTCAAATTTCTAAAAAGAGGCTGAGTTGAATCGAATACCACTTTGTCACGGCAGATTTCTCAGCGCGAAATTTGGACTGTTCTCTCCAGGGAAAGCGCGTTGCCATAAGAGCTGCGCTGCTCATATGATTTATTCTCCTGGTTTGCAAGCATTTGGGTCATAATAAAGACACATTTCTATGTGCACCCCCCCCCCCTTTCTTCCCCCCTCTCCCCCTTGGTGACCGACTTCTCCCTTAACTGTAGGGGGTGTCTTCATTGAGGCCATTCACTGCAATTTTCAGGTAGGGTCCCCCTGTGATCTGAAACTGGCAGAGCCTCACCTTTTTCAGGTTGTAGGATGTGAGCTTGGTATATTCGTCCTCCGCTATCAGCCATAGATTGCCAGGACAGCCCACACTATCAGCTTTTTGCTTCAGTGAAGAAATTATTGGGGAATAGACCTAGAGACGAAACTAAGATTAGACCGACGCTAGTCCAACTAGCTTTTCGTAAGAATAGGATATTGTGTGCCGGTGGGAGCAGATACGATTTACAAAACTGCATACACTCGGGGACTGAATGTAAAAAAACACCCGAGTGCTTATTTCATTATCCTCGATATAAAATAATAGATAAATAAATAAACGAATAAACTGTCCTTTGAGCAGACGAATCAAGAGTTACCTTTCCGTCGCACGTGACATATTGGCGGCCATTGTGGTCATGACGGGGTGAGCACGAGGAGAAAACTTATGATTTCCTTTGTAAGTACGGTAGGCCTAGTCTTTCCGGCCTTCCATATATATGGAAACCAGAGCTTGAAGTCTGTGGGTAGGTGGTTTCGTAGCAGGTAAGGTTGTTTTCCATTGTCTTTTAGGTTTTACATGCCGATAACAGTGTCTCGTTTCCGACTGGACTGTGCGTGCCTGCATGTCACAGTACTTGGCTGAACCAAGCATTGAACACAAAATTTAAGCCGGCCTTTTTAATGTGGTGTTCATTATTTTTTAATCAATATAGGCCTAGTAAAGTAAAAGGGGGGGGGGGGGGGGGGGGGGGGGGGGGGGGGCGGGGGGGGGATAGCCTAGTTGTCAGAACATCGTGCTCACAATTTGATGACCCAGGTTCGATTCCTGTTGAGGGATTTTTCCCTTGAGTGCTGACTCCACTCCCCCTAAAAGTCCTTCAGATGAGACTATAAACCGAGGCCCCGTGTGCGAAAGCAGCAGAACATCTTGCCCACACGTTAAATCCTTTTACGCTTTTCGTAAGTGTAGGCCTCTCTCTCTCTCTCTCTCTCTCTCTCTCTCTCTCTCTCTCTCTCTCCTCTCTCTCTCTCTCTCTCTCTCTCTCTCTCTCTCTCCCCCCTCCCTCCCTCCCTCTCTCTCTCTCTCTCTCGCCTTGCCTTGCCTTGCCTTGCCTCTCTCTCTCTCTCTCTCTCTCTCTCTCTCTCTCTCTCTCTCCCTCTCCCTCTCCCCCCCTCCCCCTCCTCCCTCCCTCATGCCTTGCCTTCTCTCTCTCCCTCCCTCCCCCTCTCTCTCTCCCTCCCTCCCCCCTCTCTCTCTCCCCCCTCCCCCCTCTCTCTCTCCCCTCCCCCCCTCTCTCTCCCCTCCCCTCTTTTTCCCCCCCTCTCCCTCCCTCTCTCTCTCTCCCTCCCTCTCTCTCCCTCCCTCTCTCCCTTGAACTGAGACAAGTTATTCTTCTTTCAGACTGCGTGCCTGCAGCATCGTTAGTGGTCTGTTCAGCTGACAGCTAAACATGGAAGTCGAGGAAGGTGGACACTTGTGAAGTAGCCAACCAAAACAGGTAAGCTTCATACAGAAATCTGTAATAATTCATCAGTCACTTTTAATTCAAATCGTTTGTTAGTATTAACAGATAAAGAAAATTCCATTCTATTCATATATTTTATATGAAGGAAAACCACTTTTATTTACTTGACTGTATGGTGATCTCGGTCAACTAATGGAAAGACTGGAACCAAAAGGCTTGTACCATTTTTGATTTAATGTGTTCAGTTGTGTACCTGCTATTGCACACATGCACACACATGCACATGTACACACGCACACGCACACAGGCACGCACGCACCCCCCCCCCCCCCCCCACACACACACACACACACTTTTTCACATAAAATTTTTTTTTTTAATTAGACAACAGTTTTTCACTCTTGCCTCCTCTCTGCAGGAGACCTACAGTAGTCCTGCTGTGTGTACCCTCCTATCACTGTGAGCTTGGCGACGAAACTGAAGACTTCCTCCTGGCAAAAGAAAATTGAAGACGGGAGCAAGTGATTAGGTCTACCAGCAATTCTGAAGCCAATACCACCATCATGGCCAGGCAGCAAAGCAGTTGGAGGATTCATTGTCTACACATCAGACCCTTTTGCCTGGTGACCCACATGGAGCAAGTCTGTGTCAGGCTCGGAACAGGTCACAGCCACCTAAATGACCAATGTACAAGACACAGCATATAGAAAGTACAAGAACAGTGCCCCTTGCAAGACTGGCAACCAGACAACAGAATATGTATTGCAGCCTGACTCACTACATGAAGTGCTCCCAAGCAGCAGAATCTGTCCCAACCCTACCCAAGTAGCCAAGAAGTTCTGCCACAATTTGAGGACCTGTAACGTACTACTGCCTTCATTGCAGAGACTGAGCTGCCCCTCTGAGGAACGCAAAAAAAGATACTTCCCATCTCATCTTAGACCTTCTGACCACAAACGCCATGCTGGTAGCGCTGTGAGTATGATGCACCATGACTGGTTTTGCCCTGGTGAGGAGGCCCCTGCTGTGATAGAAGATAGGGATTGGGGGGGAAAGGACATGCCCAGTCAGTGTCTCCATCCCCGTCTGTTTGCAGTCCTTCTGTAGAGTGTAGGATCAATGGACACCAAACTTTTGATTGCTTCCTTAGTACTTGCTAAAAAGATTAGATAAAACGTAATAAAATAAATAGAAAATAAAGAAAATAGTAAAAAATAAAATAGAATATGATTAAAAACAAAATAGAAAATGGAAATAAACAAAATAGTAAAAAATAAAATAGAATTTAATTAAAAGCAAAATAGAAAATGACAACTTAGACGATATAAAATTTTAAAAGCAGACTACAGTAGTCTGTTTTAAAACTGAATAAAACAAAATAGAGTAAAATGGCGGAAAAATAAATTACTTAAAAACTTAAAATTGAAAACCCCCAAAAACAAAAAAAAACCAAAATAAAATCTGAGAAAGCCGCCCAAACAAAAATCTAAACCTAAAACAATGCTGCTAGAGACAAAAGGAGAGCAATCGTGGTGCCAGTGGCCTTGGTGTTTGAAAATAGCACCTGCTATAACGGCTGTGACAGTGGTAAGGGATGGTGACTCTGACACCCCTTCATAGTCACAGGTTAAAAGTTAAAGTCTGTCCCGAGCCATAAGGCTCATCAGGCCGGTGCTTATCCCGGTTTCTGTGGCGTTAAGCGACTGAGAGTCATAGACTCCCCCCTGGATAGGACGCCAGTCTATCGCAGGGTTAACCCCCAACACAAGGTTGGTACCCCTTTTACACCTGGGTGGGGTGAGAAAATAGCCGTAAAGTGTCTTTTCCAAGGGCACAATGCCATAGCGGAATAGCTGGGATCGAACCCGCAACCTTTAGATTACGAGTACAACACCCTAACCACTAGGCCACAGCGGCGGCTTCATAGTCACAGGGCATTTCCATATTTCCTCCCCCCCTATCTTTTATTCCACAGGAGGCCTGATCTAGTGGTTAAAGTCATCATGTGCATCATACAGCAGTCTTCAACTTTTCATCAAGACTGTAGCTGTCATGTGGGGAATGTGCTGCATGAAGACCTTGCATGTCTTGTATACAGACACTATAGTCAGTATCAGGACCAGCCAAAACACCTGCATTACCATCTGTGCAAAAAACTCCCATTTAGAACATACAAGAGCAATACTTTGCGAAACCAACTGCTGGACAATCATGAGCTGCAGCCATACACACAGCAAGAAGCACTTTAAGATTGGATGGAGAACAAAGAATGGACCGACCTTGATACGGCAACGCCACTGTGAAAAAGCTGAAGACAGACCACCCTGGAGAACACCATCAACCAACGCGCCCTAAACACCAGGGTCAACTCCAGAACCACTAGTCGACAGACATCATGGCAGTTGGGTATTAGTTGTCATCTTTGTCTGACCTCGACTGTCTTTGTATAATTAATTTGCCTCCTCTGCCATCCTCTCAGCCTGCCTTTTTCTGGGTGTACTGTATTGTATTGTATACTGCTACTACCGTTTTAATCATTGCAGATTTCTCTGCATTTCCCCCATGAAGATGTCAGGGGCTCCTTCAGTATAAATAACATCCCACCACCAGATAATTCTGAGCTAGAAAATTCCTCTTTTCTTTCACTCTTTGTTTCTGCCTTTTTCCTTTTCTATTTTTCTTGCTTGCTTGCTGTCTTCCCTGTCCATTCTCCTACCTTTCTTTCCCAAGGAATTTTTTTCATACATTATGCCATTTTCTTTTGCTCTGGTGAGCAGGTAGTGATACTGTAAACAATGAGATTTACCAGTGGTGAGATTTTGCATATGTGACCATTTTTGCTCACCATGAAGGTAGCATTCCGACTTCAGGGATGTATGCTGGGCATGTGTGAGTTTCTGTAACCCACTGAACACTGACATGAGTTATAGAATCTTTAACATGCATATTTGATCTCCTGCATGTGTACGCATGGAGTTGAGGCACTGGCAGGTATGCACTTGAAGTTGACCCGGGAAATTGTAAAAATACTCGTAATTCATTGGATTGAAGTCGGTCTTAACCACTTGGCTATTTTTGTCTGTCAGATAGTACATTTCAATTTTCTGGAACAGTTTTTAAATTCATCAAAATTCAGTTAAATCCGATAGAATGTGAATAGTTCTTAAAATCAATAGAACACAATGTTTACATTAAAAAAAACCCACCCTTGCATTTCTGACAAAATGTTGGATCTGTTACAGAAGCTACCAAAACCCTGCTGTGGTCATCTCACTCACCAAGCCATTGAAGTTTTGAAGGAACTCCAGTTTCTTCAACAAGGTGAGTGCCCATCATTACTAAAGGTGCAAACATAATTTTTGAATTGCCTGTGATGGGCAGTTACATTGTTCATCATTACTGATCAAAGAGAAATTTGGTAGGCTATCATCAGTTGTGTCTAAAATGGATTGGAAAAAAGATTTCAGCAGAACAAACATGCACTTGCGTTGAAAACCTGTTCCGCCTTTGGGAAGAGTAGAGCATTTCATTTTGGTAAGAAGAGATGACAAAAGGAAAAGACGAAAATGCACGTGCATAAATGTCGTGTTCAGACACCATCTCTGAAGACAAAATGTAAATACCTTAATGGTGGGTGAAAATGGTCGCATTTACGAAATCGCATCTTTGGTGAATTTTGAAAATCTGGTAGGAATAAAAAAAATTTAAGTGACATTCTGTAAAATCCTAATTTTGTTATATCTTGGTTTCTTTTTTTATATATATATTTAAAATATAAATTCCGTATTTATTTAATTTAATTTTTATTTATTCTTCTATATTGAGGATAATGGAATAAGCACTCGTGTGCTTTTCTTCATCCAGTCCCCGTGTGTATGAAGTTCTAGGCAGGTGCGTTACCAACTAGACATGGAGTCAGAGAGGGTGCATATTCTTTAAAGTGTGCATAGCTTAGATGAGTTGTCAATACAGTTGAAGCCATGAACATTGTAAATGAATGAATAAAACATATATACCAATGTCCTTTTATTTCTGTCACTAGGGCCTAGGCACAGATAGCATCACCAGTACATCATGATTATACTGGATCATCCTAGACTTCATTGAGGACTTCATATTCGAGGACTTCATCTTCGAGGACTTCATCTTCAAGGACTTCATCTTCGAGGACTTCTTGTGGAGGACTTCCTTGTGGAGGACTTCCTTGTGGAGGACTTCCTTGTGGAGGACTTCCTTGTGGAGGACTTCCTTGTGGAGGACTTTATCATCGATTGAGGACTTCATCATCGAGAACTTCAATCGTCGAGAAGTTTAATCATCATGGACTTGGATCAACAAGAACCAGATCAATGTGAACAGGATCAACAGTGAGTAAATCAACATAGATGGAATCAACAGTGAGTAAATCAACATAGATGGAATCAACAGTGAGTAAATCAACATAGATGGAATCAACAGTGAGTAAATCAACATAGATGGAATCAACAGTGAGTAAATCAACATAGATGGAATCAACAGTGAGTAAATCAACATAGATGGAATCAGCAGGGAGTAAATCAACATAGATGGAATCAACAGTGAGTAAATCAACACAGATGGAATCAACAGTGAGTAAATCAACATAGATGGAATCAACAGTGAGTAAATCAACATAGATGGAATCAACAGTGAGTAAATCAACATAGATGGAATCAACAGTGAGTAAATCAACATAGATGGAATCAGCAGGGAGTAAATCAACATAGATGGAATCAGCAGGGAGTAAATCAACATAGATGGAATCAGCAGGGAGTAAATCAACATAGATGGAATCAGCAGGGAGTAAATCAACATAGATGGAATCAGCAGGGAGTAAATCAACATAGATGGAATCAGCAGGGAGTAAATCAACATAGATGGAATCAGCAGGGAGTAAATCAACATAGATGGAATCAGCAGGGAGTAAATCAACATAGATGGAATCAGCAGGGAGTAAATCAACATAGATGGAATCAGCAGGGAGTAAATCAACATAGATGGAATCAGCAGGGAGTAAATCAACATAGATGGAATCAGCAGGGAGTAAATCAACATAGATGGAATCAGCAGGGAGTAAATCAACATAGATGGAATCAGCAGGGAGTAAATCAACATAGATGGAATCAGCAGGGAGTAAATCAACATAGATGGAATCAGCAGGGAGTAAATCAACATAGATGGAATCAGCAGGGAGTAAATCAACATAGATGGAATCAGCAGGGAGTAAATCAACATAGATGGAATCAGCAGGGAGTAAATCAACATAGATGGAATCAGCAGGGACTGCATCAACAGGGGCTGTGTGAAAAGGGAATGCCTCGATAGGGATTTGTGGTCATGAACATTATTGTATAGACAGGTCACGCTCCACCACATGATAAATTGCATTGTACCAGAGGTAAATTGTTTGCTGTTAACATGTTAATTTGCGATAAAAACTGAATTTAATTTTTAAAAAAGGGGATAGTTCTATATCTGAAAAGTTATTGCAAATTGAAAATGAAAGACTGCACAAGGTGACAAAATAAAAAAACTGACAAGTTATGCATCATAATTGGGGTGTAAATGAGGGCTTGGGTGTTTTTTAACGCTTTTTTAAAGCAAAAAGCAAAAACAAAACAAAATTATGCCTTAATACTTCAGTATGTTATAGAAAAATGGCTACAGTTTTTACAATCGATCGAAATATCAAAATTGACAACCTGACTTCCACCTGCCTAAAATGACAGTTGTGAAAAAGTGGGTTGGGTGCAATGCGAATCATTTTGCGGCGGAGCATCACACACACATATAATATATGATATGATATGATATGATATGATATGATATAATATGTATATGGATATATGGACAGGATCAGCAATGCTTCATCCCAAAGTGGGTCACCTGGATGAAGTCTTTTTTCTGTGTAGACTTTGCATTGTTGAAATTTTGGAATGGGATTTTGGAGAAAGTACAAAACATGTTGATATCAGTCAATATTATGAGAGAGCTGGCTGATGTAGACTTTTTACAATGTCTTTTTTTGTTTCTTAAAGATAGAAATTTTTTGTTGTTGTTTTTTGGCTCGAGCTCTGAGGTTCATCAATGGTGAGATTTTTAATGTGCGACCATTTTGTTCCCCCCACCATTTAGGTAGCCGCATTGCGCATTTCTGTGTACATGGGTTTTTAAGAATCCGTTACTACTGGCCCTTCCCCTTCTCTATTGTTTAATAGTATATGTGTTTATTAACTTTATTTGAATAATTTCAACGCATGATTGTGCATATTTTTTTTCTTAGTGATTTTTTTTCTATACAGCTGGATTGATAAAGTACATTAATATGTGGAAAACTACTACTATGAGTATTTGTGAATAGAAAAGTTTCTGCAATCTTTCGCTGACAGGTTTTTATTGTTGTTGGAAAAAGATCATGAAAAAACTGTTTATTGGCAAGAGAGGGATTTTATTAGATTTTTGGCTCATTTGAGCATGCAGTTCTCGAGAAAAAAATGAATGATTAGAGATACCTGTCTGCATTTGATAAGTGTGTGTGTATAAAATCCTGGTTTATGTAGGAATAAAATTTCAAGAGAAGAAAATAGCACAGACTATTTTTGCGTACTTTCTCTTGATAGAAAATTGTCTATACGTTTCCTGCAGATTCTGTGTATGATTTACTGTATTAATTTTTTGTACGTGAGAAGGTAACAAAAAATTTTTGTCCGGAGATAGTCTGCAGGATGGGTAGATATTTCACACTACTGCAGACACATCTATTTGCTGGTCTGTCACTGGTATGCAATTGCAGATTGCCTTGCAATGTGTAGAGCATTCTCAACTCAGTCTAATGATAGGATTTTTGGATAAGTATTCTTTGAAGTAGATAGTCCATTAGTAATGTATGGTTGTGTGAGTGAGAGTGTGTGTGTGTGTGTGTGTGTGTGTGTGTGTGTGTGTGAGAGAGAAGAGAGAGAGAGAGAGAGAGAGAGAGAGAGAGAGAGAGAGAGAGAGAACTCTGAACTCGGAAATTGTTTAATGTACATCGGCCACTGGGCCACAATACACATACACAAAAATATGCAATGATTATTTTCATCACTCAAGATTCAGAGAGAGAGAGAGAGAGAGAGAGAGAGAGAGAGAGAGAGAGAGAGAGAGAGAGATCTTGGAGGGGAACATCTGATTATGTAGAAGAGATTTCAGGGAAGGATTCTTTGGAAGGAGGGTATAGGAGATATGTAGACAAATCACTAGGAGTAGGGAAAAAAGGCAAGTCTTTTTTTTTTTTTCTCCCTCAGCTCATTCTCCCTGTCCCCGAAGTTGGAAAGCAGCCCCTTTAATGGTCAAAACCTCGCCATTAAAGAACCTCAGAATTCTGGGCGAGGAAAGAAAAATAGATCTCCCTGATATGGGTTGTTTTGGACTTAGTCAGACTTAATTCCCAGAGTCATTCATTTAAATCAGACACATCTTGGGAAATGCCTTGCGCCAGAAATTACCATAGTGACAGTGGGATTAAAAAAAATTGTAATTTGTGTTAAACTACCTGCTATTGTCTATAATATGCTGTTGTGTCCATATGCAGTCAGACAGGTCGTCTGACCAGCAGCCCTTACCTTGATTAATGCCTAACCCTAACACTAACCCTAACACTAACCTTGTTTCTAATCCTGGCCCCACATGTGGACATAACGGCAGGTAGGCACAGCGGTAGTTCCTGAGACAAAACAATCTTTTTTTCAAGCATTTGGGTGGGGGTGGAAGAAAACATTAAAACAAAAGTATAGACTGTTTGGGTATGAGGGGGGAAATGATCTAGGATGGGAGTTTGTTTTGTTTTTTTTAAGGGGGGGGGGGGGGGGTGGTTGGATGTGTGTCAGAGGGGTGGGTGGTGTAAACACCTTTTTAAATTTATTAAAAAAAATTTTTTTTGGTGTAAAGACCTAGTTTTGGAAAATGGTGATTAAAAAGGAGCATAATGATCAATTTAGATAGAAAATTTATGGTAAATTTGTATCGGTCAATATTGGGGTTGAAGGGAAAAGGGAGACATGTTTTTGTAAGCAGATAGGAGTAGGCAATGAGGGTATATTTCATTAGGAAATTAGTGTTGACAGGGAGGTGGTGGGCAGCATGGGGGAAGAGGGAATGAAGGCTGACAGAATGTGTGTGTGTGTGTATGTGTGAGAGAGAGAGAGAGTTTGTGTGTGTTTATTTATCTATTCTTTTATGTCGAGGATAATGGAATAAGCAATCATATGCTTTTTTTCTTCCAGTCCCCGTGTGTATGCAGTTTTGTAAATATTATCTGTTCCCACCGGTACACAATGGCCTACTCTTATGAAAAGGGGAATTTGTGTGTGTGTGTGTGTGTCGGTGTGTGTGTGTCTGTGTGTCTGTGTGTATCTCTGTGTGTCTATGTGTGTGCATAAGTGATTAGTGTGGCAGGCAAATCTATGCAATTGTATACCACTCTGCAGCCAGCATTAAAGTTGTGTACTTGGGTGCAGAGTTTATTTTGGGGGGGAGGGGCAGGGGGGGAACTATACTTTTCTGATTTTGTTCAAAGATAGTTACAAAAATGTTGGATGCTATATGCTTTTTCTGCGGGTTGGTTGTGATACATATTTTTTATGTGAAAGATACATTTTAAAAAAGGAAGAAAAATGTGAAGTAGAATTTTGTTTGGGCTTATGAAGAGATCTGCATGAAACTCCCAATCAAGGAGAAACAGAAAATTTTAAAAACGTGGGAAAAAATCATATAACCAACCCCCCTCCCCCTGGCAATATTTTTTCCTCAGTAATTTTTGTGTGTTGGAAGAATTTTTATGTGTTAGAAGTATCAAGAGAAAGGTGCTAAGACTATGGGACTGGGAGTGGTCAGATACATGGTCAGATAAGTAGAAATGGAACAGAGTGAATACTGATGGAGAATGGCTTTACAACAGGGATTATATCTCTTTGTTTGGTTTTAAGATAATTTTTTGTATACCAACAACTACCACCACCCCTGAAATTTTGGTGCTGGCAAGAGTTGAAATTTTTGGTGAAAACTTGTCGTAGAATAATCTTCACTTTGTTGGCCATGCTGATACTCTTAACTAAAACCATGTTCAGAGTAATAGTGGGCTGACTGGAAACTTAGCCTTTAAAAATACTCTTTCAGTTTATCTGTTGAGAAAAGTGTGCCCCAAGATGACTCCTGATGGCAGGATGAACTAATGTATGAAGGCTTTTTTTTTTTTGACCAGACTTTTTTTCTTTCTTGTTGTTTTGCTTTGGTTGGTGGGATTGTTAAACACAACAAATGTCAGTTGAAGAACTGAGAACCTGTCCTGCCCTACATTAGCAAGAGGGGTGTTAGTGTTGCTGTCAGATCTGTGTAGTGATCTGTCATGTGAAGACCATTGCAGATTTTACAGCAACACATCAATGTTCTTGAGAAAAACCATGTGTACTTATGGTGGTGTAGTGGTGTGTCAGTTGAGAAAAACCATGTGTACTTCTGGTGGTGTAGTGGTGTGTCAGTTGAGAAAAACCATGTGTACTTATGGTGGTGTAGTGGTGTGTCAGGCTCATGTGTGTACATATTCCGAATTTTGACAGGATTGAATTTATTATTTTTTTTAGCCGAAACAAAGGCCCATGATAATGTTTTTGTACAGCTTCAGATATATCATGTATATAGGTTTGTTTAAAGTGTTGCTTTAAATGACTGAAATTATTATTTAGTTGCTGCAGCAGACTCTAGGTGAGATAGGAGTAGAATGCATTGTGCATATCAAAACAAAGATGAAATGGCCCCCACCCGACCCTGTTTTTGTTTTTGGCCAATGAAGAAAGACATGTGAAGCATCTATAGAAAAAAAGAAAAGAAAAAATACACCCCCCCCATAAAAGAGAAAAGAAGATAGAAAAAAGTAAAGATGGTGCTCCATGATCTGCATGCAACTGAGGCCGCCCAAAAAAAACCCCAACAAAGTTTTGTTTGTTGGGTTTTTATTTTTTACATCAAAAACAATTACAATATCAATGTAGGGAAGATTTTTATTAGGCCATGCAACTTTACTATTGGTTATAAACTTGTTTAGTCTTATACATATCTTTTTGTCAGAAGAGAACAAATTACAGCATAGAAATATGAGGTAGGACATTCTTTCTGAAGCTGATTGGAAGATTTTATTTTAAAGTGAAACTCATTTTTAAGTTACAGTATTTACAAAAACTATCGTGTTCAATGCTGTTCACTTGTCCTGTTTATTATTTTCTTTTATGGGAACTTAGTATTTCATTTAAGAAGAAAATCTTTTATAAGTAGAGTTTTTGAAAGAGTGTGTGTGTGTGTGTGTGTGTGTGTGTGTGTGTGTGTGTGTGTGTGTGTGTGTGTGTGTGTGTGTGTTAAGGCATTACACATTTCATTATGTGTGTGTGTGGTTTCTTTTTTGTAATGTTTTTGGGATAGTGTGTATGTCATTTAGAAAAACAAAGAACTTGTAAGGGCCTTTGAAATTTATAGAAGTGGCGTATGTTTGTGTTGATAGCAAATCTGTAGTGATCTTTCATGTGAAGACCATAGCAGATTTTACAGCAACACATGAGTGTTCTTGGGAAAAATGTGTACTTCTGATGACATAGAGGTGGGTTTTTTTTATTGAGTGAGTGTTAGTGTTAGTGTTAGTGTTAGTGTGTGTGTGTGTGTGTGTGTGTGTGTGTGTGTGTGTGTGTGTGTGTGTTCTCTGTGTGTGTGTGTGTGTTCTGTGTGTGCGTGTGTTCTGTGTGTGCGTGTGCGTGGTGAAAGCTAAGAATCTGTGCTGTTAGCCTCAGTATTTTTGTAATCTAACAAAAGGCCCTTTGAAGTCTTTTTTTAATGCAGACCTTAAAGTACCTGATTTTCCACTGGACTGATTTTTTTCACGCCAAAACAAAGGCCTAGGGTGTTTATTTTTGTAATGGTTCAGACATTTTTTATGTAATTATATGTCCGAACTGTTTCTCCAAATGACCAAAGGTTACTACAATCTGTATTGTTTTTGTTGTAACTTATGTAATATGTTGTAACTTGTTTTGAACTGTAGGTACAAGAAGAGTGAAATGTTACCAGTCTAGTTAAAAAAATACACTTGGGATTTTTTGGTCAGTGAAGACAGCCATGTGAAGAACCCTTTTTTCTTTCTTTCTTTTTTAAGTACTTAATTTTTTCTCTTTTTTCTTGTTTTGCTTTAGTTGGTAGGATTGTTAAACAGAACAAATGTCAGCTGATGTGTGTACATGTTCCGGATTTTGACTTGACTGAATTTTTTTTTATAGGCAATACAAAGGTCCCTGATTATGTTTTTGTACAGCTTCAGATCTTTTTTGTCTATATATGTTTGTTTAAAGTGTTGCTTTAAATGACTGAAATTATTATCATTAGTTGCTGCAGCAGACTCTAGGTGAGATAGGAGTAGAATGTATTATCGAAACAAAGATGAAATGGCCCCCACCCAACCCCCTTTTTGTTTTTGGCCAATGAAGAAAGACATGTGAAGCACCTATAGAAAAAAGAAAAGAAAAAAATACCCACCACCCCCAAAAAAAGAAAAAAAGAAAAAAAAAGTAAAGATGGTGCTCCATGATCTGCATGCAACTGAGGCCACCAAAAATAAACACCCAAAAAACATATTTTTGTTTGTTGGGTTTTTCTTTTTACATCATAAACAATTACATATTCGTATGTGACAGAAATATTAATGTAGGCAAGATTTTCATTGAAGCCATGCAACTTTACTATTGGTTGTATAAACTTGTTTAGTCTTATACATGTCTTTTTGTCAGAAGAGAACAAATTACAGCATATTAACATAAATCTTGGATAGAAATATTCATGGGGTAGGACATTCTTTCTGAAGCTGATTGGAAGATTTTATTTTAAAGTGAAACTCATTTTTAAGTTACAGTATTTACAAAAACTATGATATTAAATGCTGTTCACTTGTCCTGGTTTTTTTTCTTTTATGGGAACTTAGTATTTCATTTAAAAAGAAAAAATCTTTTATAAGTTGAGTTTTTGAATGTGTGTGTGTGTGTGTGTGTGTGTGTGTGTGTGTGTGTGTGTGTGTGTGTGTGTGTGTTATGCATCATTTCATTGTGTGTGTGTGTGGTTCCTTTTTTGTAAGGTTATTCTTTGGATAGTTTGTATGTGATTTAAAAAAAACAAAGAACTTGTAAGGGCCTTTGAAATTTATAGAAGTGGTGTGTGTTTGTGTTGATAGCAAATCTGTAGTGATCTTTCATGTGAAGACCATAGCAGATTTTACAGCAACACATGAGTGTTCTAGAGAAAAATGTGTACTTCTGATGACATAGGGGTGGGTTTTTTTTGGATTGAGTGTGTGTGTGTGTGGTGTGTGTGTTGTGTGTGTGTGTGTGTGTGTGTGTGTGTGTGTGTGTGTGTGTGTTCTGTGTATGTTCTGTGTGTGTTCTGTGTGTGGTGTGTGTGTGTGGTGTCTGTGTGTGTTTTGTGTGTGTGTTCTGTGTGTGTTCTGTGTGTGTGTGTGTTCTGTGTGTGTGTTCTGTGTGTGTTCTGTGTTGTTCTGTGTGTGTGTGCTTGTGTGTGTGCGTGGTGAAAGCTAAGTATCTGTTATGTTAGCCTCAGTATTTTTGTAATCTAACAAAAGGCCCTTTGAAGTTTTTTTTTTTTTTAATGCAGTCCTTATAGTTCCTGATTTTGCACTGGACTGATTTTTTTCACGCCAAAACAAAGGCCTAGGGTGTTTATTTTTGTAATGGTTCAGACATTTTTTGTTGTAAGTATATGTCCGAACTGTTTCTCCAAATGACCACAGTTACTACAATCTGTATTTTTTTGGTAACTTATGTAATATGTTGTAACTTGTTTTGAACTGTAGGTACAAGAAGAGTGGAAGAACCCTTTTTTTTGTCCTTTTTTTTCACCAGACTTAATTAAAAATTTTTTTTTGCTGTAGATGGTAGGATTGTAGAAATGGTGTGTGTTTATGTTGCTAGCAAATCTGTAGTGATCTTTTATATGAAGACCATGGCAGATTTTACAGCAACACATGAGTGTTCTAGAGAAAAATGTGTATTTCTAATTGTGTAGGGGTGTTTTAGTGCGTGTGTTTGTGTTCGTGTGTTCGTGTGTTCATGTGTGTGTGTGTATGTTTGTGTGTTCGTGTGTGTGTGTATGTGTGTGTGTGTGTGTGTGTGTGTGTGTGTGTGTGTGTGTGTGTGTGTGTGTGTGTGTGTGTGCTGAAAGCTAGGAATATGTGATGTTAGCTTCACTGTTTTTGTAATTTAATGAAAGGTCATTTGGAGTTGGTTTTCAATTTTTTTATGTAGTCCTTTTAAAGTACCTGATTTACACAGGACTGGTATGTTTTTGTATGCGGAAACAAAGGCGTCAGATTTTTTTTTTTTTTTTTTAAGCGTCAGTTTTTTTTCATAATTACATGTCTGAACTGTTTCTCCAAATGACTGAAGTTACTGTGATCAGTTAATTTTTTTAAACTTATGTAATATATTTTGCTTCAGACTGTAGGTAGATTAAGAAAAGAATGTTATATGTCATGTTGACAAAAACCTTTTTCTTTTCTTTTTTTTGCTGTGAAGAAAGACGTGTTAAGCACCTTTTTTTTGGCCAGACTTTTTTTTTTTCTTGTAGGTTTGCTTTGGTTGGTAGGATTGAAGAAAGAATTCAGAACCTGTCCTGCCCTATATTAGTAAGAGGGGTGTTAATGTTGCTGTCAGATCTGTGTAGTGATCTTTCATGTGAAGACCATTGCAGATTTTTCCGCAACACATCAATGTTCTTGAGAAAAATCATGTGTACTTGTGATAGTGTAGGGGTGTCTTCATGTGTACTTCTAGTGGTGTAGTGGTGTGTCAGGCTCATGTGTGTACCTGTTCTGGATTTTGACTGGACTAAATTTTTTTTTAGCCAAAACAAAGGTCCCTGATTATGTTTTTGTACAGCTTCAGATCTTTTGTGTGTATATAGGTTTGTTTAAAATGTTCATTTAAATGACAGAAATTATTATCATTTGTTGGTGCAGCAGACTCTATGCGATATAGGAGTAGAATGCATTGTGCATATTGAAACAAAGATGAAACAGCCCTCCACCCACCCCCTTTTTGCCATGCAACTTTACTATTGGTTATTTAAACTTGTTTAATCTTATCATACATGTCTTTTTGTCAGACGAGAACAAATTACAGAATGTGAACTTAAATGTTGGATAGAAATATTCAGGAGGTAGGACATTCTTTCTGATGGTCAGAAAACTTTGAAAGATTTTATTTTAAAGTGAAACTCATTTTTAAGTTATAGTATTTACAAAAACTATCATGTTCAATGCTGTTCACTTGTCCTGTTTATTTTTTTCTTTTATGGGAACATGCTATTTCATTTAAAAAGAAAATCTTTTATAAGTTGGTTATGAAAGTGTGTTGTGTGTGTGTGTGTGTGTGTGTGTGTGTGTGTGTGTGTGCGTGTGTGAACATTTCATTATTTGAGTGTGGTTTCTTTTTTGTAAGGTTATTGTTTGGATAGTTTGTATGTCATTTAAAAAAAAAACACAAAGAATTTGAGAGGGCCTCTGAAATTGATAGAAGTGTTGTGTGTTTGTGTTGCTAGCAAATCTGTAGTGATCTTTCACGTGAAGACCATGGCAGATTTTACAGCAACACATGAGTGTTCTAGAGAAAATTGTGTACTTGTGATGGTGTAGGGTGTCTTCGTGTGTGTGTGTGTGTGTGTGTGTGTGTGTGTGTGTGTGTGTTAGTGTTAGTGTTAGTGTTAGTGTTAGTGTTTGTGTGTGTGTGTGTGTGTTAGTGTTAGTGTGTGTGTGTGTGTGTTCCTGTGTGTGTGTGTGTTCGTGTGTGTGTGTGTATGTGTGTGTGTGTGTGTGTGTGTGTGTGTGTGTGTGTGTGTGTGTGTGTGTGTGTGTGTTTGTGTGTGTGTGTGTTTGTGTGTATGTGTGTGTTCATTTGTGTGTGTGTGTGTGTGTGTGCGCGCACTGAAAGCTAGGAATATGTGATGTTAGCTTCACTGTTTTTGTAATCTAACGAAAGGCCATTTGGAGTTGGTTTTTGATTTTTTTTATGTAGTCCTTTTAAAGTACCTGATTTTCACATGACTGATATGTTTTTGTAAGCGAAAACAAAGGCGTCAGATGGTTTGTTTTTTTTAAGCCTCAGACATTTTTTTTTTTATATATAATTATATGTCTGAACTGTTTCTCCAAATGACTGAAGTTACTGTGATCAGTTAATTTTTTTAAACTTATGTAATATATTTTGCTTCAAACTGTAGGTAGATTGAGTAGAATGTTATCAGTCATGTTGACAAAAACCACTTTTTTTTGTTGTTGCCGTTTTTGGCCAGGCTTTATTTTTTCTTGTAGGATTGCTTTGGTTGTAGGATTGAAGAAAGAATTCAGAACCTGTACTGCCCTATATTAGCAAGAGCGGTGTTAGTGTTGCTGTCAGATCTGTGTAGTGATCTTCCATGTGAAGACCATTGCAGATTTTACTGCAACATATCAATGTTCTTGAGAAAAACCATGTGTACTTATGGTGGTGTAGTGGCGTGTCAGTTGAGAAAAATCATGTGTACTTATGGTGGTGTAGTGGTGTGTCAGTTGAGAAAAACTATGTGTACTTACGGTGGTGTAGTGGTGTGTCAGGCTTATGTGTGTACATATTCCAGTTTTTGATTGGACTGAATTATTTTTTACCCAAAACAAAGGCCCCTGATTATGTTTTTGCACAGCTTCAGATCTTTTGTGTGTATATAGGTTTTTTAAAGTGTTGCTTTAAATGTCTGAAATTATTATCATGAGTTGCTCCAGCAGACTCTATGTGAGATAGGAGTAGAATGTATTGTGCATATTGAAACAAAGATGAAACAGCTCCCACCCTACCCCTTTTTGTTTTATGTGAAGCACCTATTCCAAAAAAAAAAGAAGAAAAAAGACCCCCCCCCCCTTCAAAAAAAAGACCCCCCCCCCCCCCCCTTCAAAAAAGTAAAACAAAAAAAGTAAGTAAAGATGGTGCTCCATGATCTGGATGCATTGAGGCCTCCAAGAAAAAAAAAATAGTCATGGATGTCAGGTAGTGTGCTTTGTGTTGTACATGCTTTAAAGCAGAAAACATAGTTAATGTTTGTGATTGGTGTTTTATAAGTAATCTTTTTTTTTTACATCAACAAAAACATTTACAATATTTTATGTGACAGAAATGTTAATGTAGGCAAGCTTTTCATCAATGCAACTAACTATACTTTAGTCTTATACATGTCTTTTTGTCAGGAGAGAACAAATTACAGAATGTGAACATAAATTTTGGATAAATATATTCATGGGGTAGGACATTCATTCTGAAGCTCACAAAACTTTGAAAGATTTCATTTTAAAGTGAAACTCATTTTTAAGTTACAGTATTTACAAAAACTATCATGCTCAATGCTGTTCACTTGTCGTGTTCATTTTTTTTTCCTTTTATTGGAACTTACTTTTTCATTTCAAAAGAAAATCTTTTATAAGTTCAGTTTTAGATAGAAAGAGTGTGGTATTCAATTTTATGTCTCTTCACAAAAAGTGATATTAGACAAAGAGTCTGTGTGTGTGTGTGTGTGTGTGTGTGTGTGTGTGTGTGTGTGTGTGTGTGTGTGTTTTCATGCATTATATATCATTTTATTATGTGTGTGGTTTCTTTTTTGTAAGGTTATTATTTGCATAGATTGTATGTCATTTAAAAAGACAAAGAAATGTGAGGGCCTCTGAAATTTATAGAAATAGTGTGTATTTGTGTTGCTAGCAAATCTGTAGTGATCTTTCATGTGAAGACCATAGCAGATTTTACAGCAACACATGAGTGCTCTAGAAAAAAAAGGTGTACTTTTGATGGTGTAGGTGTGTGTGTGTGTGTGTGTGTGTGTGTGTGTGTGTGTGTGTGTGTGTGTGTGTGTTTGAGTGGTGTGTGTGTGTGGTGTGTGTGTGCGGGTGTGTGTGTGCATGTGTGTGTGTGAGTGGTGTGTGTGTGCATGTGTGTGTGTTTGAGTGGTGTGTGTGTGTATGTGTGTGTGTGTGTGTTTGAGTGGTGTGTGTGTGTGTGTGTGTGTGTGTGTGTGTGTGTGTGTGTGTGTGTGTGTGTGTGTGTGTGTGTTTGAGTGGTGTGTGTATGTGTTTGAGTGGTGTGTGTGTGTGTTTGAGTGGTTGTGTGTGTGTGTGTGTGTGTGTGTGTGTGTGTGTGTGTGTGTGTGCGCGCGCGCACGTGTGCTTTCATGTGCATGTGTGGTGAAAGCTATGAATCTATGATGTTAGCCTCAGTATTTTTGTAATCTACGACAAGGCCCTTTGAAGTTTTTTTATGTAGTCCTTAAAGTACCTGATTTTCCACTGGACTCTTTTTTTTTTGGTAAGCCAAAAGAAAGGCCTCAGGTGTTTATTTTTGCAGTGCTTCAGACATTTTTGTTGTAATTATATGTCTGAACTGTTTCTCCAAATGACCAAAGTTACTACAATCTGGTTTTTTTTTTTAACTTATGTAGTATGTTGTAACTTACTTCAAACTGTAGGAACAGCAAGAGTGGAATGTGATCAGTCATGTTAACAAAATCCACTTTTTTTTGGCCAGTGAAGAAAGACATGTTAAACACCCATTTTTTGCCAGACTTTCCTTTTTTTTCTTGTAGGTTTGCTTTGATTAGTGGCATTGTTAAACAGAACAAATATAAGTTGAAGAAAGAATTCAGAACCTGTCCTGCCCTATATTAGCAAGAGCGGTGTTAGTGTTGCTGTCAGATCTGTGTAGTGATCTTTCATGTGAAGACCATTGCAGATTTTACGGCAACACATCAATGTTCTTGAGAAAAATCCTGTGTACTTATGGTGATGTAGTGTTGTGTCAGTTGAGAAAAACCATGTGTACTTATGATGGTGTAGTGGTGTGTCAGTTGAGAAAAACCATGTGTACTTATGGTGGTGTAGTGGTGTGTCAGTTGAGAAAAACCATGTGTACTTATGGTGGTGTAGTGGTGTGTCAGTTGAGAAAAACCATGTGTACTTAAAGTGGTGTAGTGGTGTGTCAGTTGAGAAAAACCATGTGTACTTATGGTGGTGTAGTGGTGTGTCAGTTGAGAAAAACCATGTGTACTTATGGTGGTGTAGTGGTGTGTCAGTTGAGAAAAACCATGTGTACTTATGGTGGTGTAGTGGTGTGTCAGGCTTATGTGTGTATATGTTCTGGATTTTGACTGGACTGATTTTTTTTTTATAGCAAAAACAAAGGCCCCTGAT
>CM060317.1:13807774-13817774 GCA_030674155.1 Stramonita haemastoma
GTGTGTGCATGTGTGCTTGGTGAAAGCTAAGAATCTGTGATGTAAGCCTCAGTATTTTTGGAATCGAAGAAAAGGCCCTTTGAAGTTGTTTTTTTTTATGCAGTCTTTAAAGTACCTGTTTTTTCACTGGACTGAGGTTTTTTTTTGGAAAACCAAAACAAATGCATTGGGTGTATATTTTTGTAGTGCTTCAAACATTTTTTTTTGGTAATTATGTCTTAACTGTTTCTCTAAATGACCAAAGTTACTACAATCTGTATTTTTTTTTTTTAATTTATGTAGTATGTTGTAACTTACTTCAAACTGTAGGAACAGCAAGAGTGGAATGTTACCAGTCATGTTCACAACCCCCTTTTTTTTGGTGAGTGAAGAAAGACATGTGAAGAACCATTTTTTTTGCCAGACCTTTTTTTCTTGTTGTTTTGCTTTGGTTGGTAGGATTGTTAAACAGAACAGATGTTGGTTGAAGAAAGAATTCACAACCTGTCCTGCCCTACATTAGCAAGAGGGGTGTTAGTGTTGCTGTCAGATCTGTGTAGTGATCTTTCATGTGAAGACCATTGCAGATTTTACAGCAACACATCAATGTTCTCGAGAAAAACCATGTGTACTTATGGTGATGTAGTGGTGTGTCAGTTGAGAAAAACCATGTGTACTTATGGTGGTGTAGTGGTGTGTCAGTTGAGAAAAACCATGTGTACTTATGGTGGTGTAGTGGTGTGTCAGTTGAGAAAAAACATGTGTACTTCTGGTGGTGTAGTGGTGTGTCAGTTGAGAAAAACCATGTGTACTTATGGTGGTGTAGTGGTGTGTCAGTTGAGAAAAACCATGTGTACTTATGGTGGTGTAGTGGTGTGTAGGGCTTATGTGAATACATGTTCTTGATTTTTGACTTGACTGATTTTGTTGTTGTTGCCAAAACAAAGGCACCAGATTATGTTTTTGTACAGCTTCAGATTTTGTGTGTGTGTATAATTTGTTTAAAATGTTTCTCCAAATTACTAAAATTATTGCTATTAGTTGCTGCAGCAGACTCTAGGCGAGATAGGAGTAGAATGTTCTGTGCATATCGAAACAAAGATGAAACAGCCTCCACCCCACCCCCTTTGTTTTTTGTTTTTTTGGCCAATGAAGAAAGACATGTGAAGCATCTATTAAAAAAAAAAAGACCCCCCCCAAAAAAAATGATGATGCTCCATGATCTGCATGCAATTAAGGCTTCCAACCCCCCCTCCCCCTCGAAAAAAAATTCATTGTAGATGTGAAGCAGTGTGCTTTGTGCTGTACATGCTTTAAAGCAGAAAATATAGTTCATGTTTGTGATTGGTGTTTTATAAGTTCAGTTTTTTTGTTGGTTGGGTTTTTTTTTTTTAATCAACAGAAACATTTACAATATTTTATGTGACTGAAATATTAATGTAGGCAACCTTTTCATAGATGCCATGCAACATTACTATCGGTTATAAACTTGTTTAGTCTTATACATGTCTTTTTTGTCAGAAGAGAACAAATCACAGAATGTGAACATAAATGTTGGATAGAAATATTCATGAGGTAGGACATTCTTTCTGAAGCTCAGAAAACTTTGGAACATTTTATTTTAAAGTAAAACTCCTTTGAAATGATCGCATTTAGTGCCGTTCACTTGTCCTGTTTCTTTTTTATGGGAACTTTCTATTTCATGTAATATTAAAAAAATTAATCTCATTTATTATTTTTGAAAGTATGCTTGTGGACATGTGTGTGTGTGTGTGTGTGTGTGTGTGTGTGTGTGTGTGTGTGTGTGTGTGTGTGTGTGTGTGTGAGTTCTCTTTTTTAATGTTCTTCTTTGGATGGTTTGGTTTGTATGTCATTTGAAAAACTTGTGAGGGCCTCTGAAATTTATAGAAGTGGTGTGTGTTTGTGTTGCTAGCAAATCTGTAGTGATCTTTCAAGTGAAGACCATGGCAGGTTTTATAGCAACACATCAATGTTCTTGAGAAAATGTGTATATCTGATTGTGTAGGGGTCTCTTCTTGTGTGTGTGCATGTGCATGCATGTGTGCATGCGTGTGCATGTGAGTGTAGGGGTATCTTCTTTTGTGTGTGCGTGTGTGCGTGTGCGTGTGCGTGTGTGTGTGTGTGTGTGTGTGTTTTGAAAGCTAAGAATCTGTAATGTTAGCTTCATCATTTCTGTAAATTTAAGAAAAGGCTCTTTAAAGCTGGTTTTTGATTTTTAAAAAATTCAGTCCTTAAAGTACCTGATTTTCACTGGACTGATGTTTTTGTTAGCCAAAACAAAGGCTTTGTTTTTCTACAGCTTCATTTTTGTTGTTGTAATTATATGTCTGAACTGTTTTCCCAAATGAATGAAATAACTGCAATAAGTTTATTTTTTGTAACTTACATATTGTAAGTTGCTTCAAACTGTGGGTAGAGCAAGAGTGGAATGTTGTTGCTCATGTTGACAAAACCACTTTCTTTTTGCCAATGAAGAAAGACACATGAAGCACCCATTTATTAACACCCCACCCCCCAACCCCCCTAACAACAAAGAAAAAGAAAAAGATGGTGCTCTATGATCTGCATGCAAAACTGAGGCCACCTCCCATTAAAAAAAAAAGGATATGTGCTTGTGTACATGCTTGAAGGCAAAAAATTCCGTCAGTGTAAAAGATTGGTGTTTTACGTGTGTTTCAGTGATAAGATATACTGTGAAGTTGGCTTCACTTTTTTGTAATCTAGTCTACTGAAAATGAAACCTTTTGAATTTGATTTTGATATTTTTTGTACAGTCTTTAAAGCTACTTATTTTGGATGAACTGATTTTTTTTTTTGGTTACCAAAGCAAAGGCTGATGTTTTAGTTTAGTACAGATATTTATTTGTGTACGTTATCTGTTTGAAATGTTTTTTCCAAATGACTGAAGTTTTTCCAAATGACTGACGTTATTATCAGTCAGTCATTGAAGTGATCATTCGTTGGTCCAGAGTAGAGAGAAGGTATCGGTAGGAATGGAATGTCATTGCCCATATTGAAAAAAAGACACCATCCTTTTTTTTTGTTTTTAGGCCAATAAAGACAGACATGTGAAGCACCTATTTTTAAAAGAAAAGAGCCCCCCCCCCCCCCCAAAAAAAAAGGAAAATTAAAAGACGGTGCTCCATGATATGCATGCAACTGAGGTTTAAAAAAAAAAGGTACTGGATGGGAAGAAGTGTATGGTTTAAAGCAGATAATATAGTTAACGTTTATGATTGGTGTTTTATAAGTTGGTTCTGATTTTCACTGGACTGATTGATTTGTTAGCCAGAACAAAGGCCGCATGTTAGATGTTTGTTTTGGTTGAGCTTCAGACATTTTTCTTGTATTTATATGTCTGAAGTGTTTTTCCAAATGACTGAAGTTACTATGATAGTTATTTTTTTGTACCTTACATATACTGTAAGTTGCTTTGAACTGTAGGTAGAGTGAGAGTGGAATAATGTTGCTCATGTTGACAAAAAAACCCCTTTTTTTTGGCCAACGAAGAAAGACGTGTGAAGCATCCATGTAGTACCCCCCCCCCCCTCCCCGAACAAAAGAAAAAGATGATGCTCCATGATCTGCATGCAACTGTATATTTTAGTTTTTGATGTGCAGCTGTGTGCTTTGTGTTGTGTACATGCTTTAAAGCAAAAAATTCCATCAATGTAAAAGATTGGTGTTTTACAAATGTTTCAGTGATAAGATATACTGTGAAGCTGGCTTTACTTGTTTTGTTTGTTTGTAATCTAGTGTGCTGAAAATGAAAGCCTTTTGAATTTGATTTTAGTATTTTTTATGCAGTCTTAAAAGTTCCTGATTTTGATTGAACTGATCTTTTTTTGGTTACCAAAGTAAAGGCCCCTGATGTTTTTGTTTTTGTACAGCTTCAGATATTTATTTGTGTATATTATGTTTAAAGTGTTTTTTTCCAAATAATTGAAGTTATCATAATCAGTTTATCATTGAAGTGATCATTTGTTGGTTCAGACTAGAGATAAGGTAGGAATAGAATGTCATTGCCCATGTTGAAAAAAAGAAGACATTCGTCCCTCTTTTTTGTGGCCAATGAAGAAAGACATGTGAAGCACCTATGTCTCAAAACATGATAAAAGACAGCAAATGAGGCCACCGAAAATACCCCCCCCCCAAAAAAAAAAAAAAAAAAAATGTTAGGTTTGGATTTGAGGCTGTGTGCCTTGTATGTGCTTTACAACAGAAAATACTGTAAACATATCAGTGATTAGTGTTTAAAAAGTTCAGTTTTAATTTTTTTCATGTGTGTGTGTGCGCGTGCTGATCTGTAAAGGTGTTCTTTGCCTGGTTTTTAATCAGATTAAATGTCAATTGAAGGAACAAGTACTTCTGATGGGTGATGTGCTAAAATGGTGTTGGTTAGTGTTGCTGGAAGATCTGTGTAGTGATCTTCCATGGGAAAACCATTGCAGATCTTACAGCAACACATCATATCATGGAAAAAAATGAATAGTTATTTCACATTCTTGGTGAAATTTTGTAATAAATGCATTGTCCTATTCTGAAAAAAATGATGCCTTGCATATGTCTTTTGATGGACATTGTCTTCAAACTTATTCTTCCTGTTTAGAGTCCAATTTGATTGTTCCTCATGCTGATGTAACTGTGAATTTATTGAAGGATGCCTGTTCTAATAATCTGGGGATAAAGGAATATGTAATACTGTGGATTTACTGTCATTATTTGCACCTTTTTAATTTGTTGTGTGTGTGTGTGTGTGTGTGTGTGTGTGTGTGTGTGTGTGTGTGTGTGTGTGTGCTGCTTGATTTCCTATTTATTACAAAAAAAAGATTCTCTCCCCCCCTTTCCCCCCATCTCTGTCTTGCCTTGCCTTTCATAAAAGCAACACAAGTCAACAAGTAAAGGTTGTGGCTGCAACATCGGGTTTACAAGTAATTATTACCTGTTCACTAAAACATACACTGCACAACTTAGTAAAAAAGTTAACGGATGGTGCTTTTGTGTCACAGAAAAATAGCATCTTACCACTGATGGAATTAGCAAATACACTGCACTGTTGTAGTTGAGTATATGTTTCAGTACTCGTACTGTTGGTTTGTCTTTTTTAAACAAATCTTGAATCCAGGTAACTGAAGATTGGAGCTATTGGTTGCGAGCTTATATGCAGTCGGCCCAACTCCACGTCAAAATTTTGACAGATTGCTAGAAGTCATTTGAAATGTGATATTTTCAAGTCTGGTAAATTATACCACCTTCCTTTGCACATGCATGCACACACACACACACACACACACACACACACACACACACACACACACACACACAAACACGAACACACACAAACACGGACACACACGCACGCACGCACGCACGCCACGCACGCACGCACACACACACACTATCCTCGACATAAAAGAATAAATCGAATCAATAAATCAAATCAAAAACACTACTACCTCTCTGTCTGTCTGTCTGTCTGTCTGTCTGTCTGTCTGTCTGTTCACTGAAGAGCAGTAAAGTTCATTAAGCTTGACCTTCTATTACAACAGACCCCCCCCCCCCCCCCCCCCACATTCAAGCTAAATACACTGTTCCTGGAAATAGCAACTGAAATAAACAGTAATCATGTATAGAATATCAACAATGCATGACAAACCTATCCCAGTTCTTTAGATATAAACAGATTAAATGGTCAGAAATATAAACCTATTTCAGTTCTTTATTTATAAGCAAATTCCCTTGTCAAAATAATTTTTTCTTTTATGTTCTCATATTAACCTGTATAAATCCAGATTAGCTTTGTGTGGCCCTTGTATCTAGAATACTTTTCCAACACAACCTCAAAATGCCAGTTCCTTTAAAAACTATACAAAAACAAATACACACCTCTAATATTTTCACACTGAACTTTTTGTACTGTCTTTGTTTTTTTTTTTGTTTTTTTGTTTTGTTTTGTTTTTTATTCTAGTGTTAATCCCAAAATCTCATCATGGTGAACCTCTAGAGCTCAAGGGGAGTAACAAAAAACCTCTCTATTGTTATTACCTTTTTATTGTTTGATTGCTTAACAAGGAAAAATATTGAATTAGATATTATGTTACACACACATGTATGTATGTATGTATGTATGTATGTATGTATGTATGTATGTATGTATGTATGTATGTATGTATGTATGTATGTATGTATGTATGTATGTATATTATTGTATGCGCATGTATATGATGTGTGTGTGTGTGTGTGTGTGTGTGTGTGTGTGTGTGTGTGTGTGTGTGTGTTCACTTAAAGTATGTATGACTTATGAGTATGTATGCTTTTATCATTTATTTCTAAAAGCTTTGTTCTATGCATTATGCTTTTTTGAGAATTCTGTTTATATTGTATGCTGTGTGTGTGTGTGTGTGTGTGTGTGTGTGTGTGTGTGTGTGTGTGTGTGTGATATTGAGTAGATTGATTGTAGTATGCATTTTAGATTTATTTATTATGTTGTACTTTGTGTTGGTGCCTGTTTCATGATGTTTATTGATTTTTATATTCTGTGTTGTCATAATGTATGTATGTTTACAAAGACAGATTGTAAGACTAGCTTTGGTCAAAAAGCTTTATCCTTGCTTATTAAAGATCATTTCTCTCTCTCTCTCTCTCTCTCTCTCTCTCTCTCTCTCTCTCTCTCTCTCTCTCTCTCTCTCTCTCTCTCTCTCCGTCCCCCCCCCCTCTCATTTGTTTGGATTTTTTCCTGGATTGTCTGGATGTGTGTATGTTTACAAGAACGGGTTGTGAGACTAGGCTTGGCCTAAAATCTTTGCATATCACAAGATCATTCATTCGTCTCTCTCTCTCTCTCTCTCTCTCCTCTCTCTCTCTCTCTCTCTCTCTCTCTCTCTCTCTCTCTTCTCATATACACACACTGACTGAAATGTACGCCCAGGGTCAAATTACTAAATAAAACAAAAATGGTTTGGAATAAGGAGGAAATATTCCCATGATGAAACAAATTTATCTATAAATGAAAAGTGCATGAACTAAACATAATTATCAATAAAAAAAAAATAAATCCATATTAAATATCAAAATAAAAAGGAATAGTTAGACATTAAAGATTTTCATAATTAACTTAAACACACATGCACGCATGCACACACACACACGCACGCACGCACGCACGCACGCACGCACGCACGCACGCACACACACACACACACACACACACACACACACCACACACACACACACACGCACACACACTGTTCTCTGATTCCTTACACCCCATTGTACCATGTGTATGATTAAACAACTGTATCCTTAGAGGTACCATTCCCGCAGTTTTTGTCCCTCTTTTTACCCAATGATGACAATTTTTACAGCGTGAAAAGGTACATATTGTTGAGGAGTGTCCATACAATTTTTACAGTGTGAAAAGGTACATAATTATTGTTGAGGAGTGCCCTGATAGAAGTAATGCATACATTGAGCTCTCAACTTGCTCCGATGTGGAGAAGGCCATTGTGTACCGGTGGGAACAGATGACAATATTTACACAACTGCATACACACAGGGACTGGGTGAAAAAAAAGCACATGAGTATTTATCCCATTATCCTCGATATAAAAGAATAAAATAAAATAAAAGAAATAAAAGAACCAAGACACAATGAAGGAACGAGAGAAGTTATCACTTAGTTTGTAGTGTCCTATGCTGGTTGTATACCTTGCATAGGTTGCTTAGTTAAAGTCTGTCCGAGCCTAAGGCTCATCAGGCCGGTGCTTATCCCGGTTTCTGTGGCGTTAAGCGACTGAGAGTCAGAGACCATAGACCCCCCCCCCCCTCCCCCCCCCTGGATAGGACGCCAGTCTATCGCAGGGTTAGCCCCCAACACAAGGTTGGTACCCCTTTTACACCTGGGTGGGGTGAGAAAATAGCCGTAAAGTGCCTTTCCCAAGGGCACAACGCCATAGCCGAAAGCTGGGATCGAACCCGCAACCTTAAGATTACGAGTCCAACGCCCTAACCACTAGACTACAGTGGCGGCTATAGGCGACGGTTCAAATCACGTTTGGGCCCAAAACTTTTCCCCAATCCATTAGACCATGAGCGGTGGTCTGGGTGCTAGTCTTTTGGATGAGACGATAAACTGAGGCCCCATGTGCTGCACATCATTATTTAGCGCATTTAAAAGAACTCGCATCAACAAGAGGGTCCCTGGCAAAATTCTGTAGAAAAAAGCCACTTTGATAGGAAACAAATACAGTTGCAGACAGGAAAAAGAAGAAAAGGGTGCGCTGCACTTGTGGCGACGTGTCACATCGGGGAGAGCAGCCCGAATTTCACGCAGAGAAATTTCCTGTAACAGAACTAAAAAATGAATAAAACACTTTTTCTGGGATTCATTACTCGGAAACTGCAGCAAAAACTTTTTTTTTTTAAAGATGGCACAGAAATGGCTGTAAATGTGTTATTTTCATCTTTGAACTTTTTCTACTTTGTTTAAAGGCAGAAGTTTTAAATGTTATTTTTTATTTTCAACTTTTAACTGTTTCTACTTTGTTTATAGGTAAAAGTTTATTGTTGAAGCAGTGCCGTAAGTGTAGTTAATCAGTTTATTTGCTTTTCTTCAGAAATAAACACTTTAGATGGTGCCGGTAAAGAAAAGCTTTAAGGTACGCTGAGATGGGAAGCAAATAACAGCTTTGCGATTCAGATGTTGAGTTGCTTCCCCTCAAACAGCACTATATTGTGTGATGCTGATGCCTTATAAAGTTATTGGCTCATTTCACCCATCATGTGTAACTTTTGCTGTTCTCTTTTATCACTTCTGATACCTGTATACTTCCTGAAAGTGAAAGTACATGAATAATTTACTTTAGTATATACTGATATATACTTATTGTTTTTCTGTAGCTCAAAGAGTTATTGAATGGGGAAAAACCATAGTCCTTTGTGAATTGAATTGAGGTCTCGGTGTAAAAGGTAACTCGACTATATAGCTGTGTGTTTTCTGGAAGAGAGCAATTCACAATAGTTTATTCCCATTAACTCTTGAACTATAGAGAAACAAAAAGCATGTGTATCAGTAAATGAATACGGGTATGAAAAGGAAGATCAAGTACACAAAAGACAATAAAAAAAAAAAAGAATTGGACATGGCTATAGCTGTTAAGGCTGATGCACCCTATATAGATGTCAAAATTACTCTTGCACTTTCGGAAGTGTACAGGTATCTGAAGTGATAAAAAAGAAGTGACAAAAGTTGCATAAATGATAGGAAAAATATAAACCAATAACTGGGTCAGGCACCAACATCATGAATCGGACTATAGGAAAATGGAAAAAAAAGAAAAGAAACATAATCAGAGCTTGACAAATAATACAATCATCCAAGAAAAAAACAAAAACGCTATCAATAATCTACGAAAGATAAACTGCTCTCTACTAGAAAATACAGAGCTATATAGAGTTCTTTCCCTTTTACCTGACAGAAGTTCACAAATTTGCAAATAAAAATTTATTTATTCTTTTATATCGAGGATAATGGAATAAGTACTCGTGTGCTTTTTTAATTTTAATATGCAGTCTCTGTGTGTATGCAGTTTTGTGAATCTTATCTTCCCACCGGCACACAATGGTTTACTCTTACAAAAAGCAGAAAAGGATTTAACATACGCGCAAGATGTTCTGCGTGCGTTTGCACACAGGGCCTCGGTTTATAGGCCTAGTCTCATCCGAAGGACTTTTGGGGAGAGTGGAGTCAGCACTGATGTTAACTCCTGGGCAAAATTCCCTTTGGACGGGAATCGAACCCGGGTCGTCATATTGCGAGCGCAGTGTTCTGACCACTAGGCTATCCCGTCCCCAGTTTTAGCCCTGTCGACTCCTCTGGGCGAAAGAGAAAAAGTACACAAATCGGTAAATGAATGATGGTTATCGAGAGGAAAGGAAAAAACATAAGGGTACAAAAGACAAAATTAATGAAAATGAACTGGAGAAAAGACACAAGTGGGAA
>CM060317.1:13830274-13832774 GCA_030674155.1 Stramonita haemastoma
TAAAGGCCCCACCAATATATAAAATCAGCAGGTTACTTTACTATCGAAATGTCCTTTAAGTGTTTTTTTTTTCAAGGATAGTAGTGTGTTGTCAAATTAATCTAATGTCTTTTTACTGTTAGTGATGTTAGTCAATATTCAGACCGAATGACCGTTATTCCTATCGGCAGAAAATTGCTCTGTTAGATAACTTTGGTCATTTGCTTAGAACTTGCTTACTTGTCTGTATTGATACAAAGCTATCAGCATGTTTATAGTCTTTCATTTTGTGCCTACACACACATACAGCCTTCCATTGCACACACACACACGCGCGCGCGCACGCACGCACGTACCCACGCGCACACAGACATACACACACAGAGCCAAACACAAGGAAGACGGAAAAGATGAGACCAAAGACCAGCGGCTGTATTAGCAGCAACAGCAGCGGTAGCATGTGCATCACACATAACAGCACAACAAAGGCATTATTCACACTGTCAAAGATGCAATGACGCTGAGCCAAGACACCCCCCCCCCCAAAAAAAAAAGAAAGAAAAAGAAATGCACGCCCCAACAAAATAACACACAAAAATGCAACCCTCCAATAAAATAACAGAAAAAAGTATCCCCCCCAAAAAACAAAAAACAAAAACACCCAACAACAAAAGACAAAAACAAAACAACAGCAAAACAAACCAACTTTGGCACTGAACAAAAGGGAGATATCTCCATCTCTTCATTGCAAGGAAACCAGTGAATCTAGCATGTACATGCATAGGCAAAGTAAAAGGACCAGACTACTGAACTAACTTGCTTTAAAGACATGTTTTGTTCATGTAGTGGATACATTGATGACCAAGTCTTGGTCTCCACTTAATTAACGTAACAAAATCATCAACGACTACTGGAAAATACTGCTTATGTACCAACACTTCTTGATCTCCTGCATTATTATCACATCTACTATGGCCTTTAGTACCTTTAGTAGGCGTTACTACCACAGTTGTTACTGCTGCTGCTGCTTCCTCTACAAACGCTGGTATTTTAGTGTTTAAGGCTAACACATACATTGAGTTTGAGCACAGTAAGTAAACAAGTTTCTTTCGGTCTTCAAAATTAAAAAAAGTTACCCGGGCAGCTAAAAAGATTCACAAAACACAGCCTTCAGTTTGAATGGAATTGCCAGAAAGAAGTTGTTAACCAGTTGAAACCTTAACGACAATCCAGCTGTCAGACTGCCCTTTCCTGGGTATCTGTCATGCAGTCTGTTAGGGTAGGGCATTAGTTAGCTCGCTGGCCACTGCAAGTCAGAGTTATTCCCGATCCGGCGAGGTTGCCCAGTGCATGGGTGACCTTTCCTGCACCCCTGGAGAAGTTCACAGTTCGATCAGCTGTAAACAGATTAGGCTAGCTGCCTCCTGAAGGGACTGACAGGGGAAATCATTCAGGGGAAAAGAGATGGCCACTATCCACAAGTGCCTGCCTGCCAAAGGTCGAAGTCTTTAACGGTTCGCTCTCCGACATCTACATAACCAACAGGAGAGTTTTCCTTTAAAAAAAATCAACAACTTTTTATCACATTTTTTCAGAGTATTTAACTTACGTGCTCAACTAGCTATAACCGACTTTTTCAGGATGCTTTAAATATTTTTCCATCTTCCAAGAAACTAGAAACACAAGCTTAGATGCATTTTAAAAAGTCAAGCAATGGAGACCCCATCTTATTATCTCCACACAGCCAGCTCTGAGTCAACAACAACAAAAGACAACATGCTGAATGGAATGACTGGTTACTCATATGCAGATGGCAATCACTAAGTGCTGTAATTGAGCTTTTATTGTAAAAGACACCGGTAGGCCTACGTATTCAATACAAAGATAGAAGGGGGGAACGAGCAAAATAAAAAAAAAGAAGACAACATTGTGAGAATTCTACCGGACTGTTTCAGAATGTACGATTTTAACATGCACAGGATTGCCATCAGCCTGTGTGAACATACGTCCTGCTAAAAGGACACCCACCCACACTGTCCACTTCACAAAATGGAAAAGCAATCAAGTTCTAATCTTTTTACCGCCCCGAGCATAATGCAGCTTTAAATCCTAAAATTTCTAGAATGGAAGAGCGCAAACTAAAACAGCGCTAAACGCTTAAATTTGTTTTCGAAACAACAAAACAAAAAAACATTCTCAAAGAAATAAAAACATTTTTTAAAAAAGTCAGTTCCATTCTGGAGGCATTCTCAGGGGAAATGTAATAAGAGAGATTGATTATTGATCTCTGAAATGACAACGATTGATAGAAGGCAAACGTGTGCACACACAAAAAAGTCTCCTACACCCTCAGCCAATATTGTCTTCAGACGTGCTTTAAACTACAGAACAAATCTTTTAGAAAGAATGGGTGTGTGGGGGGATTGTTCGTGAAATGCATTTCGGAATACACTGAGTACGTGACAGCTGCAAAGACTCGGTGAAGAAGCACTTCAAGATACAAACATGTCATGACTGATGA
>CM060317.1:13845274-13847774 GCA_030674155.1 Stramonita haemastoma
GACTAGCGCCCAGACCACCACTCATGGTCTAATGGATGGGGAAAATGTTTTGGGCCCAAACAGGATTCAAACCACCACACACTCCGACCCGGACTTTTTGCTTTCTAGGGAGGCGAGTTACCTCTAGACCACCGATCCTTATTCCTAATTGTTAATCAACATGTCTGCTTTGCGGCATTATGCTTTTTAAATTATTCATAGAAATGACAAAAACATGTAGGAATTCCCCGGGAATACATTTTCTGGAGCCGGCGAGGTTTCAATGAATGTTCTTCGATAAATGCCACAATTTTTTGAAGAATGATTTTCACATAATATAATATGATAGATCATGTTCTAGCAGTTCTTGACCATTTTTCAAAGTAGAAAGCTATGTCTTCTATCATCATGAAATATTCTGACATGCGTACTTGACGCCATTGTAAAGAACCGCTGTCTCATCATGTGTGTGTATGTGTGCGTGTCTGCGTGCGTGTGTGTATGCGTGCGTGTGTGCGTGTGTGCGCGCGTGCGTGCGCGCGTGTGTGCACATACAGACAAAAATACACAGAGAGAGAGAGAGAGAGAGAGATGAGAGAGAGAGAGAGAGAGAGAGAGAGAGAGAGAGAGAGAGAGAGAGAGAGAGAGGAGAGAGAGAGAGAGAGAGAGAGAGAGAGAGAGAGAGAGAGAGAGAGAGAGAGAGAGAGAGAGAGAGAGAGAGAGAGAGAAATGACAGACAGACACACAGACACACAGACACACAGACAGAGACACACGGACAGACACACAAACAGACAGAGGCAGAGACAGACAGAAAGACACACAGTGACAAAGACACACACAGACAAGTAGACAAAATATCAGCACAAACAGAACAGGGACAGATGAAGAGATACAAAGAAACACCACATACAAAGAGAAACAGCAAAAAAACACAAAAAACAAACAGACAAGAGAGAACTTTCAGGCAACGAAACAGACAAGAGCAATGGAGAGGCTGACTGAAGGAAAACCCCAGCAGACCACTGACCTGAAGTTACTAGGCTCATTGGGATGACTCTGCAGCTGGGTCAGCAGAACTCGCAGGATGTTGCATAGAAAAAACAGGTTGACCTGCCACAGAAATGGGCTGTCTGTGGTTAGTTAGCGTGTTTTGATTAAAGCATGTAGGCATAATAGCACACTTGAATAAAACTGCAGGTACAGATGTATGTATGTATGTATGTATGTATGTATGTATGTATGTATGTATGTATGTATGTATGTATGTATGTCTGTCTGTCTGTCTGTCATGTCTGTTGTATGTATGTATGTATGTTGTATGTATGTATGTATGTATGTATGTATGTATGTATGTATGTATGTATGTATGTATGTATGTATTTGTCATGTTGTATGTATATGTATGTATCGTTATGTATGTATCTGTCTGTCTGTCTGTCTGTCTGTCTATCTTTATCTCTTTCACACACACACACATCACACACACACACACACACACACACACACCACACACACACACACACCATCACACACACTAACACAAACACACACACACAAACACACACACGACAGCACGCACACACACACACACACTCACATACCACACACACCAACACACAACAACTACACACACACACACACACAACACACACATACACACACACACACACACACACACACACACACACACACACACACACACACACACACACACACACACACACACACACACACACACACACACACACACACACACACAACCACACACCCACCACCACACAGCGGAGTACACAGAGGGTGAGGGAGAGAAACTCACCAAAAGACACAGTAGATTAGGACAGTAGATAATCCATTCCAGGTGCCCAAAGCTCTTTGCCCAGCAACTGAAACCATATGTAGTTATTCAGTCATTGATGCTTTGGGGGTAGTCTGATAGTTTTGCTTGTTTGTTGAATGGAAATAAAATATCTTTCGCATGCGTTTAAATCCTATTCCGCTTTTCGTAAGAGAGGCCATTGTGTGCCGGTGAGAACATGGCAAGATTGACAAAACTGCATACACACGGGGAATGGATGTAAAAAGGCACGCGAGTGCTTATTCCATTATCCTCGACATAAAAGAATAAATAAACAAATAAATAAACACATAAATGGAATAACCAAACACACAGTGAGATGTTGAGTCGTGAACTTAGTTGTTACTTTGGTTTGTTTGATTGTTTAGTAAAATAATAAAAAGCACCCAATATTAAATTGTCACATCGTGGGTGTGTTTGCAGTTTTGTTTTGTTTCTACAACTGAACAACCAAAAGCATTTTAAATGGTTATGTCGTGGGTTTGTTTGCAATTGTATTTCTTTTCTTTTTTTTTGATCAAACGATCAAAACCACATTGAATGATTAAACCGTGGTTTTAATTGCTTGTTTGTGTTTTTAGTTATTTGTTCAGTCGAATAAGTGAAAGTGCATTGAGTTATGTCTTGAGCTTATTTTTTAAGCTGTTTTTTTGCTTGTTTGAT
>CM060317.1:13860274-13865274 GCA_030674155.1 Stramonita haemastoma
CTTCTCCTTTTTTGTTCTTGTTCTTCTTTTTCTTTTCTTGTCTTGTTCTTCATTTTTCTTCTCCTTCTTCTTGTTTTTCTTCTCCTTCTCCGTGTCTTTTGTTGTTCTTGTTTGTGTTGTTGTTCTTCTTTTCCTTTATTCTTTGTTCTTCTTGTTATTTTTCTTCTTTTATTATTTTTGGTTTTTGTTTTGCTCTAACGTTTGCTCTTCTCCTACTTCATTATTTTGTTTTTGTTCTTCTTCATTTTTTTTTTGTTCGTCATCTTTTTCATTCTTCCTATTGTTTTTTTCTTCTGTTTTAATTATTGTACTCATCCTTGTTGTTGTTGTTGTTGTTGTTGTTGTTGTTGTTGTTGTTGTTGTTGTTGTTGTTGTTGTTGTTGTTCTTCTTCTTCTTCTTCTTCTTCTTCTTTCTTCTTCTTCTTCTTCTTCTTTCTTCTCTTCTTCTCTTCTTTAATTCTGTTTGAGGTCATTGGGATTATTACAATGAAGAGATATTCACCAAATTCCTCTGTTTATGTTGATATTTTTAAATGCTGAAGCCTGAATCTCTGCCTGTGTATTTTTCCATTCTGCAGTGTTGTCAGTTTACCGTTTTATGTCCGCTCCTTTGGTTTCTGCCTTCGATGTTTCCCTGAAGAACAGTTTCAGAAATGCAATTTGATCTTGTCACGTGCAATGCCAGAGTACCTGTAATTTCTAAAGTAGGCGACAAATTATACGTTTCAACCTTGCGGTTCAGACGGACAGTTCTAACCTGTCAGTGTGAATAAAACAATTTGCTGTACGAAACGTTTGAAACGTTCTGAAATATGTACACAGGAAAAAGGTGGCTGTGTGCCTCAGGCTTCAATCCCATTCACAAAGCGCACGCACACTCGCTTTCACAATATCATCTGTAATCTCAATCTTAGCGATGATTGGCTGGAGGCTGCAAGCTGGCCATTTCAACCTGATCCAACATAAAACATATTTCATCTCAAACTGTCAGGGTGAACCTGACGCCCCGAGCCCCTTGAGACATACATTTACAGTGATAGAGCATCCGTTTGGAATCTGTTTCAACCTGACCGTCCTGGCCTTAAGGTTCAGGAGGTTAGTCTGTTGCCTGCTTCAGCTGATGTCAGAGGTCTGTGTGGTCTGATACACTAACGGTTGGCACGCTTCATGCTGAATGATATGTCAGTGTTTCTGTGGGTTCATAGCTTGCTATGACACACCACTCTCATTACTTGATTAATTTTTCCATCTGCTGTCAGTATCTAAGTCTCAGTCAGATACGCGACATAGGCAAAAAAAGCCAGTTAATGATATAAGCTAAGTGCCTAAACCTGCATGCAACTGTTGTTATGTTGTAACATGTTATTTTCAGATTGTCCTCAGCCATGGTATATCTCTCAGCCTAACAACCAATGCTCTTCTTTCAAAGGAAAAGGGACTTAAAAAGAGTCTTACACGCGTACAAACCTTTCATCTAGAGTGTAATTTTAATCTTCCCCAAGGAGTTCAGTTAGAAAATACGCACCAACAACATATTATAGATCAATACCAAAAAATGACATACATCAATGCCGGCAGAAGCCTTATTTGGGGTTTCCTGGATACATTCTTGTTCTCCCTTACTACTTTTTGTAAGAGTAGGCCATCGTGTGCTTGTGGGAACAGATAACATTTACAAAACTGCATACACACGGGGACTGGATGTAAAAATGCACAAGAGTGCTTATTCCATCATCCTCGATATAAAAAATTACCGGTGTCATTCTCCACAAAGCTTTTTTGTTGTTGCTTCGCTGCCTTTTACAAGAGTTCTGGTTTGGATGCTTCCCTGTTATGCTGCATGCTGATTAAATAACAGTATCTTATTTTATTTTATTTTTTATAGAAGAGTTCTAGTTTGGATGCTTCCCTGTTAATGCTGACATGGCTGATTAATAACAATATCTTACTTTATTTTATTTTTTATAGAAGAGTTCTGGTTTGGATGCTTTCCTGTTGATGCTGGCATGACTGATTAAATAACAATATCTTACTTATTTTATTTTTTATAGAAGAGTTCTGGTTTGGATGCTTTCCTGTTGATGCTGGCATGACTGATTAATGACAGTATCCACGAAGTCAGAATACGGTTACCTTAACGATAGACAAAAAAAACCCCGGTCGTATACGCAAAATCTCAATATTGGTGAACCTTGGTATGGTATAAAAAGCAGTGCAGTAGTTCTGATAATGAAGCGGGCTGCTTTTCTCTGAGAGCGTGACAGGTCGTGATTGAGTCCATAGTGTAGGCCACTGCAGGTGTTCTTGCTCATATTACAGGTTGCAGGATGTCGGTTACTCCAGCGTGTTTTAAGAGTTCAATAAGATGTCATCAATGTCAACAGTCTGGCCATTTTGCTGTTGATTTACAGTGTTTTTTGTCAAAAAGTACTGGGAAGTTATTTTTTCAGTGATGATTCTTGTACTCGTAATACAGTTCAGTTTTTTATGTTCTATTTGTTGCAAAGTTCACAGCAATACTCTCGCCGTCTTTATGTGACAGCTGCTTGGTGTATCAGAAAGTTACTCTCTTTGTTAGTTAGATTTCTGACTTGATTTTTGCCTTTGCTTCTAAGGTGACAGGAAAACAGACGGTGGTTTATTGCTCAAGAATGCTGGTGGAACTTTGGCAGCCATTACTGCAAGTAGAGTACCAATGACATGAGACCACACTTCCTGATTTGGCTGGCGACAGTCACTTGGCTCTTGCAGACATTTTTGGTGAACACAAAGCCTCCCCATCACATACATGGAAAACCTCAAAATGTTCGATATTGCAGCCAGATACATTACATTCTTGTAAAGAACTGGTCAAGTATGGCATCTAATATAGCTAAGACAGCAGACAGCATTTCCAGGAGCTTACCGTGGCAACTATGGTGACTTTGTCTGAAGAATGACAAAACACGGCTGAGAACAAGAGAGAAGTGAAAACAACTGTCTCAAATTCATCCTGACACACTCAAATTTCGTTATATCGCTGACCAGTATGAATACTAAATACTCGTAGAAGGAAAATTTGTCCCACTTCTGCTGCTTGAAAAGCACAGTGAAGTCCTGACAGGGAACTTCCATCAAGTGATGACGAAAACTGGGGCAGAGTTGCAGAGACAGGCCATGGTCTCAGAGACAGCAGATCCAAAGTAGAGATGACAGGAATGTCAGGGAGGTGTGTGATACAGAAAGGAAACTCACTTTTCAGAATCCTCAGCAAGAAAAGAGAAATGCAGCGCCACAAACAAATAATTTGGTTTAAAAAAAAGAGGACTGCAGAAAAAAATGGATTAAGCAACAATATAAAAACATGGAAAAAAGTTTGATAACAACAACGATATAAAAACAGGAAAAAAAACTCTCTGACAACAACGATGACATAAAAAAGCTTTAGGTTTGTGAATCTCGCATATCAGTCATCGTGGCATGCAGCTTTCTTCTGGAACACATTCCCAAACACTGGTAAACAGGCTCCAGCACGGTCTCTGATAGAGGGACGAAGAGGCTGTCAGGATTCTCCAACTTCTCACATTGTCTCCTTTCCATGTCCACCCCCTCCCCAGCCACCTCCATCAACCTTCCCCTCTCCTTAGCATCTCTCTCACCCATCCAACCCTCTAAAAGGAAAATTTGAATCAAACTGGCAGATTTTTTACAAACTCACAATTTCAACACTTTGTATCCCATCTTCTCAAGCAGTCTCCACAGATTTCGAAAATAGAGCTGTTGGACACTTGCCACTTTTCCAGATTTACACCAGGCTTTAGCAGCCAGGGTTCTCTCTGCCTGACATTTTGGACTGACCGCCATCTTTGACAGAATCGGTGATCAATGCTCTATTTCGATCTCTCCTCTTGTCCGCGAAATTGGCCATATTCTCTAACTTTTTTTTCACTTTTTCATCTGTATTGCTTCCTATTCTTGTTCCGAAACTTAAGAGTTCCTTTTTTCGTGGGTGATGTGTAATAGACCAAAGTATCAACGCAGCGTTTCAGCACACAACTCACGGATGTGAAACTTTTGGAAGGCAAGTCTATATTTGGAGCAAACTGTCGTCATTCTTCGGACTCCCTGGCTGCAGATAAACTTGTCCAAGAAACTTACAGTCACTTCTGGAACATCACACGACTGTCTGAAGAAGCCAAGAATCCTTTCCTAAAATGGTCTGCTGTAAATCTACCAGAATAACCTGGTGCTTGAATGCATGCTTTATTTAATCGCTACTTCTATGACTTTTGAGGTAGAGGGGTTAAGTCTCTGAAAAGAAAGGTGGACTAAAAGAGAACAGGGTTAAAATTCCTGGTCCATTTGATTTTAATCCCGTAAGTCGAAATGTGTCTACTTTAATGGTGGGCGAAAACGGTCACATAGGACAAATTCTCATCATTGGTGAACTTAGAGGTCTAGCCGAGGAACATGAGCAAAAATAGTTCAGTACTTCTCAGTGCCTGAAATTACTGGTATGTTTTCTTACATAATGTATTAAGCAAGCATAAGACCAGATAATTATGCAAGGTGAAGATTCCATTCTTTTTATGGCCTCGGTGGGTGACAAAAGCTAGCACCTACCTCTCATTACCCGAGATCAAATTTCACATAGAGAAATCTGCCGTGACTGATAGTGCATACAATACATTACAAAAGACGATGCAAAAAGGAGGAGGGCGAGACGGTTAAGACCTTCACCTTGCCTCACAATAAACTGTCAGATTCTGGGTTCAATTCCAGCCTTGTCCTTTCTTCCAAGTTGACGGGAAATAATCGAGTTAAACGTCAAATTCATTCTGAGACTATAAGCCCAGCCCGGGTGAGAATACACGCAGAACATCTTGCATACATGTTTAAAAACCCATTACACCTTTCGAAAGACTAGGATATTTCGTTCCAGTAGAAACAGATGACACACAAAAAAACACATACACACAGGTGTCCTATTTAGACACATTCCCCGAAGTCGAATGTGGCTA
>CM060317.1:13867774-13872074 GCA_030674155.1 Stramonita haemastoma
TCTTCTATCTCTCTCTCTCTCTCTCTCTCTCTCTCTCTCTCTCTCTCATCTCTCTTCTCTTCTCTCTCTCTCTCTCTCGATATATATATATACACGCACGGGCGTGCACCCACGTGTGTGTGTGTGTGTGTGTGTGTGTGTTGTGTGTGTGTGTGGTGTGTGTGTGTGTGTGTGTGTGTGTGTTGTTTGTGTGTGTGTGTGTGTGTGCGAGAGCACGCGCATTCCCTCAGAGGTACAAATTTATCTACAGACACAATCAAGATAATGTAAAAGTAATGTGATACCCAAAAGAAGGAAGCAAAAGAGAGATTGAATGAAAAGAGGAACAACGAACAAAAGAAAGAAACAAGAAAAAAGAAGGAAAAAAGAAAACCCACACATTTCACATAAAAATATATCTCTTTATGCAAAATTTATTCAGTTAAGTTCTGTCTAACATGACATAATGCCCCTTCAAACAGGTTTTCATTGCTTTTTCCTTTTTTCACCAGCTCCCTGCAAACAAGCAACCAAACAACAACATAACAACAACATAACAACAAACCCACCCAGTGAGAGTTGTTGAGTTGCATGTCAGGGTCTGATGTAGGAGTTTAAGTTTGTTAAAATTTATATTTATTTTGTTTTATTCGTTTATTTCGAGGTTAATGGACTCAGTCCCATGTGAATGCAGTTTTGAAAACTTTGTCATCCGTTCCCACCGGCACCAATAGCCTACTCTTCCGAAAAAACAGGTTTTAACGTGTACGCAAGATGTTCTGCATCCGTTCGCACACTGGACCTCGGTTTATAGTCTCATCCGAAGGACTTTTGGGGGGAGAGGAGTCGGCACTGATGTTAACTCCAAAGGAAAAATCCTTTAGAACGAGATTCGAACCGGGCCAGCAGATCATGAGCGCAATGTGCATCTCTCTAACCACCCGCCCTGTCATTCTCTTAGCCATCTTTTGTTTGCAAAAGTCAAAGAAACAAAAATCTTCATTCTGGATAACAATCATAATTACTGCCAAGGATAAGAAAAAAGTATATCAAAACGATTCAATCAAAAGAAAAAAAATCCTAATCTGTAAACAGTGTTATTTGGTTAACAGTGTGTTTGATTTTATTTGTTCTTTTGGAATATTTCTGCAAACGTGTAGATGAAGTAACCTGATCATGATTGTCCCCCAAATTTTTCTTTCTTCCATATCAGACGGTTGTGACATTTTCAGTTGAACATGACGACTGACAAAAAACCCACAAGAAAGAATCTTCTCAAAAGTGGAGGAAAAAACTGTATGAAGTTCTTGTGTAAAGGTACGTACATAGCTGAGAGGAGAGAGAGAGAGAGAGAGAGAGAGAGAGAGAGAGAGAGAGAGAGAGAGAGAGGAGAGAGAGAGAGAGAGAGAGAGAGAGAGAGAGAGAGAGAGAGAGAGAGAGAGCAGAGACGAGACAGAGAGAGAGAGAGAGAGAGAGAGAGAGAGAGACAGAAAGACAGAAGACAGAAAGACAGACAGACAGACAGACACAGACAGACACAGAGGCAGAGACAGAGAGACAGAGAGACAGAGAGAGACAGAGAGAGGACAGAGAGAGACAGAGACATAGACAGACTGACAGAAAGACAGACAGGCAGACAGGCAGAGAGACAGATAGACAGGCAGACAGACAGGCAGGCAGGCAGGCGGGCAGACAGACATGCAGGCAGGAAGGCAGGCAGGCAGATAGCCAGCCAGCTAGCAAGACAGACAGACAGACAGACAGACAGACAGACAGACAGACAGACAGACAGACAAACAACAAACAGGCAACAAACAGACACACAGAAAAACATTATAATGTCAGAATAAAAAAAAAAGATACAATGGTAGGAACCAAGAAAAAAAGTTGACATAAAAAGTAAGAAAATAAAACGGAGAAAAGATACACACAAACAAGCCTTTTATTTCCAAACAACCAAAAGACAGACAAAAAACCCCACAACAACCAACAAATGAACAGGAACAACTGGAGGAAAAACAAGGCAAACCCCCTCCCTTCCCCCAAAAATCGCTGCAGACAAAGATACACCTCCACATGCTGAACCCAATTAGCTCATGTCTGTTCACAATAAACATCATTGCCCCAAACACAATGAAAAACGACAACAACAGCAGCAACAACAAACCAACCAAAAAATAAAAAACAGTATTGTAGATTTAATGATATACACGTCGCAGACTGAAGTAGGGTTCAGGGTCATTCTCCTAGCCATCCATCATCACTTTAAAGCAGAGAAACAAAAATCTCAATCTTAATAAAATAACAACACAACAACAACAACAACAACAACAACAACAAAACAACAACAACAACAACAACAACAAAACAACAAACAACAACAACAAATCCTAGACAGGAGGTATGGGGAAAAAAGTAGAGGAAACTGTTTCAGTCAAAAGAAAAGAAAATGATTTTTATCTGCAACGAGCGCGTCGAGTTAAACTACCTTTGCATAAGTGTAGGTACAGTAATTCATTTGTGATTAAAAGAATCTTTTTTTGTCCTTTATTGTAGACCAGTTGTAAAATATTCAATAACAAATTAACAACGGTACACGAGGTTTAACAAGGATTTCCGAAAGGAAAGAACGTAAGCTAAATCTAACTTAGCTTTAAAAATTAACTGTTCAAATGTAAGAAAAAAGTTTTCTTGATACATTTGACTAAAAGGCATGGCATATTGGATTGGACAGTGGTGATGAGGTTTGCTTAAATCACAGTTAATTATGTAATTTCCGTGGACAAATGGTGAAAAAACGACAGAAGCATTATCAAACAATTAATTGTTCCCCACTGTCTTTGTTTTTCTTCCATTATAAATGTGTGATTTTTTCCCTTGATGTTTCTCTTATTGTTGTTGTTGTTGTTGTTGTTGTTGGTTGTTGTTGTTGCTGCTGCTTTTGCAGTTAGTCAAAATAATCTTTGTTTATCTTCTTTTTCCAGATTGCACGATTGCATCAAACATAAAAAAGGTAAAGGTAAAGTGTCCCATAACCTATGTGGCCGTAGGGGAGGGAGGCATCAGAGGCTTCAGCTTCTCAACAAATTGAGGGCGATGCCGATCTCTCCCTCGCTGCTGTACCTTCCCTGACGCTAAAGAGGGCAGGTACTCATTTATAGCTGGGTGAACTGGGGGACTGTACTGAAGCGTGCAAACGGTCACCTATCACATACTAAGCCCAACCAATTCAATTCTGTCAACAACGAACGCCCTACTATACCTCGAAGACAGTAAAACAAGCAAACACATGAAGAAACAACAAACTAATCATTTGAGAGATTTCATTAATTTCAAGTTGAACATACGCCAAGACAATTGTGTCACGTCAGAACTACACCATTACTCAAATCAGAGGAACACAATCCCATTATCATCAGTTTCAACCTGGAGGAACAAAGAGGACAAAACAATTCAATAAAAAGAGAAAAAAAATCCAAATCTTCAAAAAATTATGTTTGTCATGGCTTTTTCAGATTAAGTGTGATCGAGTTAATTCTTTGGAATCGAATAATGTTTTTACTTCTTTGAATGCTGACAGAATGTTAAGGTGTGTAATCTAGGTTGAAAAGTAAAAAAAAAATATATATATATAGCACAAAAATCTTCTGATAGGAACAAGAAAAAAACAACAAACCCTGAAGCATGTGTCTTGAAACCAAAGCCTAGAGAAACAAGTGTGTGTGTGTGTGTGTGTGTGTGTGTGTGTGTGTGTGTGTGTGTGTGTGTGTGTGTGTGTGTGTGTGTGTGTGTGTGTGTGTGTGTGTGTGATGTGTGTGATAGATAGAATAGATAAGATAGATAATAGATAGATAAGATAGATAGATAGATAGATAAGATAGATAGATAGATAGATAGATAGATAGATAGATAGATAGATAGATAGATAGATAGATAGATAGATAGGTACACACACACACACGCACAACACACACAACACAACAACACACACACACACACACACACACACACACACACACACACACACACACACACACACACACACACACGCACGCACGCACGCCCACACACACATACAAAAGAAAGAAAGACAGACGAACAGACAGAAGACAAAGACAAGAGGAAAAAGTGAAAACACAGATGATTCCCCCCCACCCCCACACCCCACCCCTACCACCACCCAAACACACCCCTCTGTATATTTCTCCACGCGCTAAACCTAATCAATTCAGCTCTGTCCAAAATAGACACCCCCATGAATACATTTGATAAAAGAAGAAAAACAAAAAAAAGATTTTTGAGATTATATGACATGCATGCC
>CM060317.1:13872174-13897456 GCA_030674155.1 Stramonita haemastoma
TGATATCTCTGATTTGATAAAAAATGTTGAATGTAAGAATGACAATGAATCATGGGGAATTATCTTTGATTTTTCTTTCTTTCTTTCTTTCTTTCTTTCTTTCTTTCTTTTTTTTTTTTTTTTTGGGGGGGGGGGGGGGGGGGGGGAGGAGTTGGAGTCTGTTGGTATTAAAGTGGATATGAATGTGTCTTTTTTTTAGGACTTCTTTGCTTTGGGAAAACTTCAAATTGGATGGTAGCATGTTCCAGAGTATACTTCCTGAGTAGGAGAAGCTTGATTTGAATCTAGATCAGTTCTTGGTATGGGTGGCTGAAGTTTTGTTGAATATCGGCATTCAAGTGGAACTTGCTTTCAATGTTGATGGAACACACCCATAATTTTTATAGGATCCCCACCGTCACCAATCCCCGCTGTCACCAGGAATAACGTCATGATAGACCCCCCCCCCCCCCCCCCTAAAAAAAAAGAAAAAAAAAAGGAAAAGAAAAAAAAAGATGAACTGTTTTCTTTTCTTTTATTTTGTCAGCAACTGGTCACCGCCAATCGGATTGTCCACAGAGATCACGTGCAAAAGTGAGTATACTAAGGCCTAGCTGACAAAGGGTGACTCTGTGTTGGCAAGCTAACCCCGTCTTCTCATTGCACGCCTGACTGTGACCAACACATGTGCGTGTGACAAAATGTCGCCACCCGGTCATTTTCACCAAAGACCACAGGTAACTATCGTTGTTCTGTTACTTTGTTACCCATAAATATTCTTACATGCCTAAAACGAAAATATATTGTAATGCAGAAAGATGAGTAGCCTACATTGTTTGTTGTATTCCAATTTCTAAAAAGAGGCTGAGTTGAGTTGAATACCACTTTATCACGGCTGATTTATCTGCGCGAAATTTGGACAGGGAAAGCCCATCGCCATAAGAGCTGCGCTGGTCATATAATTTTTTTCTCCTGGTTTGCAAGCATTTGGGTCATGATAAAGAAACATTTCCATGTGCCCCCCCTTCTTCCCCCCTCTCCCCCTTGGTGACCGACTTCTCCCTTAATTGTAGGGGGTGTCTTCATTGAGGCCATTCACTGCAATTTTCAGATAGGGTCCCCCTGTGATCTGAAACTGGCAGAGCCTCACCCTTTTCAGGTTGTAGGATGTGAGCTTTGTATATTCGACCTCCGCCATCCGCCATAGATTGCCAAGACAGCCCACACTTGAACTACCAGATTAAAAAAAAAAAAAAAATCAGCGTGCGCGCAAAATATCATGTACACCATGCCAGGAAATGGACATAGAGACGAAACTAAGATTAGACCGACGCTTGTCCAACTAGCTTTTCGTAAGAATAGGACATTGTGTGCCGGTGGGAACAGATATTTACAAAACTGCATACACTCGGGGACTGAATGTAAAAAAACACACGAGTGCTTATTCCATTATCCTCGATATGAAAGAATAGATAAATAAACGAATAAACTGTCTTTTGAGCAGACGTATTAAGAGTTACCTTTCCGTCGCACGTGACTTATTGGCGGCCATTGTGGTCATGACAGGGGTGAACACGAAGAAAAAACTTATGATTTCCTTTGTAAGTTTTGTAGGCCTAGTCTTTCCGGCCTTCCATATATATGGAAACGGGAGCTTGAAGTCTGTGATTTCGTAGCAGGTAAGGTTGTTTTCCATTGTCTTTTAGGTTTTACATGCCGATAACAGTGTTTCGTTTCCGACTGGCCTGGCCTGCAGGTCACAGTACTTGGCTGAACCAAGCATTGAACACAGAATTTAAGCCGGCCTTTTTAATGTGGTGTTCATTATTTTTTTCAATCAATATAGGTCTAGTAAAGAAAGGGGGGGGGGGGGGGGGGGGGGGGGGAGGGGGGGCGGAATAGCCTAGTGGTCAGAACATTGCCTCACAATTTGGCGCCCAAGTTCGGTTCCCGTTTGAGGGGATTTTTCCCCTGGAGTGTTGACTCCACTCCCCTAAAAGTCCTTTGATGAGACTATAAACCGAGGCCCCGTGTGCGAACGCACGCAGAACATCTTGCGCACACGTTAAATCCTTTTACGCTTTTCGTAAGTGTAGGCCACACTCTCCCCCCCCCCCCCCCCCCCCCCCCCCCCCCCCCCCCCCCCCCCCCCCCCCCCCCCCCCCCCCCCCCCCCCCCCCCCCCCCCCCCCCCCCCCCTCCCCCCCCTCCACTCCCCTCTCCCCCCCCCTCCCCCCCCCCTCCTCTCTCTCTCTCTCTCGCGCCTTGCCTTTCTCTCTCTCTCTCTCTTCTCTCTGCCCTTCTCTCTCTCACTCCCTCCTCCCTCCATCCCTCTCTCTCGCCTTAACTTGCTTGCTTGCCTTCTCCCCTCCCTCTCTCTCCCCTCCCTCTCTCTCCCCCTCCCTCCCTCCCTCTCACCTTGCCTTCTCTCTCACCTTGCCTTCTCTCTCTCTCTCTCTCTCCTCTCTCTCCTCTCTCTCTCTCTCTCTCTCTCTCTCTCTCTCTCTCTCTCTCTCCCCCCCCCCCCCTCTCTCTCTCTCCCCTGAACTGAGACGAGTTGTTGTTCTTTCAGACTGTGTGCCTGCAGCTTCGTTAGTGGTCTGTTCAGCTGACAGCTAAACATGGAAGTCGAGGAAGGTGGACACTGCCAAGTAGCCTACCAAAACACTTTAAACAGGTAAGTTTCATACAGAAATCTGTAATAATTCATCAGTCACTTTTTATTCAAATCATTTGTTAGTATTAACAGATAAAGAAAATTCCATTCTATTCATATGTTTTATACAAAGGAAAACCACTTAGTTTTATTTGCTTGATTCAAGTTGGCTGTATGGTGATCTCAGTCAACTAATGGAAAGATTGGGACCAAAAGTCTTGTACCATTTTTGATTTAATGTGTTCAGTTGTGTACCTGCTCTTGCACACATGCACACACATACACGCGCACACACTCACACACATGCACACACACGCACACACTCACACACATGCACACACACACACACACACACACTCACACACATGCACACACACACACACACACACACACACACACACACATGCACACACACACATACACACACACACACACACACACACACACACACACACACACACACACACACACACACACACGCATGGGACAGGGTAGCCTAGTGGTCAGAACTTAACGCTCGAAATTTGATGACCCGGGTTCGATTCCTGCTCAAGGTGATTTTTCTCCTGGAGTTAACATCAGTGTCGAGTCCACTTCCTCCAAAAGTCCTTCGGGTGAGACTATAAACTATAAACGTCAACACACGCAGAACATTTTGGGCACATGTTAAATCCTGTTCCGCTGTTTGTAAGAGTAGGCTATTGTGTGCTGGTGGGAACAAATATTTACAAAACTACATACAGGGGACTGGATGTAAAAAAGCACAAGAGTGCTTATTCCATTATCCTCAATATAAAAGAATCAAAATGCACACCCACACACCCACAAACACACACACACACACACACTTTTAAACTTTTTTTTTCTATTAGACAACAGTTTTTCACTCTTGCCTCCTCTCTGCAGGAGTCCTACAGTAGTCCTGCAGTGTGTACCCTCCTACTGCAGTGAGCTTGGCGATGAAACTGAAGACTTCCTCCTGGCAAAAGAAAATTGAAGACGAGAGCAGGTGATAAGTTCTACCAGCAATTCTGAAGCCAATACCATCATGGCCAGGCAGCAGAGCAATTGGAGGATTCATTGTCTACACATCAGACCCTTTTGCCTGGTGACCCACATGGAGCAAGCCTGTATCAGGCTCAGGACAGGTCACAGCCACCTAAATGACCAATGTACAAGACACAGCAAATAGAAAGTATGAGAATAGTGCCCCTTGCAAGACTGGCAACCAGACGACAGAATATGTAGTGCAACCTGACTCACTACATGAAGTGCTCCCAGGCAGCAGAATCTGTCCCAACCCTACCCAAGTAGCCAAGAAGTTCTGCCACAATTTGAGGACCTGTAAGTGTAACGTACTACTGCCTTCATTGCAAGAGACTGAGCTGCCCCTCTGAGGAACGTGAAAAAAGATACTTCCCATCTAATCTTAGACCTGACCTCAAACGCCATGCTGGTAGCGCTGTTAGTATGATGCACCATGACTGGTTTTGCCCTGGTGAGGAGGCCCCTGCTGTGATAGAGGATAGGGATTGGGGGGAAAGGACATGCCCAGCCAGTGTCTCCATCCCTTCTGTTTTCAGTCTTTCTGTAGAGTGTAGGATCACTGGACACCAAACTTTTGATTGCTTCCTTAGTACTTGCTAAAAAGATAAGATAAAACGTAATAAAATAAATAGAAAATAAAGAAAATAGTAAAAAATAAAATAGAATATGATTAAAAACAAAATAGAAAATGGAAATAAACAAAATGGTAAAAAATAAAATAGAATATAATTAAAAACAAAATAGAAAATGACAACTTGATGAAATAAAATTTTAAAAGTAGACTATAGGTGTCAAAATAAAACCAAATAAAAGAAAAGAAACTGAGTAAAATGGCAGAAAAGTAAATTAAAACCTTAAAATTTAAAACCCTTAAAATTAAAACAAAATAAATTTTAAAAGCTGCCTAAACTAAAATTCTAAAACATTGCTGCTAGAGATAAAAGGAGAGCAATCTTGGTGCCAGTGGCCTTGGTGTTTGAAAATAGCACCCGCTACAAAGGCTGTGACAGTGGTAAGGGATGGTGGCTCTGACAGCCCTTCATAGTTATAGGGCATTTCCATATTTCCTCCCCCCCTATCTTTTATTCCACAGGAGGCCTGATCTAGTGGTTAAAGTCATCATGTGCATCATACAGCAGTCTTCAAATTCTCATCAAGACTGTAGCTGTCATGTGGGGAATGTGCTGCATGAAGACCTTGCGTGGCTTGTATACAGACACTATAGTCAGTATCAGGACCAGCCAAAACACCTGCATTACCATCTGTGTATAAAACTCCATTTAGAACGTACAAGAGCAGTGCTTTGCAAAATCGACATCTTGACAATCATGAGCTGCAGCCATACACACAGCAAGAAGCACTTTGAGAGTTGGATGGAGAACAAAGAATGGACCGACCTTGGTATGGCAACGCCACTGTGAAAAAGCTGAAGACAGACCACCCTGGAGAACACCATCAACCAGCACGCCCCAATCACCAGGGTCAACTCCAGAACCACTAGTCGACAATCATGTCAGTTGGGTATTAGTTGTCATTTTTGTCTGACCTCGACTGTCTTTGTATAATTAATTTGCCTCCTCTGCCATCCTCTCAGCCTGTCTTTTTTCTGGGTGTATTGTTTAACATTGTATTGTATACTACTACCGCTGTTTTGATCATGGCAAATTTCTCTGCATTTCCCCCATGAGGATGTCAGGGGCTCCTTCAGTATAAATATCTCCACCTCCAGATTATTATGAGCTAGAAAATTCCACTTTTCTGTCACTCTTTGTTTCTGCCTTTTTCCTTTTCTGTTGTTTTTCTTGCTTGCTTGCTGTCTTCCCTGTCCATTCTCCTACCTTTCTTTTCCAAGCAATTTTTTTCATACATTATGCCATTTTGTCTTTTGCTCTGGTGAGCAGGTAGTGATACTGTAAACAATGAGATTCACCAGTGGTGAGATTTTGCATATGTGACCATTTTTGCTCACCATGAAGGTAGCATTCCGACTTCAGGGATGTATGCTGGGCATGTGTGTGTTTCTGTAACCCACTGAACACTGACATGAGTTATAGAATCTTTAACATGCATATTTGATCTCCTGCATGTGTACGCATGGAGTTGAGGCACTGGCAGGTATGCACTTGAAGTTGACCCGGGAAATTGTAAAAATACTCATAATTCATTGGATTGAAGTCGGTCTTAACCACTTGGCTATTTTGTCTGTCAGATAGTACTTTCAATTTTCTGGAACAGTTTTTAAATTCATCAAAATTCAGTTAAATCTAATAGAATGTGAATAGTTCTTAAAATCAATAGAACACAATGTTTACATTAAAAACAACAACCCACCCTTGCATTTCTGACAAAATGTTGGATCTGTTACAGAAGCTACCAAAACCCTGCTGTGGTCATCTCACTCACCAAGCCATTGAAGTTTTGAAGGAACTCCAGTTTCTTCAACAAGGTGAGAGCCCATCATTACTAAAGGTGCAAACATAATTTTTGAATTGCCTGTGATGGGCAGTTACATTATTCATCATTACTGATCAAAGAGAAATGACTGATTTGGTAGACTATCATCAGTTGTGTCTAAAATGGATTGGAAAAAAGATTTCTGCAGAACAAACATGCACTTGCGTTGAAAACCTGTTCCACCTTTGGTAAGAGTAGAGCGTTTCATTTTGGTAAGAAGAGATGACAAAAGGAAAAGACAAAAAATGCATGCGCATAAATGTCGTGTTCAGACACCATCCCTGAAGACGAAATGTAAATACCTTAATGGTGGGTGAAAATGGTCGCATTTACGAAATCGCATCTTTGGTGAATTTTGAAAATCTGGTAGGAATAAAAAAAATTTAAGTGACATTCTGTAAAATCCTAATTTTGTTATATCTTGATTTCTTTTTTTATATATATTTAAAATATAAATTCCGTATTTATTTAATTTAATTTTTATTTATTCTTCTATATTGAGGATAATGGAATAAGCACTCGTGTGCTTTTCTTCATCCAGTCCCCGTGTGTATGAAGTTCTAGGCAGGTGCATTACCAACTAGACCATCGATCCATCCATACTTTATGGAGTCAGAGAGGGTGCATATTCTTTAAAGTGTGCATAGCTTAGATGAGTTGTCAATACAGTTGAAGCCATGAACATTGTAAATGAATGAATATAACATATATACCAATGTACTTTTATTTCTGTCACTAGGGCCTAGGCACAGATAGCATCACCAGTACATCATGATTATACTGGATCATCCTAGACTTCATCGAGGACTTCATCGAGGACTTCATCTTCAAGGACTTCATCTTCGAGGACTTCCTTGTGGAGGACTTCCTTGTGGAGAACTTCCTTATGGAGGACTTCCTTATGGAGGACTTCCTTGTGGAGGACTTCCTTGTGGAGGACTTCCTTGTGGAGGACTTTATCATCGATCGAGGACTTCATCATTGATCGAGAATTTCATCTTTGAGGACTTCATCTTTGAGGACTTCATCATTGATCAAGGACTTCATCATCGAGAACTTCAATCATCGAGAAGTTTAATCATCATGGACTTGGATCAACAAGAACGGGATCAATGTGAACAGGATCAACAGTGAGTAAATAACATAGATGGAATCAACAGTGAGTAAATCAACATAGATGGAATCAACAGTGTGTAAATCAACATAGATGGAATCAGCAGGGACTGCATCAACAGGGACTGCATCAACAGGGGCTGTGTGAAAAGGGAATGCCACAATAGGGACTTGTGGACAGGAACATTATTGTATGGACATGTAATACGTGACGCTTCACCACATGATAAATCGCATTGCACCAGAGGTAAATTTTTAGCTGTTAACGTGTTAATTTGTGATAAAAACTGAATTTCAATTAAAAAAAAAAGGGATAATTGTATATCCTATAAGTTACTGCAGAAGTTGACAAAATAAGCTGACAAGTTGTGCATCATAATTAGGGTGTAAATGAGGGCTTGGGTGTTTTTAAACGCATTTTTAAAGCAAAAGGAAAACAAAATGATGCCTTAATACTTCAGTATGTTGTAGAAAAATGGCTACAGTTTTACAATCAATTGAAATTTCAAAATTGACCACCTGACTCCCACCTGTCTAAAATGGCAGTTGTGAAAAGGTGGGTTAGGTGCAATGCGACTCATTTTGTGGTGGAGCGTCACACGCATATATATATATATAAAAATTACAATACATATATGGATATATTGACAGGATCAGCGATGCTTCATCCCAAAGTGGGTCACCAGGATGAAGTCCTTTTTCTGTGTAAACTTTGCTCTGTTGAAATTTTGGAGAAAGTACAAAACGTGTTATCAGTCGATATTGTGAGAGAGAGCTGGCTGATGGAGACTTTTTACAGTGTCTTTCTTTGTTTTTTAAAGATAGAAATTTGTTGTTGTTTTTTGGCTCGAGCTCCGAGGTTCATCAATGGTGAGATTTTTGTGTTTGCGACCATTTTGTTTGCCCCCATCATTTAGGTGGCCACATTGCGCATTTCTGTGTACATGGGTTTTTAAGAATCCGTTACTACAGCCTTTCCCCTTTTCCATTGTTATATAGCATGTGTTTATTATTTTCATTTAAATAATTTCAACACACGATTGTGCATATTTAAAAAAAAATTTTCCAAGTGATTTTTTCTGTACAGCTGGATTGACAAAGTACATTGGTATGTGCAAAAATACTACTTCTAGTATTTGTGACTAGAAAAAAAGTTTCTGCAATTTTTTGCTGACAGGGTTTTGTTCTGTTAGAAAAAAGATAATGAAAAGTTATTAGCAGGCAGGGATTTTGTTACTAGATTTTTAAATGATTTTGGCTCATTTGACCAAACAGTTCTCATGAAAAAATGAACAATTAGAAATACCTGTAAGCATTTGATAAGTGTATGTGTATAAAATCCTGGTTATATAGGAATGGAATTTTATGAGAAGAAAATACCACAGGTTATTTTTGCGGTAGTTTCTCATGGTAGAAAATTGTCTATATGTTGCCTGTAGATTCTGTGTATGATTTACAGTATTAATTTTCTTTGTATGTGAGAAGTTAAAAAAAAAAATGTTGTCCTGAGATAGTTGTCTGCAGGATAGGTAAATATTCCACATTTCTGCTGACACATCTATTTGCTGGTCTGTCACTGGTATGCAATTGCAGATTGCCTTGCAATGTGTAGAGCATTCTCAACTCGGTCTAATGATAGGAATTTTGGATGTAAAGTATTCTTTGAAGTAGACAGTCCATTAGTAATGTATGGTTGTGTGTGTGTGTGTGTGGTGAGTGTGTGTGTGTGTGTGTGTGTGTGTGTGTGTGTGTGTGTGTGTGTGTGTGTGTGTGTGTGTGTGAGAGAGAGAGAGAGAGAGAGAGAGAGAGAGAGAGAGAGAGAGAGAGAGAGAGAGAGAGAGATCTTGGAGGGGAACATCTGATTATGTAGGAGAGATTTCAAGGAAGGATTCTTTGGAAGGGGGTCTAGGACAAATGTATACAAATCACAAGGGGTAGGACAAAAAGGCAAGTCTTTTTTTTCTCCCTCAGCTCAAACATTCTCCCTGTCCCCCAAGTTGGAATGCAGCCCCTTTAATAGTCAAAACCTCTCCATTAATGAACCTCAGAATTCTAGTCAAGGAAAGAAAAAAAACTCTCCCTGATACAGGTTATTTTGGACTTAGTCAGATTTAACTCCCAGAGTCATTCATTTAAATCAGACTCAATTTGGGAAATGCCTTGCGCCTGAAATTACCATAGTGACAGTGGGATTTAAAAAATTGTAATTTGTGTCAACTACTTGCTATTGTCTATGTGCTGTTGTGTCCACATGCAGTCAGACAGGCCGTCTGACCAACAGCCCTTACCTTGATTAATGCCTAACCCTAACACTAACCCTAACACTAACCTTGTTTCTAATCCTGGCCCCACATGTGGACATAACGGCAGGTAGGCACAGCGGTAGTTCCTGAGACAAAACAATCTTTTTTTCAAGCGTTTGGGTGGGGGTGGAAGAAAAAAATCAAACAAAAGTATAGAGTGTTTGTTTGGGTCTGATGGGGGATAATGATCTAGGATGGGAGGTGTTTTTTTTGGGGGGGGGGGGAGGGGGGTGGGTGGTTGAAGTGTGTCAGAGGGATGGGTGGTGTAAAGACCTTTTTTAAAAAAAAATTATATTTATTTTTTTGGTGTAAAGACCTAGTTTTAGAAAATGGTGATTAAAAAGGAGCATAATGATCGATTTAGATAGAAAAAGTTCTGGTAAATTTTTATCGGTCAATATTGGGGTTGAAGGGAGGAGGGAGACATGTTTTTGTAAGCAGATAGGAGTAGGCAGTGAGGGGATATTTCATTAGGAAAATTAGTGTTGACAGGAAGGTGGTGGGCAGCATGTGGGAATAGGAAATGAAGGTTGACGGAATGTATGTGTGTGTGTGTGTGTGTTTTATGTTATTTTATTATTTTATATTTAATTTTATTCTTTTATGTTGAGGATAATGGAATAAGCAATCATATGCTTTTTTTCTTCCAGTCCCCGTGTGTATGCAGTTTTGTAAATATTATCTGTTCCCACCGGTACACAATGGCCTACTCTTATGAAAAGGGGAATTTGTGTGTGTCTGTGTCTGTGTGTGTGTGTCTGTGTGTATCTCTGTGTGTCTATGTGTGTGCATAAGTGATTAGTGTGGCAGGCAAATCTATGCAATTGTATACCACTCTGCAGCCAGCATTAAAGTTGTGTACTTGGGTGCAGAGTTTAGTTTGGGGGGGAGGGGCAGGGGGGGAACTATACTTTTCTGATTTTGTTCAAAGATAGTTACAAAAATGTTGGATGCTATATGCTTTTTTTGCGGGTTGGTTGTGATATCTATTTTTTATGTGAAAGATACATTTTGAAAAATGAAAAATGTGAAGTAGAATATTGTTTGGGCCTATGAAGAGATCTGCATGAAACTCCCAATCAAGGAGAAACAGAATTTTTAAAACGTGGGAAAAAATGATGTAACCAATCCCCCCTCCCCAGGGCAAATTTTTTTCCTAAGTAATTTTTGAGTGTGTGTTGGAAGAATTTTGATGTGGGAGAAGTATCAAGAGAAAGGTGCTAAGACTATGGGACTGGGAGTGGGGTGATATATAGTCAGATCAGTGGAAATGGAGCAGAGAGAATACTGATGGAGAATGGCTTTACAACAGGGATTATATCTCTTTGTTTGGTTTTAAGATAATTTTTTGTATACCAACATCAACTACCACCACCCCTGAAATTTTGGTGCGGGCAAGAGTTGAAATTTTTGGTGAAAACTTGTAGAATAATCTTTGCTTTGTTGGCCATGCTGATACTCTTAACTAAAACCATGTTCAGAGAAATAGTGGGCTGACTGGAAACTTAGCCTTTAAAAATACTCTTTCAGTTTATCTGTTGAGAAAAGTGCGCCCCAAGATGACTTGATGGCAGGATGAACAAATGTATGAAGGCTTTTTTTTTTTTTGGCCACACTTTTTTTTCTTTCTTGTTGTTTTGCTTTGGTTGGTAGGATTGTTAAACACAACAAATCTCAGTTGAAAACCATGTGTACTTATGGTGGTGTAGTGGTGTGTCAGTTGAGAAAAACCATGTGTACTTATGGTGGTGTAGTGGTGTGTCAGTTGAGAAAAACCATGTGTACTCATGGTGGTGTAGTGGTGTGTCAGTTGAGAAAAACCATGTGTACTTATGGTGGTGTAGTGGTGTGTCAGTTAAGAAAAGCCATGTGTACTTATGGTGGTGTAGTGGTGTGTCGGGCTCATGTGTGTACATATTCCGGATTTTGACAGTACTGAAATTTTTTTTTCCCGAAACAAAGGCCCGTGATTGTTTTTGTACAGCTTCAGATATTTCATGTGTATATGTTTGTTTAAAATGTTGCTCAAAATGACTGAAATTATTATTTGTTGCTGCAGCAGACTCTAGGCGAGATAGGAGTAGAATGCATTGTGCATATCAAAACAAAGATAAAATGGCCCCCACCCCACCCCCTTTTTGTTTTGGGCCAATGAAGAAAGACATGTGAAGCACCTATAGATAAAAAGAAAAGAAAAAATACCCTCCCCCCCAAAAAAAAAAAGAAAAGAAAAAGTAAAGGTGGTGCTCCATGATCTGCATGCAACTGAGGCCACCAAAAAAAACCCCAACAGTTTTGTTTGTTGGGCTTTTCTTTTTACATCACAAACAGCTACAATATCGTATGTGACAGAAATATTGATGTAGGCAAGATTTTCATTAAAGCCATGCAACTTTTCTATTGGTTATAAATTTGTTTAGTCTTATACATGTCTTTTTGTCAGAAGAGAACAAATTACAGAATGTTACCATAAATCTTGGATAGATATATTCATGTGGTAGGACATTCTTTCTGAAGCTCACTGGAACATACATTTTTAAGTTACAGTATTTACAAAAACTATTGTGTTCAATGCTGTTCACTTGTCCTGTTTATTTTTTTTCTTTTATGGGAACTTAGCATTTCATTTTAAAAGAAAATCTTTTATAAGTTAAGTTTTTGAAAGAGTGTGTGTGTGTGTGTGTGTGTGTGTGTGTGTGTGTGTGTGTGCGTGTGTGTGTGCTTGTGTGCGTGTGTGCCTGTGTGCCTGTGTGTTTGTGCCTCTGTGTGTGTGTGCATGTGTGTGTGCCTGTGTGTGTGTGTGTGTGTGTGTGTGTGTGTGTGTGTGTGTGTGTGTGTGTGTGTGTGTGTGTGTTTTCATGCATTATACATCATTTCATGATGTGTGTGTGGTTTCTGTTTTGAAATGTTATTCTTTGGATAGTTTGTATGTCATTTAAAAAGAAAGAACTTGTGAAGGCCTCTGAAATTTATAGAAGTGGTGTGTGTTTGTGTTGCTAGCAAATTTGTAATGATCTTTCATGTGAAGACCATAGCAGATTTTACAGCAACACAGTGTTGAGAAAAATATGTACTACTAATGATGTAGGGGTGTCTTCTTGAGTGTGTGTGTGTGTGTGTGTGTGTGTGTGTGTGTGTGTGTGTGTTCTCTGTGTGTGTGTTTTCTCTGTGTGTGTATGTTTTCTCTGTGTGTGTGTTTTTTTTTCTCTGGTGTGTGTGTGTGTGTGTGTGTGTGTGTGTGTGTGTGTGTGTGTGTGTGTGTGTGTGTTCTGTGTGTGTTTCTGTGTGTGTTCTGTGTGTGTGTGCGTTTGTGTGTGCATGGTGAAAGCTAAGAATCTGTGCAGTTTGCCTCAATATTTTTGTAATCTAAGAAAAGGTCCTTTGAAGGTTTTTTATTTTTTATATTTCTTTTTAATGCAGTCCTTAAAGTACCTGATTTTTGACTGGACTGATTTTTCTCAAGCCAAAACAAAGGCCTAGGGTGTTTATTTCTGTAATGGTTCATACATTTGTTTTGGTAATTATATATACGAACTGTTTCTCCAAATGATCACAGTTACTACAATCTGTATTTTTTTTGTAACTTATGTAATATGTTGTACTTGTTTTGAACTGTAGGTACAAGAAGAGTGGAATGTTACCAGTCGTGTTAACAAAATACACTTGGGATTTTTTGGTCAGTGAAGAAAGACATGTAAAAAACCTCTTCTTTTAAATTTTTTTTTTACCAGACCTCTTTTTTTTTCTTTTTTTTCTTGTTTTGCTTTGGTTGGTAGGATTGTTAAGAAGAACAAATGTCAGTTGAAGGAAGAATTCAGAACTTGTCCTGCCCTATATTAGCAAGAGGGGTGTTAGTGTTGCTGTCAGATCTGTGTAGTGATCTTTCATGTGAAGACCATTGCAGACTTTACAGCAACACATCGTTTTTGAGAAAAAAACATGTGTACTTATGGTGGTGTTGTAGTGTGTCAGGTTTATATGTGTACATGTCATAGATTTTTGACTGGACTGATTTTTGTTGTTGCCAAAACAAAGGCACCGGATTATGTTTTTGTACAACTTCAGATTTTTGTGTGTGTATATGGTTAGATTAAAGTGTTTCTCCAAATTACTGAAATTATTGTCATTAGTTGCTGGAGACTCAGGTGAGATAGGAGTAGAGTGTATTGTTCCTATGAAAACAAAGATGAAACAGTCCCCACTCTACCCCACCCCTTTTTGTTTTTTTGTTTTTGGCCAATGAAGAAAGATATGTGAAGCACCTATTCAAAAAAAAGACGCCCCTCCCCCCAAAAGAAAAAAGAGAAAAAAGTAAAGTAAAAATGGTGCTCCATGATCTGCATGCAACTGAGGCCTCTAACACCCCCCCCCCCCCCCAAAATAAAAAATAAAAAAAAAGTTGTGGATGTGAGGCAGTGTGCATTGTATTGTACATGCTAAGCAGAAAACAGATTTATTGTTTGTTTATTAATTTTTTTTTATAATTAAAAAAAATTACAATATTGTACAGAAATAACGTAAGCAAGCTTTTCTTCAATGCCATGCAACTTTACTATAGGTTAAATAAACTTTAGTCTTATGCATGTCTTTTTGTCAGAAAACAAATTACAGAATTTGGATAGAAATTTTCATGAGGTAAGACATTCTTTCTGATGCTCAGAAAACTTTGGAAGATAACATTTTAAAGTGAAACTCAAAAGTTATATTATTTATAAAACCTACCGTGTTCAATGCGTTAACACAACCTGTTTCTTTTTTCATAAAAAATTTCTATTTCGTATACTTAAAAAAAAATCTTTTATATGTTGAGCTTTTGAAAGTATGTGTGTGTGTGTGTGTGTGTGTGTGTGTGTGTGTGTGTGTGTGTGTGTGTGTGTGTGTGTGTGTTTATACATCATTCCATAATGTGTGTGTGGTTTCTCCTTTGTAGTGTATTCTTTGGATGGTATGTAAGTCATTTGAAAAACAAAGAACTTATGAGGGCCTCTGAAATTTATAGAAGTGGTGTGTGTTTGTGTTGCTAGCAAATCTGTAGTGATCTGTCATGTGAAGACCATGGCAGATTTTACAGCAAAGAATCAATGTTCTTGAGAAAAATGTGTAGAGTTTTTTTCATGCAGTCCTTAAAGTACCTGATTTTCACTGGATGGATTTTTTTTGCAAGCAAAAACAAAGGCGTCAGATGTTTATTATTACATTTTTTTTTGATAATTATAATTGTGTCTGAACTGTTTCTCCAAATGACTGAAGTTACTATGATCAGTTAATTTTTTAAAACTTATGTGATATGTTTTGCGTCGAACGGTAGGTAGATTTAGTAGAATGTTATATGTCACGTTGCCAAAAACAACTTGTTTTGGCCAGTTAAGCACCCTTTTTTTTTTTTTTGCCAGACTTTCTTTTTTTTGTTGCTGTCAAATCTGTGTAGTGATCTTTCATGTGAAGACCATTGCAGATTTTACAGCAACACATTAATGTTCTCGAGAAAAACTGTGTGTACTTATGGTGGTGTGATGTCTCAGGTCTATGTGTGTACATGTTCCCAAATTTGACAGGACTAATTAAACTTGTAAAATAATTTTTTTTTAGTCAAAACAAAGGTCCCTGATTTTTAAAATAATTTTTTATACAGTTTCAAATCTTTTGTGTGTATATAGGTTTGTTTAAAGTGTTCCCCCAAATTGCTGAAATTCTTGTAATCAGTTACTCCAGACTCGACTCTAGGTGAGATAGGAGTAGAATGTATTGTCCATATCAAAACAAAGATGAAACAGCCCCCACCCCACCCCCTTTTTGTTTTTTTGTTTTTGGCCAATGAAAAAGACATGTGAAGCACCTATTCCAGAAAAAAGAAAAGAAAAAATGACCCCCCCCATAAAAAGAAAAAAATAGAAAACTAAAGATGGTGCTCCATGATCTGCATGCAACTGAGGCCTCCAAAAAAAAACCCAAACAAAAAAAAAATTAGTCGTGGATGTTAGGCAGTGTGCTTTGTGTTGTACATGGTTTAAAGTGGAAAACATAATGTTTGTGATTGGTGTTTTATAAGTCAAGTTTTTTTGTTAGTTTTTTTTTTCCAAAAAATTTACAACATTGAATGTGACAGAAATATTAATGTAAGCAAGCTTTTCATCAATGCCATGCAACTTTGCTGTTGGTTATTTAAACTTGTTTAGTCTTGTACATGTCTTTTTGTCAGAAGAGAACAAATTAAAGAATGTGAACATAAATGTTGGATAGAAATATTCATGAGGTAGGACATTCTTTCTGAAGCTCAGAAAACTTTGGAACATTTTATTTGAAGTGAAACTCAATTTTAAGTTACAGTATTTACAAAGACTATCATGTTCAATGCTATTCACTTGTCGTGTTTATTATTTTTCTTTTATGGGAACTTACTATTTCATTTAAAAAGAAAATCTTTTATAAATTGTTTATGAAAGTTGTGTGTGTGTGTGTGTGTGTGTGTGTGTGTGTGTGTGTGTGTGTGTGTGTGTGAACATCATTTCATTATGTGTGTGTTGTTTCTTTTTTGTAGGGTTATTCTTTGGATAGTTTGTATGTCATTTAATTTAACAAAGAACTTGTGAGGGCCTCTGAAGTTTATAGAAGTGGTGTTTGTTTGTGTTGCTAGCAAATCTGTTGTGATCTTTCATGTTAAGACCATGGCAGATTTTACAGCAACACATGAGTGTTCTAGAGAAAAATGTGTTACTTGTGATGGTGTAGGGGTGTCTTCTTGAGTGTGTGTGTGTGTGTGTGTGTGTGTGTGTGTGTTAGTGTGTGTGTTAGTGTGTTAGTGTGTTAGTGTGTGTGTGTGTGTTAGTGTGTTAGTGTGTGTGTGTGTGTGTGTGTGTGTGTGTTAGTGTGTGTGTGTGTGTTAGTGTGTGTGTGTGTGTGTGTGTGTGTTGTTAGTGTGTGTTAGTGTGTGTGTGTTAATGTGTGTGTGTGTGTGGTTTCTGTGTTTTTGTGTGTGTTGTGTGTGTGCGCATGTGTGCGTGCGTGTGTGGTGAAAGCTAAAAATCTGTGTTAGCCTCAGTATTTTTGTAATCTAAGAAAAGGCCCTTTGAAGTCGTTTTTAAATTTTTTTTTTATAAAGTCCTTAAAGTACCTGATTTTCCACTGGACTCTTTTTTTTTTTTCTTGGGGGGGGGGGGGGGGGTAATCCAAACAAGGGCCTCAGGTGTTTATAATGCTTCAATTTTTTTGGTAATTATATGTCTGAAATATTTCTCCAAATGACCAAAGTTACTACACTCTGTAATTTTTTTTTGTAACTTGCTTTGAACTGTAGGTACAAGAAGAGTGGAATGTTACCAGTCATGTTCACAAAAAACACTTTTTTTGTTTTGGTCAGTGAAGAACTCTTTTTTTTGCCAGACCTTTTTCTTTCTTGTTGGTTTGCTTTGGTTGGTAGGATTGTTAAACAGAACAAATGTCAGTTGAAGGAAGAATCCAGAACCTGTCCTGCCCTACATTAGCAAGAGGGGTGTTAGTGTTGCTGTCAGATCTGTGTAGTGATCTGTCATGTGAAGACCATTGCAGATTTTACAGCAACACATCAATGTTCTTGAGATAAACCATGTGTACTTATGGTGGTGTAGTGGTGTGTCAAGTTGAGAAAAACCATGTGTACTTATGGTGGTGTAGTGGTGTGTCAGTTGAGAAAAACCATGTGTACTTATGGTGGTGTAGTGGTGTGTCAGTTGAGCAAAACCATGTGTACTTATGGTGGTGTAGTGGTGTTTTAGGCTTATGTGTGTACCTGTTACGAATTTTGACTGGATTGAATTGTTTTTTTATCCCCAAAACAAAGGCCCCTGATTATGTTTTTGTACAGCTTCAGATCTTTTGTGTATATAGGTTTGTTTAAAGTGTTGCTTTAAATGACTGAAATTATTATCATTAGTTGCTGCAGCAGACTCTAGGTGAGATAGGAGTAGAATGTATTGTGCATATGAAAACAAACATGAAACAGCCCCCACCCCACCCCCTTTGTTTTTTTTGCTTTTGGCCAATGAAGAAAGACATGTGAAGCACCTATTCCAGAAAAAAGAAAATAAAGACCACCCCCCCCCCCATAAAAAGAAAAAAATAGAAAAGTAAAGATGGTGCTCCATGATCTGCATGCAACTGAGGCCTCCAACCCCCCCCCCCCCCCCCCAAAAAAAAAAAAAAAGTCATGGATGTCAGGCAGTGTGCTTTGTGTTGTACATGCTTTAAAGTGGAAAACATAATGTTTGTGATTGGTGTTTGATAAGTAGAGTATTTTTTGTTAGTTTTTTTTTTTACTTCCAAAAAATTTACAATATTGTATGTGACAGAAATATTAATGTAAGCAACCTTTTCATCAATGCCATGCAACTTTATTATTGGTTATAGAAACTTGTTTAGTCTTATAATGTCTTTTTGCAACAAATTACAGAATGTGAACTTAAATGTTTGATAGAAATATTCATGATGTAGGACATTCTTTCTGATGCTCAGAAAACTTTGGAACATTTTATTTTAAAGTGAAACTCATTTTTGAGTTACAGTATTTACAAAAACTATCATGTTCAATGCTGTTCACTTGTCCTGTTTTTTTTTTTTTCTTTTATGGGAACTTACCATCTCATTTAAAAAGAAAATCGTCTATAAGTTCAGTTTATGAAAGTTTGTGGTGTGTGTGTGTGTGTGTGTGTGTGTGTGTGTGTGTGTGTGTGTGTGTGTGTGTGAACATCATTTCATTATGTATGTGAAGTTTCTTTTTTGTAAGGATATTCTTTGGATAGTTTGTTTGTCATTTAATTTAACAAAGAACCTGTGAGGGCCTCTGAATTTTGTAGAAGTGGTGCGTGTTTGTGTTACTAGCAGATCTGTAGTGATCTTTCATGTGAAGACCATGGCAGATTTTACAGCAACACATGAGTGTTTTTTTTAGAAATATGTACCCTGATGGTGTAGGGGTGTCTTCTTAAGAGTGTGTGTGTGTGTGTGTGTGTGTGTGTGTGTTGTTGTTGTTGTTGTTGTTGTTGTTGTCGTCTTCAATTTAACGTCTGTTCACTCTAAGTGATATTAGACGAGAAAAGTGGAAAGTGTAATGGAAGTTATTGAAGTGAGTGGAAGGGGTGAAAAGAGAAAATGTCATAAGATAGTATTTGTGGTGGTATTTTTGTACGCTTAAAAATTCTGTTTTTAATGTGTGTGTGTGTGTGTGTGTTTTGTGTGTGTTTGTGTGTGTTGTGTGTGTGCGTGCTTTCGTGTGTGGTGAAAGCTAAAAATCTGTATTAGCCGCAGTATTTTTGTAATCTAAGAAAAGGCCCTTTGAAGTTTTTTGTTTTTTTTATATTGATGTAGTCCTTAAAGTACCTGATTTTCCACTGGACTGATTTATTTTGGTAATCCAAAACAAGGGCCTCAGGTGTTTATTTTTATAATGCTTAATTTTTTTTGGTAATTATATGCCTGAACTGTTTCTCCAAATGACCAAAGTCACTACTATCTGTAATTTTTTTGTAACTTGTATATTATATTGTAACTTGCTTTAAACTGTAGGTACAAGAAGAGTGGAATGTTATCAGTCATGTTGACAAAAACCAGTTTTTTTGGCCTGTGAAGAAATATGTGTTAAACACCCATTTTTTGCCAGACTTTCCTTTTTTTCCTTGTTGGTTTGCTTTGGTTAGTGGAATTGTTATACAGAACAAATGTCCGTTGAAGGCAGAATTCAGAACCTGTCCTGCCCTACACTAGCAAGAGGGGTGTTAGTGTTGCTGTCAGATCTGTGTAGTGATCTGTCATGTGAAGACCATTGCAGATTTTACAGCAACACATCAATGTTCTCCAGGAAAATCATGTGTACTTAATAATGGTGTAGTGGCATGACAGTTGATATAAACCATGTGTACTTATGGTGGTGTAGTGGTGTGTCAGTTGAGAAAAACCATGTGTACTTATGGTGGTGTAGTAGTGTGTCAGTTGAGCAAAACCATGTGTACTTATGGTGGTGTAGTGGTGTGTCAGTTGAGCAAAACCATGTGTACTTATGGTGGTGTAGTGGTGTGTCAGCTTATGTGTTTACATGGTATGGATTTTTGACTGGACTGATTTTTTTTGTTGCCAAAACAAAGGCATCAGATTCTATTTTTGTACAGCTTCAGATTTTGTGTGTGTATATAATTTGTTTAAAGTGTTTATCCAAATTACAAAAATTATTGTTATGAGTAGCTTCAGACTCTAGGTGAGATAGGAGTAGAATGTATTGTGCATATGAAAACAAAGATGAAACGGCCCCCACCCAACCCCTCGGTTTTTTTTTGTTGTGTTTTTTTTTGCCAATGAAGACAGACATGTGAAGCATCTACTAAAAAAAAGAAACAAAAAGCACCCCCCCCCCCCAAAGGAAAGAAAGAAAATTATGATGCTCCATGATCTGTATGCAATTGTGGCTTCCAAACCTCCCCCCCCCCCCAAAAAAAAAAAAATCATTGTAGATGTGGAACAGTGCTTTGCGCTGTACATGCTTTAAAGCATAAAATATAGTTTGATGTTTGTGATTGGTGTTTTATAAGTTCAGTTTTTTTGTTGGTTGGTTTTTTGTTTTTTTACATCAACAAAAACATTTACAATATTTTATGTGACAGATATAGCAATGTAGGCAACCTTTTCATCATTGCCATGCAGCTTTACTATTGGTTATAAACTTGTTTTCTCTTGTACATGTCTTTTTGTCAGAAGAGAACAAATTACAGAATGTGAAAATAAATGATGGCTAGAAATATTCATGAGGTAGGACATTATTTCTGATGCTCAGAAAACTTGAGAAGATTTGATTTTAAAGTGAAAACTAATTTTAAATGACAATATTTATAAAAACTATCGCATTTAATGCCGTTCACTCGTCTTGTTTTCTTTTTTTATGGGAACTTTCTCTTTTATGTTATACTTTAAAAATTAATTTCATTTATTATTTTCGAAAGTATGTGTGTGTGCATGTGTGTGTGTGTGTGTGTGTGTGTGTGTGTGTGTGTGTGTGTGTGTGTGTGTGTGTGTGTTGTGTGTGTTTTCTCTTTTGAAATGTTATTCTTTGGATAGTTTGGTTTGTATGTCATTTGAAAAACAACTTGTGAGTGCCTCTGAAATTGATAGAAGTGGTGTGTGTTTTGTGTTGCTAGCAAATCTGTAGTGGTCTTTCATGTGAAGACCATAGCAGATTTTACAGCAACACATGAGTGTTCTTGAGAAAATTGTGTACTTTTGATGGTGTAGGGGTGTCTTTTGTGTGTGTGTGTGTGTGTGTGTGTGTGTGTGTGTGTGTGTGTGTGTGTGTGTGTGTGTGTGTGTGTGTGTGTGTTGAAAGCTAAGAATCTGTGATGTTAGCTTCATTATTTCTGTAAATTTAAGAAAAGGCCCTTTGATTTATAGTTGGTTTTTGATTTTTTTATGATTTTCACCAGACTGATTTTTTTGGTTTGCCAAAACAAAGGCTTTGTTTGTTTTTGTACAGCTTCATTTTTTTGGTTGTAATTATATTTCTGATCTTTTTTTTCAAATGACTGAAATAACTACAATGAGTCAATTTTTTGTAACTTATATAGTACATTGTAAGTTATTTCAAATTGTAGATAGAGCAAGAGTAGAATGTTATGGCTCTTGTTGACAAAAACACTTTTTTTTTGGCCAATGAAGAAAGACATGGGAAGCACCCATTTATTAACACCCCCACCCCCCATTCCCCATCCCCCCAAAAAAAGCCCAACCCCCCTAACAAAGAAGCAAATAAAAGAAAAGCATGGTGCTCTATGATCTGCATGCAACTGAACCCCCCCCCCCCCCCCCAATTTAATTTTTTTTTTAAGTTTTGGATTTGCAACTCTGCTGTGTTGTGTACATGCTGTAAAGTAAAAATTCCATCACTGTAATAGATTGGTGTTTTACATATGTTTCAGTGATACGATTTTCTGTGAAGCTGGCTTTACTTTTTTTGTAATCTAGTCTGCTGGAAATGAGTCTTTTAAATTTGATTTTGATAATTTTTTATATATTTTTTTTATTTTTTTAAGTTTCTGAATTAAATTGAACTGATTTTATTTTGGTTACCAAAGCAAAGGACCCCTGATGTTTTTGTTTTAGTGCAGCTTCAGATATTTATTTGTGTATGTAATATGTTTGAAATGTTTTTCCAAATGACTGAAGTTATTGTTGTAGGTCAATCATTGAAGTGATCATTTGTTGGTCCAGACTAAGATAAGGTAGGAATGAAATGTCATTGCCCATGTTGAAAAAAAACAACATCCCTTTTAAAAAAAAATTTTTTAGGCCAATAAAGAAAGACATGTGAAGCACCTATTTTAAGAAACCCCCCCCCCCAAAAAAAAAAAAAAAAACAAGAAAAAAAAGATGGTGCTCCTTGATATGCATGCAACTGAGGTTTAAAAAAAATGGTACTGGATGGGAGGAAGTATATGGTTTAAAGCAGATAATATAGTTAACTTATATGATTGGTGTTTTATAAGTTGGTTTTGATTTTCACTGGCCTGATTGTTTTGTTAGCCAAAACAAAGGCTGCATGTCAGATGTTTGTTTTTGTTCAGCTTCAGACATTTTTCTTGTAATTATATGTCTGAACGGTTTTCCAAATGACTGAAGTTACTATGATCAGTTAATTTTTTTGCAACTTATATATACTGTAAGTTGCCTCAAACTGTAGGTAGAGTACGGGTGGAATGTTGTTGCTCATGTTGATAGAAAACACCCTTTTTCTGGCCAATGAGGAAGACATGTGAAGCACCCATTTATTACCCCCCCCAAAAAAAAAGAAAAAAAAAAAAAGAAAAAGATAAGTTGCTCCATGACGTGCATGCACCTGAGGCCCCCCCCTCATTTTAAAATATTTTTTTAGTTTTTGATGTGCAACTGTGTGCTTTGTATTGTGTACATGCTTTTAAAGCAAAAAAATTCCGTCAGTGTAAAAGATTGCTGTTTCAGTGATAAGATATTCTGTGAAGCTGGCTTTTACTTTATTTTTATTTTTTGTAATCTAGTCTATGGAAAATGAAAGCCTTTTGAAATTGATTTTGATATTTATTTTTATACAGTCTTTCAAGTACCTGATTTGATTGAACTGATCTTTGTTTTTTTGGTAGCCAAAGCAAAGGCCCCTGATGTTTATGTTTTTGTACAGATTCAGATATTTATTTGTGTACGAAATATGTTTGAAATGTTTTTCCAAATGACTGAAGTTATCGTAACCAGTCAGTCATTCAAGTGATCATTAGTTGGTCCAGACTAGAGATAAGATAAGATAATGGAATGTCATTGCCCATGTTAAAAACAAAAAGACACTAGCCCCTCTTTTGGTTGTTTTTTTTGCCAATGAAAAAAGACATGTCAAGCACCCATTTCTCAAAACATAACAAAAGATGGGCAACTGAGGCCATCGAAAATCCCCCCCCCCCCCCCCCCCCCCCCCCCCCCCCCCCCCCCCCAGAAAAAAAAAAAAAAAAAATTGTCAGGTTTGGATTTGAGGCTGTGTGCCGTGTGTTGTATGTGCTTTACAGCAGAAAATACTGTAAACATATAAGTGATTGGTGTTTAAAAGTTCAGGTAAAAATTTTTGTTTTCTGTGTGTGTGTGTGTGTGTGTGTGTGTGTGTGTGTGTGTGTGTGTAGTGTGTGTGTGCACATGTGTGTGTGTGTGCTCATCTGTAAAGATTTTCTTTGCTTGGTTTTTAATCAGATTAAATATCAGTTGAAGGAATAAGTACTTCTGATGGGTGATGTGCTAAAATGGTGTTGGTTAGTGTTGCTGGATGATCTGTGTAGTGATCTTCCATCAGACGACCATTGCAGATCTTACAGCGACACATCATGTCATTGAGAAAAATGAATAGTTATTTAACATTCTTGATGAAATTTTTAATAAATGCATTGTCTTATTCTGAAAAAAATGATGCCTTGAGTTGTTTGTCTGTGACATCTGTATGTCTTTTGATTTTGTTTTCAAACTCGCTCTTCCTACTTAAAATCCAATTTGAAAACCGTTCTTCATACTGATGTCATTGTGAATTTATTTAAGGATGCTGTTCTAATAATTAATCTGTAACCATCTACTGTGGATAAAGGAATATGCAAAAGTGTGGATTTACTGTCATTATTTACACCTTTTTTTTAATGTGTGTGTGTTGTGTGTGTGTGTGTGTGTGTGTGTGTGTGTGTGTGTGTGTTGCTTGGCTTCCTATTTATTACAAAAAAAGATTCCCTCCTCCCCCCCCCCCCCAATCTCTGTCTTGCCTTGCCCTTCATAAAAGCAACACAAGCAAGCAAGTAAAAATTGTCTGTGGTTGCAACATCACATTTATAAGTGTTTATTACCTGTTCACTAAAACGTACACTGCACAACTAAGTAAAAAAAAAAGAGTTAATGGATGGTGCTTTTGTGTCACAGAAAAATAGCATCTTTCCACTGATGGAATTAGCAAATACACTTCACGGTTGTAGTTCGGTATATGTTTCAGTGCTCATACTGTTGGTTTGTCTTTTTAAACAAATCTTGAATTCAGGTAACGGAAGATTGGAGCTATTGATTGCAAGCTTATATCAGTCAGCCCAACTCCACATTGCAAATTATGACAGATTTCTAGAAGTGATTTGAAATGTGATATTTTCAAATCAGGTAAATTTATACCACCCTCCTTTGCACGCATGCACGCACGCACACTTGCGCACATACACACACTTACACACACACACACACACACACCACACACAACACCACACACACCACACACACACACACACACACACACACTCTCTCTCTCTCTCTCTGTGTCTGTGTCTGTCTGTCTGTCTGTTCACTGAAGAGCAGTAAAACTCATTATACTCGACCTGCAATATTACAACAGAAACCCCCCCAACTGACATTCAAGCTAATACATTATTCCTGGAAATATCAACAGAAATAAGCAGTAATCATGTATAGAATATCAACAATGCATGACAAACCTATCCCAGTTCTTTAGTTATAAACAAATTGACCTGTCAGAAATATAAAACCTATCTCACTTCTTTATTTATAAGCAAATTAAACCTGTCAGAAAGTAATTTTATCTTTTATATTATATTCTCATATTGACCATGTAATAAATCCAGCTTAGCTTTGTGGGGCCCTTGTATCTGGAATACTTTTTCAACACAACCTCAAAATGCCAGTTCCTTTCAAAACTATGAACATCAAATACACACCTATGATGTTTTCAAACTGAACTTTTTGTACTGTTTTTGGTTTTTGTTGTTATATTATTATTATTATTATTATTATTATTATTATTATTATTATTATTATTATTATTATTATTATTATTATCATCATCATCATCATCACATCATCATTAACATTATTATTATTATCATTAATTATTTATTATTATTATTATTATTATTATTATTATTATTATTATTATTATATAACTCTAGTGTTAATCCCCAAAGTCAGAATGCGGGTACCTTGTGGTGGATAAAATTATCGCATACAAAACAAATCTCACCATTGGTGAACCTCAAGAGTTCTAAACAGAAAAACAAAAAAAAAACCCTCTATTGTTATTACCTTTCATTGTTTGATTGAAGGAAAACTGTTGAATGTAAATAGATATCATGTTACAACACACATGTATGTATGTGTGCATTATATTGTATGTGTGTGTGTGTGTGTGTGTGTGTGTGTGTGTTGTGTGTGTGTGTGTTGTGTGT
>CM060317.1:13897556-13905056 GCA_030674155.1 Stramonita haemastoma
TTTCTTGTTTTTGTTTTTAGGTTTTTTTTTTTGTTTTGTTATTATTTTTTTTGGGTTTTTTTGTTGTTGTTTTTTTTGTTGTTTTTTTTTGTTTTTGCTGTTTCTTTTTTTTGTGTTTTTTTTTTAGGTTGGGGGTTGTTTTTAAATTTTTTTGTTTGGTTTGGTTTGGGGTTGTTTTTTTTTTGTTGTTTTTTTTTGGGGGGGGGGGGGGAAAAGGGGGGGAAAATGAGAAAAACTGTTTAAGCACGTAGGGAATCTATATAGTACAGTCATTAATTGGTGGGTTTTGTTTCAGTTTTGATTAGTAAAGTGTGTATTGGGTTATAGCTAAAAGAAGCTCCCAAAAAAAAAGGAAGGCTATTGTTTACTTGTTCAAGTGCCAGACTAAAAGAACTTGTTTCCTTTCACGGTAACCCCCAAATGGATTCGAATCACTTTAGCAAAAAGTTACAACATGACAACTATACAATATCATAATCATCGTGTAAATTTCTTTAAAGGGGGTATTTTCATGGAAAAAGGGTAAATGTTTTCACAAGGAAAAGAAAAAGGAAGTTTTCTACAAAAAAAAAAAGAAGGTATTTTACAAGAAAAAAGAAGGGGAAAATATTCTACAAGAAAAAGAAAAAAGGTATTTCTACAAAAAAAAAGAAGGGAAAGTATTTTTAAAGAAAAAGAAAGGAAAAAATTTTTCAAGAAAAAAAAAGGAAAGGGATTTTAAAAAGAAAAAGAAATACAAAAAAAGAGGGGTATTCCCACAAAGAAAAAAATGACATGATGTAAAATTTTAGCTTAAAATCTGTTGAGAATCACTGATCGGTTTCAGACAAACCCCACCACCAAAGGGCAAAAATAAAAACAATGGTTTTGACAGGATGTGTTTGGACCCAAACGTTTATTTTCCTTTCCTGTTCCCCAGTGTTAGATTTAAAAGGGGCAAACCCCCTCACAAAATCCTCCCCTTGGGGGGGGTAAAATGGTCAAGCCTTTTAACAGCCTGTCACCAAAGCCCTAAAGTTAAAAAGCCGATTGTCGGGTTCAGAAGTTAAAGCTGATTCTTCCTGTCAAAGCTCATCTTAAAAGCAATGAAAGAGAAACTGATGTGAATTAAAGAAGTAAGCTGTATTTTTTTCTAACGTCTTTTAACATTTGATCTGTTTTAGACCAATACGCTGATATTAGACTAAGAAGACCACGAGTTAGAAAGACTTTGAAATGAATAAAATAGAACTATTAGTTTCTGTCTAAAGTTTTCATCTCCTTTATCTCTCGTCGCTTTTTTTCTTTACCTTTATCGCAAACGGTGTTCTAGTAACTTTTAGGTAGAAATTTTCGCCTTCTTTGAACGCTCAGACAGCAACTATTGTTGTCTGTGATATGACCAAAAATTTGTTGCGCTGCATTTAAGAACCAAACATGTTTACACCAGGCACATCCGACTTCGGTGTGGGGAGAAAATGATCTTTTAAGACTTGGGGGTGGGGGATTTGATTTCATTTGATTTGATTTATTCTTTTATATCGATGATGATAGAATAAGCGCTCTTGTGCTTTTTTACGTCCAGTCCCCGTGTGTATGCAGTTTTGTAAATGTCATCTGTTCCCACCGGCACACGATGGCCTACTCTTACGAAATGCGGAACAGGATTTAACGTGTGCGCAAGATGTTCTGTGTACGTTCGCACACGGGGCCTCGGTTTAAAGTCTCATCCGAAGGACTTTTGGGGAGAGTGGAGTCAGCACTGATGTTAACTCCAGGAGAAAAATCTCCTCGACCGGACTCGAATCCAGGTCGTCAAATTGCCAGCGCAATGTTCTGACCACTAGGCTATCCGTCCCCTGGGGACAAGGGTGGAGTCCAAGAAGACAAAAGATAGACAAGAAGAAGTGAAAGGAATAAAGGGAACAAGGCAGAAACAAAGAGAGGGATTTAAAAAAAAGAGAGGGAATTCCTAGCACATAATTTCCAGAAGATGGGGGGTGCTATTCATACTTAGAGGGCCCCGACATCCCCATGGGGGACTAGATAGGAATGAGCAATCATTTGAAGTCAATCATTGACAGCAGTAATGGGGGAGGTGGTGTTGACAGCTGGGTAGCAGGTTATCAGAAACTGATGCTTTGCAGCTGAAATTTTCCAGAAAGTTCTGATGATATGGTTCTGCAGGCAGAAGACTGGAGCGTGTCATCATCATCATCATCATCATCATCATCATCATCATCATCATCATCATCATCATCATCATCATCATCATCATCATCATCATCATCATCATCATCATCAGTAAGAGTGTTCCTTTATGACAGAAAACTGTAGCCATCGGTAAAGGATGTAGAAAAGCACTCTGTGCTGTGGGCAAGCGTGCTGTGGTTTTAGCTCTCAGAACTGCAGAATGAGAACATGTTGGGAAAGAGTACTTCCCTTTGTGTGCCACAGGGAAGGGGGAAGGTTAAGGAGGGGGTGTGGTATGATAGCGTGTGGTCTGCAGAGAGACAGATGAAGAGGGATTTTCCGCAGTGAAAAGCAGTGAGGGGAAGGAAAGGGGAATATAGACGTGATATTGAAGGGAGGTGGTGGGGATTTTTTCCCCTCGGCTAGAACTCCAAGGCTTACCAATGGTGAAGTTTTGCATATGCTACTCGTTTTTGCCCACCGCGCCAAACACACACTGCAAATAGATAGAGGAGCCGTATGAGCATTCATGAATTCCTAGCTGTTGGTAAGAAACAAAGTTTTCAGTGATTTCCGACACGTGTATGGAATCCCTTTCACTGACATATATCTCTGGGTGGTGCATTCTCTCTCTCTCTCTCTCTCTCTCTCTCTCTCTCTCTCTCTCTCTCTTCTCTCTCTTCTCTCTCTCTCTCTCTCTCTCTCTCTCTCTCTCTCTCTCTCTCTCTGCAGAAGTAAGGGCAGAGGAGATGTGTGAGAGAGAAAAAGAGGATGGTGAGGAAGAAGTGAGTGTGTCTGGTTCTGAATGTGCGGAGAGTGAGGCAAAATATTTGGGTGAATTTATTGAGGGGCAGACATGTGAGACCATAGAAACCATGCATGGCGATATTTTGAACAACTTTAAAGAAATCACTGACTACTTTAACAATAGAATGGATAATCTTTTGAGTAAGCTAGATCAAGTGACAACAACTTTCAAACCTGTTAGAAAAGAATTTGCTTCTAGAGATGTGCCATAGTCGCTCCAATGATGATGATGATGTTGATGATGACCGATGACAGTCTGAAATTGTGTCATGACAGATGATGTTGTCGTATATAAGTATAATCACAAACAAATGACTAGAATCTGATGATAATTTGTATCACATGTATAGTTATTACTGATACTATTCAATTATTGAAAACCCATGTTGTGGATTTCCATGCCATGTTGTTTCATCTGGGCTGTTATTGACAGTGTATTTTTGTTTCCAATTCATGTGTTGTGCCCAGTCCCCATCCCTCTGTCCCCTTGTGAATGGGCGTAAAGCTTATCGCAAATAAACCATTGTCATTGTCATTGTCATTGTCTCTCTCTGTCTCTCTGTCTCTGTCTCTGTCTCTGTCTCTGTCTCTGTCTCTGTCTCTCTCTCTCTCTCTCTCTCCTCTCTCTCTCTCTCTCTCTCTCTCTCTCTCTCTCTCTCATTTCAGATACGGAATGTAATCACTTTCTCTGATATCTCTGGGTAGTGCATTCCATTCCATTCCCTTCCCTCCCTCCTCTCTCTCTCTCTCTCTCTCTCTCTCTCTCTCTCTCTCTCTCTCTCTCTCTTCTCTCTCTCTCTCTCTCTCTCTCTCTCATTTCAGAAATGTGTATGGAATCATTTTCTCTGACATCACCGGGCAGTGGCGCACACACACATGCACACGCACTTAGCGCCTATGGACTAGACACGAAAACATACTTCATTCGACCTTCATGGTGCTGTGATGGTGAGGGTGATAACGATGATGGTATCACGATCTATCGTGCCTTAAGGCTACACAATAGGGCTGAATTCGGATCTTTTCTCTAGGAAATATACTCTGGCATCACTCAGGCTGGAGGGATACAGGCACCTGTTAAATGGGTATAATGTGTTTTGGTGTCAGTCTGCCGTGTCAAGTTGTCTGGATTCAAGCCCTGAAGCAACCTTTTTTTTTGTATTGAGCTGTTAAAAAAGGATGAATTCGTGGTGTGTGTGTGTGTGTGTGTGTGTGTGTGTGTGTGTGTGGTGTGTGTGCGTGCGTGTGTGTGTGTATGTGTGTGTGTGTGTGTGCGCGCGCGCGTGTGTGTGTGTGTGTGTGTGTGTATGTGTGTGTATGTGTGTGAACACCTATGTGTGCATGATATGCGCAAATTTTCAGGACTGTGGTTGTGGATGTGTGGTACATTTAGGTATGCAATATCACATGTCCACAAGCTATCCAAACTACCTATGATTTTAAAGAGGAAAAAATGACCGAAAAAAACCCTCTTGAACAAAAAATTTAACAACAACATAAGGTTCACATTATTAACAATATTTACAGTTTCGCTCCTTAAATAAATACTTTATACTTCTAGGACTAGCCACACTGCTGCACTCATCCATTGTCTGTTCCCAGAAAGTAATCCTTTTTGGTCCACACCCCACAGACAGTGTATGGGGAGGAAGGGATGGACCCATGGGGAATGGTGTCTATCAAGGCTGAAAGACGACTGCGAAATGGCCTCTCAGTAATGGCCTCTTGTGGTGGGTGCCTGGTGCAATGGAAAGAAGAAATACACCAAGGAAAAAACGAAGGCTGTCTCATATAGTAATTTTTGACTACATCTTTCTCTTAGTGTGCGCTTCAGTTTTAAGGTTGTGCTAAAATTACTGTCAAAGTCTTTGCTTTACTCAGATTTTTAAACCTAATAAAGAAAAATGCAAAAAGTGTGAACTTTAACCAATCTTGAAATAAAAATTAAATGTCTATAAATATATTAGCAACTAGAACATCCAATTCAACTCCTACATGGTTCTCCTTTATGCTTTTTCAGAATGCAGTAGGATTAAATAATTTTGACGTAACCGGTGTTCATTTAGGCTCCGTAAGTAAGGTATCTATCTATCCATCCCGTAGTCTGGCGGCTGTGGGGGGCACCGCTGAAGACTTGACAACCAGTTCCCTCCATTCCTCTCTCTGTTCTGCCTTCTCAAAATTTTGTTGAGTTCTAGGCCTGTCCATTTGCTGATGTTGTCCTCCTATCTCTTTGTTGGTCTTTGGGTGAGGTAAATGTAGAAAAAAAACTTTGAATAACATGCTAGCCAAAATAGTGGGAGTGAGGTTGGTGGGCTGGAATTCATTCCCTTCTTCTAGCCTGCTTAAAAATTGCATGATGGAGATGACTGCTGGTAACAATGACCACACAACTCTTCTGTACTTTTCTGATATTTGCAAAGGTACGGTAAGGTCAAACATCACTTTAATTTGTCACCTTTAAATTTTGTTTGCACTTCCTTCAAGGGAATGGACATTGCACATCCTCGCGTCTGTTTTCTTTCTGCACCTCTAATTTTTCCTGCACAAATTAACTCATTTCTGTAACTCAGTTGTTTCTGTCACTCCTCTTTTCATGAAGACAAAAACGGACGCTAGGGTAGGACGTCTAATTAAATCTGTCATTGTGAAAGAATCAAAAGATTAAGATTGTAAGGCGTGTATTGAAATGATTGGGACAATTTTCAACATCAGCAAAACGTTCTCAAAATCATGATATAAGCAATAATGAACCCCAAATCTTATTGATTCTGATTTTTGTTAAAGGTAACATTCTTGACAAATGGAACTTTGTTGGGGGGAGGGGTGAGCTAGCTAATATGTTCTACAACTTTTGACAATACTTCACAGCAAGAACGTTGAATTTAAAGATTGCCCCAGGGTCGGATTCTGGCTTCCTTCATGGTGGGCAAAAACGGTCGTATATACAAAATCTGACTAACAGTGATCCTTAAAGTTCTAGGTGAGGAGCACGAATAAAGAAAGATGATTGGTGGTGAAATATTTATATTTCATCACTATTCAGTACTTTTTCACGATCAAGCGTGTCTAAATCTTTCTTTGACCCTTGTATAATCATCACCTACTTCCCAAAAGATTATTGAGTTTTTCCCTACAGTATTTAGTTGTGCTAGGATAAAAAAAACACACGTAGGTTGTAGTTCTGGTTAAAAAAAAAACACACAGCTTGTACAGTTGTCTTCTTTTCTTTTACATTGACGGAATCCTGATATGCTTCATCTGTCAACTGATTCAGAATTGGTATGTACTGTGTTTGAATCCCATGAAAATTGAACACTGTAACTGAAACATAGCAGCTTAGGGCCAATGGAAAAGGATGTCAGCCCAGAGAGAATGAAACAGATCATGAAATGTTGCCCCCCCCCCCCCCCCCCCACCCAAAATGAAACAAAAAACAAAACAATAACAACAACAACATGACCCAAACACTACAAGCAAACATGCAAACACGCATGCCTGCAAGTGTGTAAGTGTATGAAGCACGCATATAGGGTGTACACATGCACATAGTCCTAGCATGGCACCCCTTACAGACAGGGACAACATCTGTGCACTTGTTACAGTCAGGACAAAGCTGAGTTCAGACCTGACTGATCTCACTACAGGCATTTGCATCTTGTCTTGCCTAGTCTTGTTCTGTTCTGTCCTGTCCTCTCCTGTCTTGTCCTGTATCATCTCGTATCGTTGTCTCGTCTCGTCTCGTCTCATCTCGTTTCGTCTCGTCTCATCTCGTCTCGTCTCCTCTCGTCTCATCTCGTCTCCTCTCGTCTCGTCTCATCTCGTCTCGTCTCGTCTCGTCTTGTCTCGTCTCATCTCGTCTCATCTCTTCTCGTCTTGTCTCGTCTCATCTCGTCTCGTCTCGTCTCGTCTTGTCTTGTCCAGACAGTTCATTTTCCGGATCAGGTCCCTGGCAATAAGTGTTGTGGAGCTTTGAACAAACACCTCCCAGGTGTGCAGGGCTGTCAGTCAGGGGTATGATCTAATGGAGAGGAAAGGGTTAGGTTCTAAGAATCAGGCTCTTGTCTTCTGTCAGCAAGTGTGTGTGGGGGGGGGGGGGGCTTGCGTGCGTGCGTGTGTGTGTGTGTGTGTGCGTGCGTGCGTGCGTGTGTGTGTGTGTGTGTGTGTGTGTGTGTGTGTGTGTGTGTGTGTGTGTGTGTGTGTGTGTGTGTGTGTGTGTGTGAGTGATTGGGGATCCACCTAGCAATCAATGATTTTTCTATTACTATTTATTGTATTGACAAGATTTGTTGAAGCTGCACACCTTTATTCCAACACAGCAGACTACACCAAGGGGCGAACACTGTCAAAACTTACCTCCTCTATCCAGACACACCACTGACTTTTAAACATTTTCTTCATCTTTTTTTCCCACAGCAAACCACAATGAATGATGTGCCTCACCTTCTACATCACCTAAAGGTAAAGGTGCACCATAACCTAGGCGGTCGTAGGGGAGCAAGGCATCAGAGACCTCAGCTT
>CM060317.1:13910056-13912555 GCA_030674155.1 Stramonita haemastoma
AGTCTATAGTATAGTCTATGCCTATCAAATCTATAGTCTATGCCTGTCAAGTCTATCGTCTATACCTGTCAAGTCTATAGTCTATGCCTGTCAAGTCTATAGTATAGTCTATGCCTGTCAAATCTAGAGTCTATGCCTGTCAAGTCTATCGTCTATACCTGTCAAGTCTATAGTCTATGCCTGTCAAGTGTATAGTATAGTCTATGCCTGTCAAATCTAGAGTCTATGCCTGTCAAGTCTATAGTCCATGCCTGTCAAGTCTATCGTCTATGCCTGTCAAGTCTATAGTCTGTGCCTGTCAAGTCTATAGTATATGCCTGTCAAGTCTACAGTCTATGCCTGTCAAGTCTATAGTATAGTCTATGCCTGTCAAATTTATAGTCCATGCCTGTCAAGTCTATAGTCCATGCCTGTCAAGTCTATCGTCTATGCCTGTCAAGTCTATAGTCCATGCCTGTCAAGTCTATAGTATATGCCTGTCAAGTCTACAGTCTATGCCTGACAAGTCTATAGTTTATGCCTGTTAAGTCTATAGTTTATGCCTGTCAAGTCTATAGTTTATGCCTGTCAAGTCTATAGTCTGTGCCTGACAAGTCTATAGTATATGCCTGTCAAGTCTACAGTCTATGCCTGACAAGTCTATAGTTTTGCTGTCAAGTCTATATCAGCTGTTAATGGGTACCTGCTCTCTTTAGGTCCGGGTTAGGGAAGGTACAGCAGCGAGGGAGAGGAGATGGGCGCCACCCTCAATATGCTGGCCTCTAGAGAAGCTGGGGTCTTTGACGCCTCGCTCCCCTACGACCACATAGGCTATGGGACATCTTTACCTTTTTACCTTTTAAACCTCAACACCATCATAGCAACACACACACACACACACATAACACACATACACACACACACACACTACACACACACGCGCGCGCACACACACGCACAAGGCGTACTCGCTCAAGTTCACACATGTCTGCACAAACCTGCACTTGCATCCCTCCTTCCCTCCTCAATCCCTCCCCCACAACCACCACCACACAGACGCACACCATTCTCCCTCTCTGTCTCTCTCGCACAGCTTTTCTCATAGACAGACAGACAGATACACACACTGGCCTCTGTGCGTGAATACTCTCCATCCACGTAACCGTTTGTTTGTTGGTCAGTTTGTTTATTTTGTATGTAGATAAATTCATTAATTTAAAAAAAATAATTAATAGATAGGTAGACAAACATCATGCAATCAGAGAGACCAGTCCCCAGAGAGTCAGGCAGACAGACAGAAAGATAGAAAGATAGAAAGATAGAAAGATAGAAAGATAGAAAGAAAGAAAGATAGATAGATAGATAGGTAGATAGATAGATAGATAGATAGATAGATAGATAGATAGATAGATAGATAGATAGATAGATAGATAGATAGATAGATAGATAGATAGATAGACAGACAGATAGACAGACAGGTAGACAGGTAGACAGGTAGATAGATAGATAGATAGATAGATAGATAGATAGATAGATAGATAGATAGATAGATAGATAGGTAGGTAGGTAGGTAGACAGGTAGACAGGTAGACAGGTAGACAGGTAGACAGATAGACAGATAGATAGATAGATAGATAGATAGATAGATAGATAGATAGATAGATAGAAGGAACGGAGCGCACACTAATGGATTGACAGAGATGGACAGATCGGTGGTCTAGGTGGTCACGCGCCTTGCCTAGAAAGCAAAAAGTCCGGGTCGGAGTGTGCGGGGTTCGTACCCCGTTTGGACCCAAAACTTTTTCCCCATCCATTAGACCATGAGTGGTGGTCTGGGCGCTAGTCTTTCGGATGAGACGATAAATCGAGGTCCCGTGTGTTACACATCACTATTTAGCGCACTTAAAAGAACCCACGGCAACAAGGGGGTTGTCCCTGGCAAAATTGTGTAGAAAAAAGCCACTCTGATAGGGAAACAAATACACTTGCATGCAGGAAAAAGAAAAAAAATGGGTAGGCGCTGCACATGTGGCGACGCGCTCTCCCCGGGGAGAGCAGCCCGAATTTCACGCAGAGAAATCTGCCGTGACATAAAGTGGCACAAAATACAAACAACAAAAAATACAAAATACAAACAGACAAACCCACAGGTAGAGACAGAACACTGAGAGACAGATGATCAGACACAGAGGAACAAGAAAAAGGACGGATAGACTAAAAGGGTAGATAGACATGTGGGAGTGACCAAAGCAAACAAACTGACCAACAAACAAACAGTTACTTATTATTCATTTATTTCTTCTTTTATAACGAGGATAATGGAATAAGCACGCATAAGTTATTTTTACATCCAGTCCCCGTGTGCATGCACTTTTATGAATCTTGTTATCTGTTCCAACCGGCACACAATGGCCTACTCTTACGAAAAGCGGAACAGGATTTTAAGTGCGCGCAAGATCTTCTGCGTGCGTTCGCACACGGGGCCTCGGTTTACAATCTCACCTGAAAGACTTTTGAGGA
>CM060317.1:13930155-13932655 GCA_030674155.1 Stramonita haemastoma
GTGAAACCCCCACAGGCTTGTCAGTCCAAGGCCTCTCCTCCCGTCTCACCAAACACAGTCATGTCCAGGATATCATAGTCGGCAAGCCACAAGGAGAGTCTGACGTCGGGTCTCCCAGAGGCCACAGCGTAGAGTAGTCCCCGCAGGGGGATATAGTATCGGGCTTTTCAATCTCCTGGCTTTCCCCATGCGCTGGGTCACTTACTCGCTATCAAATGCTAGCTGTTCCGATCCCACATTTTGCACAACACCAGCTGAAAGAAAATTTTTGTTTCCTGAAGGACAAAAAAAGAGTCCCCGTTAATATTTGCAACGAGCGAGTTGCTTCCTACAAATTATTTGTTTTAAACTCGGAAAGAATTTACTACACCCTTTACCTATTACTTTCTGTGGATGGAAATTTGTTTCAATAGATGGAAATTTTGTCTTTAATTTAATTCTGACTGAACCTTGATTTGATAGAGTTAGTTGAAATGAATGTTTGAAGAAAACGTTTGGAACCCGTCCGTGTTAACACACATACACACACACAAACACACACACACACACACACACACACACACACACACACACACACACACACACACACACACACACACACACACACACACACACACCACACACACACACACATCTAAATTTTTACGCTAACCCCTGAAATCGACTTCGCCTGAATTTTCGTGGAAGTGTCTTTACTTTTTTTTTTTACAAAGGCTTATGTTAGTTGAAGCCAGGATGAATAATACAAAATCAAACAGAATGTTTTCCTTTAAAAAAAAAAAAGAGATAAAATAAAATTGACACATTTTTAAAACCGTATTTACATTACATACACTATATAGAATCAGAGCATTGGCAATGGCAAAACACTTCCAACATGGGAAATTCTTGCACTGAAAATGCCAATCGTAAAACAAAAGAAAGGCTGTTTGCTTCTTACCTCTTATTCTGTTTGATTTGATCAGACAAAAAGAAGACGCTACGCCTTTGTCTCTAATGGTCAAAAAAGACAAAGATTTTCTGTTTTATTTTGTTTCGGGGTTTGTTTGTTGTTGAGTGGTCTTTATTTTGTTCTTTTTTACGGAACATGAAGATATCTCACGTTTGTTTTTATGCTGACAAAAAGGTTTCAAGATCTCAAACATTATTTCACTCGTTTATTCGTGTTTTTTTCTAGAAACATGTAACATTTTCCTTCTTTTCGTGGATAACCAATGATCCTGTCAGCTGCAAACATGGATCCTGTCGTGATATTGTTCAGTATCCCTGAAGACGGAATGTGGCTACCTAAACAGTGGGCATAAACGTTCGCATGCGCATAACTTTCACCATTGGTGAACTTTTAGAGCACTAGCCGAGGAGCGGAAAAGAAAGAAAGACAAAACAAAGATAAAGATATATATAGATATAAATATATAAGCGCTTTGATTTGTTTTTGCAAGATAGAGCGCTATATAGATTCCATGTATTATTATTATTATTATTATTATTATTATTATTATTATTATTATTATTATTATTATTGTTGTTGTTGTTGTTGTTGTTGTTGTTGTTGTTGTTGTTGTTATTATTTGTTGTTGTTGTTATAGGCATAGTTGCTACTATTATAGTTCTTCTTCTTCTTCTTCTTCTTCTTCTTCTTCTTCTTCTTATTATTATTATTATTATTATTATTATTATTATTATTATTATTATTATTATTATTATTATTATTATTATTATTATATAATGGTCATCATTTGGATCTTTAGCCACCATGGAAAAGTTGATATTGTACTTTAAGCATGGTTAAAAAAAATAATTAAAACTTCTGGCTTGTATGCTGCCTACGTTCTTTACGTTCTGCTCGTGTCCTGCTTAAAAATGAAGAAGATTTTTTTGTAACAAAAAATGATCAGCAGAATACATCAAATCAAGATTATTCTAGACTACTAGCAGGCATTACAACAAATGACAGGAAAGTAAAGGAGATACAGAAATAAAATTAGTTCTAAATATTAGCTCCGATAAATCTGACAGCAAAAGAAAAAGCGAAGAAGAAGAAGAATGTAAAGAAGAAGAAGAATGTAAAGAAGAGAATGCGAAAGAAGAAGAAGAAGAAGAAGAAGAAGAAAGAAGAAACAAGAACAAGAACAAGAACAAGAACAAGAACAAGAAGAACAAGAACAAGAACAAGAAGAAGAATGTAAAGAAGAAGAAGAAGAATGTAAAGAAGAAGAAGAAGAATGTAAAGAGAAGAAGAAAGCGAAAAAGAAGAAGAAGAGAAGAGAAGAAGAATGCGAAAAAGAAGAAGAAAGAATGCAAAGAAGAAGAATGCAAAGAAGAAGAATGCAAAGAAGAAGAAGAAGAAAAGAAGAAGAAGAAGAAGAAGAAGAAGAAGAAGAAGAAGAAGAAGAAGAAGAAGAACAACAACAACAACAACAACAACAATAATAATAATAATAATAACAATAACAACAACAACAACAACAAGAAGCCCACATCACTGATCTAAAACAGG
>CM060317.1:13938096-13945596 GCA_030674155.1 Stramonita haemastoma
TAGTCCCACGATTGTGGCTTTTTTTTTGAAGTCCGTTAGGGAGAATTTAAGGTCGGAAAAAAATTTGTTCCCGCGGGCTTTTTTGCTGCAAACAAAGTAAATATAAACCCAAACCCCATTCATTTATTATTTCCCCTTTTTCCCAAACGCCTGTATCTTCCTTAAAAGGGCAGAAACAAGGGGGGGCCTAGAGTGAAGAAAAAATAAAATTACAATGCCCGATGACGAGACAACAACAAGATGAGGATAGACGATGTTTATGATGATCTTTTTTGGATTGGGCCCAAAAGTTCCGGTTTTTTTTTAGGTCCGTCGCAAACTCATGGACTTCTATCTGGAACGCTACTTCATGCTAGAAATTACCAAAATCTTTACGAAATATGCGTCTACAATCTAATCTGTGCGTGGATTTTACAGATAATCAGAAAGAAGGCAGTATCCGTCTGTACAACTTCTTTTTTGAGTACACGATAGCGAGGATGAAACTACCAGATTGTTAGACTCAGTTTGAAAAAAAGAGAGATAAGACATAGAAAAAGACGGTGCCACAACCATCGAGAAGAAACATTCTCTCCCTTAAAATGAAACAGTCTGAATGTTATGCCTTTAGATCTGTAAGGGCATTAAATTCTATAGATGCTATGCAAAGATGAATGACAAAAAGAAAGAAAATCAATGGAATAATTCAGCAGCAGTGCAAAATTTTCTTCTTTTTTCAGCTGATGGAATCATCAGGTGGAGGACTTCAACAACCACTGACTACTGGCTGTTACCGAATGTATCAGAACTGGCTGAATGGCTGTTGTGGTGGAGTCAGGATACGGGAACACACCATTGGATCTGTATGTGTGTGTGTGTGTTTGTATGTGTGTGTGTGTGTGTGTGCGCGCGCGCGCGCGCGCGTTTGTGTGTGTATGTGTGTGTAGGTGTGTTTGCATGTGTTTGTGTGTGTGTGTGAGAGAGAGAGAGAGAGAGAGAGAGAGAGAGAGAGAGAGAGAGAGAGAGAGAGAGAGAGAGAGAGAGAGAGAGAGAGAGAGAGAGAGAGAGAGAGAGAGAGAGAGAGAGAGAGAGAGAGAGAGAAGAGAGAGAGAGAGAGAGAGAGAGAGAGAGAGAGAGAAGAGAGAGAGAGAGAGAGACAGACAGACAGACAGACAGACAGACAGACAGACAGACAGACAGACAGACAGACAGACAGACAGACAGACAGACAGACAGACAGACAGACAGACACAGACACAGTCACAGAGACAGAGCAACGGAGAGAGACAGAGACATATACAAATTGGGCTCTGTCAAAACACGCTTTTGACATTGATGTGAAATAACATGACTGATCTGTCTGGGAGAAGAAGAGCTATGATTACTGCCCCAGCTATACAAAGCAGACCTAAGAGGGCTAATTTCACTCTTCCATAGGCAATGGAGTCTGGTTGGTACTCATGATGATCCCTTTTCAATAGTCATGTACAAATTCGAACAAGAAACGTAAAAAAAAAATTCTCACAAGCTAAGCTGGCCCATACAAACATAACTGAAAACAAATACACAAACACAGACATATATTTCAAACCTTTTCCAAATAAACTTTGTCAGTATGGAGTTATCTTTTAATCAGTCTTTGACAGACAGAAGTCAGAGTGACTTGATGGCACCTCTGGTAATCCTGTTTACAAAAATATCATCTGCGAGAAAAATAGACTGTAGTCAGAATCAAGAACATTAGATAATCTTTGTACCACCACAAGACATTATTTTATGGTATTAGCGCTGGTCTTGAAGAGTTAACAAACAATTTGTGTTCAGAATCTAAAGTGCAAATAAGACTGAAATGCAGCTTAACATCATTCTTAGGGTCATGTACTTTTCTACATCTTTTTTTTTTATATCTTTGAATGTCATTCACTCCCCAACCCCCCTCCAAACTAAGCTTAAGCAGTATTTAGCATGGTCACCTTGTGGATGGGTGACCATTCGTGCACTTTGGCTTAAGTACAGTCCCCCTGTTCACCCAGTTGTCAATGGGTACCTGGCCTCTCTAGGGACTGGGAAGGTAAAGCAGTGAGGAAGAGGAGATGGGCACCACCGCCCTCAAGATGCTGGCCCCATAAAGAAACTGATGTCTCTGAAATCTCGCTTCTCAAAGGCCGAACAGGTTATGGAACACCTTTTATCTCTCAATGGATTATCAATTGCTTCCCTCATTCAGTTTGGGAAACAGAACGTGCCACTGCCACATCCCCACGATGACAAAGTGCATCTTCTCATTCATTTCAGCACTCAACTTTCGGCGTCAGAAACTTCAGGAAAATATTCCGAGCACGAGGCCTGGTCCATCACCGTCGGGTGATTTGAAGGCAGCAGCCAGAGTTATCTGTGTGCAGCAGGAAAGCGGACGTAGTGAAGCGTTGGTGCAGTCAGAAGTGATGGATGGTTGGAGAGAGGCACAGTCTACGCCTAGTCTGTCAGCATCATGATACCAGACACTCCCCTCTCCTTTCTTCAACTGGATTCAAGGTCTAGTGGCTGGAACACTGCAGTGAACATTGCAGTCTGTATGACTAGGACACTGCAGTGATATTCTAGGCTGTATGACTGGGACATTGCTGTGAATATTCCAGGCTGTATGACTGGGACATTGCATTGATATAATTATATGACTGGGACATTACATTGATATATATGACTGGGACATTGCATTGATATTTATGACTGGGACATTGCATTGATATATATGACTGGGACATTACATTGATATATATGACTGGACATTGCATTGATATGTATGACTGGGACATTGCATTGATATGTAACTGGGGTATTCCATTGAAATATAACTAGGACATAACATTGGTATATAACTGGGACATTGCTTTGATATATAACTTGGACATTGCATCATTGACATATAACTGAGACATTGATGTAAACATTTTCATGTTATGTAACGGGACACTGCAGTGACGAAACTTTCAGGCTGTATAACTGGAATACGGCAGTGAAACAAATTTCAAGCTGTATAACTGGAATACGGCAGTGAAACAAATTTCAAGCTGTATAACTGGAACACTGAAGTGATGAAAATTTCAGGCTGTATAACTGGAACACTGAAGTGATGAAAATTTCAGGCTGTATAACTGGAACACTGAAGTGATGAAAATTTCAGGCTGTATAACTGGAACACTGCAGTGACGAAACTTTCTTTCTTTGTAGCTGAGACACGTTGAACCTTGAGGGGGGGGGGGGGGTGACCCTTCCCTCTGCCGGTTGCAGACTGCTTTCTGCTGACACTTCAGTTATCGATAATACCCGGGCATTGCTGACATGTCATCTACAAAAAGATGGATGGACCTGTAGCGTGTTCACAAGATCTTACATGCGTCTTCACGCTTCAGTTGATAATGCAATCTGAAGGGGCGTATATGGGATATGGGTCTGGTGTTAACTCCAATTACAAAAGTTTTCTAAAGATTATTTTTAAAACAGAAAATAGCCCCAAACCGCACCGCTCCCCCCTCCCCCTACCCCCCCCCCCTTCCAGCTTAGCCGCGACTCAAACTCGTGGTCTCAGACTACTTCAGTAGAGAGGTTCTAAACCATGGAGCTACTTGTGTTGAAGGCTGTGTAAAATGAAAGAAAAGTGGATGTATTTATAATTTTTAATTTTAAAAAATCTCTTTCATTTGGATCTCTTGTTGCGGGTGTTGTTAAATGTCCCCTAGTTTAGGCACCTTGGGGGTCAACCTGAATAATACAGTGTCTTATATTTTATATTTATTCTTTTATATTGGGGATAATGGAACAAGCAATCATATGCTTTCTTACATCCAGTCCCTGTGTGTATGCAGTTTTGTAAATTTCATCTGTTTCCATCGGCACACGGTGGCCTAGTCTTACGAAAAGCGGAACAGGATTTCACATGTGCGCCAGATCTTCTGCGTTTATAGTCTTGTCCGAAAGACTCTCCCTCTCATTACACTAGACAATCACTGGAACAACCTAACTACATTCTGGATGAAAACGTTTGAATGCTGTTTAAGATGTACATTTGCTTAAAGTTGTCAAAGACATTTTAGCAAAATATGTTTTTTTATCTGGAAATTACACTTTCACTTACTCATTGTGCTTTTAGTTGCTTAAGTGGTATTTGTTATTCTTTTAACATTTTTCGTTGGTCTTTGAAAAGAGTGTGAGGTTTTGTGTTTGCTCTTGCCTGTTTACATACTCCTCATCATATTGGAATTTCTCTCTTTTTATCAGGATGTCCCTGCTAATCTCTCTCTCTCTCTCACCTCTCTCTCTCTCTCTCTCTCTCTCTCTCTCTCTCTCTCTCTCTCTCTCTCTCTCTCTCTCTCTCTCTCTCTCTCTCTCTCTGTTTTTTCTTCTTATTGCTTTCTGTTTATCTTTGCTTTTTGGCTTTACTCCTGTTTTGGTAAGGTCTCTTTTTTTTCTTTCTTTTCTTTTTTTTTCTATTCCCTAATCAGGGCCAGGGTCGGATAAAAAAAAAAGTGTGTAAATGCTTACACTGTTACCCTTGAAAAATAAAGAATATTCATTCATTCATTCATTCATTCATTCATTCATTCATTCATTCATTCATTCATTCATTCATTCATTCATTCATTCTCTCTCTCTCTCTCTCTCTCTCTCTCTCTCTCTCTCTCTCCCCTCTCTCTCTCTCTCTCTCCTCTCTCTCTCTCCTCTCTCTCTCTCTCTCTCTCTCTCTCTCTCTCCGCCCTATTTTTCCCTGTCTGTCAATATAACTAACACTGGAAAGACATTAAATGATTAAACTGAAAAATAGTCCCACATCTATTTTCATACCAGCTTTGAAAAGTACACTCATATTAACATAAGAGAAAACCTCATAGACCAAGACTCCGAAAGGCTCAAACCAGTCTGTGACAGGTGCTATACAACAGGATTATAGAATCCCTCTCCCATTTCGGAAAACTAACACTGTGTTGGTATTGAAGATCTGTCTGCGTGTGTTTGTTTGGCTGATGACATTTCTTCTTTATTTGCTTGCATTTTTTCTTCCATGCGGCCATCCTTTTTTTCTATTCCTGTTTTAGATCAGTGATGTGGGCTTGTTGTTGTTGTTGTTGTTGTTATTCTTCTTCTTCTTCTTCTTCTTCTTCTTCTTCTTCTTCTTCTTCTTCTCTTCTTCTTCTTCTTCTTCTTCTTCTTCTTCTTCTTCTTCTTCCTCCTCCTCCTCCTCCTCCTCCTCCTCCTCTTCTTCTTGTTCTTCTTGTTTTTGTTCTTGTTCTTGTTCTTGTTCTTCTTGTTCTTGTTCTTGTTCTTCTTGTTCTTGTTCTTCTTCTTCTTCTTCTTCTTGTTCTTGTTCTTGTTCTCTTCTTCTTCTTCTTCTTCTTCTTCTTCTTCTTCTTCTTCTTCTTCTTCTTCTTCTTCTTCTTCTTTTTCTTCTTCTTCTTCTTTTTCTTCTTCTTCTTCATCTTGACTTTCTCCTTCTTTTTTCGCATTCTTCTTCTTTACATTCTTCTTCTTCTTTACATTCTTCTTCTTCTTTACATTCTTCTTCTTCTTTACATTCTTCTTCTTCGCTTTCTTTTGCTGTCAGATTTATCGGAGCTAATATTTTAGAACTAATTTTATTTCTGTATCTCCTTTACATTTATGTCATTTGTTGTAATGCCTGCCAGTATTCTAGAATAATCTTGATTTGATGTATTCTGCTGATAATTTTGTTACAAAGAAGTCTTCTTCGTTTGTAAGCAGAACATAAAGAACGTAGGAAGCATAGCAACAAACAAGCCTGAAGGTTTTTTTATTATTATTTTTTATCATGCCTAAAGTACAATATCAACTTTTACATGGTGGCTAAAGATCCAAATGATGACCATAATCTCTCTCTCTCTCTCTCTCTCTCTCTCTCTCTCTCTCTCTCTCTCTCTCTCTCTCTCTCTCTCTCTCTCTCTCTCTCTCTCTCTCTCTTTGTTTTGTCTTTCTTTCTTTTTCGCTACTCGGCTAGAGCTCTAAAGTTAACCAATAGTGAAAGTTTTGCGTATGCGATCGTTTATGCCCACCATTTAGGTAGCCACATTCCGACTTCAGGGATACTGAACAATATCACGACAGCATCCATGTTTGCAGCTGACAGGATGATTGGTTATCCACGAAAAGAAGGAAAATGTTACATGTTTTCTAGAAAAACAACAACGAATAAACGAGTGAAATAATGTTTGAGATCTTGAAACCTTTTTGTCAGCATAAAAACAAACGTGAGATATCTTCATGTTACGTAAAAAGAGCAAAATAAAGACCACTGAACAGCAAACAAACCCCGAAACAAAATAAAACAGAAAATCTTTGTCATGTTTGACCATTATAGACAAAAGCGTAGTGTCTTCTTTTTGTCTGATCAAATCAAACAGAATAAGAGGTAAGAAGCAAACAGTCTTTCTTTGTTTTACGATTGGCGTTTTCAGTGCAAGGATTTCCCATGTTGAAAGTGCTTTGCAATTGCCAATGCTCTGATTCTATACAGTGTATGTAATGTAAATACAGTTTTAAAAGTGTGTAAACTTTATTTTATTTTTTGAAAAAGGAAAACAGTCTGTTTGATTTAGTATTATTCATCCTGGCTTCAACTAACATAAGCCATTGTAAAAAAAAAAAAAAAAGAAGTAAATACACTTCGACGAAAATTCAGGCGAAGTCGATTTCAGGGCTTAGGGTAAACATTTAGATGTGGTGTGTGTGTGTGTGTGTGTGTGTGTGTGCGTGCGTGCGTGCGTGCGTGCGTGCGTGCGTGCGTGCGTGCGTGCGTGCGTGCGTGCGTGTGTGTTAAACACGGACCGGTTCTAACCGTTTTCTTCAAAATTGTATCTGTTTCATTCACTTTAACTAACTCTATCAAATCAAGGTTCAGTCAGAATTAAATTAAAGACAAAATTTCCATCCACAGAAACAGATTTCCATCCACAGAAAGCAAGAGGTAAAGGGTGTAGTAAATTGTTTTCGAGTTTAAAGCAAATAACTTGTAGGAGGAAGCAACTCGCTCGTTGCAAATATTAATGGGAACTCTTTTTTGTCCTTTCAGCTGGTGTTGTGCAAATGTGGGATCGGAACAGCTAGCATCTGATAATGAGTAAGTGACCCAGCTCATGGGGAAACGCGGAAGATCGAAAAGCCCGATACGATATCCCCCCGCAGGGACTACTCTACGCTGTGGCCTTTGGGAGACCCGACGTCAGACTCTCCTTGTGGCTTGCCGACTATGATAGCCTGGACATGACTGTGTTTGGTGAGACGGGGAGGAGAGGCCTTGGACTGACAAGTCAGCGGGGGTTTCACAAGATGAAGCGGCAAAATAATTGATAGGAGCTGTTCTGTTCCTGTCAGGGGTGTGACTGAGTACACAGCTTTATGTCCCGTCCTTTTTCTGGTGTTTTTTTATGATTACCCTCATTCATCAAAGAAAAAACGATCTTCGGAATATTGCTTGTCCGCAAAATTGTATTGGTAAGAATGACCATAAGT
>CM060317.1:13968096-13970596 GCA_030674155.1 Stramonita haemastoma
CTGCCACATAGCAGAGTGCTGAGAACAGGCCTGGTACACCTTCAGTTGGGTGTTCAGGGTAGGGCTTTTTTCGTCTCATACTTTCTTACCAAGTTTTAAGATCAGTACAGCAGCTTTGGCAATGTGTGTATCGATTTTCTTGTTCAAGAGACAGGTTACTGGTGATGGTGAAGTCATGTAGGAGAAAGGGTCAGTATTGTCAAGCATTTATTCAATGATACAGAGTGACGGTGATGTGGGGAAACATCCTGACCCATGACTTAAGTCTTTATTGAGGAAAAAGTAGTGGATGACAAACAAGTGCAGGTACCAACTTCTCAATCATTTGGAAAAGGACTTATCAAAGATTCAATAAAAAAAAAACTGAAACGAAAATAAATTCTCGGGAATAATGTCTTTCAGTGGCAGCATTCTAGGCATTTTCAGTACTTAAGTCTTAAGTGATGCTGATCGTGAGGCTGATCTCCTTGCAGGCAAGCGTGAGCCAACAGGCTGATCAGCTGTTGCAGGTCTTCCTCAGTGTGAGAGGTGGGAGTGGTATAGAGCTAGATATACATACAAACAAACATATGTATGCATGCATATACATTCGTGTTCGTGTGTACATACATACATGCACACATACACACAGATATATGTACACACATATGCAGACAGACACACACTCACATGCACACTCACACACACACACACAAACACAACACACACACACACACACACACACACACACACACACACCACACCTACTTGCACACAATCATACACGCCGCAGAAACAGACACAGACACACAGACACAGACACACAGACATAAACACACATACACACACGCGCACACGCACACACACACACACACACACACACACACACACACACACACACACACACACACACACACACACACACACGCCCCTAAAACTTCCTACTTAATTACAGCATTTTTTACTCCTTCATTTAAACCACTCTCCCATTCTGAAAGCAAGCAATTAAGCAAAGAAACGAACAAGCAGATGAGCAAATGAAAAACACACAAATAAACACCACCCAAATTTCACAAACGAAACAAATGGATGAACAAATAAACAAACACACACACACATACTTATTTTTGCTGACAAGGGAAAGAAAGTAAAAAATCGAAAACCAGACATTATCTAAATGACGATTTTTGATGCACAGATAGATAAGGCTAGGAAATGATTGATTAAATGCTGTTGTGGTTTTTGTGGTGTGGTGTGGTGTGGTGTGGTGTGGTGTGGTGTGGTGTGGTGTGATGTGGTGGGGTGTGGTGTGGTGTGGTATGATGTAATATGGTGTGGTGTCGGAAGTGTGCGTTCGTTCAAATCCCGTTTGGGCCAAAAACTTTTCCCCATCCATTAGACCATAAGTGACAGTCTGGGTGCTGGCCTTTTGGGTGAGACGATAAACTGAGGTCTCATGTGTTACACAAAATTACTTAACGCACGTCGAAGAATCCACAGCAACAAAAGAGATGTCCCTGGCAAAATTCTTAAAAAAAAGCCACTCTGATAGGGAAAAATAAATACAGTTGCAGTCGGGAAAAGAAAAAAATAATGGGTAGGTGCTACTTTTCGTGTCGACGCGCTCTCCCCGGGGAGAGCAGCTCGAATTTCACGCAGATAAATCTGCCGTGACTTCAAGTGGTGTAAAAGTAAAAAGTAAAACAAAAAGTGTGGTGTGGTGTGGTGTGGTGTGGTGTGGTGTGGTGTGGTGTGGTGTGGTGTTTGTGTTGTGTGGTGTGGTGTGTGGTGTGTGGTGTTGTTGTGGTGTGGTGTGGTGTGGTGTGGTGTGTGTGGGGTTGTGTTGTGTTGTGTGTTGTTGTTGTGTCTGTCTGTCTGTCTGTGTCTGTGTCTATGTGTTGCACGCACGCGCACGCGCGTGTGTGTGCGTGTGCGCGCGCCAGTGTGTATATATATATGTGACTGCTTTTGCGCGTGCGTGCTTGCGTGCATGTTTGTGTGTGTGTGTGTGTGCGCATGTGTGTACGTGCGCACATATGTGCGGTACCAGGTGCATTCGTGCCCCACACACCACTAAACATGCTGGCAAATGTTGTCAGAATGCCCTGAAGACAACCAGTAAAGCGGAAAAAAAGCAAAAAAACAGCAAAATGTGCAAGAAAACATTATTTTGTCTGTGAAATTTAGAAGCTTCTGCTGCTGCTGTGACTGTTTCTGCTGTTGTTGTTGCTGCTGCTGATCTGATCATGGTGACGATTAAGATGATATTAATCATGATTATGATTATAATCACGACAACTACGGCGATGATGATGATGATGATGATGATGATGATGATGATGATGATGATGATGATGATGATGATGATGATGATGATGATGATGATGATGATTATGCTGCTGCTGCTGCTGCTGCTGCTGCTGCTGCTGATGATGATGATGATGATGATGATGATGAAAAAGAAGTATAAAAAATATGCGAACAACTCTGCAAGAAGAAAAAATGCAAAGAATAAGAAGAA
>CM060317.1:13975596-13978096 GCA_030674155.1 Stramonita haemastoma
AAAGAATCCCTTTAAGCTCTGGCCAGTCTAAAAAAGATGATCATTTTTTTAGTTTTGGCGTTTCATTTTTCTGGGCCTGATTTGTTTGACAAAAGTAAAGAAGTTGGGTGTTAATCAGTGCAGAAAAAAAAGGAAATTTCCCATTTTCTTTGTAAGGAAGTTCATGACATTGTTGTCCTGAATGATGATAATATTGTGAATGATGATGCTAACGCTCTTGCTGCTGCTGCTGCTGCTGCTGCTGCTGCTGCTGCTGCTGCTGCTGCTACTACTACTACTGCTACTGCTACTGCTACTGCTGCTGCTGCTGTTGTTGCTACTACTACTACTATTGCTACAGCTGCTACTACTACTACTTCTGCAACTATTGCTGCTACTACTACTACTACTACTACTACTACTACTACTACTACTACTACTACTACTACTACTACTACTACTACTGCTGCTGCTGCTGCTGCTGCTGCTGCTGCTGTTGCTGCTGCTGCTGCCAAACAAATCAAAATATTTCCAACAAAACAATTCGTCTTACCCTAAATATAAAAAATGCAATTCTCCTCACAGATTTTCCGCAGGCGTAACGAACAATAGACAAAACAATTGAGAGAAGATTTAACAGAACAAATTTTGACATCTCAACCAAACCTAGTTTTTGCCATTTCATAGATTTTTACATTTATGTTTTGTTTTTAAACCTCATTTGCCCCTTTATTCAAGTTTTGAAAGTGGGCGTATGAAACTCATTTTAACAACAACAGAGTTCCATTTTCTATTACCTCACTTATCTTTCGAGTAGAAATAGCCATTCTCCAATAACAACAACCCCTTAACATTGTCAGGGTATAAATCAATAAAACACCAAGATGAGATTGAAAATACAGATTATAAACCAAAAAGTTCCTATTGGAATGACTCCGAAAAGCACTGTCAATACGTGTGGGAAATCAAATAATGCGTCTTTCGTATATAATTCAGACTGCTCTTAGACATCCCCCCCCCCCTCTCTCTCTCTCTCACTCCACCAGCCCTAAGCTCTACGCTTCAATCTCTACCCATGCCTCTAGTTCTGTAACTCCTCTCCCTCCCCTCCTCCTCCCTGCCTCCCATCCATTCCTGCTCATCCCATCTCAGTTGAATTTGTTCATTACAGTTGGCGTTGGCATCTCATCACATCGTCAGATTAAAATCATAAAGATGGCCGAGGGTTATGGTTTGAGGGCTAAAGGAAAAAAGCAAGTGACTTCGCCATACTTTGAATTTTTGCAGGTCATAAAATTGGGAGGTTACGAGGAAGGGGAACATTGTGTGTGTGTGAGACATTGTGTGTGTGTGTGTGTTTGTGTTGTTGTGTGTGTTTTGTGTGTGTGTGTTTTGTGTGTGTGTGTGTGTGTGTGTGTGTGTGTGTGTGTGTGTGTGTTTGTGTGTGTTGTGTGTGTGTATATTGTGTGTTGTGTGTGTTTATTTTTTATTTATTTTATTCTTTTATATCGAGGACAATGGGATAAGCACTCTTCTGCTGTGCTGTGCTGTGCTGTGCTGTGCTGTGCTGTGCTGTGCTGTGTGTGTGTGTGTGTGTGTGTGTGTGTGTGTGTGTGTGCGTGCGTGCGTGCGTGTGACATTGTGTGTGTGATGTTGTGTGTGTGTGTGTGAGACATTGTGTGTATGTTTGTGTGACTGTGTATGTATATATGCATGTGTGTGCTTGTGTGTTTGCATGCGTGTTTGTATGCTTGTTTGTTTGTGATGTGTCCGTCTGTTTGTCTGTCTTTCTGTTTGTCTGAGTTTGTCTCTGCCTGGTTGTGTGTGTGTGTATCTGCCATTAGTATGCATGTCTGTTTTTGTCATGGTTTCTGTGCATGTCTCCATCTCCATTAATTATTTTACAGCGAGAATATTTGAAGAAGCTTTTATGTACTTTTTAAGAGCCAGTCTCCGTGTGCATGCAGTTTTGTAAATTTGTGTCATCCGTTTCCACCAGCATCACTTGCAAATTCTTCCCAAAGACGGCACAAGTTTTAATGTGTGTGGAAGATTTTCTGCGCGCGTTCGCACATGGGACTTTGGTCATTGATATCATCTGGAGGACTTGTGTGTGTGTGTGTGTGTGTGTGTGTGTGTGTGTGTGTGTGTGTGTGTGTGTTTGTGTGTGTGTGTGTGTGTTTGTGTTGTGTGTGTGTGTGTGTGTGTTTGTGTGTGTGTGTGTTTGTGTGTGTGTGTGTGTGTGTGTGTGTGTGCGCACGGTTGTGAGCGAATGCGTGCGTAAGTGTGCACACCGACATAAAAAGTAAAAGGTAAAGGTAACCGACACGCAGTCATATAATCATGCGTTCGTGTTTTTATGCACACATACATACAAACCTTTGTGGAGACCGCTTTGTCATGGACAATGGGCAGATTTTAAACGGCGGTAATAATGAGAGAGAGAGAGAGAGAGAGCAAAGAAGAAGCAGAATGCAACAAACAATGTGAAGAATAAACAATGCAGACGAAGCATGTAAAA
>CM060317.1:13983096-13988096 GCA_030674155.1 Stramonita haemastoma
GTGTGGAAAAATGCTCATTCTTGTTGTCATTAATCAAATGTTTCTGCTCGATTTGCTTAGTTCCACACAACCAGTAACAATGTGGCTATTAAATCTTACTTTGTGAAGGAATTGAAAGAAATGAAAGATATGACATAAACTGCCATACTGGTGATATTTAGTATGAGTTTTATTACCATTTTGTTTGTCTATTCTTGAATAAAACCCGTAAAAATATAATTACCAAAATACCATATTTAACATTCAAACGGTTTGAAGTATGAAAAACTCTTCTTCAAAAAATAGGAAAACTTTCTTCAATATTATCGATTTATACTTATCAGAAATTAAATGCTAAACCTGTTCATAGAACTTGAAAGATTTAAATATATTTTTTCCTGTTGAAATATCTGGTTAAATTGTACATGGAAATAAGCTGTTTATTTATGGTTTTGGTTTCTTGGTATCTATCTATGTAAAAACCTCCGTATCCATGAGCAGATGGAAGGAAAGAAATAAACAGACGTTAGCATTTAAAACGAGAGAGAGAGAGAGAGAGAGAGAGAGAGAGAGAGAGAGAGAGAGAGGGAGAGAGAGAGAGAGAGAGAGAGAGAGAGAGAGAGAGAGAGAGAGAGAGAGAGAGAGAAGAAGACAGACAGACAGACAGACAGACAGACAGACAGACAGACAGACAGACAGACAGACAGACAGACAGACAGAGACAGACAGACAGACAGACAGACAGACAGGCAGGCAGACAGCACAGACAACACAGACATACAAGATACTACAGACAAACAGCAGACAGACCAGACAGACAGACAGACAAAGAATAGCATTATTACAGACAAACAGCAGACAGACCAGACAGACAGACAGACAAAGAATAGCATTGTTACGTGATGTACATCTGGGGCTAACAAAACTTATCAGGGAAAGAAAACACTTCGAGATATTAACTCACTGACATTACAGTAGAAAGAGATAAACATGCAAACACAGCCAGGTCCTGTGTTTACCGAGCCCTCATGGTAATGTAAGCAACAGCAGCAACATCAGCAACAGCAGCAGTGACAAAAACTATAGCAACAGCAAAAAAACAAAAAAGCTGAAAACAGATATTGCAAAAGTTTTAACAGGAGAAAAACAAACTTTCAGGCAAATGTAAAAAAAACAAAAAACCCAGCAAACACTCAATGACCCAGAAAGCTCCAGCTTGACCAAACAACTGCACATCACGCTATTTATGCACAGCGTTATTTCCAGCGTGCTAACTGTAACCTTTGCTTTTGTTTTAAGGTTGCACTGTTTTTTTTCGACTGATGGTCAGTTTTTGTCCTCTGTAACCCCCTGATTTTTGTAGAACTAGTTTGGTTTTGTCTCTTTGGTTTATTTTGCCAGGGTTTTTTGTGGGTATTTTTTTTCTTGGTTGTCCTGTTCAGTTTGGAAGCAATGTTATCGAGAAGATTTTTTTTTTTTCCAAGCTTCAGAAAAGAAATGAAGTGAAATTACAGCCACATTGCGCAGTTTTTAACGCCTTGGGTACGAAATCCCGTAAGATGGATAAGGATTTTTTGGACTCTGGCCAGCTCCTTCCAGCAGAGATTTTGCTATTGGCTTATTGGGAAGACAGACCACACAGTCGAGATTAATCCAATGTATGGATACAATTTTGAAGGTGTTGCTCAAATTATAAGACCAACACTGCATGTGCCTGTAGCTCCTGGACCTGGTTGACTCTAGGATTTTCTTCATCTTCAAACACTCAGACAGCAGCTACTGTTGTCTGTCATAGGGGCGAAAATGTATTGTGCTGGCGTTAAGCACCTGACAAGTCAGGCCCAGGGTATCGGATTTCGGCGTGGGAGAAAACTGCCATCTTTTCAATGGACTAAAAAGGCAGAAAATCGACAAGAGAGAGGTTATGAGAAGAAAAGAGGGATACAATTATAACGATAGGAAGCGTAGTGTACAGCCCTGACACGTCTTGTAAAAGCAGGTGCACTTCCACAGCAGCATCACTCTATCATCCTCACCGTCACTGATCATCATGCAATGAAAGAAAATTGTGTCTGATCTCATTCTGTAGCTTCAGTTGCTCTGGTCTCATGGTGGACCTCAGTTTTGGTTTTATGGTACATGTCTGTGTCTTAAGTTTAAGTCAAAGTCAAACTTTTATTTCCAGATGGTACATTGAATAAGCAGTGCAGTTACTTTTTTCATCAAGCCATCCATCTAAGAAAAAAAAATTATATATATGCTTTCAAGTGAGTTTGTGTCATGTTCTTTGCGGTTGGGGGTTCACAAGAGATGGCACGTGGAGGGACTTTGTCAAAGTTGCCCCCCTGAGTAGGTGACTCACTCAGTCTGGCTCTGGGACTGAGCTATTAACGCCGTTAGTTGTGGGCTTAGTAGGTGATGTCCTGTGCATGCATGTTAGTTCAAAACAGGCACCACTGAACACCACCAAAGTGACCCAGCAGCAGTGTCCCTCTAGATGGTAACCACAAGGCGCCCTAAACAGATGGGTTCTCTGTGGTCAGCTAACCCTGAGGACGATACGACACAACAAATCTGTGTATGACTGTGGCAGAGAGATTAAAACAAAAAGCTTTGGAGCAAGCAGCAGGAGAGGAATGCTGCTTCCACCACCACTACTGAACAGTTCCAGACAAAAGTGTCTGACTCAGACAGATAGACTTACATAGAACAAGGAACAAAGTGAAGACAGTTTTCACACCAATCCCTTGGGGATCTCCAGGGCTGGCAGTGTCTGTACTGCAGCAGACTGCTGTGACCAGCAGCTCAGCAAACAAATCGTCCTTCTATGGGGCATCTGTCCTCTCTTCCTCCTTCCTTCCTTTCTTCCCTCCTTCCTTCTTTCCTTCCTTCACAGGGGAGGCAGACTGGATTCACTGACTGCACTTTAAATTCAACTTGTCTTTTGGAAAACACTAAGTGCGTTTTGTCCGAACTTAGGAGAAAAAAAATTTTTCGAATGAAAAATAATGCTTTTGTCTTAAACTTAAAGTCGTCCCTGCCTTACTTAAAAATCTTTCTGCAGTCTTTTCAATAACAGTTTTGCTTTCTGGGAAATGTTTATGCAAGTCTGCTTGTTAGGACTGCAAGTTTTCCTCTCCATTTTCAGTGTGGCGTGTTCTTGTGTTGTCTATGTGTATCTCTCCTGGGTTTCCTGTCCCCTGTGTGTGTGTGTGTGTGTGAGAGAGAGAGAGAGAGAGAGAGAGAGAGAGAGAGAGAGAGAGAGAGAGAGAGAGAGAGAGAGAGAGAGAGAGAGGCAGAGAGAGAGAGAGACAGAGACAGAGAGAGAGAGAGAGACAAGAGAGGAGAAGAGAGAGAAGAGAGAGAGAGAGAGAAGAGAGAGAGCAGAGAGAGAGGAGAGAGAGAGAGAGAGGAGAGGAGAGAGAGAGGGAGAGAGAGAGAGAGAGAGAGAGAAGAGAGAGAGAGAGAGAGTGAGGAGAGAGAGAGAGAGAGAGAAGAGAGAGAGAGAGAGAGAGAGAGAGAGAGAGGAGAGAGAGAGAGAGAGAGAGAGAGAGACAGATAGAGATGTAGAGAGAGAGAGATACAAAAGAGCTAATGGACAGGGACAAACAAGAGACAAATTTTAGTGTGCCAAAAATTTGCTGTTTATACATCCAGGGTAGACTAACCAACTGGGAAGTTTTGTACCTAAACCTGTACTAAAAATTACAAGAATCAGGAAGAAAAATTTGCTCCGAGACTTTAAGCAAACCCTGAATCTGTTTGTTTTCTTAATCCTCAAGCCTGTTGTCAACCAATGACTTACAAAAGGCTAATGGTAATATTATATTATTATTATTATTATTTATTATTATTATATCATCATCATCATCATCATCATCATCATCATATCATCATCATCATCATCATCATATCATCATCATCATTCATTATCATTCTTCTTGTTCTTGTTCTTGTTCTTCTGTTCTTGTTCTTGTTCTTGTTCTTCTTCTTGTTCTTGTTCTTCTTCTTGTTCTTGTTCTTCTTCTTCTTCTTGTTCTTGTTCTTGTTCTTGTTCTTGTTCTTCTTCTTCTTTTTCTTGTTCTTCTTCTTCTTCTTCTTCTTCTTCTTCATCTTCTTATTGCACGGTCACTTAGTATTCTATGGTAGTGTGTATTATAGTTAGAAAATAATGTAAAATGTTCCGTTGAGCATGCTACAAGATTTTGGCTTGCTGATGCTGGTTTTTGTATGTGAATATGTAAGACTTTGTGAATAAAACATTTGTATATAATACGAAACGTCACCTAAAACTGTTCACAGAGGCGCAAAAAATACATCAACACCAAAGCAACATATCAACATAGGATAGAAAAGAAGAGAACAGCAACCCTACATAAAAAAACCCTGATCACCAGGAATTGAAACTTCGACCGAAGTAACCCCAAGCTTCATTCAGCAGCAATGTCAAACTTCAAAACCTGTGCCCCATTTTACACCCCCCCCCCCTCCTGACCTGCAAAGTAATTCCCTGAAGAGGCAAGACTGTGGACCCTGTCTTCTCTTCAAATACCACTGCCTCGGAAATCTGATCAGAACAGACTGAGCTGAAAAAAAATCTGAGTCTCAGATGCTTGGAAAGGATTAATTTGCTTATGGCTTTTTTGTTTGCTCCTCGGCTACAGCTCCAAGGTTCACCAATGGTGAGATGTTGTGTATGCAACCATAAACCCAGCATTACGTAGGTGCATGTTGACTTTAAGGATGATGTTTAGATAGAACGCAAGGATGCATGTGATTTTCTAGATGTTATGTCATTCTTTTCCACCAGCCCAAAATGGCCTACTTTTTTTTTGAAAGATGGAATTAGTTTTAACGCCTGCGCAAGATATTCTGTATGTGTTCATGCATGAGGCCTATAGTTTTTTTTTTTCTGAAAGACTGTATGTTGGAGCAGAAGAGTCGGCACTGATGTTAACTCTTGGGGAAAAAATCCTCTCAAATGGGTGTCACTGCAGTGGTTCAAACCCAGACTATCGTGT
>CM060317.1:13993096-13995596 GCA_030674155.1 Stramonita haemastoma
ATTTCGGTAATTTGTGTTATGTTTCTGTTGAATTTTCGTTCGATTGTTCCTATCGTTTCTTTCTGTTAAATAAATTGTAGCTAAAATAGCTTGTAGATGTGTGCTGATACATGCATGCATGTAGCATACATTGACACCTACACATGTAAGCATGCGCGCGCACGCACACACACACACACACGCACCAACCATACTTAACACTCACACACACACACACAACAACACACTACACACACACACACACACACACACAACCACAGCACACACACACACAACACACACACCACACCACACACCCCCCACCCCCACCACACCACCACACACCACTCACCACCACCACAACACACCACAACACACCCAACACACACACACACACACACACACACACACACACACACACACACACACCACGCACACACACACACACGCACACACACATGCACGTAAAAATTTCGTAAAAATTGAACACACACACACACACACACACACACACACACACACACAACACACACACACACACACACACACACACACACACAACACACACACACACACACACAAACACACACACCACACACACACACACACACACACACACACACACACACACACACACACACAAAGAGAAACACACACACACACTCTCTGTCTGTCTGTCTGTCTGACTGTTTGTCTGTCTGTCTGTCTGTCTGTCTGTCTGTCTGTCTGTCTGTCTGTCTGTCTGTCTGTCTGTCTCTCTCTCTCTCTCTCTCTCTCTCTCTCTCTCTCTCTCTCTCTCTCTCTCTCTCTCTCTCTCTCTCTCTCTCTCTCCTCTCTCTCCCCACAGGTTCCACAATCAATCTATCAATACAAACATTTCGCTTCCAGGCATTGAACCTACATAAACTTTTGGCATGCATAGCACATTGACACTACTAACCACCTCACTAAAGACACATTAGGTCTATACTGCAGGTGTCTGTATCCCTCGGGCCTGGTTGACGCCAGACTATAATTTTTGATGAAGAAAAGCATGGAATTCAGCCACACCCTGTAGCCCTAAGGAATGTCAGGCCGCCATAGCAGCTTTGTCCCCCTCCTCCTCCTCATTATTATCATCATTATCACACTCTGTCGTGTAATTGACAAATATGTTTAGGGTCCAAACCCTAAGAAAATGTGTATTTTTTTTATCCAGTCCCCGTGTACATGCAGTTTTGTAAATGTTGTAATCCGTTCCCATCGGCACACAATGGCCTACTCTGAAAAGTTGAACGGGTTTTAACGTGTACGCAAGATGTTCTTGCGCACGCGTGCGCGTGTGTGTGTGAAAGAAAGAAAGTGTGTGGATGTGTGTGTGCATGTGTGTGTATGTGCATGTTTAATGTGTGCGTATGCATGTGTGATTGATCCCACGCACACTCACGATCACATGCATGCACGAAACTGGGATAGAGTGTGATGGAGTGGGGAAGTGGGGGTGGGTGTATATTCAGCTAGGTGGGGTGTTCTTTTATTTTATTTTACGCTGAGTATAGAAGTGTACAACGTTTTTTTTCTCCTCTTCAATGTAATGTGAATGACAGGGGTGTTCCTCCCGATCTCAGTGTATTTACCTCTACATTCACCACATCGAATTTATATTCTTTCTTTCTCTTCCACGTCGTCTTCCACATATCGACAGTTTTTGCTTTAGGAATTCGTCTCTCAACAGACCGCATTTTCTTTTACACCTTATCCTACCCAGAGTAGGCCATTGTGTGCCGGTGGGAACAAATGACAATACTTACACAACTGCATACACACGGGGACTGGATGAAAAAAAGCACATGAGTGCTTATCCCATTATCCTCGATATTAATAAATAAAATTAAATTTAAAAAATAAAATAATAAAAATACCCCCTCCTCTCCTCTCCCACTACCCTTCCCTACGGCACTCTAAATAATCTACTCTTTCCGCATTCAGCAGTTCTCATAGTAATCACAGCACACTTGCCCGACAGCACCAAGTACTCTCTGCATCATTTTCCTGTCTATGCAGTTATCTGTGTCATGAATAAGCGCTGTGCTGATGACACCGTTTGGTCTCTCGAGCTGCAGGAAGGAAAGTGCAATCAGAACTTTGCAGAAAATGGCAGCCTCAGCTTAGGGGCTCCCTGTCGTCTGCTGCCCAGCTGTCAACACCCCTTCGACCTCCCCCCCACCTTTTTTTTTTACTGCTGAAATCAATCATCCTAAATGCTAACCCCTTTCGTGCCTAAAAGTGTACATTTTGTGATCATCATTACAAATTGTCTAGAAAAAGAAAAAAAAGAAAAAGAAAAAATTTGAAAAGAAGTGAAAGTTCTTTTTTTTTATTATTAACTTCTTAATTCATTGTATTCTTAGTCTAATATCCTTGTCTTGGTCTAGTACCACAATTGTGCTGAGACCTTGAAAAGTATATTTAAAAAATCATGTTGTTTTCTCTTTTACTGCTTTTAAAGTGATTTTTGACATAAGTAAACAGGTATGGATGG
>CM060317.1:14000596-14008096 GCA_030674155.1 Stramonita haemastoma
GTATCAGTAATAACTATACATGTGATACAAATTATCATCAGATTCTAGTCATTTGTTTGTGATTATACTTATATACGACAACATCATCTGTCATGACACAATTTCAGACTGTCATCGGTCATCATCAACATCATCATCATCATTGGAGCGACTATGGCACATCTCTAGAAGCAAATTCTTTTCTAACAGGTTTGAAAGTTGTTGTCACTTGATCTAGCTTACTCAAAAGATTATCCATTCTATTGTTAAAGTAGTCAGTGATTTCTTTAAAGTTGTTCAAAATATCGCCATGCATGGTTTCTATGGTCTCACATGTCTGCCCCTCAATAAATTCACCCAAATATTTTGCCTCACTCTCCGCACATTCAGAACCAGACACACTCGCTTCTTCCTCACCATCCTCTTTTTCTCTCTCACACATCTCCTCTGCCCTTACTTCTGCACACAGAGAGAGAGAGAGAGAGAGAGAGAGAGAGAGAGAGAGAGAGAGAGAGAGAGAGAGAGAGAGAGAGAGAGAGAGAGAGAGAGAGAGAGAGAGAGAGAGAGAGAGAGAGAGAGAGAGGAATGCACCACCCAGAGATATATGTCAGTGAAAGGGATTCCATACACGTGTCGGAAATCACTGAAAACTTTGTTTCTTACCAACAGCTAGGAATTCATGAATGCTCATACGGCTCCTCTATCTATTTGCAGTGTGTGTTTGGCGCGTGGGCAAAACCGAGTAGCATATGCAAAACTTCACCATTGGTAAGCCTTCGAGTTCTAGCCGAGGGGAAAAAGTCCCCACCACCTCCCTTCAATATCACGTCTATATTCCCCTTTCCTTCCCCTCACTGCTTTTCACTGCGGAAAATCCCTCTTCATCTGTCTCTCTGCAGACCACACGCTATCATACCACACCCTCTCCTTAACCTTCCCCCTTCCCTGTGGCACACAAAGGGAAGTACTCTTTCCCAACATGTTCTCATTCTGCAGTTCTGAGAGCTAAAACCACAGCACGCTTGCCCCACAGCACAGAGTGCTTTTCCACATCCTTTAGCACTGGCTGCAGTTCTCTGTTATGAAGGAACACTCTCACTGATGATGATGATGATGATGATGATGATGATGAGGAGGAGGAGGAGGAGGAGGAGGAGGAGGAGGAGGAGGAGGAGGAGGAGGAGGAGGAGGAGGAGGAGGATGACACACTCCAGTCTCCTGCCTGCAGAACCATATCATCAGAACTTTCTGGAAAATTTCAGCTGCAAAGCATCAGTTTCTGATAACCTGCTACCCAGCTGTCAACACCACCTCCACAATTACTGCTGTCAATGATGACTTTAAATGATTGCTCATTCCTGCCTAGTCCCCCATGGGGATGTCGGGGTCCTCTCAGTATAAATAGCACCCCCACCTTCTGGAAATTATGTGCTAGGAATTCCCTCTCTTTTTTTTAAATCCCTCTCTTTGTTTCTGCCTTGTTCCCTTTATTCCTTTCACTTCTTCTTGTCTATCTTTTGTCTTCTTGGACTCCACCCTTGTCCACAGGGGACGGATAGCCTAGTGGTCAGAACATTGCGCTGGCAATTTGACGACCTGGATTCGAGTCCGGTCGAGGAGATTTTTCTCCTGGAGTTAACATCAGTGCTGACTCCACTCTCCCCAAAAGTCCTTCGGATGAGACTTTAAACCGAGGCCCCGTGTGCGAACGTACACAGAACATCTTGCGCACACGTTAAATCCTGTTCCGCATTTCGTAAGAGTAGGCCATCGTGTGCCGGTGGGAACAGATGACATTTACAAAACTGCATACACACGGGGACTGGACGTAAAAAAGCACAAGAGCGTTTATTCTATCATCCTCGATATAAAAGAATAAATCAAATCAAATGAAATCAAATCCCCCACCCCAAGTCTTAAAAGATCATTTTCTCCCACGCCGAATCGTTTGCTGGGCCTGACATGTTTGGTCTTAAATGTAGTGCAACGCATTTTCGCTCATATAACAGACAACAATAGTTACTATATGAGCGTTCAACGAAAGAGAAGAAGAATTTCCACCTTAAAGTTACTAGAACACTATATGCGATAAAGGTAAAGAAAAAAGCTACGAGAGAAAAAGAACATGAGAACTTTAGAAAGAATTAAAAACTATTTTATACATTTCATTTCCTATCTGACTCGTGGTCTTCTTAGTCTAATATCAGCATATTGGTCTAACAGATCAAATGTTAAAAGACGTTAGAAAAAACTACAGCTTACTTCTTTAATTCACATCAGTTTCTCTTTCATTGCTTTTAAGATGAGCTTTGACAGGAAGAATCAGCTTTAACTTCGGAACCCGACAATCGGCTTTTAACTTTAGGGCTTTGGTGACAGGCTGTTAAAAGGCTTGACCATTTTAACCCCAGCCAGAGGGGAGACTTTTGTGAGGGGCTGCTCCATTAAATCTAACACTGTGAAAAGGAAAGGAAAATAAACGGTTCTGGATCCAAACAGTCCTGTCTAACATATTGTTTTTATTGTTGCCCTTTGGTGGTGAGGTTGTCTGAAACCGATCAGTCATTCTACAACATGATTTTAAGCTAAAACTTACATCATGTCATTTGTTTTCTTTGTAGGAATACTTCCCTCTTTTTCTTGTATTTCTTTTTCTTGTAGAATACCTTCCTTCTTTTTCTTGTAGAAATACTTTCCTTCTTTTTCTTGTAGAAATACTTTCCTTCTTTTTCTTGTAGAAATACCTTCTTCTTTTTCTTGTAGAAATACTTCCTTCTTTTCCTTGTGAAACTATTTACACCTTTTCCATGTAGAAATACTTCCTTTTGAAGAACATTTACAACGATGATTATGATATTGTACTAGTTGTCATGTTGTACACGTTTTTGCTAACGTGATTCGAATCCATTGGATGGTGTACCAGTGAAAGGAAACAAGTTCTTTTAGTCTGGCACTTGAACAAAGTAAACACATAGCCTAGTCTCTTTTGTGGTAGCTTCTTCCAGCTGATAACTATCTACACACTGTTCATCTAATCAGAAACTGAAACAAAACCACACCAATAATGACTGTAGCTAGTATAGATTTCTCCTACGTGCTTATACAGTTTTTCTCATACCCGTCTCTCCCCCCCAAAAAAAAACAACAACAAAAAACAACCCAAACCAAACAAAACAAAACATAACAAACAACCTCCAACCTGAAAAAAAACACACAAAAAACGAAACAGCAAAAACAATAAACAACAACAACAACAAAAAAACCAATAAAAATAATAACAAAACAAAAATAACCTACACAACAGAAAATCTGAAGACAGGTTGCTCTAGAAGGCCTATGATTTTCTAGGAGAAAAGTTAGCCACAGGACCAACAAGACAAGACAAGCACCAGTGCCAAGCATGGCTTCAATCCAGAGGGCACCCACGATACTGCTGAGACACACAGACAGATGGAGTACCTTGCTTACATCACTGGACACACCATCTAGTATGGTTGGGAACACCGAGGAGAAAGGAGAAGAATGAAGAGTAGGAGCAGGAGTAGGAAGGAGTAGGAGAAGATGGAAGATCAGGAGAGAGAGAGAGAGAGGAGAGAGAGAGAGAGAGAGAGAGAGAGGAGAGAGAGGAGAGAGAGAGGAGAGAGAGAGAGAGAGAGAGAGAGAGAGAGAGAGAGGAGAGAGAGATCCCTTTCTAACACTTCTAAGATGTAACATATAAAAGAAAAAAGTGGATCCATATGTGTTCCATCCAGAAATATATCACTTTTTTATGTTTCAATGCTCCACTCAGACAAGGAAAACCCCCGAAACTAATTCCATCGCTAGAGAAAGTGACACTAACATTCTGCTGAAAACTAATATAACAATAGATACTAACATTAGCAAAGAAAGAACAAAAGCATTAAATAAAATAGCATCGGTAAATAAGGGATCAAAGTCTTACTACAATGTTATGATAGAAAAAAAAGAAGTTTCTGACATCAAAGCGTTCGTAAAATGGAACAATTTTTTAAACAATAAAATTGTATGGGGAGATGTTTTGAAAAAAATTACCAGAATTAAAGCTAAAATGGTTCCAGATCAAAATGTCATAGAATCCTGGTGACAAATGGCATTTAAAAAAAATGCAGGTTGTTAACAGTGACATGTGTAATTTTTGCAATACTGAAAAAGATACAATATACCACTATCTTTGGGACTGTCAATATTCTCAGGATTTCTGGAGAGAATTTACACATTTATTGGAAAGTAAATGCCAACATTGTACACAATTAACACTTAACCAGGAACTAGTTCTATTTGGAGAAGATCAGAAAACAAAAACTGATGAGATTCTAGATTTGTTATTGATACTAGGGAAATACTTTCTCTATAAATGTCGACTTAACAAAATAAAACCTGCCATCAATAGTTTCATGCAGGAACTGAAATACAGATACAAGTTAGAAAAATATATGCATTGTCTAGAAATGAGACCAACTGCATTCGAAGTGAAATGGTTTCCATACGCAAACCTTGTTGAAAATGGAAACACTGCTATTCATTGAAAAAAAAAAGGATAATCTAGAAGTGTGACTCGGGGAGGAAAGGGGATGTTACATATAACATGCATTTGCTTTCCCACATAAAATATTAAAGTAGCTGTACACATTCACTCTATACTTGGTTTAATACATCTTTTTTGAGGCCTTGCTTCATTTGTAACAAAACTCTTTTTATATACTTTTTTCTGTTAAACTTGATTTTTGTCGTTATTGCTATTCTGTTACCTCTGTTCTAGTATTAATGAAGATACTCAAGATAAATGTAACTCGACACCGTTTTTTCCACACAAAAAATCCCTTGCAAGATAATTGAAATATTGATATGTGTAACACAATCATAATGTCAGAAGGCTACACACTGTATTGGCATTGAACATTTTGTTGTTTGTTTTCGCTTTAACATCTTCCACTTTAAATGATATTGGACGATAAATGAACGTTTTGTATTGATGAAGATGTATGTGCTTTATGAGTGAATATAACCTGCAATGCAAGGTAAAAAAAACAAAAAAAAACCAAAAAAAAACCCCAAAACAGTTGTTTTTTTTAAAGCCATCAAAAAACCCAACAAAAAAACATTCTGCTGAAAACAGTACTTTTAGTAAAATTTACATGCACACACACACACACACACACACACACACACACACACACACACACACACACACACACACACACACGCACACACACACACACACACACACACACACACACACACACCACACACACACACACACCACACACACACACATGCCCCTATAAAACTTCTGAAAAGTACAACTTTACAGACAATATATGTGGCTTACAAAGAACAAAAAAAAACCCTCCGAAACACTGACTTGAAGCGGGCAAGAAAAAGGATAAAATATGACCAATCTATCACTCACCTTTCCACCCTCTTACCTTGTTACTCAAAGTACAACTTGGATTCAACAGCCATGTAACTATCGACATAAAAAACCACCAGAAACATTGCCAAGCCAGACCCCTAACTCTGTGCTGTCTCTCGTTCTCAGTGCCAGTCAGCCAGTCACCAGCCGCTGCTGTCGCTGTGGACTCCAGTGTAGCATTAGGTAAGGCAAGGCAAGGCAAATTCTTTTATTCAAGGATAATAGATAAGCATTTGTGTGCTTTTTTTTTTACATCTAGTACCCGCCCTTTTCAGGGATAACATCAAGATAAAAAGATAATCTCAATTAAACAAGAACAATTATAATAATCCAAATACCAAGAGCAAGAAACCATAAGTATCAAACAACAGGTAAGAATAAGACAGAGATACAATAATAAGGTAATGATATGAAAAGGCACTCATTCATAAACGAATATAAGAAGTAAGAATCAATGATGATTTTGATTTGAATAATGAAAAAAGCGCAATAATTAAAGAGTAAACATGAGAATATGATAGGTTAAATGACTTAAAACATCAATCCACCACCATCTATCATCAAGATAAGTTATAAAAGGCATAACATTTTGAAAAAAGGGGAGAAGGGAAAAAAAGAAGAAGACGGAAAAAAACAACAACAAAAACCAACCCAACAACAACAACAACAACAACAGCAAAATCAAGCTAACAAACACCCTCGCGCGCACACACACACACACACGGACACACACACACTCACTCACACACACACACACACACACACACACACACACACACACACACACACACACACACACACACACACACACACACACACACACACACACACTACCCCTATAAAACTTCTAAAAAGTGAAACTTTACAGACAATATATGTGGCTTACAAAGAACAACCCCCCCCCCCCCCCACCAAAACACTGATTTCAAGCAGGCAAGAAAAAGGATAAAATATGACCAACCTATCAATCACCTTTCCACCCTCTTACCTTGTACTCAAAGTTCCACTTGGATTCCAACAGCCATGTAACTATCGACATAAAAAACCACAGAAACATTGCAAAGCCAGACCCCTAACCCTGTGCTGTCTCTCGTTCTCAGTGCCAGTCAGTCAGTCACCAGGCGCTGCTGTGGCTGTGGCCTCCAGTGTGGCATCACTGTCAGGGAGCCGCTTCCTAAAGGACAGGGGCCACCTGCTTTCCTCCCGCAACCAGTTCGGTGATCCTCCATTCCTTTTTTGTTGTTGTGGCTATTTTCGATATGGTTTCAGTTTAATAAACACTATTGCTGCTGTGACTTACAGAGTAGTGATGATTTACCAGTAATAGTGTGTATTGTAAAAAAAAAAAAAAAAAGGTAAGCAACAAAATTTCAAAACAACCCAGCCACCATGGTGCAGTGGTTAGTGCCTGGGGTTACAGACTAGGAGGTCAAGGGTTCCAGTCCCATTAAAGTCCGAGGATTAAATGAAACTCTAACTGGCTTCTACCCAGAATGAGTTTGCTATGGGCTCATTGGAAAGACTGGAACCACACAGTTGAGCTACATCCACTTGACCAATGAAATTTTGAGAGAGTTGCTCAAGTTACATAACACTGCCGGCGACTGTATATCTCAGGCTCTGTTGACACAAGGAATTATTTTGGCAGGAAGCTTAGAGTACAGCCTTATCATGCAGTCTCAAAGCAGATGCACCTCTATAGCAGCATCATTTTATAGTCATCATCTTTATTAATTATTCATGCTATAAAAATGTCCTTGATTTGGTGGCCCTGTTGCTCTGGTCTCATGGTGACTTCAGATTCGGTTTCCCCATACTTTTCTGTGTCTGTGGTGAGTTTTGTGTCAAAACCTTTGGGGTTGAAATTTCAAACAGAAGTAATGAAGACAAATGTAAAGAGGAAGAAGAAGAATGCCCCATAAAGAAGAATGAGAAAAAGAGAAAATATACAAGAAAAAGAAGAATTGCAAAAAAAAGAAGAATAACGAAAAAGAAGAATGCAAAAATGAAGAAGTAATGTGAGGGAAAAAAATGCAAAGAAGAAGAATGCGAAAAAAGAAAAATGATGAAAACACCAAGAATGCAGA
>CM060317.1:14015596-14020596 GCA_030674155.1 Stramonita haemastoma
CTCACATATAAGAACAAAGTATTGTTGTATTGTTAATTTGATTTCTCGCGCGCGCGCGCGCGCGGCGTGTGTGTGTGTGTGTGTGTGTTAGTGTGTGTGCGTGTGTGTGTGTGTGTGTGTGTGACACATATGGGTTTTGTGTGACGCATACATAGTTAAAACTATTGCTTTTTTGTTACACGCACTGAAACTACAGATAGCGCTAAACTGTTCATTATCATCATCATCATCATCATCATCATCATCATCATCATCATCATCATCATCAATCATCATCATCGTCATCATCATCAACATCATCATCATCACCACCATCATCATCATCATCATCAGCAGCAGCAGCAGCAGCAGCAGCAGCAGCAGAAGCAGCAGCAATCACCACCACCACCATCATCACTACAACCACCACCATCGTTATCATCATCATCATCTTTTTCTTCTTCTTGTTTCTTGTTGTTCTTGTTCTTCTTGTTGTTGTTGTTGTTGTCGTCGTTCTTCTTCCTATTTGTCTTCATTTTTGGTTTTTTTTCCTTCGCATTCTTCTTCTTTGCATTCTTCTTCTTGTTTTTTTTCCTTCTTTCTTTCTTTTCGTTTTCTCCTTCTTGTTCTTTCATTCCTGCTGTCTTCATTACTGCAGAGCAGTACAACAATTAAGAGGCATAAGAAGGCAATGAGAAGACGATGAGAATGCATTGACTCTAAACTGAGTGCTGATCTCTCCAGTAATGAGTCAGCAAGTCAAAACAATGTCCTCAACAATGACTTCCATATCATAATTGGAGGCACAGGTTTTCCAGCAAGCAAAAATAAAAATAGAGGCAAAAAAGTAGTTGTAATGGGAAGTACTCTAACGCTCTCCCGGTTTTTGTGTTTGATCGAAGAGATAAACAGCGGAGAGGCGAATAGGAAAAGTGATACAGGGATACCAATCAATCACAGAAATAGATTACCAACTGTCAAACCAAAACAATCAACAAAGAAACAGGCATACAATAACATTACGCAAACAACTATACAGAGTCCCGACCAAACAAATAGGTAGGAAACAGTAAAAAAAACAACAACAAAACAACAAACAACAACAAACAAAACAAACAACCCCCAACAAACAACAACCCAAAAAACAAAACAAAAAAAAAATAAGAAAACCAACTAACAAAACCAAAAACCCAGTGAAGCTATCGCACAGTCATAAACAACAATGGTAGGCGCTGCACTTATTGTGGCGACGCGCTCTCCCCGGGGAGAGCAGCCCGAATTTCACGCCGAGAAATCTTCTGTTGACATAAAGTGGTATAAAATGTTAAAAAAAATAAATAAATAAAATATAAAAACCACCAAACAAGTAAACAAATAGTCCAAATAAATCAAAACCAACCAACCAATCAGCCAACCCCCCCCCCGCCCTCACCCCCAAGCAAATAATCAACCAACTAAGTCACCAATAACCAACAATTAACCAACAAAGTGGCCGAACAAACAAGCAAGCAACCAAACCTACGAATAAATTTGTCAAAAAAATAAAGGAAAAAAAACAACAACAAACTACTCTCCCGGGGCCATTTCTAAAGCGATAGATTCTTTTCCCTGAAAATGCACTGTTGACAAGAGTGTGAAGAAAATGGAGTACGCGTCAGAGAAAGTGATGTCCCTTGGACTTTGGAACGTCTATTCACCACAAAGAAACGAAAAGGAAAGCAGAATGGGTTTGGAAGAATCAGTCGTCATGATCTGTCAGAAACAGCCAAAGTTTCCAAAGAACATTCAGTTCAAGTGACTCCATGAGAGAGAGAAGAGAGAGAGAGAGAGAGAGAGAGAGAGAGAGAGAGAGAGAGAGAGAGAGAGAGAGAGAGAAGAGAGAGAGAGAGAGAGGAGAGAGGAGAGAGAGAGAGAGAGAGAGAGAGAGAGAGAGAGAGAGAGGAGAGAGAGAGAGAGAGAGAGAGAGAGAGAGAGAGAGCAGAGGAGAGGCAAACAGAAAGACAGACGTGAGACAAAAAACTCAAACTGAGAAGACATACAGAAGGAAAGACAAACAAAGAACTGGAAGACACCAGACATACAAAGACAGAAGACAGATAGATAAACACATTCGCAGACACAGACATACACAGCAGACACAGACACAGACACAGACACACACACACACACACACCACACACACACACACACACCACACACACACACACACACACACACAACACACACACACACAAGGACAGAGAGACGAGGCAGAACGGGTTATATTGCAATCAATCACACAAACAAGAGGTTAAATCGTATATTTTCTTTTATAAAATTCTTTGAACTTGTAGCTCCAGTAACACATCCATGACATCGTTATCATTATGTGCAATGCAATCCGTTGATATAACAACAAAAAAACTTTAACTAAAACTGACTGAGAGAGGCATGTAACTTTGTGCGCAATAGTGATTTGAAGTTTTCTTGGAATACTTACTTTACTTTACTTTATCCGTCCTCTTGTACCATCTAGGGCGTTGAGGGGAGAAAGAGCTTTCTTGGAATAGTACAACAGATATCCACCATACATTTTTCTGAATTTTTTTAGACTATGAATTCTACCAATCTTTTTCTTCGTTGACAGCTTAGACAGCAATTATTATTGTCTGTCATATGAACGAAAATACGTTGCTACTGCTGTTAAGCTCCTGACAAGTCCGGCTCAGTGTATCCAACTTGGGCATGGGAGAAAATTGTTATCCTTTGTCTTTTAAGGAAAAAAGGCAGAAGAATGGACCAAGATGGCAGAAAACAGGCAAGAAGCAGGTGTCAGGATGAAACTATAAACCAGTGTCCTGTATACAAACGCATGCACACCGATTGTTCGGTGGTCTAGAGGTAACGCGCCTGCCTAGAAAGCGAAAAGTCAGGGTCGGGCGTGTGCGGTGGTTCGAATCCCGCTTGGGCCCCAAACTTTTCCCCCATCCATTAGACCGTGAGTGGTGGTTGGGTGATAGTCATTCGGATGAGACGATATACCGAGGTCCCGTGTGTTATACATCATTATTTAGCCACGTTAAAGAACCCACGGCAAAAAGAGCGTTGTCCCTGGCAAAATTCTGTAGAAAAAAGCCACTCTGATAGAAAAAACAAATACAGTTGCAGACAGGAAAAAGAAAAAAAATAATGGGTAGGCGCTGCACTTGTGAGCGACGCGCTCTCTTCCCGGGGGGGGGGGGGGGGGGGGGGTGAGAGCAGCCCGAATTTCACGCAGATAAATCTGCTGTCATAAAGTGGAAATAATGGATCGTGTTAGACATCATACTTAACGAATGAGTACTAATAGGGTAAAGTGGTGCATAAGCAATCTCCCTTGATACTGGAACGTAGAAAGACATAACAAAACTACCTGGAAATCTCTGTTCTGTTTGTGCCGAAGGGTTTGATTCAGGAGGCATCAACCCGCTTTGTTCTCTCCCTCTCTCTCTCACTCTCTCTCTAATCATGTAATCGGTCATACTCATCTCTACTCATCGATCTCTGCTCTCATCTGACATCTCTCGACGTACTCTTCAAATCTCTCTCTTCTTTCTCCTTTTCTTCTTCACTCTTACCCTTAGTGTTACTCTCTCTCTCTCTCTCTCTCTCTCTCATCTCTCTCTCTCTTTCTTCTCTCTCTCTACCTCTCTCTCTCTCTCTGAGTGTGTGTGTGTGTGATGTGCTCGCGTCGCGTGCGTATATTGAGGTGCGTGCGCGTGTGCCTGCGTGGCGCTAGCATGTATTGTATATATGGTGGTGATCATGTGTGTGGTGTGCTTGTGCGTATATGTGTGTGGGTTTTTGTTGTTGTGCTTTGCCGCCGGTGCGGGCGCGCGGGTGTGGGTTTGTGTGTTGTGTGTTGTTTTGTGTGTGTGTGTGCGGTGTTACGTGTTGGTGTGTATATTGTGTGTGTTTAGAAGGGAGAGGAAAGAGAAGGAAGGAAGAAAGGAAGGAAGGAAGGAAGGAAGGAAGGAAAGGAAGGAAAGAAGAAGAAGGAAGAAGGAAGAGAGCATTTAGTGAGGGGTTTTTTTCCTCCTTGAGGGCTAATAGTGATAATCATGGCCGCTGAAACCTCTTGGCCTTTTCCAAACGGGGCAGAATGGAGCACGGATTCATCTTGACGCGTCTCTCTCTGAAGATTTAAGTCTCTTCAAACAACTAATAATTGTCACACATTTTAACACCCCCTTCCCACCCTTACCTACCCCCCCATCTGGCCCCTCACACACACCACGCACGCACGCACACACACACACACCAGCACGCACACACACACACAACACACACGCACGCAAACACACGAATGCACGCATACACACGCACACGCACACGCACACACACACACACACAACACCACACACACACGCACGCACGCACATAACACACACGCACACGACAACGCACCACACACACACTCACGCACCACGCGCCGCACACACATACACACACTTTTCCTTCCATATTTCACAATCCCTTTCTACAAACCCCTCAAGATATCACTGCAAGTATAATTCGTGATAGGCTCTTTGAAGGTAATTTTTAATGTTTTCGGTTTGAAGTTATCAATCTATACTCGAAATATAAAAGAATTTTTGATAGCCAGTGCAATTATTATCGTCTTCCGATAACGACAGATATTTTCGAAACTTGTTCCTTCATATGTCCTTTCATGAAATAGGAATTGTTTGCCTTTGATCTGTACGATAACAAAAGGTAATCCCTGTTTTGTGTAGAAAGATGAATCGTATGGACAAGGGCGTAATGTCCCTTGAGGCTTACAACGTCTTTTCACCAGAAAAGACCTCCAAAAGGTTGAACAAAAATTTGAAAGGGACGTCACCGTTTGCAGATGTAGACAAGATTTCTGGAGGTTTTCTCGATTTCTTGTTTTTTTGTTGTTGTTGATGTTGAGAATTTAAAGAGGAGAAATACCATATTTTCCACTTTTTAAATTGCACACGAGAGAGAGAGAAGAGAGAGAGAGAGAGAGAGAGAGAGAG
>CM060317.1:14025596-14035596 GCA_030674155.1 Stramonita haemastoma
GTATATGGAAACAGCAATTGAAAGGGGAGAGTAAAGAAAGGCAAAGATTTGTAGAAGAACAGTACTGTAAACATCCTAATCCCTCAGAAAATAAAGAACTAGTTTTGGTTAAGGGGGGGGGAGGTTTTTTATGTGTTGTTTGTTTGTAATTTTGTTACATTGTTATTGTTGCTGTTGTTGCTGTTGTTGTTGTTGGTGGTGGTGGTGGTAATGGTGGTGGTGGTAATGTTGGTGTGTATGTATGTGTGTGTATGTGTTTGTATGTATGTATGTATGTATGTATGTATGTGTTTTTGTTTTTGCGTATGTATGTGTGTGTGTTTGTATGCATAATTATGTGTGTGTCTGTGTATGTGTATATGTGTGTGTATATATCTGTGTGTGTGTGTGTGTGTGTGTGTGTGTGTGTGGTGCATGCGCGCGCACACGCTCACGCCTGTGCATATGCATTATTTTGCTTTCTTTACCCCCCCCCCCCCTACTTTATCAGTGTCTGTGTTGTTCAGTATCCATTACCTAGTTGATTTCTTAGTGCGTTCACTTCAACTGCAACAGGTTCTACAAGGTTCTCCACCACCCCGCCCCCCCCCCCCCCCCCCCCCGCTCCCGCCCTCCTCCCATCTCTTCAGACGTTTCAGACGTATTGCTGTTGAGATTTTAGGACTGAATAGCAATGCATAATATGTGGAGGCATTGAATGGAGAGTAAACTGTGACATTTAAATCCTGTTTTTGTGTTTGTAAGCACCAACCCCGCCCCCCCCCCCCCCCCCCCTTCTCTCTCAAATGTAAGTGCAACAGACATTTTTTCTTTACAGTTTTTTTTTACACGGTTTTATTGTTACAGCTTTTTTCTACAGTTTTTACATTTTTTGGGACAGTTTTTCTACTGTTTTTTCTACAGTTTTTTTTCTATAGTTTTTCTACAGTTTTTAGTTTTTTCTACAGTTTTTAGAGCTTTTTTTATGAGGTTTTACAGTTTTTCTACAGTTTTTAGTTTTTTTCTACAGGTTTTGGTTCGTTTCAACAGATTTTTTTGGTGTGTGTTTTAACAGATTTTAGTTTTTTCTATCGTTTTTTTTCTACAGTTCTTTTACTATAGTATTTTCTACAGCTTTTTTATTGTTTACTAGTTTTGTTGACTACAGTATTTTTAGAGTTTTTTTTAAAGTTGCTTTACAGCTATTTTACAGTTTCTTTCTACACTTTTTTTTAAACAGTTTTTTCCTGCAATTTTCTTTCCGACAGTTTTTCATACAGTATTTTATACCACAGATATTTTTAACCACATAATTTTTTTTATTACAGATTTTTTTACGACATATTTTTTCAACAATTTTCCCCGCAATTTTTCCAACAGATTTTTTCTGCATTTTTTCCACAGTTTTTTTCCCATGTACTCGGACAGACTGCCGTTGAGTTTTTGGACTGAATCGAACAATGAATAGAACAACCCCGGGGACGGGATAGCTCAGTGGTCAGAGCGCTCGCTTTCCCCCAGCCAGGTTAAGCAGCGTCGAGCGTGGTTACCAGTTGGATGGGTGACCGTTTGCGCGCCTTGGCTACAGTACAGTTCCCCTAGTTAACCCAGCTGTAAATGGGTGCCTGCCCTCTTTAGGATCAGGGAAGGTAAAGCAACGAACGAGAGGAGATGGGCGCCGTCCTCAGCATGCTGGCCCCTAGAAAAGCTGAGGTCTCTGACGCCTTGCTCCCCTACAACCACACAGGTTATGGGACACCTTTGCCTTTACCTTAGAATAATGAAGATGTGAAGCTAATAACCGAAAAATCTGAAACATTTAACTCCTGTTTCATTCTTTCTTTGCAAGCAATGATTGACACTCTCCAGCCCTACCACACACACACACACACCACACACACAAACACACACACACCACACACACACACACACAGCGCGCGCACGCGCACGCACACACACACACATAGAGATAACACACACACATAACGCACGAACGCACGCACGCACGCACGCACGCACGCATACACACATAAAGTATCAACTGAAGTATGGAGATAATGTAATCTGACAAAAATTGCTTCTTGGCATTTCATGGATTCTTTTTTCTTTAAGTCTTAAATAATGGTAGGCCTATTGATGACATTGTAACTGATATAAGCTGTTTGTTTGACACCATATGATTAAAAAAAAATAAATGTGTGCATGCGCATACGTGCATACGTGCTGTGTGGACGAGCGCGCTAACCCGTGTGTGTGTGTGTGTGTGTGTGTGTGTGTGTGTGTGTGTGTGTGTGTGTGTGTGTGTGTGTGTGTGTGTGTGTGTGTGTGTGTAACTTTTGAGTGGGTTTTTTGTTGTTTTTGTTGTTGCCTGTATTATCTTTAGGCATATTTTATTTTTAAGGCTGTTGAAATCATGTCAGTTAATTAATGTTGGTGAAATGTTGCTTGTTTTTTGTTTGTTTTTTTTCTTTTGTTTGTTTTGGTATTTTCTTTGGTTTTTTTGTTTTGTTTGTTAGGTGGGTGGCACTGTTTTTAGACAACGCGAATGGGAGAGCAGTGTGGAGTGCAGTGTATGCAGGCAGCACAGACAGTTGTGGGGGGGGGGGGGGGGCGGCCTAAAGTTAGTTATGCAAACCAAAGCAATGACCAGGAGTCAGCGGTTTCACAGGGGACCCATTGACAGGAAATCTACGACACACAGGGCTGTGAACCTCAAAGACGCTGATTCACAGCTACATCTAGCCCTCAACCTGAGTGAGAACACAGCACACACAGCATGGTCTGGCTTGTGCTTTTTATCATATATTTTTTAAATAATTTTTTTAATTTTATTTTTTTATATCGATGATTTATTTATTTATTTATTTATTTTATTTTATTCTTTTATAACGAGGAATCTATTTATTATATATTTATTTTATTTAATTATGTTTTTATATTCCTTTATATCGAGGATAATGGAATTAGCAGCACTCGTGTGCTTTTTTTTTTTACATCCAGTCCTCGTGTGTATGCAGTTTTTTGTAATTCGTGTCACCTATTCCCACCGGCACACGATGGCCTACTCTACAGGAACAGGATTTAACGTGTGCGCAAGATGTTTCTGGCTGAGTGTGCTGTGTGTGTGTCTCTGTGTTAGGTGAAGTTTTTGTCACTTTTTTGCGGATAACACAATTAAAAAAAACCCGTCAATTTTGAAATTATAGTGATTGAAAGACCAATACAAGAACCCCTAACATCACAATAATTATGAAAAACAAATAAACAACAACCAAACAAGAAAACAAACAAACAACAAACAAATGAAAATCAACATTTGAGAACCTCTAGAAATATCATATTTGTATGAAACGCGCACTGATTATTATGTTTTTTTAAAATGAATCGATTAAACCAAAAAAAAAATCTCGCTTCCTCTGACATTTATAATATCATAAAAACTCACACGTTGTTGAACTTTGAGAGATAACTGAGCTAAAAAGTATTAACCCCTGATATTAGCGATGGTTATAAAGATTCACATATATTGTAATTTAAAGATGACTTATACCAAAAAAGCCAACTTAAGCGATTAGCAATAATGATTTAAAAAAAAAAAACCCCAAACACTCTGATTGTTGAATTCCAAAACAAATTTACATACAAAAGTCAGCTAATAACATAAACAATCACAATAAAATCTCACAAACTAAAAGATTTTAAAATGACTTAGAAACAAAAAAACCCCATGTTCTCACTTAATAACTTTTTCTAAAACTCATAAAAGAGATAAATTCTAAAAAGACTCAGTTTGATACAAAGTCACTCCTGACATGACAGTTAAAGATACAGGTAAAGATGCTCCTCCCCGAAGTCGGAATGTGGCTATCTTAATGGTGGGCCAACATGGTTGTATATCCCAAAAAGTCTTACCATTGGTGAACCTCGGAGCTTCCCAAGGAGCGAAAGAAATTCTTAAAACTAAGGTACTATTGAATCTTATAGCGACTTTAAGAGTTTCTGGTATTGACAATAACAAACCATAAGCGTACACAATGTTAAACTCTTAATTGTCTCAGATAACACACAGACACACACACACACATATACAATATCTATCTATAATAATAATTATCTAAAACTATATAAATAATGCATATAATCATATATACATTTAATCATATACATGTACACAAAGACCCCACACACAACACACAGACACACAGACACACACACAACACACACACTTAACACACACACAACACACACAACTGACACACACACACACACACACACACACACACACACACACACACACACACACACACACACACACACACACACACACACACACACACACACACACACACACACACACACACACACACACACACACACACACACACACACACACACAACAACAACACAACAACAACACAACAACAACAACACAACAACACAACACAACACAACACAACACAACACAACACAACACAACACACACGCAACACACATATCTCAAACCTTTGCATTCAATAAACCGGATTTTACCATTTTACAGGTCGCTGATCGCATTTCGCTAATAGAGTCCAAAGAAATGGGAACATTTACATAGTTTAGTATTTCATCAGCATAAAAGCGAATATCTGGAAAGTAATTAATGATGGACCAGGGAGCAGTTTGAAGAAAAACTGCCGCAAAAACCTAGCGTGGCCGATTTCTTTCCGGTCACAAGGTCGTGGTCTCTATAATTAGGAAATTTTACCCATACTGGCAGGGCAAAATCAGATTTTTTGTTGTTTTTTTTCTATATGAAGTTGGAGATCTTTCAAGTTTACTACAAAATAATGGGATATCGAGACATTGTCTTCTTATTCAGTGTAGTATGTTTCACCCGTGTGCGCTCGAGTTGGTGCTTCTGTGTGTGTGTGTGTGTGGTGCGTGTGTGTGTGTGTGTGTGTGTGTGTGTGTGTGTGTGTGTGTGTGGCGTGTGTGTGTGTGTTAGTGTGCGTGTGTGTGTGTGTGAATGAGTGAGTGTGTGTGTATATGTGCGTCCGTGCGTGCGTGCGTGGTGTGTGTGTGTGCGCGTGCAAGCAAGCGCGCGTGTGTGTGCGAGTGCGTGGGTGCGCGAATGCGTGCTGTGTGTGTGTGTGTGTGCACCCGAATCTTTGATACGCCTTCTTTCTTCAACAAATACTCTTTAAACCAAACCAATAAACCGATGTTGATAATCAGTTCGTGTCTAGCACTCGTAAAGGAATCCACGGCAACAAAAAGGTTATCAAAGGCAAATCCCATAACGAAACCTAAAATTCTGTATCTCCTGGGCAACCTGTATGCAGACAAAGATAAAGATAAACTTGAAACTTGGCACTGGTCTACTCTGATGCGCTCTCCCCACTGACGGCATTGAAACCGTACACAAAGGAATATGTTTGGATATAAATGTTATCATATCAGAATTTAATCTTATACATTGTTTTTTTTGTGTGTTTTTCAAGATCAGGAAGTTAGGATAGGGTATTTGTAGATGAAGTGAAGAAGAAAGTAAAGCAATAAAACATCTATTTTGAAAAATGCATTACAAAATATGTAAGGGTAAAAAAAATTCATTATTTGACAATATCCTGATTTTTTATATGTGTTATAAACCATAAATCAAAGAAACAAAAAAGTGGGGAGCGGGTAGCTTAGAGGTTAGAGCGCTTCGCTTGCGATTTGACGACCGGGGATCGAACACGGATTTGAGCCACCACCGAGACAACCGTTCAAGGGAATTATTCCCTAGAGCCAACATTAGTACTGATCCTCCCCCCCTCCCCCCCCCCCAAAGTCATTTGGATACGATCATTAACAGAGAGCCCGTGTGCACACGCACGCAGAACATATTGCACACACATTAAAACCTGTTCTACCATTTGAAAGAGTAGACTATTTGTGCCGGTAAGAATACATGACAAAAACTATATCGAAAAGCATCACAAGGATACTGTGTCATGTTTAGAATCATCCCAAAGTCGGAATGCAGCTACCTTAATGGTGGGCAAAAAGTGGTAGCATACGCAAAAAATTACCGTTGGTGAACATCTTGAGCTCAAGCAGAAAAACGGGGAAAAATGAAAGAAACAAAGAACAAAAACCAAGTCTGCCTATAACCATATACTGATTTTCAGACAAAGTTGAAGATGGTAAAATCAATCAAATAAAACCACAGACTTTTAGAGTAATATAGATCTCCACTGAAATGGCTGAAGGCACTATTAAGATTGACACTGTCTGAAGACAGATTAAATACTAAATACAAGTGAAAATGGTGTCTGTGTGTGTGTGTATGTGTGTTTGTGTGTGTGTGTGTGAGAGACAGAGAGAGAGACAGAGACAGAGACAGAGACAGAGACGAGAGACAGAGAGACAGAGAGACAGAGAGACAGACAGAGACAGACAGAGACAGACTGACAGACATAGAGACAGAAAAACAGAGAGACAGAGGCATAGAAGCAGAGAAGCAGTGACTCGCACACATTCAGTCATTCAACCAAACTATAAGACATACAGACAAACAGACAGACAGGCAGATAAACTACGGACAGTCAGCAGTCGCGCGCGCGCACACCACACACAACACACACACACACACACACACACACAACACACACACACACACACACACACACACACACACACACACGGGGACAGAATAACTAGTGGTCAGAGCATTGCGCTCGATATTTGAGGACCCGGGTTCGATTCCGTTCGCGGGATTTTTCCCTGGAGTTAAAATCAGTGCTGACTCCACTCTCCCAAAAACATTTATGATCCGTTCCTACTGGCAAGACTAAGTCTTTTTTTCACAAAGGCAGTACAGGTTTGTAACGTGCGCAACAAGATGTTCTGCGTGCATTTCTCGGTTTGTAGTCTCATCTGAAAGACTTGACATTCATTTCGAAGAAAGGGCAAGGCTGGGAATAGAACCCAGAACATCAAGGTTTCCTTGTTGGGCAGATGCACGTCTTAACCATCCTGCCACCTTCCTTCTTTGTGTACGTGTTTAGGATACTGTTTATAAGTTTACGTGTTTCTCCACATTTGTTGTTCACAATTTGTTTTTAAAAAAAACATAATATCTCATCAAGAAAGATCCCAGATATATCAGCACCTTGTCAATTGATCCTCCCCCCCCAAAAAAAAAACACACACACAAAACCCCCCAGCCAATTATACAGGGAAAATTTATGAACCATATCATCCCACTCCCCCCTACCCCCACCCTACCCCCACTTCAACAACAACAACAACAAGAGGCAGCAACACCCTGACGTCATTCTAACTTGACATCTTAATTACAATTTCTGATGCACATAACCTTTGAACTATGTGCACGTATATCTTGCATCTTATTTTCCCATTGCTTTTTTGCGTATGGTGGTTTTGTTTGTTTTTCTTTGTGATTTGGAGGTGGTGCAAGTGTGTGTGTGTGTGTGTGTGTGTGTGTGTGTGTGTGTGTGTGTGTGTGTGTGTGTGTGTGTGTGTGTGTGTGTGTTGTGTGTGTGTGTGTGTGTGCGTGTGCGCGCGCACGCGCGGGGGCACAGGTACATGCCGTGCGTGTGAGAGACAGAGAGACAGACAGAGACAGAGAGAGACAGAGACAGACAGACAGAGATACAGACAGAAAGACAGAGAGACAGAGACAGACACTCGAACAAGCATATAGAGGCAGGAATATAAACACATACTCCGATGCATAAATACAAACAGGCAGACACACAAACACAAACCTATCCTTTGATACATACACAAAGACACTCGAACAAGCATATAGAGACAGGTATATAAACACATACTTTGATGCATAAATTCAAACAGGCAGACACACAGACACAAACCTATCCTTTAATACATACTCAAAGATGTGCAAGAAACGACAAGAGAGAGAAGGACCTTGTCATTGATTCATTTTTTACCGACTTTTGGACATATTATATCGACTGGATGGATTGGTTGCATTCTCCACATTTCATACTTGTGGTGGGAAAAAACAAGACTCAGACTCAACGACCGAAAGTAGTCTGAGAGCCAGGTTTGGAGTCAGCGAAGATTTTGCATCCAGCTTCCTCCACTCTTTGCAGATGATGCAAATTATGGGAAAATGAGGGTGCGGGTTTTGAGTCTCCACATCAGGTATGTTTTAAGGTGGCATTTCTTTTTTCTGAGGTTCCTGGTTAGTACTGATTGTACTCTCCCGAAAGACATTATAAATTAATGGATGTGGCTCTAGGCCAATTTCCCGTGTGCCACGACTTTAAAAACACAACCACCGTGCATTGAAGAGTAGGCTGTCTGTAATGAATGGGATGGATTTAAAAAAATAATATTTGTTTTATTTATTTATTCTTTTCTGTCCCGATGATGCGTTACCTTGACGTGGTGGGATGGCTTGCGTGTTCTGTTTGATCCCCAGAGCTATGTGGGCGGGGGCTTCGGCCTCCGGCAGGTTCAACCATGCTCAACAGGTCTGTGGGGTAGGAGCCAGACTAAATTTGCACCCTGGTCCTCCAGGTTGGGGGTTGTGCTTTGGGTTAACAACCCATTCACTTAAAAAATCAGTATGTTACAGAAACCACAACAATATCTCTAAACAGCGACCTGGTTGGGGGAGAGTCCTCTCTGGCAGAGTCTATGAAGCGAGCTGGTGAAAGCCTTCGGGAAGCCAGTGCGCCGACAACTCTTCTGTCAACCAAGTCAACAACCAGGATAGGGACCTGGAACATCAGAACCCTATATGAAACTGGAAAAACAGCACAGGTATGTAGAGAAATGTATAGGTACAACCTGAAGATCCTTGGCCTGTGCGAGACTAGATGGAATGGAACGGGACGGTCAAGACTAGCGAGTGGAGATACCATCATCTACTCTGGACAGGAGGAAGGCCAGCCCCACACACATGGAGTAGCGCTGCTGATGAAACCTGAGGCAACGCGAGCACTACTATCCTGGGAACCAGTGTCACCACGGATCCTCACTGCCCGGTTCAACTCAAAGGGCAGGAAAGTTACCATCCTCCAATGCTATGCTCCAACAAATGCCGCTGATTTAGAAGAAAAAGAAAACTTCTACGAGCAAGTCCAAGCCATAATGGACAAAACACCAAAGAGGGACATGAAGATCCTAATGGGAGACCTGAATGCAAAAGTTGGGTCAGATAACACCAACAGAGAACTGATCATGGGCAAACATGGCACGGGAGACCAGAATGAAAATGGTGAACTCTTAGCAGAGTTCTGCACCTTCAATGACCTGGTCATTGGAGGCACCATCTTTCCCCACAAGAAAGTCCACAAGACCACATGGACTTCCCCAGATGGCAAGACTGAAAACCAGATCGACCACATCACCATCGGGCGAAAGTGGAGAAGGAGCCTGCACGATGTCAGGGTGAAGCGCGGAGCAGACGCAGCGTCAGACCACCATCTTGTAATAGCCATCCTCAAGACAAAGCTCAAAGCCTTCACCGACAAGGCAGGAAGACCATCGCACAAATTCAACGTGCAAAGCCTTAAAGACAGAGCGAAAACAGAAGAATTCAAGCTGGAACTAAGAAACAAATTCAGCATGCTTGCCCAGATGCCAGAGGAAACGATCGGAGAGCAGTGGCACAGTCTACATGAGACCTGGAAGACAACATGCCAAGCAGTCTTGGGGAAAAATACAAGAAAACGCAAGGAATGGCTGACAACAGAAACATGGGCACTGATCACCGAGAGAAAACAGCTGAAAGACCAGATCAACAGAACACAAGATCAGGAAGAGAAGCAGACATTACAAGCACGATACTGGGACAAAAACCGTGCAGTAAAAAGAAGTGCAAGAAAGGACAAGAGAAATTTCATCGAGGAACTGACTCAGGAAGCAGAGACTGCAGCAGGCCAAAGAAACATGAAGAGACTCTATGAGATCACGAGGACTCTCTCAGGAAATTTATTCTTTTATATTCAGGATAATAAAATAAACACTCATGTGCTTTTTTGCATCCAGTCCCTCATTG
>CM060317.1:14040596-14043096 GCA_030674155.1 Stramonita haemastoma
ATCCACCACCACCATCCCCATCCACCCCTCACTCCACCACCACACCCCCAACCTCACCCCACCCTGACCAACCCAATCCCAGACTTGTCAGGTTTTGTGGTGGGATAACTGATTGTTCTGATGTAACTGAAAAGTTTACCTGGACACGTAACTGATTGTTTTACTTCGAGTGCATCTGAACTTGCGTACAGGAGGTAACTGTTCATTGTGATCTGGGTCGAGTTGAGGTATTTTTGCCGTGTGATAGATTGATCTGATCTGAATAAGTCCAGTTAGAGTTCTTGTAATAAGATAACTGAGTGATCTGGTCTAGGAATAGTTGAAATGTGTGTCATAAGATAGATGAATTTATTTTTGCTCCTCAATAGAAACTCCCCAAAGTATAGTTTTACGTGATGGAGAAGGATAAAAGTATCACCGAAGGTGAGACTCTGGATATGGGACAATTTTTTGCTAACCATAAAAGTAGCTGGATTCCAACATTGGGGATGGATGTTAGTCTGGTTAAAAATTCTGATGACTATACTCAGGATTGTTTTTGTTTAAACTGAGAAAAAGATTATGTAGCTTGGAATTTGGTTGTTTTGTGGTCTTGAGTCAAAGTAAAAATGCCCACGAGAAAAGAATTCTAGAAGAAAAAAAAATGTAATTTGAGTCTGGGAGCAAATTCATATGGATAATATCGAGCTTAGCTTCATTGATTCCATTTCAGAGTTGATATAGTAACACAGCAAAATGTCATGGGTGGAATCAGTCGAACGTTCCTATAGTCACCTCAAGGCTCATATGACAAACAACAAAGGTTGCTGTCTAAGTGTTTGAATAAGAAGAAGAATGCAAAGAAGAAGAATGCAAGAAGAAGAATGCAAGAAGAAGAAAAGAAGGAGAAGAAGAAGAATGCAAAGAAGAAGAATGCAAAGAAGAAGAATGCGAAGAAGAAGAATGCAAAGAAGAAGAAGAAGAAGAAGAAAAGTATGCAAAGAATGCAAAGAAGAATGCAAAGAAGAATGCAAAGAAGAATGCAAAGAAGAATGCAAAGAAGAATGCGAAGAAGAAGAAGAAGAAGAAGAAGAAGAAGAAGAAGAAGAAGAAGAAGAAGAAGAAGAAGAAGAAGAAGAAGAAGAAGAAGAAGAAGAAGAAGAAGAAGAAAGAAAGAAAGAAAGAAAGAAAGAAAGAAAGAAAGAAAGAAAGAAATATGTATATGCCCATTCATGCTTCATAAAAGACGTCAATATTAAACACACTATTTTAGGCAGTAGAGTAAACAAAAATATGAACTACTCCAAAAAGATGTCCATAATTGTAAAAGAAAAAAGTAAACTAACAAAAAATAAAAACAACACAATCACAGCATGAAAAATAATTGATAGAAATAAACATACACAGAAGAGGAATAATACCAGAGATTAAAAAAAGAGAACTGAATAAATGAATGAGCTCCACAAGGCAGCAAACGCATAATGCTATGTATGGAAGCATTACACTGTCAATCCTCAGTATCTGCTGTAACAAAAAACACTTCTTCTGTCTTTTTCTTTTATCCTGGAATCACTCACACACACACACACACACACACACACACACACACACACACACACACACACACACACACACACACACACACACACACACACACACACACCACACACACACACACACACATCCCTTCACGGCAAAAGGATCTAAAGTTCCCTTTGCTGGCACCAAATACAGCTTATACAGCTCAGGGGTCATGACTTGGTGATTCTGAACTTGACATAAAACAGGAGAGGCAAAACCTTCCTAATGCACTGGGATCCCATTCCTCCATTCATTCATCCTTCTACTCTGTATTGGCAATTTTTCGAACGTGACAATATCCCAACAGGAATCCTTAATTAATTCATTTCGTTTTTTTTACAATAAAATTTTCAGACCATTTTCATTAGGACTATTCTATTCTCTACGTACATTACCATAAGTGTTTTTAGCCTCTCATGCATATCGTAGATGTATTTTGTGTATCCAGTCATTCAATCTAGACAAATTAGAAAAAAAATCTTCCATGATTATGACCTGAATCTTCATAGAAAATGCTGTGACATTGCTATGGTATCCCTAGAGGGAGGGAGGCTTACTGCCGCACACAGCAGCAATAGCAGAACTTCATCACTAAATGACAGGCTCCCAAAGCCATTAGGATTTCAGCAGCACCAGTAGCAGCAGCCGCAAAGCAATCCATAAGCTGGGATGACAAGCAGAACGGAAATGTATGATTAGAAAGCTAGCCGTCCTTATTGTCTCGGAGGACAATCTTTCTTGGTTCCTTGTCTGAGTGATGTTTCAGCAACAAGTGGATCCGTGGTCTAGAGGTAACGCACCTGCTTAGAAAGCGAAAAGTCCAGGTAAAAATTGTGCGGTGGTTTGATCCCGTTTAGGCCCCAAACTTTTCCCCCATCCATTAACCATGAGTGGTGATCTAGGTGCTAGTCTTTCGGATGAGACAATAAACCGAGGTTCC
>CM060317.1:14050596-14053096 GCA_030674155.1 Stramonita haemastoma
GGGACTGTACTGAAACCAAGGCGCGCAAACGGTCACCCATCCACTTGGTAACCACGCTCGATGTTGCTTAACCTTAGCTTGGGGAAAGCAAGTGATCTGACCACTGAGCTGTAGATACTATATGATTGCTTTGTGTTGTACAGAAAATTCTCCTGGACAGATTTTATGTGATCACTTTGTGTTGTACAGCATTTCTTGGTAATTTTCAAAATTTATTTTTAAACAGTTTTATCATGTTGTATATTGTTAGATATCGTGAAATGCTTTCTTTTCACATACATATAAAAAGCAAGAAAGATATTCACACCATTTGTACCTCGATGCTGGCTCAAACCCGGGGCCGTCAGATCACGAGCATAACACGCTCTAACCACTAGGATATCCAGCTCTTCGTAATGATGATCTGAACTGTTCTTTCCAGTTTAAAATAATGACATTTATAGCAAGAGACAAAGTCCTGTATGATTAGTCCACCCACCTTTGCCATATATGCTTTTTTTTTTTTAAAGAGAAAGAAAGCAGTAACAAAGATATCTCGAAACTCTACACTTTCTATCGTGTTTTTTTTCAGTTCGTGCGCGAAGGTGAAAAGATAGAGTTTCTATAACGTGTGATATTCATCTTGTTCCAGCATGCTTTATCTGCTCAACTGCAGACTTCCCCCTAGCAGAAACCTAAGGCTTTCTCTGCACATAAAACTAATCCCGAAAGAATCGTACCTTTTCAAAAAGACATCTTGAGGTTGCCAACATAACAAGATAATGTGATCGCTCTGGGCGTTGAAAACTAACTGATAGAAATAAATATACGTGGGGGATGGGAGATCCAGAGAGCACAGAGAACAGAAAACGGAACTCTTCTTAATGCCACCTGACAGAACAGTGGCAGTGACAGATAGCATGGAAAACTCTGCTGAAGCCATCTTATCCATTCTGACAGAGAACGGTGCATCTATCTTCCTTCTGGCTCTGTCTTGCTCTCAGACCAGATCGGAAAACACGAACCTAAGGCTTTCTTATTGTCACCAGCAACACTTCGTATTAATCGGACAGCTTTGTTTGGGAGGGGGGGGGGGGGGGGTCTTGTGGTTAGGGCGTTGTGGTTGTAATCTGACGTGCCCAAGTTCGAGTCATCAATTAGGCACCCTTTCAAGGGTTTCCCCCTGGAGTAAACATCAGTACTTAACTTAGTTCACCCCCGAAAGTTCTTCGGATGAGACAGTAAACCAAAGCTCTTTGTGCGAACGCACGTGGAATGTCTTTTACCTAGTCCACCTTTCGGAACAATAGGCAAAATTGAAAAAAGACAGCTTTGTCATGGAGATTACAGAAATGTTTGAAACAGGAGAATCAAACCCTTTAAGACTTACATGTATGAAAATTCTTTTGTATTTCTTAAAAAAGTTTTTATTATCTATTGTCTGTTAATGATGACAGAACAGAAAGCACACATACACACACACACATTCAATACCTAACCCAGCATCTACATGAATCTACTGTCAATCAATATTCAGTTACACAGCTGCATATCAACACAGTTCTTTTCTTAGTGGACAGCATTAAAAACATAATAGATATTATACCCTGCCTCCGTGACTTGCTTAATGGAATCTGATGGTGTGCGTGCGTGTGGTGCGTGCGTGTGTGTGTGTGCGCGTGGTGCGTGCGTGAGTGTGTGTGTGTGTGTGTGTGTGTGTGCGTGCGTGCGTGTCGCGCGGTGTGTGGGGGGGTGGGGGTAGGAGGATGATGATTGGGGGGGGGGGGGTATATTCCCGCGCATCTGCTTGCTGAATCAAGAGATCATCTAACCCTAACAGTCACGAAACTTTTTGAGAGGCACAAAACTAAATAAACCCAGATGATTGAATACAACATCGTGATCTTATCCGTTATCGGTCAACGTACCTGGCCTCTCTACTGGCCTCCAGCAGTGCCAGAGACTCAGGCTGAAACCTGAACTGGTAGTCTCCAATTTCACCCCCGAGATGTCCGCCTACTTGTCAGTCAGCCTGTGTCAGGATTACCGTGCTTTTAGTGCCACTCTCTGCTTCAGTAAGGTCTGTGGAAGAGGAGATGATTAGAAGCAGCCATACTGTGCCTTCTGGGTGATCAATAGTGGTTAGTATGTGGTGTTTTTTTTAAAAAACTACTTACTACTTGCAGCTGCATGCTCAATGTGCTTGTTGTATTTTTTGTGTGTGGAATTCGGGGTACTGGGTGGTGAGGGATGGGTGGTGGGTGAACTTGGAAGACATTTATCCTTCTGTGGGTTAGATTTTCTCTTGTGTTTTGATTATAAATAGTTGTATTGTTCATTCGTTATGGTCTGTTAGAAATTGGGATTTTTTACTGTTCTGTATCTCAAGAATTGTTTATATGTATATTTTTCTTAACTGTTCTGTATAAATTCAGTAAATTAACCCCACCCCAGTCCCAGAGTCCTCACCCCCGCCATTAAAAATTATTTTATTTTATTTCTTTATATGTCTAATATCACA
>CM060317.1:14058096-14060596 GCA_030674155.1 Stramonita haemastoma
TTTGACAATATGATTATTGTATCAGCTTGCAAACATTTCGATGCTTATTTCTCTATGGATCGAAGCGAGTTGTGGACACCACTGTCTCGTGTTTCAATGGTCTTTAAAAAAGCTGTTTCCAAACATCAACAAAACATATAAGAGACAGCATAAACCACAGCTGAAATGAAACGCAAACATTTCAACGGAAATGATATCTAAACCAAACTCACAACATAAACAATAACCCCAAAATTACGTATTTTCAAGACATTTCTTTATTTCCATTTAGATTCAGATTATTGAATATAAAAAAAAGTGTTTTAGAAAATGGCATTTCTATGTTTGTTCCCTGGAAGTGTGTTGAAATGAGATTAATTTAATAACAACACATTCTTTTTTGTGATTAACTTACCGAACATTAAATTCTAAGCATCCTACAATATCATCCATTATTGTAACACACACAGTTATAGCTGTCTTTTTTCTCAAGAACTTTAGCAAGAGCTTCCAAGATACTTGCTGTCAGTGCCTCAAAATGTCGTCAGTTATAGTCACTTGTCATTTCTCTCCATCACCACTGACGATGGTAAAAGCTCACGTAATGCCACCTCCAGGGTTCGTCATTTTTCTCTGTCTCTGCTGAGTTCTACGATCTCCTGTAGGCCTCCTAATTGCTGAACTTAGAGATGCTGGTAGTGTGGAATGCTGGTGGTGTGGAATGCTGGTGGTGTGGAATGCCTTGGTGTGTGTGGATGCTGGTATTGTGGGATGCTGGTAGTGTGGGATGTGGTAGTGTGGGTGTGGTAGTGTGGGATGCTGGTAGTGTAGGATGTGGTAGCCTGCCTGTTCTCTTTCTTCCGCAGGTCTTACCTTGGAGAACTATCGTCATAGTTTTGTTTGCGTGCTTATTGTACCCATGACCAACATTCTTCAATCTGCGCTTATCGGTTTTGCTTAGCATTCGTCCTTTGCATGAAGATTTATCCAGATGCTTTCATTTGTTTCTTCTGTTGATCACTTGACTTTTAAAAGTCTGCTGTAGAACTAGATTTAGACTGTGTTTATTTGATCTTTTTCAATTTTTGTAGTGTACAGGCTTCTGGTCCATACAGAATATAAAGCCAGATGGTGTTTTGATCATTTTAATTTTCAGATCTTTATGTAGCTTCTATTCTTCCCAAACGTTGTTGACTGAATCATCTTTTGCTTGGCCATATGATTTGGCCTTGACATCTTGATGTTTCCTCAATTAGAGTAGCGACAGACATTATAACCGAATTGCTAAAACCGTTCGAATTCAATCCCATGGGTCTATGAAGTCGTGGGTTAGAATCTCGGACATACAGACAGACAGACAGACAGGCAGGCAGGCAAACAGACAGACAGACGACAGACAGACAGACAGACAGACAGACAGAACAGGCAAATTGATAGACAGACAGGCAACACGTGAACTTATAAATATTCTTCAAACGCGCTGTAACAAACGCCTTACCTACCCTCAGCTAAACCGATTTAGCCAAGCCACGAAAAAAGTCATCACCATTTTTATGTGGCACATGCGCACTACTAGCGGATATTGACGTCACTGTTTAGAAGGAGCTTAGGTTACACTCCATCTTTAGCTTCCGGGTTGTGTAGTGTCTTGTATAGAGTGATGGGCAAGACACTTTTTTATTCTGTTTTCACAGTTTAAAAAAAAAATTAGAATATGAATGAATGCACAGTGTACTTGTTTGCGGGCTTTTATTATTAATTATTTATTTATTTATTTATGATTAATTTATTGATTTCGATGGGATAATGGAATAAGCATCTGTGTTTTTTTTCACACCCAGCTCCCCGTGTGTATGTGTTTTGTCAATTCTGTCATCCGTTCCCACCGGCACACGATGGCCTACTCTTACGAAAAGCGGAACAGGATTAACATGTGCGCAAGATGTTCTGTTTGCGTTTCGCACACGGGCCTCGGTTTATAGTCCCATCCGAAGACTTTTGGGAAGAGTGGAGTCTGCAATCTGGGTTCGAGGACATAGAGGAATATCAGGTAGTCACGAGAAAGTTGGAAATGGTCATCAAATGAAGATTTCTTGTGTTCCTACAGTATTGACCACACACATGCTCTTGTGGTTAGGAAGCTAGCAGACGGCAAAGATTTGAACAAGTACAGTGTTTGCTGAAATTTTTTTTTTTTTTTTTTGGTGGGGGGGGGTTGTTTTCAGAAAATCAAAACTTAGCAAATTTGTGCAAAACTACACAAGTTTTGAGTCAGAACCTTGGGGGTTTCTTTTTGTTTGCTTTTTATTTTACCAAAAAAAGTACTTTAGTTCTGTATACGCTTTGGTACATGCAGAATGAAGGCAGAAGTTATGCAAAAAAAAATCGAAAGAAAAGTGCCAAAAGTCTACAGTTGGTCTGTAGCCTAAGTCGGAGCTTCAGAAAGAAGAGGGGGGGGGGGGGGGTTATTCCGGTAACAGGCAGTCTCCACTCACAGCGTTAAATCCTAGTCACTGCCTAC
>CM060317.1:14070596-14080596 GCA_030674155.1 Stramonita haemastoma
TCAATATTAGGCTGCCGTGGGGCAACTAGCCAGAGGGGCCCTACACTTCTGCTGGGTCACTTTGGTGGTGTTCATAGGCTGCCTAATCTTGTTTCTTTTTTCATATTTTTGTAGCAAATTTTCCACCGGTGTTATCATTTTCTTTCGCATAAAATTCCACGTTTGGATACTCATTGTGGTGAGAGAGGACATCATCTGCCTCAGCGCTCACTATGGCCAGGCAGAAAAGGTTCACACAAACCACACGCTGGCAATGGCGGAGATGTCCACACCCCCGGCAATAATGGACGCACTCTTCCACACCATATGGATGGCCATATATGGTGTATGCCAGATACTGTGCCTGTGTGTATGTGTACATGAGACCTTTGGTTTATGGTCACATTTGGAGTAGTTGTGTGGAGGTGGAATCAGAATTCAAGTTTGTTGGGAAAACATTTGCTCAACTGTGCAGCTTAGTAATACTCCTGATTTCCATGTTTTCATTTTCCCCCCAGAATAAACCAATGTCACAAGTACAATGCTTCTGTTTGTTCACTTTATTCATGTAAAGAAGATAAATTCTCGACAATGACAGGATACAAAAAAATAAAAAGCAATAAAATGGATAGATAGAGAAGCAACAAAGATACCAAGTAAAAATCAAACCAAGAGCAGATTTAAGTATTTTTCACATTTACATCATCAATAGTGAATTGATAATCCAAGCATATTGATTTTTGTTGTTCTATCTCCATAAATAATTATTTTAAAAAAAGCGACTGATAACTTAATGTACTTGTTTTCATTGTTACACGAACAATCTAAACACCATCAAGTTTTTGACTCAAAGGGAATATGACAGGAAAGCTTCTGAAACACCAGTCTAATTCAATCAGATTGTTTATAGCTCCACTGGCCACAAAAGCCATACTGGGCATACCGGGGGTGTCGCGTCGCAACATTTTAATTCTGAGATCAAAACTGTGAAACTATATGCAGATAAAAGCAGCTCTGAAACCCTGAGCAGCAGACAAACAAAATAGAACACTACAAGGTAAAACCGAAAAGATCAGACACAACCTCACAATACAGTTTAAACTCTAAAACTCAATGATCCAATCTTCAGCTCGCATACAAAAAACACAGCATTGAATCCTGAAAAGACAACAACAAAAAAACAAATCAGGAATATCGCTGAACTGAAACTCGTTTTCCATTTTGTCTTTGTCTTTTTTCTGGAGTTATTATTGTAGGACGCAGAATACAGCGGAGATTGGTTTAGGAGAGCTTTTCAGAGAACCCACACAGCTTAAAGAATAAAGGATAACTTTTTTTTTTATAGCGGCTGCAAAGTGTAGTCAGTCGCCTTTCTGGCTAGCTACTAACTCTGCTGTCTGCTTCTTCCTTCCTGTCCGTTGGCTCATCAGAATGCATGGCTTGGTCAGGGTCCAGACTTGGGGAAGACCCCATGCTCGTTGCGTGTCTGGCGCCAAGGTACTGACGGGGCCTTAAAACAGGCTTTAGGGCACTGCTCAGTACAGAGGGTACCGCAGCTGAAAATGGTTAAGTGTTTTTCTTTTTCTTTTTTAGGTTAGCGTTAAGCTTTTATTTTTGTTCTTCTTTGTCGTTTTGTTATGTCCTTGCTTTTTGTTTTATTCTTTCTGTCTCTCATTTCAATGTTCTTCCTGTTTGTTTTCGGCCCGCTTCGCCTGTTTGATAACTTTAATGAATCAAGAATTAGACGTTACGCGTTATGATTGGTGGAATAAGGGTAAGGTAAAGGTGTCCCATAACCTACGAGGTCGTAGGGGAGCGAGGTGTCAGAGACCTCAGCGTCTCCAGGGACCAGGATATTGAGGGCGGCACCCATCTCTTCTCCCTCGCTGCTTTCTTTACCTTCGCTGACCTAAAAGAGGGCAGGTACCCATTTACAGCTGGGTGAACTGGGAGAACTGTATTAAAGCCAAGGTGCGCAAATAGTCACCCAACCACTTGGTAACCTCGCTCAATGCTGCTTAACCTTTACTTGGGGAATGCAAGTGGTCTGACTACTGAGCTATCCCGTCCCCAGAATAAGGAAAGATGCTAAGAAATCATGGCAGCAGATCCCCTGGCAAAGGAAAAAGATCAGCTGCCAAGATTTGAGAAGTTTTAGGTTTTTTAAAAGATCGTTTGTAGACCAAAAAAGAAAACGAAGAGCATTGCATGCTGTTATTCATACACTGACTCCCACACTAATATGCTCGTACGCACGCACACATGCACATGCACACATACACACATGCACAAATACACAACAACAACAACAACAACAACATCGACAACAACAACAACAACAAACCTAAACAAACCTAAACAAACCTAAACACACTTTCTTAGTAAACGAAGTCGAGTCACAATACTCGACCAAAAAACAACAACCCCAAACCTTACAGACTATGTAAAGCAAGGCAGTGGGTGGTGGTGACACCAGTCCTGGAATGCAGCCCCTTGGTGACTGACCTAGGTCTGTCTGTAGGTATGCGGGCAGGGGAGGGGAGGGGGTGTTTTCTTGCTGGGTTGCCAAGGAAACGGCAATATGCAGACTGACGGGAGAGTGTCGGGAGCTTTTCCCGCTCAAGTTTATGTGGTGTAAATCATACCCTCCTTCCTAGGCTCGGGCTGAGCCCTTGTCTGTCTGCTTGTCGGTCTGTTTGTATTTCTGTTTTGTCTTTGAGTTTTTTTGTCCGTGTGTCTGCATGCGCGCGCGTGTGTGTGTGTGTGTGTGTGTGTGTGATTGTGTGTGTGTATGTGTGTGTGTGTGTGCGCCATGTGTATATGCAGGTGCGTTCTTGCATGTGTGTGCCTGTGTCTGTCTGTCTCTCTCTCTCTCTCTCTCTCTCTCTATATATATATATGTATATGTATATATATATGTATATGTATATATATATATATATGTATATATATATGTATATATATATATATATGTAACAGAGTGCAGATATTTGATCTGCCGCGACTCTGTACAACTTCTCGGCAACGACAGCACGGTCAGACAGTAGGAATGTGGCCTCTAAAAAGAGGCTGCATAAATACTACATTTTACCGCTACGGGCAAAGTGCATGCAGAGGACGGTTTTCGACCAACCCCCAACGATACAGAACATCGCACAATTCACAGGTGTTGATCTAAAATTAGATCCACAACGCTGCGATTGGCTGTTCCCATCGCATGGGAAGTAATCTACTTACCGCCCTGCCACATATATATGTGTGTATTTTTGTATGTGTGCGTGTTTGTGTATGTGTTATGTGTGTGTGGAGGGGGGGCAGGGGGACGCGCGCACGCACCCGCGCCGCCGCGTGCGTGTATCTGTGTTTGTATAAGATTATTGGTGAGTACTTGAATAATATTGGTGTGTGTGGACACAGAGTGTGCAGAAAGGTCTCTCCAAGTTCAAAGAGACACTTGCTCAGCAGCTCGAGGTAAAGAGAATGAAAAGAAAGGCTGCAGACCAGACAGACAGACCAGCGTCAGACTTCATCTGTGCCCCCCTCTCCTACAGGGACTGTCATTCCCGTGTCGGACTGGCCAGCCACAACCGACGCTGTTCTAGAGTTCCGAGACTGAAGGATGCCAAGGAACGAAGGTGCACATATGTGTATACACGTATGCATCCTTGTTGGTGTGTGTGTGCGTCTAGGAGGAGGAAAGAACGAAACTCGAAACTCGAAACTCGAAATTTTAATGAGGGTAATTGGATGGTAATTGGAACGAGAGAGAGAGAGAGAGAGAGAGAGAGAGAGAGAGAGAGAGAGAGAGAGAGAGAGAGAGACAGACAGACAGACAGACAGACAGACAGACAGACAGACAGACAGAGGGAGAGTGAGAGAGAGAGAGAGAGAGACAGACAGACAGACAGACAAACAAACAAACTGACTGACAGAGAGAGAGAGACTGTCTGACAGAGAGAGACAGATAGATAGACATACAGTCAGACAGATAGACATACAGACAGAGACAGAGAGAGCAAGAAGACAAACAGACAGAGAAAACACCACAGAACAACCACAGGTGCATTGCGTGCGTTGTTGTTGTTGTTGTTGAGATTATATTATAGTCCCAGTGGATGTACCCCGATTTAGGGACTGTGGCAGAGAGAGTCAGAGGGTCGTCCCACTTCATCGCCTCGGGCCACCCCAGAAATAGTACAATTCTGTTAAGCAACGGGAGCCAGGCCAGTGTAATACTAGGAGTGGTGCACGAGCCTCAGCTCGCACATATGCCCTGCGTGTTTTATTTTATACCACTTTATGTCACAGGAGATTTCTCTGCGTGACATTCGGGCTGCTCTTCCCAGGGAGAGCGTGTCGCCACAAGTGCAGCGCCTACCCATTTTTTGGTCTTTTTCCTGACTGCGATTGTATTTGTTTCCCTATCAGATGGTTTTTTTCTACAGATTTTTGCCAGGGACAACCCTCTTGTTGCCGTGGGTTATTTTATGTGCGGTTAATAATAATGTGTAACACACGGGACCTCGGTTTATCGTCTCATCCGAAAGACTAGCACCCAGACCACCACTCATGATCTTATACATGGAGGAAAAATTTTGGGCCCAAACGGGATTCGAGCCAGCGCACACTCCGACCCGGACTTTTCGCTTTCTATACAGGCGCGTTACCTCTAGACCACCGATCCACCGTGTTAGGTTTTTCACATGTATATTCAGGAAGGAGCACGAACCAGGGACCATGGGTTTGCATGACTGAACACACCCGTGACATGGAAACCCTGTCACAGACTTGCAGCAGCTTGTCATGTCATATATGCATAATATTGCCAAAGTGGACCTGTTTGTATTGTAATACCCTACCCATCTCACCCTTTTCGTTTTGCTATGGGAGAAAAACTTTATGCATGAAATCATCTAAAGTTTAATGTGTCTGTCTCTGTCTGTCTTTGCATCTGTCTCCCTCCTCTCTCTATTCTACCTCCCCCTTGTTGTCGTCGTTGTCCTCCTCCTCCTCCTCCTTCTCCCTCTTCTTCTTCTTCCTCTTCTTCTTCTTCTTCTTCTTCTTCTTCTTCTTCGCAATTCTTCTTCTTCTTCTTCGCAATTCTTCTCTTCTTCTTCTTCTTCTTCTTCTTCTTCTTCTTCTTCTTCTTCTTCTTCTTCTTCTTCCTTCGCAATTCTTCTTCTTCTTCTTCTTCGCAATTCTTCTTCTTCGCAATTCTTCTTCGCAATTCTTCTTCTTCGCAATTCTTCTTCTTCGCAATTCTTCTTCGCAATTCTTCTTCGCAATTCCTCTTCTTCTTCGCAATTCTTCTTCTTCGTCCTCCTCCTCCTCCCCTTCTTCTTCTTCTCTTCTTCTTCTTCTTCTTCTTCTCTTCTTCTTCTTCTTCTTCTTCTTCTTCTTCTTCTTCGCAATTCTTCTTCTTCGCAATTCTTCTTCTTCTTCTTCTTCTTTGCATTCTTCTTCTTCTTTGCATTCTTCTTCTTCTTCTTCTTCGCAATTCTTCTTCTTCTTTGCATTCTTCTTCTTCTTCTTTGCATTCTTCTTCTTCTTCTTTGCGTTCTTCTTCTTCTTTGCATTCTTCTTCTTCTTCTTTGCATTCTTTGTATTTTTTGCATTCTTTTTCTTTGCATTGTTCTTCTTCATCTTCAAGTTCCACGGGCATAGGCATATGATCCGAATCATTTTTATCTTCAGTCTAAACATGTACGAATCGTTTCACGATGCAAACAGATGACAAAACATAAGAAAGTAACCAGTAACACTAGAACCTCTGTCTAACATTGGACATGCGCCAACCTTGATTGTCTCCATCACACACGCTGTAAACAATACAGGGGTAAAAGCAGAACATAGCTTTCACAGAAGTTTTTTTTGTTGTTGTTCTTGTTGTTGTTGGTTGTTGTTTTTTTTAAGTTGTTTAACATGCATTGTCTGATCTTCTGATAGTCTGGCTGGGGGGACTTGTCCAGTGGAAAATGTAAAATCCCTGTAGTATCCTGACAGTGATGAAATGCGCCATTAATCCTGCTGTTGAGAAAGAGAGAGAGAAAGAGAGAGAGAGTGTGTGTGTGTGTATGGTGTGTGTGTGTGTGTGTGTGTGTGTGTGTGTGTATGTGTGTGTGTGCGTGTGTGTGTGTGTGTGTGTGTGTGTGTATGTAAGCGTGGTTACGTGCAAGTGTTGTCCATATCCTGCTATCTCCCCTTGCACACATCCTGCCTATCAGTCTGCCTGTCTGTCTATCTGCACTATCTGCTCCCTCTCATTATCTCAGGCAAAACTATAAACAAGGGGTGAGGTGGGGCTAGGGAAGGGAAGGAGAGAACCCCAAAACGAGCGTTATATCGTGGCCTGGAGATGGGATCACTAAAAAGCACAGGAGCTACACGCCATTACATTCAAACGCAATTTCAGCTGTCTGCTTTAATCGTTCCTTGGCCCGAGCGGGAGTGGGAACCCTCGCCTCATTTGGCCGCGTCACTCTGTCACTGGCCCTTTTCCGATAGCTCTCAGGGAGACTGACGACCAGATGGACGCAGATTTCCTCCCCTTTGTTCGCAAGAGTTATCACCCTTTTTGTGACGCGCTTCCGGTATTGAATCGGCGTTGTTGAACTATGTGATGGCTCTCTCTCTCTGTCTGTCTGTGTCTCTCTGTCTCTGTCTCTGTCTCTCTGTGTTTTTTGTTAAAGTGATTATTTTACCCCACATTCACCTTCTTGTGTTTCCATGACCTTTTCGCATTTCAACTCACACATTTTTTGTTTTTACATACTTTTGCTGTTGTAAATATTTAGAGAAACGTATACAGTGTGCATATGGGGTCAGTGGTCAGAGCATTTGCTTTCCCCAAGCTAAGGTTAAGCAACATTGAGTCTGGTTACCTAATGCATGGATGACCGTAGGCGCGCCTTGGCTTCAACACAGTCATTCAGCTATCAATGGTTACCTGCCCTCTTTAGGGTTAGGGAAAGTAAGCATCAAGGGAGAGGAGATGGGTGCCGCCCTCAATATGCTGGCCTCTGGAGAAGCTAAGGTCTCTGACGTCTCGCTCTTCAACGACCTCATAGGTTATGGGGACACCTTTAGCTTTACTTTTACAGCTGCCTGTAATTATGAGCAGCTACTTGAAAACAGCCATGTGCCCAAACATTTTAATCCAGTGTGCATTCTCTTTTCTTGTGACCCCCAGGTTTGACAATGAAGACAGAATGCACATTCTGGAAAGCTTGTAGTATGTTAGTCAAAAAAACCACAATTACATATCGAAAGATATTTTTCCCCGAATCGAATGTGGCTACATAATAGTGGGCAAAATGGCCTATCCATCTATCTATCTATCTATCTATCTATCTATCTATCTATCTATCTATCTATTATCTATCTATCTATCTATCCCTTAGTGGGCGACAGTGGGGGCACCCATGAAAACTTGGCAACCAGTTCTCCCCATTCTCTCTCTGTTCTGCCTTTCTCAAAATGTTTCATCAAATGGTCGCATACACGAAAAGACAATTCACCATGGTGAACCCCAGAGCTGAGCCTGAGGAAAGCAAAACACCCAACATGTGGTATTCAATTTTCAGTCTGCTCATCAAAGGCAAACAGTCCCCTGATATAATCACAGCGGCAACAAGACATCGTGACTGTAGATTTCCATTTCGATCAAACCTTCACCAAAATAAACCAATTCTAATTCTATCACAGTGGTCAACTCAGAAAATAATCGGTTTCAGCGAACTGGATTTCTCGTTTCAAAGATCCCCTGTTTCAGTTTGTCCATGGTCTAATTCTGACACCCATCGCCATCAGGGAGTTAAGCCAAAAGCTGGGTTGTGATTATTAATATTCATAAGCCTCAGCAAGAGAGACTACTCTCCTTTTGTGCCATAGAAGTCAGCCACATAGCCCTAGGTGATTACTTACTTTTACTGTCAACAAGGGAGACCAGTCTGTGTGTAATAAAAAGTGATCACTCAGATTTATTTCCCTCTATGTCAGCAAGATTGTTCGCTTGCCTTATTGGTGCTTTGCATAGGATGCCAAAATAAGGGTTCATGACAATAAAACAAGCTAAATCACGATTTCAGTCCAAGCTCACCATATAAACCAGACTTAATTCCATTACAGCGCACAGCTTGACAAAAAACAAAAAACCATAACAAACAAAAACCCATCTCACTCCCTCAGCCAATAGGAATTTTCATTCCATAGATCTCCTGTGTCAGCATGCCCCTGTTCGACTTGACACTAGCCACCATCAGGGGAGATAAGCCGCCAGATGTGGCTGTGACCGTTATTCCTCATAAGTGTCAGCAAGAGGGGCCACTCTACTTTTCGATATGACAGTCAGCCACAGAGGGCTTGACTATTAATTCCCCTTGGGGTCAGCAAGTAAGGTCATCCTTTTTTTTGTTCAGGGAAAGGTCATTCAGATTTATATCCTTTTGACTGTTGACAAGTCTGTTCATTCTTCCTTCAATAATTTTCAAAGTTGTCAAAAGTAATACTTCATGATGATAAAACAAATTTGACTTTTTTTTTTACTTAATGGTATCCATGCACACACACTTCTGTTGTAATGTGCTAGATTCTAAGGAGTTCTTCCATCAGTGCTCTTGCGTTTCCTGAGCTAAAGTTAAGCAGCATTGAGCAGTTACCAAATGGATGGGTGACCTTTTGCGTGTCTTGGCTTCAGTACAGTCCCCCAGTTTACCCACATATAAATGGGTACCTACCTTCTTTAGGGTCGGGGAAGGTAAAGCAGCAAGGATAGGAGATGGATGCTACCCTCAATATGCTGGCCCCTGGAGAAGCTGAGGTCTCTGATACCTCACTCTCCACATATAAAGGAAACGTAAGCTTAAATTTCAGTTAAGCTCAGCAGTTAGCTAAACCAAAATAAAAGATATAACAAAAATATTGCTCCTATAGCAAACGGGAACCTTGCTTCATAAATCCCTTATGTCAGTTTATCTTCCCCTTAATCTTGACAGTCGTGACTATCAGGGGAGATAAGCCGCAAGATAGGCTGTGACCATTATTCCTCATAAGTGTCAGCAAGAGAGACTACTCCCCCTTTTTGACATGACAGTCAGCCACAGAGGTGTTGGCCATTACTTCCCCTTATTGTGAGCAAGGGAGATCAGCCTCGTTGTAAGGTTTTGGTCATCCAGAGACAGATTCAGCATCGTTTCTTTTTGATTTTAGATCGAATCTCAGTGGTTTGTCGTGTTTTTATTATGAATTTGATAGTGGTGTAATTCATGCCCTTCCAATGGATCATTCCAGTGCCGTGGAGAGGGGGGTCTTGCTGCATGGGTAACAGCTTGCCCTCCATACATACTTGCCCAGGCTTTGCGCTCTAAAGACTAGAGCGCAACTCCATAGTCTTCCGAGACTGATGAGTGCCTACTACTACTACTAATTCATGGTCATAGAGACAAACAAGTTAGGTTTTTTTTTATTTCAAGCAAACGTGGTAAAACCCCAAATACGGCATTTGTAGGTCGTTGAATTGAAGAAATAATGAATTTAATCAGATTTTGTTGTTCTTGTTTTTGCTGTTGTTGCTCTTTCTCTTCCTCCTCCTCTTGTTCTTGTTCTTGTTCTTCTTGTTCTTGTTGTTCTTCTTCTTCTCCTTCTGCTGTTGCTTCTGCTGCTTCTTATTTGCATTCTTCTTTGCTATTCTCCACCACCACACCACCACACCACCACCACCACCACCACTCATCATCATCATCATCATCATCATCATCATCATCATCACTTCTCCTTTTTCGTCTTAATTTTCTTCTTCTTTTTTTGCATTCTTCTTCTTCGCATTATTTGCATTCGTCACATTCCTGATCGCATATTTGCTTTATTTCTCGCTTTCTTGGCATTCTGTTTCGCTTTTTTGCATGTTTCTTCTTCGCATTCTTCTTCTTCTGCAAATCTTTCTCAAAGCTAGCTTTGCCTCAGTCTCAGTTTGCCTGTCGGTTCGCCTGTTTCTGCTATGCTTTTCTGTCTTTATTCCTGCATC
>CM060317.1:14085596-14100596 GCA_030674155.1 Stramonita haemastoma
AGCTCTCAGGGAAAAACTGGCAATCAGATGGACACGCAGAATTATTTCCCTTTTTGTGTCAACAAGGGTAATCGTCCTTTTTTATATGTGCTTATGGGTTTGGGCCTGACTTTTCGACATAGACAGGGGGAGATAAATCCAGACCACTTTCTGTAATTGTCTGCCCTTTTTCCCCATTATACTGATTATGGTGTTCTCTCTGCACTCTTCCATTTTGAATGCTCTCTCTCTCTGTCTCTCTCCCTCTCTCCACCTGTCTGTCTGTCTGTCTGTCTGCTGTCTGTCTGTCTGTCTGTCTGTCTCTCTCTCTCTCTCTCTCTCTCTCTCTCTCTCTCTCTCTCTCTCTCTCTCTCTCTCGTTTTTTTTGGGTGTGTTGATTGGGTTTTAGTGTGTGTGTGCTTTTGTTTGTTTACTTGTTTGTTGTTTGTTTGTTTGTTGTTGTTGTTGTTTTTTTTTGGGGGGGTAGTTTTGATAGTCCCTATTCAGGGCAAGATACAGATGAAAATAAAGTTTGTGATTGCTTATCTGACACCATTGAAAGAGAAATATGATTAATTAATTAGTTAATTAATTCATTCATTTATTCATTAAAACATTCATTTCTTCATTCTTTTATCTATTATGTTGTTATCCCTGATAAGAGCGAGAACTGGATATAAAAAAGCGCATGAGTGCTTATTCATTTGATCTCAGTCTCTGTCTCTGTCTCTGTCTCTCTTATCTATCTATTTATCTATCTATCTCTCACTGATTAACGCACTGTAACTCAGTAGGATTGATGCTCTCCTTATTAACGCTAAAACAATACATAAAAAGTAAAACAACTCGACAAACACAAAAAAGTCCATCAACATGACGAGACAAGCTACAGTCTTCTACCAGTGTGATGCAATGTAATCCAATGTGATGGGAAAACCTGGAATGCATGCTGGGCATCTGAAACCTCTACAGTCACAGGCTACCAATGCTCGACACAAATTACAGCATCTCTTATGGGCATTGCTGCACTGGTCTATACAGGAAGGAGAGTAAAGGCATCGTTAGGTTTGTACTCAATCATGTTAAACTGAGAATTCGATGAAATTCCACATCCTTAATTTTGCCTGGCGCTTGCTGAGTTTTGAACCTACGTCCCTTGATTTGAGAACCAGAATTTTGACTTTAGTGAAACAGAGAGAAAGATACAAACCTACAGACAGACAGACAGACAGACAGTTAGACAGACAGACAAGCAGACATTAGGAAAGCAGTAATGTAGACAGAAAGATAGATACAGACAGACACAGAGAAATGACAGATAGGCAGACAGAGACACAGAGCAAGACAGATAGACAGACAGAGACACAGAGCAAGACAGACAGACAGACAGAGACAGACAGACAGAGAGACAGAGAGCGACAGAGACAGAGAGACAGAGGAGAAACTATTATTGGCTGGTGGGGCTTGCATCAGAGGTCTTAATGAGATCACGGTGCTAATGATAATTACCACCACCACCATCACCACCACCACCACCACCACTACCACCACCACCACCTCCATTCTCCCACTTCTCTACCCCCCCCCCCCCCCCGGATTATTTTCACCTCTCCCTCCCTGTCAGGCAGGAGTGAGAGTGGAGGCAGAGGAGCGTATACCGTGTCGTTAAGTGGTTTTCTTGTCGCTAACTGGTACAGGACGTTCAACTGCGCAATTCCTTTTCATAAGGGACCAGAAATTTTTATTTGAACTGCTTAGCACACTGTGTTTTTTTATATACATTAACATGAAGGAAAACACGGTCCAAATATAACTGTGCCCAAGCAACATTGACTGAATAAAAGGCGATATTGACTGAATAAAAGGCGATATTGACTGAATAAAAGGCGATATTGACTGAATAAAAGGCGATATTGACTGAATAAAAGGCGATATTGACTGAATAAAAGCGCAGTTGAGACAGCGGACATAAAACGAGCACTCCTGAACTTCACAGGGAAAATCTGTTGAGTCTGATGTCATTTGAAGATAGATGTTGGTGTATTATAACACCAGCAAGGGGAAGTTCTTTGATATCAACGTCGAGAGTGGCGCATTTTTTTTTTGTATTTGTACACCACTTCAAGTTACGGCAAGATTTTTCTCCGCAAAATTGGGGGTGCTCTTCCCAGAGAGAATGTGTCGCCACAAGAGCAGCGCCACCTATTTTCTTTTCTTTTTTTCCGTCTGCGTGTGTGTTTGTTTTCCCACCAGAGGGACTTTTCTCTACACAGTTTTGCCAGTGACAACTTTCTCGCTGCTATGGGTTATTTTTTCGTGCGCTAAGCTGAACACATACATTTCTTATACCAAATACAGAGCACAGAATTACCTATGAAAGTTTCTAGACCCATGGGGAGGGGGAAGGGTGGTTGGGAGGCAATTCTTATCTATGTGGAGCCTGACCCGTTTGGGACAAGATCCACTTAAGGACACAACAAGCGTGCATGTCACCTGCTGCTCAGGCCTCAGTGATGGGTTTCCCCCCTCCTCCGTCCTCTGTGGCATTGTTATCATCACTGATTTACCCTACCCCTCACTCTGCCGTTGACGCTTAGCTGATGATCTGGACATGTTAAGTATATTGGGCTTCTGCGGGTGTAGTGTGATCTGCTTGTAGATGTTGTTTGTTCTTCTTCTTCTTTGCATTCCTAGATGTTGTTGCTGCTGTTGCTGTTGTTGTTGTTGTTGCTGTTGTGTTGTTGGTTTTTTTTTGTTGTTGTTGTTTTTTCTCTTCTTCTTCTTCTTCTTCTTCTTCTTCTTCTTCTTCTTCTTCTTCTTCTTCTTCTTCTTCTCTTCTTTGCATTCTTCTTTGCATTCTTCTTTGCTTCTTCTTTGCATTCTTCTTTTTCTTTGCATTCTTCTTTTTCTTTGCATTCTTCTTCTTCTTTGCATTCTTCTTCTTCTTGCATTATTTGCATTCTTCTTTGCATACTTCCCCTTCTTTGCGTTCTTTTTCTGTGCATTCTTGCATTCTTCTTTTTTGCATTATGTACATTCCTCTTCTTTGTCTCTTTCTTCTTCTTTCCATTCTTCTTCTTCTATTCATTGCTTCTTTTTAGCATTCTTCTTCTTTGCATTTTAACATTCTTCTTTATATTCCTCTTCTTTGCATTCTTACGCTCTTCTTTTCTTGTTGTATCATTCTTGTTTACATTTTCATCTTCTCCTTTGCAATCTTTTTCTCTTTCTTTGCATTCTTCTTCTGTGTATTCTTTTTTCTATACATCCTTCTTAGAATCCTTCTTGATACTTATCTGATGAAATGGCCGTATTTAGTAACGGAGGGCAAAAGAAAACGAGGCAGACCACCAGCATCCTACATTGCCACATCACTGAGATCAGTGGTCTGGGAGCGCTACTAGGAGATGGTATTCATTTATTTATTTATTTATTTTATTCATTTATTTATTTATCCTTTTATATCGAGGATAATGAAATAACAATCATATGCTTTTTTTTTTACATCCAGCCCCCGTGTGTATGTAGTTTTGTAAATGTCATCTGTTCCCACCGGCACACGATGGCCTACTCTTACGAAAAGCGGAACAGGATTTAAAGTGTGCGCTAGATGTTCTGCGTGCTTTCGCACACGGGGCCTCGGTTTGAAGTCTCATCTGAAGGAGAGAGAGAGAGAGAGAGAGAGAGAGAGAGAGAGAGAGAGAGAGAGAGAGAGAGAGAGAGAGAGAGAGAGAGAGAGAGAGAGAGAGAGAGAGAGAGAGAGAGAGGAGAGAGAGAGAGAGAGACAGACAGACAGACAGACAGACAGACAGACAGACAGACAGACAGACAGACAGACAGACAGACAGACAGGACAGACAGACAGACAGACAGATAACAGAGACAGAGAGCAGAGAGACAGACAGACAGAAGACAGGACAGATGGCGAACCCTGGTGGCATGACAATGTGTGGAGCTACTTACCGATGATAACGGCGATGGAGAAGACAACTGACCTGACTGTTGTTTGTACGTCCTATGAATCGTGAATTGCTGCTGTGTGGTGGTGGTTGGTGGGGGGGGTGAGGTGGGGGGTGGTGGTGGTGGTGGTGGTGGTGGTGGTGGTGGTGGTGGTGGTGGTGGTGTGATGATGTGATGAGATGATGATGATGATGATGTGATGATGGATGTGGTGGTGGTGGTGGTGGTGGTGGTGGTGGTGGTGGTGGTGGTGATGGGTGGTGTGGGTTCTGCTGCCTGATGACTGCTGCTGCTGCTGCTGCTGTGTGCTGCTGATGATGATGATGATGATGATGATGATGTTGACGACGATAACGAGACGAGGACGACGACGACGACGAGACGACGATGACAATGACGACGACGACGACGACGACGACGACGACATGATGATGATGATATGTGACGACGACGAGAGATGACGACGGAGATATTGATAACACAACCCATTCGCATATCTCTATCCCTCACTTCACCTATACTGTTAATTATTTGCATGGAGAGAGAAACAGGGATGGTTGGGGGGGGGGGGGAGGTATGGAGGGGGAGGGGTATGAATGTACATGTCTCTGGTTTCTCAATCACCATTGATGGTTTTTCCCCCCACCCCCCTCCTCTACTGTGTTATTATCATCACTGATTTACCCCCCTACCCTCCCCCCCCCCCGCCCCCACTCTACTGTTGACATTTAGTTGATGATCTGGTGACGTTCATTAAGTATATTGGACTTCTGTTGTAGTACCACGTCATATGAAACGTGAACTGCTTTTTGTGTTGCTGTTGTTGTAGTTGTTGCTGTTGTTGTTGGTTGTGGTGGCGATGGTTGTGGCTTCTTCTTCTTCTTCTTCTCTTCTTCTTCTTCTTCTTCTTCTTCTTCATTCTTCTTCTTTGCATTCTTCTTCATTGCGTTCTTCTTTGCTTCTTCTTCTTTGCGTTCTTCTTCTTATTTGCATTCTTCTTCTTCTTCGTCATTATTTGCATTTCTTCGCATCTCACATTCTTCGTATTTTCTGGCATTATTTGCAGTTTTCTTCCACGCATTTTTCTTTGCATTATTCATCTTCTTTGCATTTTTTCTTGAGTTCTTTTCGGACGACGACGATGATGATGATGATGATGACGACGACGACGACGAGACGACGACGACGACGACACGACGACGACGACGACGACGACGACGACGACGACGAGATGATGATGATGATGATGATGATGATGATGATGATGATGATGATGATGATGATTGATGATGATGATGATGATACGACGACGACGACGATAATGCTTTGCTGTTGATATGACAATGTTATGTATAGTGGCTGTTACTGTGGTGTCGTGTCATATGAAATGTGAACTGCTTGTTGTTGTTGTTGTTGTTGTTGTTGTTGTTGTTGTAATTGTAGCTGTTGTTTATGATGTTGGCGCTTAGCTGATGATAACCATTTTGAGTATTACTGTTGTACTGTCATATGAAGCTTTGTTGTTATTGTTGACGTCGTTGTTGTCGTTGATGTTGGTGTTGTTTTTCATTTGTCTCAGTGCTATAGACGCTCTGTCTCTCTCTGTCTCTCTCTGTCTTCTGTCTGTGTCTCTGTCTTGTGTGTGTGTGTGTCTGTTTGTCATCTGTCTGTCTGTCTGCCTGTCTCTCTCTCTATATACATATATGTATATAGTATATATATATATATATATATATTATATATATATCTTTCTCTGTATGTCTGTTCGTCTGTCTGTCTGTCTGTCTGTCTGTCTTCGTCTTCTGTCTGTCTCTCTCTCTCTCTCTCTCTCTCTCTCTCTCTCGCTCTCTCTCTCTTCTCTCTCTGTTTCTCTGTTCTCCTCTGGTTCTCTGCTCTCGCGTCTCTTGTTCTATGTTTTTCTCTCCTCCCTATCCTTCTCTCTCTCTCTCTCTCTCTCTCTCTCTCTCTCTCTCTCTCTCTCTCTCCTCTCTCTCTCTCTCTCTCTCTCTCTCTCTCTCTCTCTCTTTCTCTCTTTCTCTCTCTTCATCTCTAGAGACAGGGAGAAAACGAAGAGCACGAGACATCTAATATGTTGTCCTTCCAATGCTAATGATGATTGTCCATCCCAGGACATGATTAATGCCCCACAAGGAGAGAGGAGACAGACAAACAGACAGATGAATAGAAGAGACAGAGAGAGAAAGAGACAGAGAGTCAGAGAGCAGAGACAATAGACATAGAGGCAGGCAATCAAACAGACAGACAGACAGAAACAGACAAATAGATAAACACACACAACCACAGGGACAAATCAGGGGAAATGACATAGCGTGAAGAAAGTATACGTCAGTCCTGCCCACTGTGTGGGTTCATTAAACACCCCCAATTAGGCTACAACAGTCATCTGATAATTCTGTTGTCCACTCCACGCTAACAATAATTGGCAATCACAAAACACGAATCACCTGTTCCATTCTGAATGCCGCAGTGTACTCATTCCAGTGTGCATGCGCTGGCACGTCAGGTCGAGCTCATGTATAGACGACGGTCAGATCCCTAAAGACCTCCTCTACAGAGAACTTGTGCAGGGAAAACGTCCTACAGGCAGACCACAGCTAGCTACGATTCAAAGACGTGTGCGAGAGGGACTTAAAAGCTTTGAACATCGACGAGATCAACTTGAAAGTAACTGCATGCCCTCGAACAGTCAGCCTGGAGACAGACTGTGCAGAAAGGTCTCTCCAAGTTTGAAGAGACGCCTGCTCAGCAGCACGAGGCAAAGAGAATGTGGGGAAAGGCGGCAGACCAGGCAGACAGACCAGCGTCAGACTTCATCTGTGCCCTCTGCCATAGGCACTGTCATTTCTGTGTCAGACTGGCCAGCCACGCCTGACGTTGTACCAGAATAAACATCTAGAGTTGAACTCCATTTGTTTTTTTTTTATCTATTCTTTTTTTTTTTTCTTTTAAATCGAAGAAAATAAAATAAGCACTCATTGCTTGTAAATCTTGTCATCTGTTCCTACTGGCACACAATGGCCTACTCTTTCGAAAAGAGTCTGCAGTCTTTCGAGACCGAAGGATTCCTATGACAACTCACACCAGATGTGTTTATGTCTCGTCCTTCAATTCTAAAATGTTAGCACCCGTTTTAACATTTTGTCAAACTGCCAGTGAAAAGATTACAAAAAGTATAATACGCTATATCGTGTTGCATTCAAAATTCCAGACTGTTATTTATAACCATTTTGATATTTTGTTTAACTGCCAGCGAAAAGAGTTCAGGAATGATAAGCTATTTCAACAAACTTCATTGAAAGAGAAAACTTTGCCAAGTAAAATGTCACTGTATCTCTTAGTCAAACTTTTCACACACACCAGTGGCATTTCGAGAGTGTTTGGAAGTAAAGCTGTCAGGAAAATATCCATCTTTTGGGATAGACTTATTGTATTGTATTGTATTGTATCGTATCATATCGTATCGTATCGTATCGTATCGTATCGTATCGTATCGAAATATATGTATTGTATGTACTGTATTGTAATGTATTGTATTGTATCGTATAGTATAATATTGTGTTGTATTGTACTGTATTGTGTTGTATTGTATTGTGTTGTACTAGTACTGTTCTGTACTGTACTGTACTGTACTGTACTGTACTGTACTGTACTGTACTGTACTGTACTGTTCTGATCTGTACTGTATTGTATACCACTTTCAGTCACGGCAAATTTCTCAGACTGAAATTTGGGCTGCTCTTCCCAAGAAGAGCGTGTCGCCACAAGAGCGTTTCAAGAAAATTTTCAAAGGGGTAGGGGGGCGGGGGGGAACTTAATGGTTAGAGCAATGCGCTTGTGATCTGACGGCCCACGTACGAGCCACCACCGAGACGCCCTTTCGAATTTTTTCCCCCTGGAGTTAATATCATTACTGACTTCACTCCACCTAAAAACCTGAAGAAACTATAAACCACAGGCAGACACAAGCAGACGAACACAGTCAACTAGAGACAGACACAGACAGATATACACTCGGACAGTCAGGCAGAGGGGCAGAGAGATAGAGAAACAAACAACTCTACGTACATGCATATTCAGGCAGACAATCAGATAGACAGACAGACAGACAGACAGATAAAGAGAGACACAGACACAGAAGACGGTAACTTACCAGTCTGCAGTTGTATCAGAAACAAAGTGTTGCCACTGTGTACCAAACACGTTCCCTGCACAACACAAAAGGAAAAAAAATACTATTGATGTGCATGCGCGCGTGTGCAGTTTTAAACAAGCGCTTTTTTTTTTTGCTTTTTTTTTATTTTTACAAACGCCTATTTCTCTCTCCTCTCTTTGTTTCCTTTTCGGCTAGAAGCTCCCAGGTTCACCGACGGTAAGATTTTTGCATATGTGCCCATTTTTGCCCACCACTGAGGTAGCTGAATTCAGACTTCGGGAAAATTCTTTTGGGGGCTCCAAACATTAGTAATTTACCACAAATGAGTCGAGCGTCATGTGTTTGTTGTTTTTTTTCTGTTTAACGTCTTTACACTAGTAGCAATATCAAAGGGTAAAGACTTCCCTACGACCGCCTAGGTTATGGGACACCTTTACCTTTACCATTTTGAAGACAAAAGTGTTCCCATAACTTATATGGTCGTAGGGAGTGAGGCATCAAAGACCTCAGCTTCTCTAAGGGTCTACATATTGAGGGTGGCACCCATCTCCTCTCCCCCTCTGTTTTACCTTCCCTGACCCTAAAGAAGCAGATACCCATTGACCGCTGGGTGAACTGGGTGACTGTACTGAAGTCAAGGCACGGAAAATGTTACCCATCCAATTGGTAACCACGCTTGATGCTACTTAACATTAGCTGGGGAAAAGCTAGTACTCTGTCCACTGAGCTATCCCGCCCTCGACTAGTGATATTAGATGATGAGAAATGAGGAGAAGAGACAAACACTGGGAGAAAAGAGAGAAATTCCAGTCCAAAATCGTAGTATTTAAGGTAAAAAAAAAAGTGAATAATGAAAACCTTTCATTATCGTGACAGAACAATGAAAACTACATTATGAACAAGAAGGCAAACAGCGTTGAAGTTATGGAAAAGAAACGAGACTGAATAATTATAATGTGTGTGTGTGTGTGTGTGTGTGTGTGTGTGTGTGTGTGTGTGTGTGTGTGTGTGTGTGTGTGTGTGTGTGTGTGTGTGTGTGTGGTGTGCGAGAGAGAGAGAGAGAGAGTGTGTGTGTGTGTGTATGTGTGTGCGCGAGCGTACACACGCACACACACACGAGCGCGCACACCCGATACATATACTCTCGCACTTGGGCGTATTTCTAGTTTTTCTTTCCTTGTATCACTCTCAAATCCACACACAGACTGTTGTCAAACAACAATAGCCCTCCCCGTGCATTAGGCGGCCCTGGGCTCTTGTAGCTAAATAATTGAACAGGAAAGCTGCATGGTGGAAGGATGAAGGACGCGCTGAAAAAGGCCCATAAAAGCCACATGCTCGTCCTCTCCCTGCCATGCCTCGTTCAAACAGCTTCCACTCCGCTGAATGGGCCATGGGGCTCCATTTCCTACAGGATGGGGGTTCAATTCCAGGCCACTTTTCATGACCAAACAAACACTAAAATGTGGAAGCATACTTGTTCACATGAACGTGTAACCGGAAGTACATATAGTGTAATATATAGTTCAACTCTAATTGGTGTCGGACTTGCTGTTTGATTAGAATGATCAGGAATCTGTTACTTCAGAAAAAAAATCACTAGCTTATATGAAGATACACATTAAGATATGACACTCAGAGGTTGCCAGTTTACCAACACTAATGCATCCCAGAAGTCGGAATGCGGCTACCCTACTGGTAGGTGAAAACGATTGCATACGAAAAATCTAACCATTGGTGAACTTCGGGGTTGGAGCCCAGAAAGGGTAAAAAAAAACCAACCCTAAAAACACTATTCCATTGATTTCTCATTACAATAAACAGGAATTCATTTGGGTTATAAGCGAGAGATAAAAACAATACATTGAAAAGATATATAGCAGAAAGTCATAATATCCAGTCTTTTGGGAAAAATAATACACATACGCGTGCACACACACAAACACGCATACACGCATACACGCCCACGCTCACCTCCCTATTCACACACGCGCGCATACTCAAACACCCAAACAAACACATACGCGTGTGTGCATACACGCAGACACACACAGAAACAAACACACACACATACACACATGCACACACAACCACCACCACCATGACAACCCCCCCGGCCCCCTCCCCAACACATACACACACCCTCCACACACAGAAACACACAGACACACACACACGCTCGCGCGCGCGTGCGCGCGTAACCCACCCTCCACAAACATACACACACTCCCCTCTCCCCCTCCCCACCACCCACACCCATGCCAATTCACAAAATAGCCATAACATGGCTGAAGTTTCCATAAACCCATCCCTTCAAAGAGAGTTGTGGTGTTTGATTTTTTCAGGAGGACTTCACATTGATACTGACTCCACTCCCTCCAATATTTCTCAGACAAGACTAGACCACGTATAAATCCCAATTCCACCAGTAAAAAAGCGAAAGACATTGCAGAACATCTTGCCCACACATAGAAACCCCATTCGGCTTTCACACAAGATCGGATCAGCACAGCCAAGCTAGCGGCATACCCATCATGCACCTTCACTTCCTGTACAGGGATGTTGGGATCCGCCATGTCTAATTTTCTCTGCAACACACTCCGCGAAAAAAACCCTATCAGCCCAAGGACTCCTACAGAAGTTTAGGGGAGAAGTCATGACTCCTTGTTTTCTTGGAGGGATTATCCCATGTCAAACCAAAAGCAGTTTAAGTGTGTGTTGGTGTTGCAGGATATTAAAACGAGGGTTTTTTTCCTTTTTTTGTTGTTGTAAAAAGGAGCACTTCAAGCTTCTCTGGTTCTGTACACTGTCGTGTTCTCTGTCTGTTTGTCTGTCTGTCTGTCTGTCTGTGTCTGTCTGTCTGTCTGTGTCTGTCTGTCTGTCCTGTCTGTCTGTCTGTCTGTCTGTCTGTCTGTCTCTCTCTCTCTCTCTCTCTCTCTCTCTCTCTCTCTCTCCTCTCTCTCTCTCTCTCTCTCTCTCTCTCTCTCTCTCTCTCTCTCTCTCTCTCTCTGGTTGAACTGCTGTTGGTGGTGATGCTGGTATATAGGGGTAGGGAGGGGGTTTCTTAGCTTTATTCCCTGATCAGGGCAAGGGCCGGATGAAAAAAAGTATGTAATGCTTACTCTGTAACCCTTGAAAAATAAAGATTATTCATTCATTCATTCATTCATTCATTCATTCATTCATTCATTCATTCATTCATTCATTCATCATTCATTCATTCATTCATTTATTCATCCATTCATTCATTGTCTCTCTCCCTTTCAATTAGCTGCATTCTGTGTTATCAGTATTTCTCCCTTTCGTCCCCCTTCTCTCTATTCTCACTATCCTCCTTCTCCTTTTCTCTTTATCTTTCTGTTCTTTTTTTCTTTCTTTCCTCTCTAGCTCTCCTGCTTTCCTTTTCTCTCAGTGTGTCACTCTCTTTCTCTGCCTCCGCAACCTCTGGTTCTCCTTTATTTGGATTGCTCTCTCTTCTCTCTCTCTCTCTCTCTCTCTCCTCTCTCTCTTCTCTCTCTCTCTCTCTCTCTCTCTCTCTCCTCTCTCTCTCTCTCTCTCTCTCTCTCTCTCTCTCTCTCTCTCTCTCTCTCTCTCCTCTCTCTCTCTCTCTCTCTCTCTCTCCTCTCTCTCTCTCTCTCTCTCTCTCTCTCTCTCTTCTCTCTCTCTCTCTCTCTCTCTCTCTTATACATTTTTTGTTGTTGTCTAACCAGTCTGTGTATAAAACCGGCCAGAGAAACACGCATCAAATAGCAATGTTGGAAACCATAGATAGCATTACACACACCATCTACCCTTCACATTCCTTTACCTATCCCGCAGTATAGTCGACCGGTGGGGCACAACTGAAAGTTTTGCAAACAGCTTCCTCCACCTTTTCCCCTTACAAAACATGAACAGAAGATCAAAAACAAAAACGCCCCAAGTTCTCAAGCCCATTGAACTTTTTTTTATAACATTTCTCCTGTATTCAAAGGCAAATTTTCATTAAAAACAACAAACAAACAAAATAAACAAAATCAGTGACATGGTCATATGGAAACAGCTTGTACATGCAGTCCAAGGTGACCTATAGTGGGGGGGGGGGAAGGTTGGAGCTATCATTAAGCGCTATTTTTAAAGGGAAATTATTCATTTTTCACAAAAAGATACAGTAATAAGGTCAGATGGAAACGGCCTATACCTGCAGTGAGGTATGGTGAGGGAAGGTGGAAAGTTATCATTAACCCCTAGTTTTAAAGGGAGAAAAAGGTTTCCACAAAAATGCCCAATCAGCAACAAAATCAAATGGAAACGGTCTATACCTGCTGTCTAAGGTGACCCACTGGGTGTGAGGGAAGGTAGGAGCTATTAATAATGGCTTGTTTTAAAAGGGAAAGGGTTCATTTAAAAACAAACAAACAAACAAAACAAAGCAAAACAAACAAAACACTCAGTAATGCGGTCAGATGGAAACGGCATATACCTGCTGTCTAAGGTGATCTGGTGGTCGTGAGGGAAAGTGAAACCTATCAATAACGGCTAGTTATAACGGGAAAACTTTCCTTTTTCACAAAACAACAAACAGTAGCAAAGTCAGATGGAAACGGCCTATACCTACTGTCTAAGGTGATCTGGTGGGCATGAGGGAAGGTGGGAGCTATCAATAGCCACTAATTTTAAAGGGAAAAAATCCATTAAAAAAAAAAAAAGCAAACACCCCCACTCCTCAAAAAAATAAGAAAAACTAATCTTTAACAAGATCAGGCTGAAACAGCCTGTACATGCAGCCTAAGGTGACCGGGTGTAGTGAGGGAAGGTGGAACCTCTCAATAACGTCTATCTACTTTTAAAAGGAAAAATTCATTAAAGAATAATTTTGAAAAAAAAATCGGTAACAAGGTCATATGGAAACAGCCTGTACCTTCAATCTAAGGTGAACCCGTGGCCCTGAGGGAAGGTGGGAGCAATCAATAACGTCTAGTTTTAAAAGGAAACAAAATTCATTAAAGACTAATTTTGACAAAAAAATCGTTAACAAAGTCAGATAAAAGCAGCCTGTACCTACAATCTAAGGTGAACAGATGGCGGTAAGGGAGGGAGGTATGAGCTATCAATAACAGCTGGCTTTAAAAGGAACCATTCATTTTTTTTAAACATCAGTAACAAGGTCAGATGGAAACGGCCTATACATGCACTGTAAGGTGACCCGGTGGCCGTGAGGGAAGGTGGGAGCTATCAATAACCGCTTTGCTTGGCCTGGGTTCAACCTTCCCTGGCCTGCATGCAACGCAACAAAGACGGTGACTGATATGTTGTTCACACTACCGCTGGATCGAAACAACTGCCTTCCAAAAGCCCCTTAATTGTTATGAATGGGGCCAGTGAGAGAGAGAGAGAGGGGGGGGCAGGAACGATAAGGAGAGGGAGAAAGATAGGGTGAGGGAAGGAGGGAAGGAGGGAGTGCGAGAGATAGAGAGAGAGAGAGATTCTGAGTGCGTGCACGCGCGTAATTGTGTGTGTGTGTGTGTATGTGCGTGCGTGCGTGCGTGCGCGCGCGCGCGCGCGCGCGCGCGCGCGTGTGTGTGTGTGTGTGTGTGTGTAAGTACATGCGTGCATGCACGTGTATGTACCGGGGGGGGGGGGATTGCTTGTGTTCTCTCTCTCTCTCGACCTGTTCCGCTTTTCAGAAGAGTAGGCCATTGTGAGCCAGTGGAAACGGAAGACACAATTTACAAAACTACATGCACACAGGGATTGGATGGTAAAAAAAAAAAAAGCACACGTATGCTTACTTTTTTATCCTCGACATAAAATACTTAAGTAAATACATAAATAAAAGAATAATTTAAAAGAATATCTCTCTATTTTTTTCTTTCCATTTGCGAGTGCGAGTGCGCGCGCGCGCGCGTCTGTGTATGTGTGTGTGTATCAGAGAGAGAGAGAGAGAGAGAGAGAGAGAGAGGAGAGAGAGAGAGAGAGAGAGAGAGAACAGAGACAGAGACAGAGACAGAGACAGAGAGAGAGTCAGTCTATGTATGCCTTCCAATGCCGTAGGGAGCGAAGGAAGGTTAAACCGAAACGTAGAGAGGAGACAGCAGAATCATTTATCAGTCTTTTCCTTAGGGAAGAAAATACACTTGATGGCTCCTCATCTATTAAAAAATACCCCCAAAAGATTACGACACTTGAAACAAATACAGATGTCCGTCCGTGGAGACCTATAAAGATGTCACATATGGATCTGTATGGGATCTGGTTCTTCTCCAGCCCCCTGAAAGACTAGTTTGAACAAAGCCTTAAAATGCCTAACAATTTCACACAGACAAAGCACGAAAAAGCAACTATTGATGTTTTTTCTGTAAAAAAGAATGGACATGTGTTGTAACATTTGAAGAGGTTATTTTAGTGCTAATGCTTGTTGTCAAATGTGTATAAAAAATGTATTACTTTTACAGCTTGAACAAGTAGATGTCTGATCAGCAGCAATCATCATCAACATCAACAATAATAGCAGGAGCGGCAGCAATAACAGCAGCAGTAGCAGCAGCAGCAACAGCAGCAACAGCAGCACTAGCAGTAGCAACAGCAGCAACAGCTACAGCAGCAGCAGCAGCAACGGCAGCAGCAGCAGCAGTAGCAACAACAGTAGCAGCAACAGCAGCAGCAGCAGCAACAGCAGCAGCAGCAGCAACAGCAGCAGCAGCAACATCAACAGCAGCAGCAGTAACAGCAACAGCAGCAACAGCAGCAGCAGCAACAGCAGCAGCAACAACAGTAACAGCAACAGCAGTAGCAGCAACAGCAGCATCAGCAGCAACAGCAGCAGCAACAGCAACAGCAGCAGCAGCAGTAGTATCAGCAGCATCAGTCCCTTGACCAAGAAGGTGTCGGGTAGACATACGGGTTGT
>CM060317.1:14110596-14115596 GCA_030674155.1 Stramonita haemastoma
AAATACCCAGTAGAGAAAAAAACAAAAACAAAACCATCCTTACAAACAAACAAGAAAACAAACAAACAAAAAAACAACAACAAAAAACATCCGATTAGAGCATCTTTAGAGTCCAAATCAATCACAATAACAAACCAACTGTGTGTGTGTGTGTGTGTGTGTGTGTGTGCGCGCGCGCCTGTGTGTGTTTGTGTGTGTGTGTGTGTATGGGTATGTGTGTGTGTGTGTGTGTGTGTGTGTGTGTGTGTGTGTGTGTGTGTGTGTGTGTGTGTGTGTGTGTGTGTGTGTGTTGTTGTATGTCATTGTTGCACGTGTGTTCATCTACGCATGTTTCCTTATTGGTGCGTACCTGCTCGTTTACGTGTGTGTTTATGGTGAGTATAAGGAGGCGGAGCGATACACACACAGACACAGAGAGAGAAAGACAGAACCAAACTAGGGGGGGAGAGAGAGAGAGAGAGAGAGAGAGAGAGAGAGAGAGAGAGAGAGAGAGAGAGAGAGAGAGAGAGAGAGAGAGAGAGAGAGAGAGAGAGAGAGAGAGAGAGAGAGAGAGAGAATACGAATACGAATACGAATACGAATACGAATAGTTTATTCAGATTTTAGGCCATAGCCCCTTTCTGAAGGGGGGTTATACATAATCATGAACAACAACAATCAGAATACATTTCCCAAACATCTACAGTTACTGAAACAAATTAATATGCATTTGTAATATTACGATAAAGCAGTATTTACCCTTTTCAATGCATGGTAAACATACATGGCAAGATTTGTTAAAGATGCCTCATGTTTTGTCGACAGAAGAACATTTACCCTAAAGTTACAAGGATCATTATAATATTTTGGTCTAATGAATTGCATTCTAAGATCATGTAAGGCTGGACAGCAAAACAAAAAAATGAATTTCGTCTTCTTTTGCGTTATGACATAAGCTACATTTCAATTCATCTTCAGTTTTACTCTGGTATCTATTGCGGTGACATGCAATATCAGAAACACCAAACCTGAATTTAGTTAGAGCACTTTTAATATATCGATTTATTTTCATGTCGATGTACATTTCTTTGGAACAAGATGTTTTGAACAGCCTATATTGAGCAAATCTGTCACTGTTATACACATGTTCATGCCAATCTTGCCATCTGCAATCAATAAGCCTTTGTTTGAAACTTTTTAAAAAAGCTGGGATACACTGTACTCCTTGATTATCCCATACAAAAGAAAATCCATATGAATTCAAGCACTGCCGAACACTCGTAACCCAAGTTTTCTTACCATTCCTATCTAGATTGTTCAACACTATATATGCTTTTAAAGGTATTCTACATTGATCCATACGAGTCAATGTTAACCAGTATTTAATACATTTTAGGTAAGAGTTAATATATATGGGAAATCTTCCAAGCTCTCCATACACAAGGTCATTGGGGGTTCGGAGGTCAACATTCAAAAAACGTTTCATAGCATATAAGTGTACATTCTCAACCACATGGCTTTTTTCAAAAGCCCATATTTCAGCCCCATACAACATTATTGGCTGTACTTGAGTATCAAATAATTTACAAAAAAGAGAAAAACTACAGCAGTCCAATTTATACAGTACACGAAAAATGGCAAAAACTGCTTTTTTAGCTCTGCTTACTAGATCTTGACATGCAAAGCCAAAACTAAGTCTAGTTGAAAAGTACAGACCAAGATATTTATATGCATTCACTGTTTCTACCTTTACATTACCATACGTCCATTTTTCTTGTCGTGCTAAATACCCTCCCTTACGAAAAACAACTATATTTGTTTTGCCCATATTTACTTTTAACTTTAACCTAGATGCAGCCATATACAAGTTATCAAGTTGCCTTTGTAAGCCAGTCACTGTTGTCGATAGTAAAATTATATCATCAGCAAATAACAGTATGAATAATTCAATCAGGTCAAAAGTCACACCATGTTTACCATTCTGGATGATGTTCAGGGCTAGTTCATTAATAAACAATGAAAACAATACTGGACTACAAACATCCCCCTGTTTTACTCCATGAGTGCAGTTTAAAACTTCTGAAAAATGTGCTCCCGATCTTATTCTCGCCTTCACTTCTTGGTACATACTTTTCAAACAACGACATAATTTACCTGTAATTCCATTGTTTAACAAAATAGGCCATAACAACTTTCTAGAAACAGAATCGAACGCTTTTTCAAAATCAACAAATGCTACATATAATTTTCTATTATTCGTGAATTGTTTCTGAATTGCTGCTAACAAAGTAAACATATGATCCACCGTAGAATAACCTTTCTTAAACCCACCTTGGTATTCTCCAGTAATCTCATTTTGATTTATCCATTCCTGTAATCTTCTGTTAATGACAAAGCTATATAGTTTACTACTTGTATTACATAATGATATCCCTCTATAATTATTGACATTATTTACATCCCCCTTTTTAAATAATGGTAAAATAACAAATTCTTTCCAGCTTTCAGGATAAATACCAGTATCAAATAAATGGTTGAATAACTTCACTAAAAACTGAACTATGTTCCCACAAGAGTTCTTAAAAAATTCTCCTATAAGACCATCTGGGCCAGCAGATTTATTGTTTTTCAATTTTCTTATAGCTAATAACACTTCATCTTTTGAGATTGGCCTATTTAACACTTCATCACCTTCCTCTGTTAATTCATCATCCTGTACAATATTTTCTTCATTATCCTTTTCTAATATACTTTTAAAATGTTGAAACCAGTCAGAGATAGAAATGTCATTCTGAGGCTGTGACTTCCTATTGCATATTTTACGTACTGCTCCCCAAAATAATTGTTGATCATTTACAGAATTTGAAAGCTCAGTATATAAAGCATCATTGTATTCTTTTTCTTTCTTTTTATTTAGATTTTTATATTCTCGTCTTGCAATACAATATCGAACCCTGTCATCGTTTTGTCGAGTTTTTCTAAATTTTCTCAATAGCCTCCGCACTTTACGCTTTGCTGTTTTGCACTCATGATCGAACCATCTTCTTCGCTCATTTATTTTTATACCAGGAATTCTTTTTATCATACATTCAGCTTGTTCTTTGACAATGTCATTAAAGTCATTCAGAGCTCTATTAACATCAACATCTATGAGAGCTTCCGCTCTACACAGACGACCCTGCACATCATTTGAATTCATAGAAGTACAAAACAAGTGTTCATATTCTTTTTTCCAACAATACTTCGTTATAAACTGAGTTCTAACTACATTTACATCATTTGAGCTAGATTTCCACTTGCTTTGTTTTTCAATACACATTAAAAGGGGCAAATGATCCGATTCAATTCTTTCTACCACATGAAGATACGACTTATCCTTAATAGCCTCAAATAAATTAACAGTTGTCAAAAAATAGTCATTAACACTGTTACCAACATCAGAAATGTATGTGAAACGACCATAATGATCGCCATTACATACTCCATTCAAAATACATAGACCAAAAACAGTACACAGGCTTAATAACTTTTTCCCATATAGATTTAATATCTTATCTTCAGAATTTCTTTGAAAACTACTATGAGAATCTTGTTTTTGCCAACCGTGAAGTTCATCATCATTCATAATTTCAGGAAAAAATTCTGCAGTCCTGGCATTTAGATCACCACATATCAATAAATCAACATCACTGAAAGAAAGAAACATATCCATGAGACATTGTTCCACAATATCAATTCCATTGTCGTATCCATACATACAATAATAAGGTGAATTTTCAGGAGGTATATAAGTACACATAAGAACGACATCTTTGCAAACCCCTAAAAAGTTTTTATCAATCAAAAAAGACAAAGAATAATTACTGTCACGTTTCAGTTCTTGCACAAAACTGACTATAGACTTGCGAACAAGACAAATTATTCCCCTGAATATCTTCCCTGCCGTGACAATTTTATTGCAGGCTTTACAAATATTTCAAAATCTTTCAACAAATCTGACTGAAACTTTTCCATAAACGTTTCAACCAGACACACAAAATCAAAAGAAGAAATAAACTGTACAAAATCTGAGTCAGTCATTTTAGAAAACAAACCACAAATATTCCAATGAAGAAAGGAAATTTTATTTATAACAGCGCTGCGAACTTCAAAGCTCAGGTCAGCAGGATTATCGTTCCCTGATTCAACATCTCCGTCACTGACATCTCCATCATCACATTCATAACTACGGTCACGTGCAGTGTCATGCGCACGCCCACCTGTACCATCCTCATTCTCCCTTCCCCCTTCACGTTCATTCTCATTTCCACCACCGCCCTCCCTGTCTCCACTCTCCACCCCCGGACTCATATTCATCCCTTCTCTCCTCACCGCCGTTACTTTCATCTCTTTTCTCCCTGTCACTGTCACCCTGTTCATTTTCTCCACCCCTCTCGCACTCCTCCCGACTCTCTCCGGCACCACCTTCCTCCCCCTCATCTCGGACACCATGACAAACGTCATTCTCTCACTGTCATGTCCCCCTCCCCCACTCTCTCGGCAATCCTCACTCTCACTCTCACTCTTAGAACCAACTGATACACTAATCGACTGTGTGCGTACATTACTTTCGTATAAACCATAATGCAAAACATTACTTTCAGCTCTTGTGACCATTTGCTTTTCACTTAATTTAGTGTAAACTTTAGTTTGGTTACATATCGGATTCCTATTTGTATTTAGTTTGTTTACTGACTTATTCACATACAACTTTTCAACATCACACTCTTCCGTTTGTTTACTATTTTTCTGCCACAGGTAATGCACAATACCCAAATCATGCACGGATTTTGCATTCTCTACCATTTCAGCATCAAAGCAATTCACACTTTCATCCATCCTTTCCCTCCATTTCCCAACACGTGAAACCATACCATCAACATTTTGTGCATGCGGTGACTGTTTTCTTTTTATGCCTTCTGCATTTTCTGGACCGGACAGATTCTTGCTGCAGGGCCGGCCAGACCGTTATTGCAGAGGAC
>CM060317.1:14120596-14133096 GCA_030674155.1 Stramonita haemastoma
GAATCACACAATTCCATATATCTGAAGTCGGAATGAAGCTGCCTTAATGGTGATCAAGAACAGTCGCATACGCAAAACCTCACCATTGGTAAACCTCAGAGCTCTAGCCAATACACAAAAAAGATAGAATGTTAACTATGTACTTTCCCATGGGATGAAGACATATGCACTAGAAAAACATTCAACTAATGAAACAACATATTTTGTTACACTACAACATATTTTTAACGTCTCTCCCAGAAAATAACATCTAGTAAAGGTCATGCTAAATTCACCAGACATCTTTATAAGCTGATACGAAAATGGCTGTCATTTGATACGAACTTCATTTAACCATGAGACAAAATGGCAGTCAACGTTTTTGAAAAAATAACAAAAAGTCTTCCCTTAATATAGAATAATGTTAAGCCTGTCTGTGTTTTCAGAGATCAAAAGACAATATCAGGAAGGAGGTATTGACTTTGCTTGAATCAAAGGAAAACAACATATGATCAAACCTTTAAGTCAGTCTGAAATAGAAAGGCGTCTGTGACTGCTACAAGCAAAGACTATTTTAAAGTTATTTTTTAATTCTTTTATCTCGACGATAATGGAAAAAGCACTCGTGTGCTTTTTTTACATCCAGTACCCGTGTGTACGCAGTTTTGTGAATCTTGTCATCTGTTCCCACCGGCACACAATGGCCTACTCTTACGAAAAGCGGAACAGGATTTAACGTGTGCGCAAGATGTTCTGCGTGCGTTCGCACACCGGGCCTCGGTTTATAGTCTCATCCGAAGGAAGACGAAAGACTAACATGGACATGTGACTGAAATGGGGCAGACAGTCGCTATACAAGCTACTGATAGCAATACACACACTGCACACAGGATCTTGCCGGACCTTACTTCCACCATATCTAATGGCAATATTATATTAGACAGATGATGGAGTTTCATTAATGCCCTCATTTTTTCCATACAGATCTGTTACTGTGACCTCTGTCTGTCTGCCTGTCTGTCTGTCTCTGTCTCTGTCTCTCTCTTTCTTTTCTCTCTCTCTCTCTCTCTCTCTCTCTCTCTCTCTCTCTCTCTCTCTCTCTCTCTCTCTTTCTCTTTCTTATCTCTCTGTATCTGTCTGTCTGTCTGACTGTCTGTCTGTCTGTCTGTCTGTCTGTCTGTCTGTCTGTCTGTCTGTCTGTCTGTCTGTCTGTCTGTCTCTCTCTCTCTCTCTCTCTCTCTCTCTCTCTCTCTCTCTCTCTCTCTCTCTGTTTCTCTCCCTCAGTCCTATGTCTCTGTCTCTCTGTCTCTACCTGTCTGTCCTTCGGAGAAGACCATAAACCAAGGTCCAGTGCGCGAACGCTTGTAGAGCATCTTGACCACACGTTATAACCCGTTCTACCCACGTGCCAGTAGGAGCAGATGACAAAATTGACAAAGCCGCATGTACACAGGGACTGGATGTAAACAAGTACATAAGTGCCTATTCCTTTTTCTTCGAGAATAAAAGAATTTGAATTTTTAAAAAGAATGTCTGTCTGTTTGTCTGTCTCTTTGCCTGTCTGTCTGTCTGTCTCTCTGTCTGTCTGTCTCTATCTATCTGTCTATCTATCTGTCTGTCTGTCTGTCTGTCTGTCTGTCTATCTATCTATCTATCGATCGATCGATCGATCGATCGATCGATCGATCGATCGATCGGTCTGTCTATCTATCTATCTATCTGTCTGTCTGTCTGTCTGTCTGTCTGTCTGTCTGTCTGTCTGTCTGTCTGTCTATCTATCTATCTATCTATCTATCTATCTAACCTCTCTCTTTTTGTTTGACTGTGCCCCTTTCATCCTGTCTATCTACCAGTATATCTGGATGTCTGTATTTCTGTACTTTCTAACTGCCCAACAACTACCACCCTGACGTCCAAAGATGATCGTCCACATCTCTTTTGAAATAAATGAACATTCTATTTTCCAGTGTGCCTTTGTTTTGTTGTGGGTGGGGGTTCTTTTGTTTACTGTAACTTAATGTGGAAAACTCCATAGATATGAGGTTGCCCCATATGTCTTCCATTTTTATCTTCTTGTCAAAGATTTGGTCAACTATATCCCTCTCTTGGACAATGTTTGTTTGTTTTTTTAAATTCCCGTCTCCTATTTCAGATCCAATTTGTCGACTGTATGTCAAGCTCTGAACGTTTATGACCCTTCTGGTCTTAAATCAATGATGACAAAGTGTATTGTGTCACAATCATGCTGCCGTATGATCAGTCAGTCAGACAAACAGACAGTTCGACAACAGACAGACAGACATGCATACGGACAAACAGATAGTTCGACAACAGAGAGACAGACATGCATACAGACAAACAGATAGTTCGACAACATACAGACAGACAAACATGCATACAGACAGACAGAAAATCAAGCTGTCAGAAAGACAGATGGAGCGTTCAGATACATAAGACAGACAGCTAGTCACGCAGTCACATAAACACATACACACATACGTACAGGCGCGCGCGCAGAAACTCACACAGACACAGACAAATACACACACACACATACACACACACACATGCACACACATGCACACACACATGCACACACATGCACACACACACAAACACACACGCACAAACACAAACACACACACACCACACACACACACACACACACACACACACACACACACACACACACACACACACACAACACACATAAAGGTCATACACTTTGGGCAGGGTGATGGGGCTTTCAGATGTTAAAGGCATGGACAGATATGAGATGAAAACAGGAGGAGAAAATCTTTCTCTAGAAACAAAAAGCTGAAATTGGAGACTCTTGGAATTCTTTTTTTAAAACATACCTTACCTGTTCTTAAACAACAGTTTTCAATCTCAGGATCAAAGTATACTGGAAATTGAAAAACAAAAAAATGTCAACCTGGTTAGGTTGTGGGTGGGGTTTTTGGTTTGTTAGTGGTGTTTTTTGTTTTGTTTTGTTTTGTTGATTTTTTAGGCTTGGTTTTTTTTTGTTTTTTTTTTTTTTGGGGGGGGAGTCTCCGATTATTAGAAATTGTTTTTTTTTATTTTCATGTCGTTAACGCGTTTCTTAAACGATTTTTTCTTACAAATATACTTCCAGACACAGTTAATTTGTTTTGTGATTGTAACCTCTTAATGTTATTACAGATTTTTTTTTGTTCCTTGGCTAGATCTCAGAGACTCACCAATAGTCAGAGTTTGCTTTTTGCATCAAAGTAGCCGCCTTCCGCCTTCCAGGATGATGTCTAAACACAACACTAGTGTGTATGTTGAGTTTGACAGAGACACACAGACAGGCAGACAGACAGACAGACGGGACGGGATAACATAATGGTCAGAACATTGCAGTCGCAATTTGACGACCCGAGTTCGATTCCCGTTCGAGGGGATTTTTCCCCTGGAGTTAACTACATCAGTGCTGACTCCCACTCTCCCCAAAAGTCTTTCGGATGAGACTGTAGACCGAGGCCCCGTGTGCAAACGCATGCAGAACATCTTGCTCACACGTTAAATCCTGTTCCGCTTTTCATAAGAGTAGGCCATTGTGTGCCAGTGGGAACAGATGACAATATTAACAAAATTGCATACACAAGGGGACTGGATGAAAAAAAAGCACATGAGTGCTTATTCTACTATCCTCGATATAAAAGAATTTTTTTTTAAATATAAAAAAAAAACAGAAACATAAAGAGACACAGAGTCAAGTCATGTCAAATAGCAGATATAATGAGCCAAGCCATCTTCTCATGTCAAGGGAAACAGTGGAACAGGGGTGATGGAAAGAGGCACAGAGAGATGCAGAGATATAAACAAAAAAAAAAACCACTGGCTGACAGATAGAAAGAGACAGAGATATAAAAAAATATTACATAACACAACACTAGGGAAGAAGAATGCAAACACAGAGAGAGAGAGAGAGAGAGAGAGAGAGAGAGAGAGAGAGAGAGAGAGAGAGAGAGAGAGAGAGAGAGAGACAGACAGACAGACAGACAGACAGACAGACAGACAGACAGACAGACAGACAGACAGACAGATAGATAGATAGACAGACAGACAGATAGAGCGAGAGAGAGGGGAGAGAGAGAGAGAGAGAGAGAGAGAGAGAGAGAGACAGAGACAGAGACAGAGACAAATACAGAGACAGATACAGAGAGAGATATAGAGACAGAGACAGAGAGACAAATACAGACAGACAGATAGAGACAGACCGAGAGCTACAGATAGACAAACAGACAGACAGACAGACAGACAGACAGACAGACAGACGGACAGACAGACAGACAGACAGAGACAATCAGACAGACAAATGTGTATCCTATTCCCACAATGATTGAGGCGAGTTGGCAAATGTAACAGCCTGAAAGATTTTAAGTAAACAAAACTGTGCTTAGCCAAATACGTGGGGGATTGTCCTACTGTTTTTGTTCTTGTAGAAACAATAGATCCGATATGAAGGAAAACTGAGAGAGAGAGACAGAGACAGAAAGAGACAGGGACAGAGACAGAGAGCGAGCGAGAGCGAGAGAGAAAGAGAGAGAGAAACAGATAGAGAGACAGAGACAGACAGAGACAAATACAGACAGAGACAGATAGACAGACAGAGACAGAGAGATTCTCTCTCTGTGTCTCTCTCTATGTCTCTGTGTGTGTGTGTGTCTCTCTCTGTCTCTGTCTGTCTGTCTGTCTGTCTGTCTGTCTGTCTGTCTGTCTGTCTGTCTGTCTGTCTGTCTGTCTGTCTGTCTGTCTGTCTCTCTCTCTCTCTCTCTCTCTCTCTCTCTCTCTCTCTCTCTCTCTCTCTCCCATATTTACCCTGCAAACCTCTCCCCCCCTTCCCTTCCTGCCTGTATACACCCCCTTCCCACCCCCACCCACCCACCCACACCCACACACACAAACACATCTACCCACCACCTGTCTCTCCCTCCCCTCCCCTCCCTCCCCCCCCACACACACACCTGTTTAACTCACTCACCCCAAAAAAGTGCCAGGTAAAAACAAACCAAGACTGTGATCCCCAGCCTATATACAAGATTCTCTCCTTGTAAACCTTAGCTTTGTTTGTTTCTGTTGTTTGTTGTGTTTTTTTTCTTTCCCTTCATCCTGTTTCACTCTCTCTTTTCTTCTTCTTCTTCTTCTTCTTCTTCTTCTTCTTCTTCTTCTTCTTCTTCTTCTTCTTCTTCTTCTTCTTCTTCTTCTTCTGCAGGGGATGTTGTTTGGATTGAGGTGGGAGTTTAGACTGGAGGAGGTGATGATGTGAGATTTGTGCCAAGCATCACTTGTCAGGAAAGTGGAGGTTTTGATTTTCTTTTTTCTTCTTCTTCTCCTTTCTTACCCATCTACTTTCATCTCTGAACCATCTTTTTTTATTCTTCACCTAAACAAGGAAGCAGAAACCATCTGCGATATTTTGTGGTTTTGGAGTGGGGGTGGGGATGAGAGAGAGAGACAGACAGACAGACAGACAGACAGACATCAGACAGACAGACAGACAGAGATATATACATAGTTGTAGGTGAGTCAAGAGAGAATATGAATGGTTTGGTTTTGCCCTAGAAGTTTAACAGCACCAAACATAGTATGAGAAATCATCTGAGGGGGACCTATGAACAACGTATATGGCTTATTTTGCATTAGTTATAGAAGCACACACGTGTGTGCGTGTGTGCGCACACATACACACATACAAACACCCGCGCGCATGCACGCACGAACGCACGTATGCACACACACATGCACGCACGCATATACGCGCACACACACACACACACACACACATACTCTCTATCTCTATCTCTCCCTCTTTCTCTCACACACACACACATCACCACACACACACACACACACACACACACACACACACACACACACACACACACACACACACACACACACACACACACACACACACACACATACACACATAAACACACACACACACGCACGCACGCACGCACGCACGCACGCACACGCACATGCACTTACACTGCGCCAACTGCACTCAATTGACTTCCTGGGATGTTATGTGTGTTTTTTGTTGATAATTGTTGTGTGTGATTATCTGTTCAGTGAGGCAGTCATTATTGGTCTTATCTTTCCGCCCAGGGGTTTCAAGGGCTTGTGAAAGTACAAGCTTATTACACCATAGTACACTGGCAGATGTTGTGGATAGTGTGTGTGTGGGGGGGGGGGGGAGTGTTGCAGGGGAATGGGTGGGTGAAGGGTGTTGTGTGTGTGTTTGTTTATTTTTTATTTTTTATTTATTCTTTTTTTATCAAGGATAATGGAATAAGCACTTATGTGCTTTGTTTTAATTTTAATTTTTTTTATACTTATGTGTGTGTTTGTGGGCGCAGGGGCATGGGTGGGGTGGGAGTGTTGAGTGCCTCTGTGTGTGTGTGTGTTTATTTATTTATTTATTTATTTATTTATTTATTTATTCTTTTATATCGAGGATAATGGAATAAACAATCATATGGTTTTTTTACATCTACTCCCCGTGTGTATTCAGTTTTGTGAATGTCATCTGTTCCCACCGGCACATGATGGCTTACTCTTATGAAAATCTTAACAGGATTTAACGTGTGCGCAAGATGTTCTGGATGTTGTGGATTGTGTGTGTGTGTGGCGGGAGGGGGCGGGGGGGTGCAGGGGCATGGATGGGTGGAGGATGTTTTGTGTGTGTGTGTTTGTTTATGTTTTTTAATTTTTTTTTATTCTTTTATATCTGGGATAATGGAACAAGCAGTCATGTGTTTGTTTGTATAATGTTGTTGTTGTTGTTGTTGTTTTTACTCATGTGTGTGTTTGTGGGGGCAGGGGCATGGGTGGGTGGGAGTGTTGAGTGCCTCTGCGTGTGTGTGAGTGTGTGTTTGTGTGTGTATGTGTGTGTGTGTGTGTGTGTGTGTGTGTGTGTGTGTGTGTGTGTGTGTGTGTGTGTGTGTGTGTGTGTGTGTGTGTGTGTGTGTGTGTGTGTGGGTGGGTGTGTGTGTGTAGGGAGTAGGGAGTAGGGTGTGTGTGTTTGTGTGTCTGTGTCTATGTGTGTGTGTGTGCATGTGCGTGCGCTCGTGCGTGTGTGTGTATGTGTGTGTATGTGTGTGGTGTATGTATGTGTGTTGGTGTGTGTGTGTGTGTGCGTGTTCGGACGCATACGCGTGGAAGTGGAAGTGTGTGTGCATGTAAGTGTGTGTGTATGTGTGTGTGATTACGCGCGCACGCGCGCGTGTTTTTCTGTGTGTGCATACGAATGCTCATATCCGCTTGTATATGCGTGTGTGTATGTGTGTGCGTGTACGCACACTTGTACCCGAACGCGTCCATATGTGTATGAGTGCGTCTGTGTGCTTGTGTAGGTCTGCGTGGCTATGGGTGTGTACGCGTGTGTGCATGCGCGTGTTAAGAAAACTACAGATAGAATAATACTCTAAAAAAAAAAAAAAATTAATATCTGCTTGTATATCTCTCTCGACCCTCTTAAGCCCAATTTTAAGAGTGATACGAATTTAATTTTCAGGGATGAAAATAAGAATAATTTAGAATGAAACCAAAAGTAGATACAAAAATATGTGCCGACGGGGCTATCAAATAAGCGTTTATTTTCAGCCTGAACACGTTATTAGCCAATATTTGTTCAAGTGACATTCTTGAGATGTTCTTTTCCTTATAACCGATTTAGGAAAACAAGATTGTTGAAGTACTTGTGTGTGTGTGTGTATGTGTGTGTTGTGTGTGTGTGTGTGTGTGTGTGTGTGTGTGTGTGTGTGTGTGTGTGGGTGTGGGTGTGGGTGTGGTGTGGGTGTGTGTGTGTGTGTGTGTGTGTGTGTGTGTGTGTGTGTGTGTGTGTGTGTGTGTGTGTGTGCAGTTTGTGTGTGTGTGTTTGTGTGTGTATGTTTGTGTGTGTAGTGTGTGCGTGTATGCATGTGTGTGTGTATGTCTGTGCGTGCGTGCACGTGCGCGCGTGTGTGTGTAGTGTGTGTGTGTTAGCTATGTGTTTATGTGTGTGTGGAATGTGTGCGTGCGCGCGCACGCGCGCGCGCGCTCGTGTGTGTGTGTATGCGCGCGCACTCTAAAGCATGCACTAGGCATTATGCAAACAGCTGCAAGATCTTTGCCCATACTCAGAAAGAGATAGTGCACGAAAGAGTTTGAGTGACTGAGAGAGAAGAGAATGAAGAGAAGAGAGAGAGGAGAGAGAGAGAGAGAGGAGAGAGAGAGAGAGAGAGAGAGAGAGAGAGAGAGAGAGAGAGAGAGAGAGAGAGAGACAAGAGACAGAGAGACAGAGAGAGAGACAGAGAGAGAGACAGAGAGAGAGACAGAGAGAAGAGAGAGACAGAGAGAGAGACAGAGAGAGAGACAGAGAGAGAGACAGAGAGAGAGACAGAGAGTAGGGAGATAGAAGTGAGCGAGAGAGGGAGAGAAAGAGAATGAGTGTGTCAGAGAGAAGGAGAGAGGGAGAGAGAAAGGGAGAAGTGCAGGAAGGGTGCAAGTTCAATATCTAAGGCAGATTTCACTGTGTTCTTTTCCAATTAGGCTTTGTTTTAGCTTGTTTATTTATTTGGCTGATTAGCTGGCTTGCTGGAAAGCTGCTCGGCTGGTTGATTTGATGGTTGTGTAATTGCTGACATGTTTATTCATTCAGTTTTTGCCTTTTGTTTTGCTGGGGGGGGGGGTTGTTTTGGGGGGTGTTTTTTTGTTTCAATTCTTGGATAATATTTGCTAGAAACATTCTGTGGAAGTTAAGGCTTGGACAGGTATGGGACAATCAATTGGCATTCAGTAAAATATACTTTAAAATGCTTTGAGCGAGCAATTAGAAAGAAAATATATTCAGTTTTGGAAACAACAAAAACCCCTAAAACAAGCAGACTAAAATTTTATGATGAAATTAAAAAGATTAATTACCATCTAGAATATTATTTAACTACCAACATAGATCCTTTCCACAAACAAGCTCTTTGCAAGCTTAGAATAAGTGTTCAAGGTATAAACATTAATAAATACGGCCGAAATACAGGCACTCCAAGAGCAAAAAGATTGTGTGATGTGTGTGGTGTTATAGAAGATGAGTTTCATATTTTGGGATGCTTGTGTGTTGTTTTATAATTTTTGAAAAAAATCTGCTGAATGCAGTGCAATATTCTGTATCTCTCGAACAATCAAGTCAGTGTGTATTGATAATCTGATTCTAAGCATTTCTCCTTTTTTTTACAGTTTAATGAGTTTCAAGGACTATTAGCAAAGCATGTTGTTGTTGCTTTTTAAGCATTTTCAGTGACTTTTTCCTTTATAAACTCGTTTACTTATATCTACGCACCTTCTGGGCTTATATGGCAATAAAGGGTGTTCTTGTTCTTGTTCTTGTTGTTCTTGTTCACAAACACACCCATGCACACACACACACACACTCACACACACACACACACACACACACACACACACACACACACACACACACACACACGCACACGCACACGCACACACAATGCAGTTACCTTGGTGTGATACATACAACTGGTCTGTGTGTCTTTGCTCAGTGAGGTAGCAGTGACTTGTCTTATCTTTCTGGTCAGAAGGACCTCCACCTTCCAATCCGTTATATATATATATCTGAAACAAATTAGCTCCAAGAATATTTTCATGGTGTTTGTGTGTGTGTGTATGTGTGTGCGTGTGTGTGTGCGTGTGTGTGTGCGTGTGCGCGCGCGCACGCGCGCGCGCGTGTGTGTGTGTGTGTGTGTGTGTGTGTGTGTTGTTCTTCAGTTTAATTTCTGTTCACATAAGCGATATTAGAGACCCCCCAAAAATGCAAACAAATAATGTTACTTGTAAAACTTTTAACCAATGGTAGAAACAAAAAGTAAGTAAAAACACAAAAAGTGAACACTAAACCCTGAACAATCAATCAGAACTTTTTAGAAAATTAAGAAACGATCGTAACAAATATTGATATATTGATATATTGCATATTGATAGTCTAGTGGTTAGGACCTCGCGTTGTGATTTGATTTGATTTATTTTTTGATTTGATTTATTCTTTTATATCGAGGATTATGAGATAAGCACTCTTGTGCTTTTTTACATCCAGTCCCCGTGTGTATGCAGTTTTGTAAATGTCATCTGTTCCAACCGGCACACGATGGCCTACTCCTACTCTTTCGTGTGTGTGTGTTTGTGAGGCAGAGGGAGAGAGAGAGACAGAGGCATACATACGGACAGACAAATAAATAGACACAGACAGACAGACAGACAGACAGACAGACAGACAGACAGACAGACAGAGAAATAGACAGACTGACAGACAGACACAAACAAAGCGAGGTTTCTTATCTACAGCAAGTGTCATCCTTGTGTTCTGTCATTAGCTTGGCTTTCAGCCTGTGTTAGCTGAATGCAGCACTCACGGTTTTTCTCTTTTGGACTCAAAACGCATAGTTCAATACTGGTTTATTATCGAAAATTACAAATTCCGACGAGTAGCAAAGCGAAAATCACATTTAACACATCAACATTGTTGTTACCCGCATGATTTTTTTTTTGTTTTATTATGTTCATTTTAAAACACTTTGGCCAAGGTCAAAAGCTGTGTCAGTTATTGATGTCAGCTAATTGCCAAGGCCTACACTAAAATGTTATGTTGTAAAATGTGTTGAGATTGCCCCCCAGGCATGACAAACTCTTAACATAACCTGCATTCTCCCATAAAGGAAGGAATTTTTGTTATTATTATTATTCTTTTATTTCGAGGATAATGGAATAAGTACTTATGTGCTTAATTACATCCAGTCCCCGTGTGTATGCAGTTTTGTAAATTCTGTCATCCGTTCCCACCGGCACACGATGGCCTACTCTTACGAAAAGCGGAACAGGATGTAACGTGTGCGCAAGATGTTCTGCGTGCGTTCGCACAAGGGGCCTCGGTTTATAGTCTCATCCGAAGGACTTTGAAGTCGGAGTATGGCTGCCCATATGGCCAGGTACTTGAAAACAGTCATACACACAAACGTCTCATTCATCGTACAATTTCAATCTCACAGTGATTCCAAGGTGGGATGAGTGTGTGCAAGCACTTTGATTTATTTGCTTTACATAAATTTCAAGTCCCTCGGATGAGACTATAAACCGAGGCCCTGTGTACGAACACACGCAGAACATCATGCGCACAGGTTAAATCCTGTTCCGCTCTTCGTAAGAGTAGGCCATCGTGTGCCGGTGGGAACAGATGACACGATTTACGAAAACTGCATACACACGGGGACTAGATGTAAAAATGCACACGAGTGCTTATTCCATTATACTCGATATGAATAATAAGATCAAAATTCAGTGCTATGTGAAAACAATACATTATCATTAGATCACCGACTGATTTAGAGGCTGTCGTGAAGGAGGAGGAGCTGGCCACAGAGGTGACCAGAAGGTTTTTCCGTGTAGTGCGAAAGGTGTATGAGTGCGTCTGACAAGGTATTCCTCATCAGGCCCCCGGATCTCCCTTTCTAGTCGCTGATTCTTGGTAACAGATGTATAATCACTGACTAGTGTCACATATCTGGGCACAATTCACACTGCAGACACAGCTCTAACTTTCATCAGTGGTGGATCCAGCACGGGTCTGGAGGTAACACTGACTCTCTTGACCTTTTCAGACAGACCTTGGCTGGTCCCACCACCGAGCAAGCAGTGAAGCCACAAAGCCTGCAATGCCTTTTAGTTTGTATAGTCCCTCCTAGGCAAGCATCTTAACCACCCCACCGTCTAGTACTTTAAACCTTTCTTCTGGTGTATTAGCAAATCTTACAAAAGTTCCCAATCTTTCCAGCTCTAAGGGTGGCACAAGGTTTGGTGATGCAGAATCCTTTCCTCTGCCCTGTTATAGAGTGAATATGGGTGAAGTTCCATGTCTACGTGGCTTGATAGAAAGAATGTGAAATGTAACAATATGTTCTTTAATTTCTTTAAATTCATCGTAAAGACGAAGAGATTACAATGAATGGTTTTTGACCACTACCCAAGGAAACAGAGCGTCGCACAATTCGCAGGTGTGTCTCGATTTAGAAACAAGACGCTGCGACAGAGCTCTGGTCGCATGGGAGGTAATCTACTTACTGCCCCTTCCCATAAAAACACAGACAGGAGGGAAGACGAGCGTCAAGGAAACTATGGAGGTTAGTACGGTAGTTTGTGTGGTCAGTGTGGTAGTTTGTGTGGACTGTGTGGTAGTTTGTGTGGACTGTGTGGTCAATGTGGTAGTTTGTGTGGTCTGTGTGGTGTGGTAAATGATGTGCCATTAACACTGTTAGTGATAGCAGTAGTGATGGTGGTGGTGACAGTGATGGTTAGAGAGAGAGACAGACAGGCAGACAGACAGACACAGAGACAGAGAGACAGAGAGAGACACAGACAGACAGACAGACATGCAGACAGACAGACAGACATACAGACAGAGTGTGTATGTATGTGTGTGTGCGTGTGGGAGTATGTGTATGTGCTCT
>CM060317.1:14135596-14138096 GCA_030674155.1 Stramonita haemastoma
TCTCTCTCTCTCTCTCTCTCTCTCTCTCTCTCTCTCTCTCTCTCTCTCTCTCTCTCTCTCTCTCTCCTCCCTCCCCCCCCCTCTCTCTCTTTTTCCCTCTGTTTGACAAACACACACACACAGAGTACTCTGGTTCACCACTCTCTAAGGCAGTATAGCCTACTGACATTTCGCCTCTTTCTCAGCTCACCAACCAACAGCTTATCTTTCTGTGTTTGTCTTCTTCTGATCTTTCCTTTCACTTTTCCCTGCAGCAGCAGCACTGTCTGAAAAGTCCACTCACACTGCCCAGCAGGAAGGAAACACAGTGACCGACTGACCACACGTTCCGCGACACACTGATTTCTTCTTCACCCTTCGGGCTGATTTCCTTCCTTCCCTCCTCACGTACCCACCTCATCCACGCAACCCCTTAGTTCCTTTTCTTCTCCCCTCTCCCTCTCCTCTTTTTCCAATCAAGTCGCTGTTACCCCCCAAAGGGGTAGGGGTAGGGGGGCAACAGTCACGATAGGTCGTACTACTGGTCAGTGGATGTGAGCCTGTACTGTGGACAGAACTGACCAGACTAATCAAGACGACTGGAACAAAGAAGGGGAAGGGTGCTAGAGTCATGTCTCTTCATCCCTGTGATGCACTTACCTATATTATTATGATTATTATCCTGAGATGGCTACTAACCCCACCCCCCATGGGGATGCCCGGGGTGGGGGGTGGGGGGTGGGGGCTGGGAGTATGAAATAGCATTCCCTCACTTTCTGGAAGTTCTGTGCTAGGAATTTTTCTCTTTTCTATCCTTCTCTTGGTGAAGAGGATAGCTCAGTGGTTAGAGCAATCGCTTTCCTCAAAGCTAAATTAAGCAGCATCGAGCGTGGTTACCAGGTGGATGGGTGACAGTCCCACAGTTCACCCAGCTGTAAATGGGTACCTGTCCTCTTTAGGGTCAGGGAAGGTAAAGCAGCGAGGGAGAGGAGGTGGGTGCCGCCCTTAATATGCTGGCCCTTAGAGAAGCTGAGGTCTCTGATGCCTCGCTCCCCTACGACCACATAGGTTATGGGACACCTTTACCTTTTACCTTCTCCTTCTCTTTGTTTCTTCCTTGATCCTTTTCTTCATGCCAACTCATTCTTGGTCTATTTTCGGCCTTATTGGTCCATTCTCTTGCTTTGTGTTCTCCAGAAAGACTTTAAAGACAGCAGTTCTCTCCCACGCCGAGGAAGTCAGCCGGGTGCGTTGGTCCTGGCTTGTCAGACAGCTTAAAGGCAGCACAACACCCATTTTCACTCAAATGACAGACTACTTTCAGTCACGACAGATTTCTCTGCTAGAAATTCGGACTACTCTCCCCGGGGAGAGCGCGTTGCTACAAGCACCACTCATTCTCTATTTTCTTTTTTTTTTGTTTGCAACTGTATTTGTTTCCCTAACAGAGTGACATTTCTCTACAGAATTTTGTCAGGGACAACTCTCTTTTGGTCGTGGGTTCTTTTACGTGCGCTAAATAACCTGGATTTATCTCTCATCTGAAATACTAGCACCCATACCACCACTCATGATCTTATGGATGGGGGACAAGCTACAGACCCAAACGGGGATGGAACCACCGCACACCTCCGACCCGGACAACTATACTTTCTCTGAGCGTTCGAAGAGGAAGCAAGAGGAAGAAGATGGATGCCAGCAGTGTCATCCCAAATGTTTTCACGTTTATGATTTTTGAACTACTCTCAAAGTACTGTCAAAAACTTTCTCTGTTGCTTTCGGTATGTATATATGTCTTTATGTGTGTGTGGGTAGGTATTTGTATATGTGCTTGTGTGCGTATGTGTTTTGAAAATCATTTGGTCATCACCCTCACCTTTATCAGCGTCCACATCTTTCGGAATGCTTTTCCATGGAGAACTGAACCACTGATTCTGCAATGCTTTGCTTGCGCAACCACTCGTCCATCGTATTGACAAGTAGGAAGCCTCAGCACTGGAATGATAACGAGCACCCCACAGTTTTCAGCTAAAGAATAAAGCCATAAGTTATTCAACGATCAGAAATAATGAATAATGGGGACTATTCAGACCAAGCAGATCCCAACCCTTTTCCAAATACGTTTGCAGTTAATCATAATCTCAGCCCTAAATTATCAATTCTGTTGAATTTTGTTAAAGCAAATTTATAGGACAAAGCAATTCCAAGCACGGCTGAAAATTAAAGATAACAGAAAATGATTATTGTATTTTTCATTCAAGGCATGTTTTGGGGCTTTGTGTGATTCTGTTTCTTTTTTTTTCTTTTTCTTCTTTTTCTTTCTGTTTTTTGTCTTCTTTTTTGTTTTCTCTGTAATCTTTTTTCATGTTTTGTTCTTGTCCTTTTTGGTATGTTTTTCTCTCCCTTTATGTCTGTGTTTATTTGCTTGTTCACTTTTTTGTTTATTTTCTTTTTTCAGTTTTTTGTGTTTTTATTTTATCTTCTTTTCTGGGTGGATTTTTTTTTTACTTCTTCTGCTGTT
>CM060317.1:14143096-14148096 GCA_030674155.1 Stramonita haemastoma
GACTGGCCAAGACTGTCCTACAGGGAACAGTAAGGGGAGGGAGACGAAGAGGCAGACAGAGGAAACGATGGGAAGACAACATCAGAGAGTGGACAGGCCTTGGGTGATGCGATCTGCTACGGAGGGAGGAGGACCATTTATTCTTTTATTCTTGTATATCGAGAATAATGGAATAAGTAGTCATGTGCTTTTTTTTACATCCAGTTCCTGTGTGTAAGCAGTTTTGTAAATCTTGTTATCTGTTCCCACCGGCACACGATGGACCATGGGAAGTGGAGGAAGCTGGTTGCAAAATCTGCAGTGATGCCCACACGATCCACGGGACTGCAGGACAGGTGAAGGTGGGGAGCCCACTAAACACTGTAGTAAAATGAACTTATCTTCAACCAGCATATTTGATTGTCAGAGGAGGTTTATAATTAGACAAAGGGAATGAAACGACTTGTAGATCTATGCCTGGGGTTTTTTGTTCCTCGACTAGAGCTCTGGGGTTTACCAATGGTGGGGTTTTTACGTATGCCACTGCTTGTGCCCAGCATTAAGGTAGCCGAATTCCAACTTGGGGGAAAAATTGTCGTACATTCACCACTCTCATCCAGTTTTACATATGGCCTCATAGTTATTCCAAGACAAGATGAGGGGGTGACTCATCAAAGTGCTAAACTAGGGAACACGCGTAACAGTTGCAGCAGCAGTAAAACAGCAGCTGTAAAAACAACAGCAGCAACAACAGCAACAACATTGACGACAAATCGAACCGATCGTGGCTCAGTGGTTATAACACTGATGGTAACACTACCATTGAAGAGTATTTGTGCGCAAACACACACACACGCGCGCGCGCGCGCGCACACACACACACACACACACATATATATATATATATATATATATATATATATATATATATATATATATATATATATATATATATATATATATATATATATATATATATATATATATACATATACATATATCAACTGCTGATTTATGTGACTCTGACGATGTTTTCACTGATTGTAATGTGTTTCATGCTGCGTGTACAGATTCAAACCCCCAACCTGACCCAGTTCCTTTACCACCCTCCACACCCGACTCAGCATCCAAACTCTTGTCTGCTCTTCCACTGTCTACTTCACCACCATCGCTTTCATCCTCATCCTCTGATTGTCTTCCTAACTCACCACTTTCAACTTCAACCTCTCCCCCGCCTTCAAATCTTCTTAACATCTGTCTGTACAATGTGCAATCCGTCTGTCCAGATGGCAAGGCCAATCTTCTTTCTGATTTTATCTCTGAACAGAACATAGACTTAGCTTTTCTTACTAAAACGTGGTTAAAACCACAGGGCAACGAACCAAAAATAAAACAGCTGACACCACCTGGCTATAAAACTCGTTCTTTCCCTAGACTCTCCCGTGGAGGTGGCATTGCCATCACCTACAAAGACACTCTGCACCCAGCTCTTTCCTTCTGTCACTCTCTCCCTTTCTCACCTGCATCCTTTGAAGTCTGTGAACTCAACCTCAGCTTACCTGGCCACTCTATCACTTTCTGCTGCCTGTACCGTCCACCTCCTAGTCGTAAAAACAATCTGACATCTTCCCTTTTTCATCAAGAATTTCAGTCACTCCTGGATCATTACAGCCTCTCTCCCAAGACGCTTATCATTCTTGGCGACTTCAATTTCCACTTTGACAACCAGTCTTGTCCAGATGTCAAGCGTCTTTCTCTTTCTCTGTCCAACCACTCTCTTTCCCAGCTGGTCAGCGAGCCAACTCACAGGTCAGGTCACATCTTAGACTGGCTCATCACTGATCTTTCACTTAAACTCGTCACATCTGTGTCCGTCACTAACGAACTGCTTTCCGATCATTCCGCCATTCTCTTCTCTCTCAACATCACTAGGCCTATCAAAAAGAAAAAGCGCGTCACCCGCCGCAATCTCAAGGCAATTGATATTCAAACCTTCTCTTCTCAAGCTGCCCAACACCTATCCAAACCCCCGAACACACCGACCCTTCCGTACATTACAACACTGTTTTAAGCCAACTGCTCGATGAGCACGCACCTCCCACTGGTGTTGTTCTGCCTGACAGGCCCTGCGCCCCATGGTATACTCACGACATACTGGTTGCAAAGCGCAAACGCCGACAACTTGAGCGAAAATGGCGAAAAACAAAAACTGAAATAAACAAACAGCTCTTTCACAAACAAATCAACAAAGTCAAAACCTTAATCCACTCAGCGAAGACAAACTATTTTTCTGCTCAAGTTCTCGATGCCACGTCCATGAAATCTCTTTTTTCCCTCACCTCAACTCTCCTTGGATCTGCAAAGGCTAGCCCTCTGCCTACTGTCCACAACCACTCTGAACTTCCTGCTATATTTTCTTCATTCTTCTCTGACAAAGTCCGCAACATCCGCTCCAAACTGGATCAGACTTCTTTCCGACCTGCACCTCCTGATCCCCAATTCACTGGCACTCCTCTTCTTGTCTTTCACCCAACAAGCGATAAAGAAATCAAGAACATTCTGAAAGAAATGACAATAAAATCATGCGATCTCGATCCTGTACCTGCTTCTCTTTTCATTCAGTGCATCCCACAGCTTATACCTACTATCACAAAAATAGTAAACTCATCTCTTATTTCTGGAAACTTTCCATCAGCTCTCAAAACTGCGATAGTCACACCTCTGCTCAAAAAGCACGACCTCGATCCTAACATCCTGAAGAACTATAGACCCGTCTCTAATCTGCCTTTTATCTCTAAAGTCCTTGAAAAAGTTGTTCTGAAACAACTCAATAGCCATCTTCTTTCCAATAATCTCTTTCCCCCTTTTCAGTCTGCCTATCGCGTCAACCACAGCACTGAAACCACCCTGGTTCATACTCTAAACATGCTTCTCCATGCTTCTGACTCAGGGAAAATCTCCCTTCTTACTCTTCTCGACTTATCTGCTGCCTTTGACACTATAGACCATTCAATTCTCCTCTCCCGTCTCCAGAACATGTTTGGCGTTAAAGGTACAGCCCTCAACTGGTTCACTTCATACCTCGCAGACCGAGTCCATACAGTTGCAGTAAACAAGATTCAATCAGCACCTGCCAAACTGGAATGTGGTGTCCCTCAGGGATCAGTTCTGGGCCCTCTTCTTTTTACCCTCTATACTGCTCCACTGTCACATATAATAGACCGTCATCATATCAATTATCACTTTTATGCTGATGACTCGCAGATTCAAAGCAGTGACACACCTGAAAATCTTCCTTCTCTCTTGACAAATATGACCAGCTGCCTTCAAGACATCCAACACTGGATGATACAAAACAAATTACAACTAAATGCAGATAAAACCGAAGCCATGCTTGTAGGCACCAAACACAAACTCTCCTCCATTCCAATAACTTCAATAGAATTCGGCAACACGTCAGTTCCGCTATCCACTTCTGTGAAGTATCTAGGAGTCGTAGTCGATAACACGCTCTCCATGCAAAAATTCATTACCCAAACCTGTCAGTCATGCTACTATCAACTACGGCGTATTAGCGCAATTCGAAAGTACCTGTCCACTGATGCAACTTCCAAACTTGTCACTTCTTTTATTCTCTCACGTCTGGACTATTGCAATTCTCTTTTGGCTGGTCTGCCAGCATCATCCATCCACTCCCTTCAACGCATACAAAACTCTGCAGCTCGTCTGGTCCTCAGAAAGAAAAAAATCTGAGCACATTACCCCTCTCTTGCAATCTCTTCATTGGCTGCCCGTACCACAGAGAGTAAACTACAAGATCAATACCCTCTGTTACAAATGTCTCCACAATACTGCACCCTCCTACCTCTGTGAATGTCTTCACTTGTACACACCTTCTCGCTCCCTCCGCTCGTCGGCAGATACTTTGTCCCTAAGAACACCCAGATTCAACCTATCTACCGTTGGCCGCCGCTCTTTCTCTGTTTCCGGTCCATCGATGTGGAACGACCTTCCTCTCTCCCTCCGACAAAAGCCTACTTATGACACTTTTAAATCCAACCTCAAGACACACTTATTTCAAACCTAAGTTTTTCTCCTTCCGCTTCCATCTCTTACCTGTCCCTGCCTTCAACATCCACCTGCCAAAGTGCATAACGTTTGTAGGTGTGTGTGCGTGCGCGCGCGTGCTGCGTGCGTGCGTGCGTGCGTGCGTGTGTGTGTGTGTGTGTGTGTGTGTGTGTGTGTGTGTGTGTGTGTGTGTGTGTGTGTACATTCGAATTTGTCAAAACTGTAAATAGTTGCTGATTGTGCGTCGTGTATGTTGAATGCAAGCGCTTTGATTTGTTTTTGCAAGATATAGCGCTATACAAATTCCATGTATTATTATTATTATTATTATTATTATTATTATTATTATTATTATTATATATATATAACACCACACACACACATAACACACACACAACACACACAACACACACACCACCACCACCACCACCACCACCACCACTACCACCACCACCACCACCACCCCCACCCACCCTCACCCATAACAATAGTAACACGCTCGGACGACTATATCAAACAAAGCTGAACAGTGATAGCGGTTGCACGACTAAGGCGGACATAAAAGCAGATAACAATGGTCAGTGTGTGACTGCGAATAACACTAACACACAGCACTGCTACTGACTGATGCAGCGACTGGGCTAGCCGTTAGGATGGAAAGAGAGACAAGCAGCAGCTCAGGCCAAAATGAGAGTGGTAGGCTATGGATAGGCCCGGTGACGCTCCACCACGAAATGAGTCGCTTAGCAACATAATCCACTTTTCCGCTAGGAGTCATTAAAGGCAGGTGGGGGTGAGGTTGTCGATTTTTTAGGTTTTGATTGATTATATAACTATAGTACTTATTCTACCTTGTAGTGAAATATCAAGGGAATAATTCTGTTTCCTTTTGTCTTTAAACGTGCTTTGAAAATAGCGAAGCCCTCATTCTGACCATCTATAAGGGTGCTAAA
>CM060317.1:14158096-14163096 GCA_030674155.1 Stramonita haemastoma
AAAAAGGAATACCTTCTCCTTCGAATACAGGACTACCTTCTCCTTCTCTTTCCCATACAGGAATACTTCTCTTTCCCATAAAGGAATACCTTCTTTTTCCCAATACAGGAATACCTTCTTTCTATACAGGAATACCTTCTTCCCATACAAGAATATCTTCTCCTTCGAATACAGGAATGCCTTCTCCTTCCCGTACAGAAATACCTTTTTCTTCCCATACAGGAATACCTTCTCCTTCCCATACAAGAATACCTTTTTCTTCCAAAACAGGAATACCTTCTCCTCCTTCCCATACAGGAATACCTTCTCCTCCTTCCCATACAGAATACCTTTTTCTTCCCATACAGGAATACCTTCTCCTCCCCATACAAGAATACCTTCTTCTTCCCATACAGGAATACCTTCTCCTTCTCATATAGGAATACCTTCTTCTTCCCATACAAGAATACCTTTTTCTTCCCAAAACAGGAATGCCTTATACTTCTTCTCTCCATACAGATTACTAGTTTGTAAGTTCTTGTGCTTTTATTGGGTTGAGGAGTTTGTGTTTGTGGTTGGGTATGGGGTTTTTTGTTTAGTCTGTTTTGTTTTGTTTTGTTTTGTTTTTGTTCTTTGTTTTGTTTTTGTTTGGTTCTTTTTTTTCTCTCTTTTTGTTGTTGTTGTTTGTTTTGTTGTTTTTTGTTTGTTTTTGCTTTTTTAGGGGTTTTGAGGGTGGGGGTTGGGGGTGAGGGGGTAGTGTTTCGTTTTCCCAAGGTGCTGCAGCCTACGAAATATTGTACTACATACACTGCACATCATTTGATGGGTGCTTAAGTTGAGTGGGTAGAATGTTTGACTTCCATCCTTTGGTTCAAAATGTCGTGGGTTTGAACCTCAGCTGCGGCGTCTGCTGAATGAAGGGGTGATTTTTTTTTATACGATCTCCCCGGGGGTTAACTTCAGGTACAAACATGCTTGTGCCTTCATTCTTTTTCGGATACAGGAAACAAAATATGTCCATTTAAGACTTTGTTTATGCTAGTGTTTGGTGGGTTACAAAAACATAAGCATACTCAGCATATAGTTATACGCTGTACCTTGAGAGGGGTGGGCTCCATTGGGTTAAACTTGCCTTAGAAACACTTGCCTGGAAAATCCAGTGCTATGTCCACATGATTCCTTAAGGATTTAAGGCGAAGACCAGAACAGAGCAGCACATTGTTTGCCCAGAAACTTTTTCCAGATGATATGGAACATTTTCTCTATGGGTTGCCCACTATTAGGCAACCAACCATCTCCTTGCCCTTTCGCACGAAACGCCCACAAATGGGCTACAGACCAAATGAGAACAGTGCGCGTGTGCAGGGAAAGAAGGGTTCTCTCCCTTAATGTAGGGATAGTGTTAACTAGGCTAGCAGCACAACCTAGTTCTCTGATAAAGCCGAGTGTGCATGCTTTATGTCTTGTTTTATTTTGTTCTATACCACTTTATGTCACAGCAGATTTCTCTGCATGAAATTCGGGCTGTTCTCCCGGGGAGAGCACGTCGCCACAAGTGCAGCGCCTACCCATTTTTTTTTCCTTCAGGGATGGTGTCTAAACACGACACCTGTGTGCATGCTTTTTTATGTTTCCCAAAAGGCAGAATGGGAGTAACGAGTGTGCAAGATGTTCTGCGTGTGTTTGTTCACGGGGTTTGGGTTTATAATCTCATCTGATGAGGGACTTTCAGGGGAGTAGAGTCAGTACTGGTGTTAACTCCGGGGGGGGGGGGGCAGGGGGGGGAGAGTGGAGGAGGGGGTAATCCCCTCGAACCGTCTCGGGGGTGGCTCGAACCGAACCTGGGCCATTAAATCGAGAGAAAATGCTTTGGGCACTAGGTTTCTCTCCCACCACCCCCAACCACCCACTCTTGTCTCTTTCACACCAGACTGAACAATACACAGAGGAATCAAGTTCACACTTACCTTTAAAAGAAAATAGGCGGAGATTTTTTTCCTGGAATAAGCAGACAGACCATCCAGAGGAGAAAAATGGAAACAAAGATACAACAATCGATGAAATGTTGGTATTGTACACGAACAATAAAAACAAAAATATTTAGAAAAGTTGAACGTAGCACTGAGACATAATTATGTAGACATGAGTGTATATAAGAAAACAGATCACGTCATGACTTCTTGGAGCACTTCTTAGGTCACAGACACATCACACTGTCAATTTCAAGATGGGCAAAAAAAAAAGTGTGAAACTAGCACGGTTAGCTGATTTCAAAGTTTAATGTCGGAAAACTTTTTATTTTATTTTTTTAAAACATCTATAAAAACACAATGATGAACTTTATGAAGTCACAGTTTGTTAGTTTCAAGCAGGTCAAAAGTAGACTTTTTCAAAGCTTTAGTATGTCAATTTCAAGCTGAGAAAATAACCATATTGTCAAAAATCACAACTAATCAATTTTTCAGACTAACTCAATAGTCACACCAAAACAAAATGACAGTTTTTAAAAATCACACGTTTGGTAATTTTCAAACTAAACACTAAAAAAAAAACCACTGAAACTAACCAACGTTGTGAATCTTTTCATTCCAGACCACTTAAAAAAATGACCAAAAAATTCTATATGCAAACAACAAGAACAGGGAGAGAAATGATTCAAAGGTGGAGGGAGAGTGTTTCTTCTTTATTGTCCACTGTTACCACCACCCTCACCACTATCACTACCACCACCACCACCACCACGGCCACCACCGTCCTCTGAAACCACAATTAGTTAGAGAAGGCGCTAATGAAAACCCTGTTGGCACAAATCAGCCCCTCAGCTTGTGTCAGAATGGCAAGTCCAGTGACTGGCGTACGTACGCACAGACAGACATAGCCTAGCCTAGGCTACATACATGTATGCACTGCCTAACTTTGGGGTTAGGCCTAGTCTACCAACCAGTGAGAGAGGCTTAGGGCGCGCCCGCCATCTGTGTGGCGGTTATGTCTCGCGCTGTTTGATTGGTCGGCTGGCTGTGTCCGCGTTTACTGTTGGCTGTGTGTGTGGATTTTGTGTGTGTGTGTGTGTTTTGTTTGTTTGTGTTCTAACGCGTGTTTCTCCTTTCTTCTGCAGTTGATGATCATATAGATATAGACATAGATATAGATATATAATTAGCGTGTTACTTGTTAAAACATTGTAAACAAAGTAACAGTTAACCAATGCCATCATTGGAGAACGAGCTGCCAGAGACCCCAGCTTCTCTAGGGGCCAGCATATTGCGGGCGGTTCCCATCTCTTCTCCATCACTGCTTTACCTTCCAGTCCCTAGAGAGGGCAGGTACCTATTTACAGCTGGGTGAACTGGAAAGCAGGACATTCACAAACTGTCTTACGCTTTGCAGACAACATCGACGGCCAAGCTGGAAAAGTGCAAGAGAAGTCAATTTGGACAATCCCCTTGAGGAAGCTTCTTCGGCCTTTGACATGCAGCCCAGCACAGAGAAAACCCTGTTGATAATTAATGGTGCCAAGTGGCATCACCACTGACATCATCATAGACAGACAAGAAAACTGGGATCGTCCACAGCTTTAATATCTGGGAGCTATATAGTATCGGTGAAGGATCAAAACCTGAAATTCTCTCCAGGATAGCCCAGACCACAGCTGCAATGACCAAACTGAAAGTCCTCTGGAACAACAAGAACATCGCCATCAGCTTCAAAATCAGACTGATGTGTTCCTTGGTCATGTCCATATTTTTGTACGCATGTAAAACGTGGAAACAGCAGACATTGAAAGAAGCATACAGGCAATGGAGATGAGATGCTTTTGTAAACTTCTTGATGTCTCATTCAGAGGTCACATAATAACGAAGAGGACCATATGAAGAGCTCCTGACTGGAGTGGGGACAAAAACGCAAACTGAAGTAGTAGGGGCACGTCTCGCGAACATCTGGACTGGCAAGACTGTCCTACAGGGAACAGTACAAGGAGGAAGACGGAGAGGCAGACAGAGGAAAAAACGATGGGAAGACTACATCAGAGAGTGACTTGACCTCAAGTGGAACGACTTGCTACGAATCTGAAAACTGCAAGAAGTGGAGGAAGCTGACTGCAAAATCTCCAGTGGTGTCTGAACTGGGGGATTATACTGAAGCCAAGGCATTCAAACGGTCACTCATTTACGAAGTAACCACGTTCAACACAGTTTAACGTCAGCTTGGGATAGCATGTGCCCTGACCACTGAGCTACCCTGTCCCCTAACACATCATATACCTATTTTGAATGCGTCTTTGCCGTCGGCAATATTCACTAGACTACTAGTCCCTGTTGATTTTTTTTTTAATCGTTGCCACTCAGCCCTCCCCCCTCTCTGTGTCTCTCTTGTGTTCTCTGTCTCTCTGTGTCCTCTCTGTCTCTCTGTCTCTGTATGTGTCTCTCTCTGTCTGTCTCTGTCTCTCTCGTGTCTCTCTCTCTCTGTCTCTGTCTGTGTCTTCTCTCTCTCTCTCTGACTCTGCTCTGTTCTCTCTCTCTATCTGTCTCTTTCTCTCTGTCTCTCTGTCTCTCTGTCTCTCTGTCTCTCTGTCTCTGTCTGTCTCTGTCTCTGTCTCTTCTCTTCTCTCTCTCTCTCTCTCTCTCTCTCTCTCTCTCTCTCTCTCTCTCTCTCTCTCTCTCTCTCTCCATCCACCTTCCCATTTTCCGCCTAAAAATCTAGGAATAAGCCTGCTTATCCTCATGATTGATCAAATGTGGCAGAGTGGTATAGATTTTCCCCTAAACAGTGATATTTTCTTCAAGCACTGACACTCAATCATCGATTAAGGTCAGGTTTTATTCCGGCAAGGAGCGAATGGTCACCTTAGTTATTGATATTTTAGGGGACTGGATATATTTTTTCACTGTAAACTTGTCATCAGATAGCCTTTAGCTTTCACTTACGAGCCGCTCTCGTGTATAAGTCATACAAACACACGTGCACATACATGCACGTACATACGTAGGTACATACAGCGTGCATGCATGCGCGCGCGACAC
>CM060317.1:14165596-14183096 GCA_030674155.1 Stramonita haemastoma
TCTCTCTGCCTGCCTGCCAACCTGTCTGCCTGCTTGCCTTCCAACCTGTCTGTCTGTCTGCCTGCCAATCTGTCTGCCTGTCTGTCTGTCTGTCTGTCTGTCTGGATTCAGCCAGATGATGGAGTACAGAGCTAATGACAGACCGTCAGAAAGCTAGCTAGCCTGTACCAGGAAGCTGGAAGTGACTACTAGACTCTCCAATGCCGGCAGAATTCTGCTCTGCAGAATACGGGTAGTACCTCACCATTATTACTCTGACTTCTTTCAATATCCTGAGGGCACTCAGTGTAGACTTTCGTTTACTGATTTCTTTGTCTGCGAGAATTGTTGTCCAGGAGAGATCTGTATTTGATATTTGCACCTAAGTGCGTGTACTCATCTTCTTCTTTATCCTTCATCTTTCAGCCATCATTGGATGTGTTAGATAAACTTGATAGAAGGAGGGTGGCAGTGTGGGTAAGACGTTCGTTCGCCTGCCAACAAGTAAACTGTGAGGTTCTGGGTTCGATTCCTAACCTTACCCTTTCTTTCCACTTTGACGAAAAAATTTAACTGAATGTCAAAGTCCTTCGAATGAGTCTAAAAACCGAGCCCCGTGGGACACACCAGAAGCATCTTGCGACACATGTTAAAAAACTGTTCCGCCTTTTGAAAGAGTAGGCGATGATGTGCCAGTAGGAACGAATGAAAACAAAAGACAATGCATGCACAAAAGTGTCGTGCTTAGACACCATCCCGGAGTCAGAATACGGCTACCAAATGGTGTTGAGGGGGGGGACGGTCACATATGCAAAACCTTCACCAATGGTCAACCGTAAAGCTTGGTTGAAGAAAACAAGAGAGAAAAAAACACGCTTAATGATGAAGGATAGTGGTGGGTGGCATCTTTCTCGCATGTGGGGATCATGGACAGATTTTTACAGTTTTTACAAGCCCTCTGATGACTGAAGGGTTCCGTGTACTTAACTGTTCGAAGAACAGATCATTTTTGTCATGTCTTTAGAATAAGATTGAAAAGATGCAAACAGTAGTACTGTGTTTTCTTATCCTTTGTTTGCTTTGGTCAATGTTTTTGCTTAAGATTTATGTGGGAATATTGTGAGTGCGTTGGTGTTTGTGTTGTTGTTGTTTTATGTGGAAAGGTATTTCTTTAACAAAGTGAGACATCATTCAAGTCATATGTGGTGTTTGTGCTTGACTGTATATTCATATGACAAGTGATCTTATAAATTTCTCTTTCTAACCTGTAAAACCACAAGTATAATCCAAAGCACACCCACGCACACAGACAAAAATAGAAAAACACAGACACAGACTTACACACACACCCCGCGTGCGTCTAGAATCCAGACGATTCAACTTGCAACCTAAGTCAGGCAGCAACCCATGCACAACCACTGCACAACCACATGAGGTAGCTGCCCCCATGATCATAACCATAGGACAAAAAAAGACTCTAACTATGTACTCTAGCTGGGTCAACACTCTTTTCATCTTCCTCCCTTTATTTATGCCTGTCTAAGATTCACAGATGTAAGAATAAACTTAATTCACGAGGGAAGAAAGGACACTTCGAGCCTACACATCAAAGTAGGATGTTAAATCACTCCTCTTTGTACCTAAGGTGACCGAGACCCGAACCCTTAACCTGTAGGGCTAACACCTTTACCGCTCTCTTAATCACGGTAAGTGTACACGCCAAAGAGAACAGATTCTCATTTCTGTTTGATCAGGAAACAGGAAGAAAGGAAGCAGAACATCCGGCCACGATCCATCATGAAAGTCTCCTGTACAGGAGAGTTACCCCCTCTTTTTCAATTATTTCCGCCGATTGTCTGATCTTGCTCTGTTGCAGACGATTTGTGTCTTTTCCCCTTTTGCTGCACGTATTGTGTTTAGACTGCTGGGAAATAGCTGCCTCTGAGAATAGATCTGGATCGGTCGCTTACAGAGATGCTGTTTGCCGGACTGTTTGTTTTCATCTTATCTTCTTTCCTTTTTTCTGTTTTGTATTGTTCTTTGTTTTGTTTTTATTGTTGTTTGTTGTTCTTGCTATTATCTTTTCTTTTGAATCTATTTGCAGTCAATGTATTTCTTATTTTTTTGTTTGTTGTTCTTTGTTCATTTGTGTTGTGCTATTATTTTTCCTTTTGAATCATTATTCTCTGTTTGTATTGTTCTTTGTTCTTTTGTTGTTGTTGCATATTATTCTTTCTTTTGAAAATCAGTATTCATCATTGCCAGAAGTATTTTTCTTTCCTTCTTCTGTTTGTATTGTTCTTTGGGTGGGTGGGTGGGGGGGTTTGTTGTTGCTGTATTATTGTCCTTTCCTTTTGAAATCAGTATTCGTTACTGCCAGATGTAGTAGCTGTTGTTGCTGCTACCAATGTTGCTGCTGCTGTACCTCATCATCCTCTGCAGCTTAGGATGAAAATTATAAAGATGACGACCCCCCAAGTCAAAATACGGATACCTTAATGATGGGCTAAAACGGTCGCATATACAAAAATCTCACCATTGATGAAGCTTGGACCTCTGACAAAGAAACGAAAAGAAGATAATTCGAAAAATAAAATGACAATTCCTGAAATTGCTATATGGTACCTTCATGCTGGTCAAAACAGTCCAAAAACCACAGCATGGGTGAACCTCAAAGCTCTTCCCAAGGAATGATGATGATGATGATGATGAGATGATGATGATGATGATGAGATGATGATGATGATGATGATGATGATGATGATGATGATGAATGATGAGATGATGGTGATGTGTGGTGGTGGTGGTGGTGGTGGTGGTGGTGGTGTGTGGTGGTGTGGTGGTGGTGGTGCTGCTGCTGCTGCTGCTGCTGCTGCTGCTGCTGCTGCTGCTGCTGCTGATGATGAATGATGATGATGATGGATGAGAGATGGTGATGATGGTGATGGTGATGATGGTGATGATGGTGATGATGGTGTGAGGTGATGATGGTGGTGGTGGTGGTGGTGGTGTGGTGGTGGTGGTGGTGGTGGTGTGTGGTGGTGGTGGGTGATGGGATGGGGTGATGGTGGTGATGGTGATGATGATGATGATGATGATGATGATGATGATGATGATGATGATGATGATGATGATGAGATGATGATGATGATGATGATGATGAGATGATAGATGGAATTTATATAGCGCTATATTTTGTAAAACCTTCTATCAATCTTAAAGAAGCGTAAATGAAATGGTACGGGCATGTCACAAGATCAAATGGACTTGCAAAAACAATACTGCAAGGCACCGTCCAAGGAGGAAGAAAAAGAGACAGACCAAGGAAGAGATGGGAGGACAACATCAGCAAATGGACAGATCTTGAACTCAACAAATTTTTAGAAGGCCAGATCAGATAGAGGAATGAAGAAAACTGGTTTTCAAGTCGTCAGGGGTGCCACCACGGTCAACAGATTAAGGGATAGATAGATAGATACTTTGTAAAAGCAAATGAATGCACTTGGATTCAACCTTTTCTTGCACATACAACCTTAACCACTAACAATTCGGAATGAGATAGAATATATAAGGAATGAGAAAAAAAAAGAAAAAAGAGGACATTGCTGCCCCCAACTGTTATGATCACGATGATGATGATGAAAATAGGAGTGATGATGGCAATGTCCATGACCATGACAATGATGACGATAAGAAAGAAGACGGGGAAGGCGAAGATGAGGGTGATGATGATGATATTTTCATTAAATGAACTCTTTCTGTTGCGGACTATTCCGTTTCTTGCCCAACTTGATGTACAACAGAAAACTATTTCATTGGGTTTTTTTAAAAACAAATTTCCAAAAAATTGAAATATGTCAATTTATCTCTATCTTTATTCATCTTTTGAATTTTCTTATTTTTTGAATTCTTTACTTACACATGTTTATCAAATACAAGAACAGAACACGGTTTATTCTCAAGGTGTTTTAAAACCCCTTAAGCCAGAACCCAACATGTTCATATATATATATATAATATATATATATATATATATATATATATATATATATATATATATATATATATATATATATATATATGTTTGTGTGTGTGTGTGTGTGTGTGTGTGTGTTGTGTGTGTATGTATATATACGCACGCACATACACATACACACACACACTCATGCACACACAAACACACACACACACAACACACACACACACACACACAACACACCCCACCATCCTCACACACACACACACACACACACACTACACACCCCTCACCACTCTCACTCCTACATCACACCACACTCACACACACACACACACACACACACACACACACACACACACACACACACACACACACACACACACACACACACACACACACACACACACAACACACACACACACACACACAAACACACACACCACACACACACACACCCACACACACACACACACACCACCAATACCATCATACTTGCAAAGTAGTGTGATTTGTTGTTTGTTGCTGTTGGACACACACGACACAATCAATACTTGCAAAGTGGACATGTTTTATTGTTGTTGAGACTGTTTTGTGCTTTGCTGTTATGAATGCAGGTGTGCTTATTGCAACAGTGCAAGGTTTTTTGTTATGTTTCTTTCTTATTTGATTTCTGCTGTCTATTCTGTTATTCTTTATTGTTGTATTTTTCGTCCCAATGTGGACCCACTGGCTTCGTAAATTTGAAGAAATTGTTTTTCCTTTTGTTATTTGCCCCCCCCCCCCCCCCCCCCCCCCCCCCCCCCCAACACAACAGATATGCACACATATATGTATATGTATATATGTATGTTTGATATTATGTAATGTATGTATGTATGTATGTATGTATGTATGTATGTATGTATGTATGTATGTATGTATGTATGTATGTATGTATGTATGTATGTATGTATGTATGTATGTATGTATGTATGTATGTATGTATGTATGTATGTATGTATGTATGTACGTACGTAGTACGTAGTACGTAGTAGTATGAGTAGTAGTACGTAGTAGTAGTATGTATGTATGTATGTATGTATATATATATATATTTTATAGTATTTATATTATATAACATATATATACATTATATATATATATATAATATATAATATATATATATATATTATGTACACACAATATATATATGATATATATAAACAAACGTACACACGCACGCGCATGCACTTACACACACATGCACGTACACACACATGCACGCATGCGGGCGCACGCACGCACACACAGACACACACACTGACACACACATATGTATATATATATTTATATTTTTATATATAAACAAACGCACACACACACGCACCACACTCACTCACACACACACACACACACACACACACACCGCGCAGCCGCGCGCGCGCACACACACACACACACACACACACACACACACACACACACACACACACACACACACACAGAAGGCAGTGTACAAGTCCCCTAACAATAAACCACTGTCCATAAAACCTACATAAACAATCAGGGTACAAAACAGCCCTGACACCTCACTCCTGAGAGACCATGTATACCTCTGCCAGAGAGAGATGTCTGATCGATTCATATTTTATACAATACTCTTTTTTGGGCCAGCAAAAGAAAGTCATAACAACTTTGTGCAGAGAATGTGTATATTATTATTATGATTATTATAGCCTTGCTGATATAGTAGCTATCTGTAGAAATTTGAAATGATGTGTTGAGTGCGTTTGGTTGCAAACATGTCTCTTATCAGTGATGACTCTCTCTCTATCTCTGTCTCTGTCTCTGTCTCACTCACTCACTCTCTCCTCTCTCTCTCTTTTTTCAATATATGTATATATATATATATATATATATATATATATATATATATATATATATATATATATATATATATATATATATATATAATATATAATATATATATATAATATTAATAATATATATATATATTTATATATATATATATATATATATATATATATATATATAATAATAATATATATATATATATATGCTGAATGAATCTAGCCTGAGGAAGCCTGAGTATAGAAGCGACAATTTTCTGATGTTTCGAATAAAAGAAGAGATGAAGTTGAGCACCGTTGTGTTGTTATCATATACATATACATGTATACATATGTATCTTCTCTGTATTCCTTCACAGGTGGAATGTGTAGTACTTGGTCCCTGGTCTTCTCCTGTAGCTTGTAATCATTTTGCCAGAGGTCTGTCTGCCCCACTGGCCTCAGCTGACACATTCCGACCTCAGAGCAGCTCATTGTTTTGTACAGGATCCTCTATGCTGGGTATGCTCGAGTTTCCATAACCCGCCGATTATTGTGCTTGAATTGGATATCACTCTCGTGGATGAATCAATGAATTGGTGAAGATTGTATGAGCTCATAATTTGGATCCATTGGTTGTGTACTTTTGCTAGGTCAATATTAAAATGATCCAGTAAGATTATTTCCCTACACTCTAATAGGACTACGCTCATTATGGAGTCAAATTTGTCTGTCCAAAGAGAGACAGACAGACAGACAGACAGTCAGAGACAGAAAGAGACAGGGATAGAGACAGAGCGAAGGAGAACAGACATAGAGGGAGACAGAGACAGAGACACAGAGAGGAGGGAGAGGAGACAGACGGACAGATAAAACAGAGACAGAGACAGACAGACAGACAGACAGACAAAAGACAGACAGACAACGTGTTTGTGTTTACAAGGAAACAAGGTTGTCTAGGTTTCGTGTGTGTTAGTTGTGGCGCCCAGACAGGAGAAGGATGGAGAAGTGATGAAATACTGATTAAGTTCATTTGCTATGTTTGGCCCATGTCCAAAGCCGAGAGAGTTATTGATGTAAGCTAAGTGCCAAGACCCACGTTAAAATGGCCTTCATGTTTTGAAATGGTATGCCAAGCAGGAAGGTAGCATGGCAGGACGGTTACGATTTTCACCCACCTGCCTAACAAGTAAACCATGAGGCTCTGGGTTCGATTCCCAGCCTTGTCCTTTGTTCCCAGTTTGAAAAAAAAAATCGAACTGGAAGTCAAGGTTCTTGGAATGAGACTATAAACCAAGGCCCCTGTGTACAAATACAAGCGGAACATTTTGTGCCGCGCAGCCGCACGCACGCACACACACACACACCACACACCAAAACACACACACACATGATTTTAGACTGCTCCCTGCTACCTCAAATATATTATATATATATAATTTTATATAGATATATATATATATATTATATATATATATATATATATATATATATATATATATATATATATATATATATATATACATACATATCAACTGCAATACTAACATTCTTAAAATCAAAGTCTTAACTAAAAATAAAAAATTTAAAAAAATAAAAACAACAGCAATTCCAGAACCGCTCACACGCAGTATTCTTGCCTCAACAATTCCTGGCAGTAAAACCTTATACCTATCCATATCCCCACTCTCTTCTAAAAAAAAAAAAAAAAAAAAAAAAAAAGATTCCTATCACAACAACCCTAGTATAGTCTCACAAACTAGTAGTCCCTCACAATACAGTCTACAGTAACTAGATCCTCCCCTACATGCCACAACAATGAAAACGATGAAGAAATACTGGGTAGAGGCAGAAGAAAGGTGATCTTTGACGGATGAACAGATGGAAGTCTACCATAGGGGAGGGGGGGAGGGGAGTCAAGGAGAATGAGAGAACGGGCGTGTTATGGAAGAAGACGTAGATGATAGTAAATCTGTCTGAGAAGGGAATTAGACAAGGGTCGGAGACACGGTCAGTCTGGTTGAAAGACGAGCAGGCAGGTGACAGGAAAGCATGCTGGGCTGGGTTTTTTTGTTGTTTGTGTGGGGCTGTTTGGTTGTTGTTGTTTTTTTTTTATCTCTCAGGTGTGTGTACCTTTAGAAGACAAAGGTAAGGCAGTTCAAGGTAAAGTAAGGCGAAGAGAGGTAAGGAAAGATGAGACGAGGTAACATAAAGTGAGGAAAGGTGAGGTAAGGTATGGTAACGCATGGTAAGGAAAAGTAAGGTAAGGCAAGAAGAAACAGACAGGAAAGGCAAAACAAAGGAAGGAAAGACAAGGCAAGGTGAGGCAAGATAAGGCAAGACAAGGCATGGCAAAGCAAGGCAAGGCATGGCAAGCCACGATAAGGCAAGGCATGGCATGGCAAGGTAAAGCAAGGCATGGCAAGGTAAGGCAAGGCATGGCAAGGTAAGGCAAGGCATGGCAAGCCACGATAAGGCAAGGTAAGGCATGGCAAGGTAAGGCAGGGCAAGGCATGGCAAGCCACGATAAGGCAAGGTAAGGCATGGCAAGGTAAGGCATGGCAAGGCAAGGCATGGCAAGGTAAGGCAAGGCAAGACATGGCTAGCCACGATAAGGCAAGGCAAGGCAAGGCATGGCAAGGTAAGGCAAGGCAAGGCATGGCTAGCCACGATAAGGCAAGGCAAGGCAAGGCAAGGAATTTATTTATTTATTTATTTATTTATTTATTTATTTATTTTTTATATCGAGGATAACAGAATAAGCAATCATGTGCTTTTTTTCATCCGGTCCCCGTGTGCATGCAGTTTTGTAAATATTGTCATCTGTTCCCACCGGCACACGATGGCCTACACTTACGAAAAGCGGAACAGGATTTAACGTGTGCGCAAGATGTTCTGCGTGCGTTCGCACACGGGGCCTCGGTTTAAAGTCTCATCCGAAGGACTTTTGGGATGGCAAGGTAAGGCAAGGCAAGGCTAGGAAAAGAAACACACAACGTTAATTTCAAAAGTCTCTTACCTAAAAGAAAGTTTTACATATTCCACGTAACTACCTCAAAGCACAAGACATAATCTCTGACCTTCTAGGGGAAAAATTAACCAACAATCTTTAAATTTTTCTGTAAGTCAATACGGTTAGGATATCAACATGGAAACAACAACTTATGTGACACAAACACAAGAACGATAACAGAGATAAACCGAAAAAAAAAGCATTTTTAACTAGTCCTCTTGTTTTGCAAAGCCCAAATGCGTTTAGTAGTGGCATTTTAAAAAATGCAAAAAGAGAGGAATTGGCTGGTTACTCTATTTTTTCTAAAGGTTACCTGGTACAAAATCATGAAAGAAAAAAAAAATCTCCATTCCAGAAACAAAGAAAATACAGTGATGTTTTTGTTCCTGTTAGTTCCAGCCCACTCTGCGATTCTTGTCAGCTACACATGGTGTGTGTGTGTGTGTGTGTGTGTGTGTGTCTGCTCCGGTAAGACTAACACTTTTTTTTTTAACATGATTCTTTCCGAGGTGTACAAGGTATCATCCTTCGTGTAAGCACGCACGCGCACATGCATGCACGCAGGCGCACACATACACATATACACAAACATTTATGCGTTCCTGGGTGCATGTGTGTAAAACTGTGAGTACTTGCATGCGTGTGTACATGCATGCGTGCGTGTGTGCATGTTTATATGTGTATGTTTGTGTGTGTGTGTTTGTGTGTGTGTTCTCTCTCTCTCTCTCTCTCTCTCTCTCTCTCTCTCTCTCTCTCTCTCTCTCTCTCTCTCTCTCTCTCTCTCTCTCTCTCTCTCTCCCTCTCCTCTCCTCTCTCTCTCTCTCTCTCTCTCTCTCTCTCTCTTCTCTCTCTCTCTCTCTCTCTCTTATATGTTATAAAGTGTCAGCCTATATATATTCATTTATTTATTTATTTAGTCATGATTTCGGAATATACATATTCAAAAGTGTTCTGTGTTCTGTAAACGCCAAAGTATTCTGGCAAAGCCGTATCAAGGTTTACAAAAGTTATATTTCTTTTTTCGTTTTTTTCATCTTTCCATTTTTGCCCCTGAAAGTGTATTGTGGTCCAAGGCCGATGTACATTAAACAATTTCAGTGTTCAGTGTTTCTCTCTCTCTCTCTCTCTCTCTCTCTCTCTCTCTCTCTCTCTCTCTCTCTCTCTCTCTCTCTCTCTCTCTCTCTCTCTCTCTCTCTCTCTCTCTCTCTCTCTCTCTCTCTCTCTCTCTCTCTCTCTTCCTTTTACATAGAGACAGAGAGACAGAGATAGACAGATAGAGAGAGACAGAGAGCGTTTATTAACTGATCAGACTACTGACTAAAAGAAAGTGGATATCAAAAAACAAAGTTTCCCGTAGCAGACATGATTTTGACACAGACGATGCTTTTAGTATAGAAATGTATCTTCCTGTGTTTTATCAAGCAAAGTTAAGTTAGCATACATCTATTAACTCTTAAGCATATCTTATCTTATGGTAACAAGAGAGCTGTCCCTGTCAAATGTATGTAGATAAAGCCACTCTCAAAGTCAAACGATTTAACACGGATACATGGGGGGGGGGATATTGGATTTTTTCTCGGGGGAGGGGGGGGGGTAAATTAGTGGCGCTGCTCTTGTGGCGACATGTTCTCCCCAGGAAGAACAGCCCGAATTTCGCGCAGAGAAATCATCTAAGAATGAAAGTAGTATGCAACACAATGCAATACAATACGACACAGTACAATACAATGCAATACTGGACAACGCAATGCAAGACAAGACAATGCAATACAATACAATGCAATGCAATGCAATACAATACAGCACACAATACAAAGTAGCACAATGCCATACAGTTGAATACAATACAATTACAATGGAATCTCAGTGTGCATCATCTTGTCCTATAGAGATTATTATTTTACCCTCCACGGCTAGAGCACCGAGATTAATCAATGGTGGAGATGTTTGTGTATGCAACCTTTTCTTGCCAACTACTAAGGCAGCCGCACCAGAAGAAAATACAAGAAATAAACAAGCTGTTCCTGCGTATCGTGGGCAGGTGGGTAGGCAGGCCTGTTAGGAATGTCTGGAATGACTGACCCCCTCCTCTTGTGGAACCTTCCTGAACAACTATAGGGGAGACACACAAATCCAGATTCTATTCCGATGAACATGATGTAAGAGAGGTGTATGTGTGTGAGCTGAATAAGATTGCTTCTTGTTCATGGAGAAATATATCTATGACAAAAACAGGAAAGACAGCTCGCGAACCATACCCATGCCCATACGCGCGCACGTGTTGTGTGTGTCTGCGCGCGCGCGCGCAGACCACACACACACACACACACACACACACACACACACACACACACACACACACACACAGATATATATATGTGTGTGTGTGTATATATACACACATGCGCGCGCAAGAGCACACACACACACACACACACACAAACACACACACACACACACACACACACACACACACACACACACACACACACACACACACACACACACACACACACACATACACACACACGTGCACATTGTGTAAGTATTAATTGCAATTTTCAACCATAGGTTACTTGTAGTATGCTATAGTTGCTATGATTCAGTACACTGATGTTCCTTTTCAGATTTGAAAAGCCATTGTGGCTGCAAAGATTTGCTAAACGGTCGTTTAACAGCCTTCCATCCTTAACCACAAGTCCTTCGGATGAGACTGTAAACCGAGGCCCCGTGTGCGAACGCACGCAGAACTTCTTGCGCACACGTTAAATCCTGTTCCGCTTTTCGTAAGAGTAGGCCATTGTGTGCCGGTGGGAACAGGTGACAGTATTTAGACAACTGCATACACACGGGGACTGGATGAAAAAAGCACATGAGTGCTTATCCCATTATCCTCAATATAAAAGAATAGAAAAAAAAAATAAAAATTTAAAAAATAGAAAATAAAAAACCACCACCCATCCCCCCCACATCAGGGCTCCCTACACCTCCTCCTTCGCCTACTTACCCCCAGCCCACTTACTCTCACCCCGTTCTTTATCTCATAATGCAAGCTGACGCTAGATAAAACACACCACAAGCGCACGTGTCGCAATGAGTCCATAGGGAAAAAGATTAGGAAGTGGGCATCTAGAGAATTGCACTGGGTTAAACTGCAAAGTTGAAAACGAAAAAGCAAACCAACATTTTTTTTGTTAACAGCTACCTTTACAGAAAAAAAACCATTTAGCACGAGATAGCCTGGTGGTTAGAGTGATGCGCTAGTGATCTGCTGCCCCGGGTTCGAATCTCGTTCAAAAGGATTTTTCCTGTGGATTGACATCAGTGCCGACTCCATTCCCCCCAAAAGTCTTTTGGATGAGACTATAAACCGATGTTCCGTGTGCGAACACACGCAAAACATCTTGTGCACATGTTAAACCCGTTCCGCTTTCGGAAGAGTAGCCATTGTGTGCCGGTGGGAATAGATAACAAAATTTGCAAAACTGCAAACACACGGAGAACTGGATGTAATAAGCACAAGAGTGCTTTATTCCATTATCCTCAAAATTAAAGAAAGAAAGAAGAAAGAAAGAAAGAAAAAGAAAGAAAGAAAGAAGAAAGAAAGTAAAGAAAGAAAGAAAGAAAGAAAGAAAGAAAGATTAATGAATATGCTTTCTTCGACGCGACAGCATTTTGGATCGGAAAGCCCCTTAATTTGGTGTTGATTTTTTTTTACTGCACAGAGCAAGTAAAGATGAATCACTCCGTAACTAAATGTTCTCCGTGTTGAATATATGGGGGACGAAGAGGCAGACATAAAAAACAAAACGATGGGATGACAACATCAGAGGGTGGACCGGCTTTGAGTGGAACGACACACTTGTATTGTATTGTATTGTATTGTATTGTATTGTATTGTATTGTATTGTATTGTATTGTATTGTATTGTATTGTATACCACTTTAAGTCACGGCAGATTTCTCTACAAGAAATTTGGGCTGCTCTCCAACGGGGAAAGCGTGTCGCCACAAGAGTAGATCCACCCATTATTTTTTTTTTTTTTCCTGTCCACAACTGTATTTGTTTCCCTATCAGTGTGGCTTTTTCTACAGAATTTTGCCAGGGACAACCCTCTTGTTGCTGTGGGTTCGTTTACGTGCGCTAAAAGTGTGTAACACCGGGACCTGGATTTATCGTCTCATCCGAAAGTCTAGCACCCAGACCACCACTCACAGTCTAATGGATGAGGGAAAAGTTTTGGGCCCAAACAGAGAGCATACCAACACACACTTGAATCTGGACTTTTCGCTTTCTAGGCAGTTACGCTACCTCTAGACCCCCGATCCATCACCATTGTCGAAAGCTGAGAACTCTGTAGTATGGAGGAAGCTGGTTGCAAAATCTTCAGTTGTTTCCCAACTGTTAGCCAGGCTATGGGATAGGTAACCGTTAATATTGGGATGGTCTTCATTGTTCTTCAATTTTATCTCCACCGTTCATGATGATGTTCACCGTTCACCGTTCACGCGCGCGCGCGCGTGTGTGTGTGTGTGGTGTGTATGTGGTGTGGTTTGGGTGTGTGGTGTGGTTGGTGTGGTGTGGTGTGTGTGTGTGTGTGGTGTGGTGTTGTGTGTGGTGTGGTGTGTGTGTGTGTGTGTGTGTGTGTGTGTGTGTGTGGTGTGTGTGTGGGTGGTGTGGTGTGTGTGTGTGTGTGTGTGTGTGTGTGTGTGTGTGTGGTGGTGTTGTGTGTGTGTGTGTGTGTGTGTGTGTGTTGTGTGTGGTGTGTGTGTGTGTTCTGGTGTCTGGGTGTCTGAGTGTCTGGGTGTCTGGTGTGTATTTCAAGCCCACAAAAGATAAAGAGAGAAACAAACAGACACACTGAGAGACGACCATAGTCAGACAGAAAGAAGACAAACTAGCACACACTTGGGGGATGATGTCTAAACATGGCACTAGTGCCAAGAAGCTTTAATTTCTATATTCGTCGCTAACAGTTTGCAATATCCTAGCCTTCTTTGAAATAGTAAATGAGATTTTACAGGCGTACCAGACTATCTTTCCATGTGTTCACATACACAGGGACTTTGGTAGGAAATCTGAGCCGAAAGACTGAAAAAGACCTGGAATCTACTTTACTGTCGGCCCCAGAGAGGAAATCCCAGGCTGCAAACAAAGATGTAGGCACAAAGCATACATTGAGCAGCAAGTTGGTTTTCTACCTCTCACTCAAATCAATTACAGATGGCGCTATGGGGGAAGTGAATGTGTTTTTTTTCTTGCCACGCAGTAAATGGAGACTTAACAGAGCGGTGAACTAAAAATATGTCTTTATCATATTGGGCAAACACTTGGCAATTTTTTTTTAAAAAACCAATGTTGCCTTTTACATCACAAAAACCAAACACAGTTTATTCAGTCGGTTCTGGGAACTTTAATCAACTAATTTTCTGTCTTGTGAGATGTAATAATAATAATAATAATAATATTAATAATAATAATAATAATAATAATAATAATAATAATTATTATATATTATTATTATTATATATAATTATTATTATTATTATTATTAATATTATAATTATAATTATAATAACAATAACAACAACACAACAATAATAATAATAATAATAATAATAATAATAATAATAATAAATAATAATAATAATAATAATAATAATAATACATGGAATTTATATAGCGCTATGATGACAAATGAAAAGATTTGTTTAAAAACCGACTTTTTTTTTTCTTTTTTGGTAGCGGTATGATTCTTTGCGTCTAAGAATTCGCCAACAAAACTACAAATTACGTTGCATAAACACCAGTATACTAAGAAAACCCCATGTGACAAGCACTGGCAGCTTTTACAAATCTGTCATTAAAACACTAAACAAAGGAATATACTTCCTATACAACCACAAAGCTATAATCGACAGAGCAAAAAAAAAAAGATACCGAATAAAACAAATTCTTTCATTCCTCTTTTTTTCCTACTCGAAATAATCGAGGATTGTACACAACATCAAGAAATAAAACCGACAACAAAACTAGCTTAATACAATGTCACTTACAATGTAGCAGTGAAGCATTATTCGGCAAAATAATGATTCATCTTTGTGCCACTGAACACCACCAAAGTGACCCAGCAGTAGTAACCCTGAAAAGCAAGCTCCCCAATGGACTTCTGCCCCTGAAGAAGCGACATAACAAGCTTAGGTATGTCCGGGGTGGAGAGATTGGGATGAGGGGCAAAGGAACAGCACTACAGCAACGTCATCGAAAATAAAGTATTGTATATATATATATATATATATATATATATATATATATATATATACATACATACATACATACATACATACATACATACATACATACATACATACATACATACATACATACATACATACATGCATGCATGCATGCATGCATGCATGCATACATACATACATACATACATACATACATACATACATACATACATACATACATACATACATACATACATTCATTCATACAGAGAGAGAGAGAGAGAGAGAGAGAGAGAGGAGAGAGAGAGAGAGAGAGAGAGAGAGAGAGAGAGAGAGAGAGAGAGAGAGAGAGAGAGAGAGAAGAGAGAGAGAGAGAGAGAGATTGATTTTTATTCTTTTATATCGAGGATAATGGAATAAGCACTCTTGTGCTTTTTTACACCCAGTCCCCGTGTGTATGCAGTTTTGTAAATGTCATCTGTTCCCACCGGCACACGATGGCCTACTCTTACGAAAAGCGGAACAGGATTTAACGTGTGCGCAAGATGTTCTGCGTGTGTTCGAACACGGGCCTCGTAGTCTCATCCGAATGACTTTTGGGGAGAGTGGAGTCAGCACTGATGTTAACTCCAGGAGAAAAATCTCCTCGACCGGACTCGAACCCGGGTCGTCAAATTGCGAGCGCAATGTTCTGACCACTAGGCTATCCGTCCCGAGAGAGAGAGAGAGAGAGAAAGAGAGAGAGAGAGAAGAGAGAGAAGAGAGAAGAAGATGAGAGAGAAGAGAAGAGAGAAATTCCAGTGCGTGGAGAGGGGGGGTGGAGGGTCTGCTGTATGGTAACAGCTTGCCCTCCATACTTACTTACCCAGGCTCTGCGTTCTAAAGACTAGAGCGCAAACTCATATAGTCTTCCGAGACAGATGAGGTGCTTACGTGTACGAGAGAGAGAGAGAGAGAGAGAGAGAGAGAGAGAGAGAGAGAGAGAGAGAGAGAGAGAGAGAGAGACAGACAGACAGACAGACAGACAGACAGACAGACAGACAGACAGACAGAGAGAGAGACACACACACACACACACACACACACACACACACACACACCACACACACCACACACACACACACACACACACAGAGCCAGAGAGCTACAAACGAAAGCATTTGATAGCGCAAGCCAGCCGACGCGCCTCCTCCTCAGCCCTATAAGAAATCCATTTGAGCCGCTGCTATTTTATGCCCTGGCTGCTGCAACGTGGAGGAGGAGGGGGAAGTTGTGATGATATGGTTAGGAAAGCGGTCCTCGCTGTGTTTACAGGGAAGATGGCTGTGTCGTTCAGTATGCATACCCCATAACGCTGCTCATAAACAGTGTGCAGTTTGCCATCTCTTCCTATTGATGGATATCGAAGCTGCGCTGCCTGAAGTCTATTTCGCGTGATCCCCGGATGTGTTTATAGAAAATGACCTATTTGCATAACGCTTTAACCGATTTCTGGCATGACATTCTAAGATGAAAAATAAGTCTGTAACCCATCTAGAAGATGTGAACTACGTCATCAGCAAAACTCTAGGTCTGACGTCATTGTAGGTAGGCCTGTGACGTACATGTCGACAGAGTTACCAACCCGACGTCTTGATAAGATTGTGGTTCTTTTTTGGTGGAGGAAAATCACATGTGCTTTGATTGATTTGACATTTCTGGTGTGAAGCAGTGACACCTTGTATTAGAAATAAGCCTATACTCGTCATTTGTGTGTCAAGAGGTCACACCCTGTTATAGCAGAAATATACTGGTCACCTGTGTGCCAATAAGTGGCACCCTGTTTTAACGTAATAATACTCGTCATTTGTGTGCTGAAGCAAACTTTCTCCTGTTCTTTGGCCGAAAATCTTAGGCCCCACCTGGCAGCATTTTCTACAGCTAGATCTAGACTTTCGACATAAATGGTCTGTCATTATAAGATCATAGACTTTGGGAATGGTGTCTGCATTTCACTAGAAGACTGCCTACCAGAACAACAGCCATTATCAGACAAGGTCTGTAAGCCATCTGCCAAGGAACACACGTAACTGTCAGCTCAGTGTTGTCTGGTGGCTTGGTGGTCTGGAGGTAACGCACCTGTTTTCAGAGCAAGAGGTCACGGGTTCCATTCACGTCGGAACCGCGACTTTTCTCCAATCCACAAGTAAAGAAAAAAAAAGGGATAGATAAAGATCCTATTTTTTAATCATAGCAACAAGAAAATAGTCTATTGTTAAGAAATTATGTAGAAGAAAGCCACGTAGACTTAAGTGAAACGAACAAACTGCAAAGTTCTGTTTTTAGGTGGCGCAGCTTCACACACACACACACACACACACACACACACACAACACAACACAACACAACACAACACACACAACACACACAACACACACAACACAACACAACACAACACAACACAACACAACACAACACAACACAA
>CM060317.1:14203096-14210596 GCA_030674155.1 Stramonita haemastoma
AGTAGTAGTAGTAGTAGTAGTAGTAGTAGTAGTAGTAGTAGTAGTAGTAATAGTTTTCCTATTATTTTTTTTGCTATTGTGGCTGTTGTTTTAATCACTACCACTGCTACGACCACCATTACTACTGATACTGCTGCTGCTTCTGCTCTGCTGCTGCTGCTGCTGCTCTACTACTATCTGCTGCTGCTACTACTACTGCTACTACTACTACTACTACTACTACTACTACTACTATATAATAATAATAATAATATAATAATAATAATAATAATAATAATAATAATAATAATAAAAAAAATATACTGCTGACTTCTGCTACTACTACTACTACTACTACTGCTGCTACTACTACTACTACTACTACTACTACTACTACTACTACTACATACTACCTACTAACCACCACCACCACACACCACCTACCACACACACACCACCACTACTACTACTACTAACTACTACCACCACCACTACTACTACCACACTACCACAATACCACCACCACCACCATTACTACTACTAAGTCTTGTCCTCGTTTTTGGTCATCAAATATTGAACTCCTCTCTCTTTTTATTTATATTTTTTTAAAAAACTGGTTCAAGTTTCAGAAATCTTAAGTTTACATAGCGGAGTTGACAATTCCACACACACAATAGCGGATCAGGGCTGTGTAGCAGAGTCCTGGCTGCTGAAACCCCCTGTGTCTGTTTGATGTGGGCCAGTGGGCTCCATGGAGTAGTGTCTCGCTGTGTCCACACGTCTGTGTCCCTCCTGAATGATCCTTGTCCTACCTACCATTCATGCTGTCTGTCATCAATTGAAGATATGGGTGGTGTATGGTGAGTACGAGGTCTTAATGGATGGAATACTTTAACGAGGTATTTAATTAAAATAATATAAAAAAAAGGGTCGATATTGAGTCCATGTTTGAAAAAAAATGAAGAAGAAGAAGAGTTGTTGAAGAGGGAATGAAAGTATTGAACAGTTTTTAGTGTGTTTAAGGATACGTTTTGTTTGATTTGTAATGATAACAATGACAATAATAATAATGATGATAACAAAGACAATATAAAATGATAATAATAATAGTAATAATAATAATAATAATAATAATAATAATAATAATAATAACAACACAACAACAACAACAACAACAACAACAACAACAACCATCTTCATCATCATCATCATCATCATCATCATGGTGGTGGTGGTGGTGGTGTTACCACGGTGATGATGTTGATGATGATGAGGAGGAGAAGGAGGAGGTGGAGGAGATGGAGGAGGAGGAGGAAAATGGCAAAGTGAAAGGCAATACTGACTGATATGTATTGAGATAAGGAGGAGAGATAATTTGTTTAGATGGCTTAGCACTGGATTATTTTGAGAATTATTTGGGTTATCTGCAAATAGTAATGAACTGTTACATCTTTGGACACCTGTTTACCTAACCTTCCATGTAAACAGTTCAGTGGGCGGCATATCTACGTGGATATATCGATTACGTGGGTAAAGGTTTACAGAAGAACCAATTGCTCTCCTGCTGTGTTCTAGGGGAGAACTTTTTCTCCTGGTGGATTTTGATCGATTTGAATCTGCTCCAGTCTTTCTCTGTGTACATTTTCCTTTCACAGACAGCAGTATTGCATGCATTGCTAGTATCTACATTCTGTACCATTCATTTTTCTACCTGCATTCTGTACCATGCAGTTTTACAATTTACATTCTGTACCACGCATTTTACTACCTGCATTCTGTACCATGCAGTTTTACTATTTACATTCTGCACCATGCATTTTTACTATTTACATTCTGTACCATGCAGTTTTACTATTTACATTCTGTACCATGCATTTTTACTATTTACATTCTGTACCATGCATTTTTACTATTTACATTATGTACCATGCATTTTTACTATTTACATTCTGTACCATGTAGTTTTACTATTTACATTCTGTACCATGCATTTTTACTATTTACATTCTGTATCATGCATTTTTACTATTTACATTCTGTACCATGCATTTTTACTATTTACATTCTGTACCATGCATTTTTACTGCCTGCCTTCTGTATCATGCATTTTTACAGTCTGCATTCTATTGCATGAGACTTTACTATCTACACTCTGTTACATGCAATTTTACAGTCTGCATTTTATTGCATGTATTTTTACTGTCATGCACTTATACTACTTGCATTCTTTTGTCTGCATTTTACTATCTCTATTCCGTCACATGCATTTTTGCAATCGCGCGTGCTCTCTATCTCCCTCTCTTTGTCTCTAACACTCTTTGTTGTCTCCCTTTTTGTCTACGTCTGTCTCTCATTAGGATAATCGGATATAAGACCCGTGTGCGAACGCACGCAGAACATCTTGCGCACACGTTAAAAACCCGTAGGCCGTTGTGTGCCGGTGGGATCGGGTGACATTTTTTTTTTAAAACCCAGCATGCACACAGGTATCATGTTTAGACACCATCCCTGAGGAAAAATCGAGGAGTTGGAATCCCCAGTGCAGTTCAGGGCTGTATACGCCAACGTTTTGGCGACTCATGCGACGGCACTGGAACCATACACATCGGCAATTGCCTTTCCAATGGACCATTCCAGTTGCGTGGAGAGGGGGGGGGGGTCTGCTGCATGAGTAACAGCTTGCCCTCCATACTTACTTACCCAGGCTTTGCGCTCTAAAGCCTTGAGCTCAACTTTATAGTCCTCCGACCCGACACTGACGGATGCCTACTGTCTGTCTATTGGCGTAACAAACAAAATTAAAGTAGATACATATCACACGCCTGCATGCGCGCACACCCACAAACACACACGTACGCATGCAATCACACACGCACACGCGCATGCATGCTTGCATGCATCCACGCACGCACACACACATACAAACACGCACATACACACACACATACACACACACACTCACACACACACACACACACACACACACACACACACACACACACACACACACACACACACACACACACACACACAAACACAAACACACACAAATACACACACACACACACACACACACACACACACACACACACACACACACACACACACACACACACACACACACACACTCACACTCACACTCTCACACCACCCTACGATAGCAGCAGCAGCAGCAACAGCAGCAAGAAGGAAGAAGGCTAACACGACTATTGAGACAGACATAAACGGGTTTTAACAGCTAAGCGGACTTCAAACTACCTGTAGAAAGAGAGCAAGGCAGAGCATTCCAGACACACGGGCCATAAAAGGAGGAAAGACAAAGCAGGGCATCAGCTACAAGGACGTGAGCTAAAAAGAAAACGATTATGACAGGGGCTATAGGGTTAACAGGGAAAAGCACTGGCTACAAAGCTAAGGGCCAGGACACTGGTAATGAATGAATCTCCACTGTGTGGAAAGTGCCAGTCAAGATTCCTTAATGAGCCCATAGCAAAGCTCGTTCTGGGTAGCAGCTGGCCAGGATCTTCTTGCTCTTGATGTTTTTGTTGTTGTTCTTCTTCTTCTTGTTCTTGCTCTTGTTCTTGTTCTTGTTCTGCTGCTGCTGCTGCTGCTGCTGCTGCTGCTGCTGCTGCTGCTGCTGCTGCTGCTGCTGCTGCTGCTGCTTTGCGATTCTTTGCAATTCTTCGCAATTCTTCTCGTTCTTCTTCGTCGCAATTCTTCGCAATTCTACTTCTTCGCAATTCTTCTTCTTCTTCTTCTTCTTCTTCTTCTTCTTCTTCTTCTTCTTCTTCTTCTTCTTCTTCTTCTTCTTCGCAATTCTTCGCAATTCTTCGCAATTCTTCGCATTCTTCTTCTTCGCAATTCTTCTTCTTCTTCTTCGCAATTCTTCTTCTTCTTCTTCTTCTTCGCAATTCTTCTTCGCAATTCTTCTTCTTCTTCTTCGCAATTCTTCTTCTTCTTCGCAATTCTTCTTTCTCTTTCTTCTTCGCAATTCTTCTTCTTCTTCGCAATTCTTCTTCTTCTTCTCAATTCTTCTTCTTCTTCGCAATTCTTCTTCTTCTTCTTCTTCTTCTTCATTCTTCTTTTTTCTTCTTCTTCTTCTTCTTCTTCTTCTCTTCTTGCTTTTCTTTTTTCTTCTTCTTCTTTCGCATTCTTCTTCTTCTTCTTCGCAATTCTTCTTCTCTTCTTTGCATTCTTCTTCTCTTCTTCGCAATTCTTCTTCTTTCTTCTTTCTTCATTTCTTCTTCTTCTTCTTCTTCTTCATTCTTCTTTCTTCTTCTTCTTCTTCTTCTTCTCTTCTTCTTCTTCTTCTTCTTCTTCTTCTTCTTCTTCTTCTCTTCTTCTTCTTCTTCTTCTTCTTCTCTTCTTTTCTTCCCTTCTTCTTCTTCTTCCATCTCTTCTTCTTCTTCTTCTTCTTCTTCTTCTTCTTCTTCTTCTTCTTCTTCTTCTTTCTTCTTCTTCTTCTTCTTCTCTTCTTCTTCTTCACAATTCTTCTCCTCTTTCGTTCTTGCTTCTTCTTCTTCTTCTTCTTCTTCTTCCTTCTTCTTCTTCTTCTTCTTCTTCTCTCTCTTCTTCTTCTTCTTCATCCTTTTTCTTCTCTCTTCTTCGAATTCTTCTTCGCGTTCTTCTTCTTCTTCCGTTCATTCGCAATTCTCTTCTTGCTTCTTCTTCTTCTTCGTTCTTCTTCTTGCATTCTTCTTCGCATTCTTCTTCGTTTCTTCTTCTTCTTCTTCTTCTTCTTCTTCTTCTTCTTCTTCTTCTTCTTCTTCTTCTTCTTCTTCTTCTTCTTCATTCTTCGCAATTCTTCTTCTTCTTCTTCTTCTTGCATTCTTCTTCTTCTTCTTCTTCTCTTCTTTGCATTCTTCTTCTTCGCAATTGTTGCAATTCTTCGCAATTCTTTGCAATTCTTCTTCTTCGCAAATCTTCTTTTTCTTCTTCGCAATTCTTCGCAATTCTTCTTCTTCGCAATTCTTCTTCTTCGCAATTCTTCTTCTTCGCAATTCTTCTTCTTCTTTACAGTCTTCTTCTTCGCAGTCTTCTTCTTTGCAGTCTAGTTCGCATTCTTCTTCACATTTTTCTTCGCAATTCTTCTTCTTCGCAATTTTTTTTCTTTGCATTCTTCATTTTTAATCGATAGACTTACAGACTTGCTGACATAGAAAAAGACAATGAAGTAGACAGCGAGATATGCAGGTAGACAGATAGACAGACAGACAGACAGACAGACAGACAGACAGACAGACAGACACACACACACACACACACACACACACACACACACACACACACACACACACACACACACACACACACACAGATAGACAGAAGGCTAGCGGGTAGAACGATAAGTCTAAGTGATCGTTTTCCGCCTGGTTTTATCTCCAGAGCTTTTCTGCCTTCAGGTGCCTGTTGACTGTCTCGTGCTAGTCTTGTGAGAAGAAGAAGAAGAAGAAGAAGAAGAAGAAGAGAAGAAGAAGAAGAAGAAGAAGGAGAGAGAGGAAAGAAGAAGAAGAGACGAGGAGGAAGAAAGAGGCAGGTAGCGAGGACTCAAAATTGACATAAAAATAAATTAATGTTTTCTTCTAACCTTTCTTTTCTTTCTTTGCTTTTATTTTTCTTGCCTTTTCTTTCTTTTGTTTGTTCTTTCTGCTATTTAATCTTATTTCTTGCTTTTTTTTTTCTTTGCTTGAATCTAATCTTTCCTTTATCTCTTTTTCTTTTTCTTCTTTCTTTTTTTGGTGTGGATTGTAACTGTAACGATCACGACGGTCAGCAAGAAGAAAAGAAGAAAAAGAAAGAAAAAAAAAATGACTAAAATGAGAAGAAGAAAGAAAGAAAGAAAGAAAGAAAGAAAGAAAGAAAGAAAGAAAGAAAGAAAGAAAGAAAAAAAAAAAAAGAAAGAAAACAAACAAACAACAAAAAACAGAAGAAGAAAAGACAGACAGAAGACAGACAGACAGACAGACAGACAGACAGACAGACAGACAGACAGACAGACAGACAGACAAAGAAAGAAGAAAGAAAAAGAAAGAAAGAAAGAAAGAAAGAAAGAAAGAAGAAAGAAAGAAAAAGAACGAAAGAAAGACAGAAAGAAAGACAGAACGCAAGAAAGAAAGAAAGACAGAACGAAAGAAGAAAAGAGATAAAGATAACATTCAAGCAAAGAAAAAAAGCAGAAATAAAATTGAATAGGAGAAAGAACAAACAAAAGAAAGAAAGGGTAAAAAATATATAAACAAAAAAAGAAAAGAAAGGTTAGATGGAAACATAAATTCAATTTTATGTCAATTTTTTTTAATCTTTGATAAGTCATTTTCAAGATGATTGAGAAGTTTTAATGGTTACCTGCACTTGGTTTTCCTCCACTACTTTTCCCTCAATAATACTTTATGGTCATGTGAGGAATTGCATCTCTAGTAGATCCAGGTGTAGGCCACTTATATTTTTCCCAACTTTTTTTGCCTGTGCATGCACTTGGAGTGTATAGCAATGTTTGGGTTCTTATCCTGCTAAGACTGACCACTTGGCTGGATACAAACATTATGACCTCCCTTGCATCCTTTAAATAGGATCCCCAAACATAAGGCTCAAAGATTCACTAGGTGTTTATTTTCTCTTATTCAATTTTTTTCAACATATATTCTAATTATATTTTCTTTCTCTTTTTATCCTCATCTTTTGATGGCAGCTTCAAAAGGTCACAAGAATACCAAATATTCTTGTGAATGCAGTTGACACTTTCAAATTCTGAAAAGTGTCTTGCTGTAAGGTACCACAGCAGGTGGAGTTGTAATCATGGTTGGGATTTCTGGTGAAGGCTTATCCAGGAGCCAAACCTTGAGCCCAATCAGACTAGAGGCATGGTATTTACTCAAAAACCTAAAAACACTGCTGGTTATTTTCTACAACTTATTTTGATGTCAATTTATCTTATAACTTATATCTGGTAAGTCATTGTTAGAATGATTGATTAGGTGTAAATGGATACCTGCACTTGTTTATCCTCAACTACTACAAAATCTAATTATGATGCTGGTTAGGTAAACAGGCAAGCAGACATGCAAACACAGACAGACGAAACGAGCCACAGACAAGCAGACGGAACGAGCCGCAGACGGAACGAGCCACAGACAAGCAGACGGAACGAGCCACAGACAAGCAGACGGAACGAGCCACAGACAAGCAGACGGAACGAGCCGCAGACGGAACGAGCCACAGACAAGCAGACGGAACGAGCCACAGACAAGCAGACGGAACGAGCCACAGACAAGCCACAGACAAGCCACAGACAATCGGACGGAACGAGCCACAGACAAGCAGACGGAACGAGCCACAGCCAAGGAAATGAGAACCAGCAACTCTGACACGCAATCGTACAATCCCAGGTAAACTGGGACACATGGAAAGAGACACAGGGAGATAAAGGAGAGAGGGACTGAAATGAGGGAGAAGGTGTGAAAAGGGAAGACAGACAGACAAGAGATGAACAGAGAAAGAAAACTGCACAGATTTTGAGAGTAA
>CM060317.1:14215596-14248096 GCA_030674155.1 Stramonita haemastoma
GAATTAGCACACAGAAATATCTGCAATGAAGCAAAAAATGGGTCGCATGTTCTTTGGGTGTTAGGAGTGGAGGGTGAGATAACAAAATGCTTGTGATTGTTGGACGTTAAAGCCCTTAGCTAAAAAAAATTTAAGTCGGGATGGGTGGCTGGAAATGTTTCCCTTGCAAAGATTTCTTCTGCATACTTTGTACAGTTTTGCAGGTTTGCTTCAGATAGTTTTATGAACAAAATTAGCCATTTGTGGTCGTAGTACTAGTAACTATATTCTTTGCAAGTTTTTTTAAAGCTCAAATCATAACGTATATAGCATTATATCACTTTGTATACATATGGTAATGCAGGTGTATTGAGCAAATTAATCGAAACTGCTCAGTTTCTTTTTTATACTTTTTCTGTTTGCCCACCACCATTGAGATAGCCACATTCCGACTTTTGGAGGATGTAAGACACCAGTATGCTTGCAGTTATTTTCTTTTTTTTTTAATCTGTTCCTTCCGACACAAAATGGTCTATTCTTTCGAAAGGCGGAAAGGGTTTTAACGTGTGCGTGAAACGGTGTGTGTGTGTGTGTGTGTGTGTGTGTGTGTGTGTGTGTGTGTGTGTGTGTGTGTGTGTGTGTGTGTGTGTACACGGGATGTCGTCTTATAGTCTCATCCAAAGGACTGAGTGGAGTTGGTACGGACTTTAAAACCAGGCGGAAAACGCCCTCGAATGGGAACCACGGTAATTGCTGGATCCCAGACCATCTGAACATAAGACGCCACACTCTAACCACTAGGCTGCCCCTCCCTCTGAGTTTAAAAACGACCTTGGGTCTCGTAAATTTTCCCCAATGATTTATCTTAACTGATGCTTGGTCTTGTATATATAGACCAAGGTACTACTGCCAGATAGCCAGGCATACTTGATGTTTGGTGACACGCTGTGCTTATGTTTTCAGATTTCCTGCATCGTAAGCCTCATCATCAAAAGACCCATTATCAAGATAGTCATCGAGGGACTACGAGAAACGCATTGTTCAACCATTTTCTCCATGATGGTCTGCCTTCAGCCTTCCGCAACAACACCGCCATGTCAACGTCACATACAGCAGACTTTATTTTGGTTCCTCAGCTTCGAGGTTCATCAATGGTGAGATTGTGTGCCTATGCGACCGTGTTTACTCCCCACGAAGGTAGCTGCATTCCAACTTCAGGGAAAGAACAGCATGAATCGACCTACAGCGTTGAAACACTGAACCGAAAACCGCAACTCGGAGAATCCTGACCGCCCCAAGTTTCCCTGAGCTCTCCCGTCAAGTCATGGAATGCATTGGTGAGTGGAGACTTTTCTTCTTTTTTCTAGAGCGTCAATGTAGTGTTGGGTTTAAACACAGTGAAATAAACACTGTGATAATACAGTAGCTAATTGTTTTTGTGAATTAATGGTGGTTTACAAATAACTTTCTTTTTACCTGGATAGAGCTTCGAGGTTAACCAATAGTGGTATTTTTTGTTTACGACTTGTTTTTGCCCACAATTGAAATAACTAAAGAGAATTCTCATCAATAGATGAAAAGAATACTACAAAAATAATTCTAAATACTTTTTTTTCTTTCATCGGATAAAGTTCCGAGGTTCACCAATGGAGAGATTTTGCGTAGGTAACCGTTTTTCCCCATCATCCATCGAACGCCAAGATGAATTAAGGGAATTTTTAACATCCATATTTGATCTTCTGCACGTGTATATACATGAGGGGAATTCAGGCACTGGCAGGTCTGCACTTGAAGCTGACCTGAGAGATCGTACAAATCCCCACCCTTAATTCACCACTTTCCGGAAAGTGAGTGGAGTCAGCACTGGTGCTAACTTCGCGGGGGAAAATCCCTCAAGTGAGTGATGGCTTAAACGCAGGTCGTCAAATCGCGACTGCAACGCTCTTAACGTAAAATTTCCCCCTTCCCCCGATTAGGTTATTTGGATTCGCATTGAGTGCTCACTTCCTTTGTTGCCTACCATCTAAGTCACAGGGAACAAATCTAAAATTTTGATCAATTGGTTATACAGGGGTACTTACAATGTTTGAAAACCAAAAGCCTTTTATTTGCCTCTTGGTATATTAAGATGCGCGCACGCATACACACACACCGTGCGCGTGCACGCACACACACACACACACACACACATACACACACACACACACACACACACACACACACACACACACACACATACACACACACGAGCGTGCGTCACACACACAAACACTTACACACTTATATACGCACGCACACACACAACCTCCCTCCACTCCCCCCCCACACACACACACATGCACGCAAGCACGCGCGCGCAGACACATACACACATATACATACACACTCACACACACTCTCTCTCTCTCTCTCTCTCTCTCTCTCTCTCTCTCTCTCTCTCTCTCTCTCTCTCTCTCTCCCCTCTCTCCCTCTCTCCCTCTCTCTCTCTCTCTCTCTCTCTCTCTCTCTCTCTCTCCCTCCCTCCCCCCTCCCACCAACCCCCCCCCCACACACACACTCTCACACACACACACACGCACGCGTGCGCTTGACCTCGGTCTATAGCCTCATCCGAAAGACTTTCGGGGTTGTGGAGTCGGTACTGATTATCACCAAGGAAAAATCCCCTTGAACAGGTACCTTGATGGTGCTTCTTCTTCGTCGAACGCTCAGACAACTTGTCTGTCATACGAGCAAAAATGCGTTGCGCTGCCATTAAGCGCCTGACAAGTCAGGCCCAGCGCATCTGACTAAGGCGTAGGTGGTATTTTGAACCAGAGCTTGATCCCGGGGCTGTTAAATTGAGAGCGCAACGACACTTAAACCACTAGGGTAATCCGCCCCCCCCCCCCCCCTTCCCCCCTTTTCCTTCCTTCTAGTGTGTTGCAAATTCTGTATACCCAAATATCACGATAAACAAGTTGAACACTGTTTTAGACCATCGTTTTTCATTTAATTCAAAGATACTTCATTTTGAAACGCGTTAGCGCACACGTCAGCTTACACTATTTTTCTGCACAGTTGCTTAATGCAGTTGTGTATTGTGCCGAGTTATATCTCTCATTTTTCGGTCTTCATCTAATGCTCCGATGTAGACTGGTGACAGCCAGTGTATGCTTCATTAATCCATTTTTGTGGTTCTTTTTTTTCATTTCGCGGCGAGAGCTCCGAAACTTAAAATCAACGGTGCGATTTTGCGTATGCGACCGTTTGTACCCACATTCGTGGTAGCCACATTACGATTTACAGGTTGCTGTCTATACATAACACAAGTGTGCGTACGGTTTTTTTTGTTTAAATCATTCATTCTTACCAGCACGAATTGGTCTACTCTTCGAAAGGGCAGAACGGGTTTTTATTTATGCGCAAGATGTTCTGTGTGCTTTCGAACACGGGACCTCGGCTAATAGTCTCTTATCCGAAAGATTTTGTATAAGGCAGTAGAGTCGTATTAACTCCTTGAACTGGTGCCTTGGTAGATGGATCGAACCCTGGCCATGACACTAAGAGTGCAGTGCTCTAACCACTAGATTATCCAGCCCCCCCCCCCCCCCCCCTAATTTTGGATCTAATTTCGGTTTTTTGTGTGGTAAAAATGTTAATGTAGACTATATAACTATAGTTGTGTTCATGGTCTTTGTCACCAGATCTTCGCCATTGATCGTGACCCTTCTCACCAAAGATCATGGAGACGCCGTCACCACGATGCCGGAGCACATGACCCTGAACTTAGTCCAAGACCCCAGGGACTGACTGACTGACTGACTGATGCTAGATGGATGAGGCATAGGGGTTTAGAACGGGAGAAAGGAGAAAGTGCTGATGCCACAAATCCCTGAAGGGCGAACCCAGTGCACAGCCTGGTTCCGTTGCCCAGGGATCTAGGACACGAATGTCCGTCGTCGCGTTCTCCCCGGCTAAGCAGTAAAGAAGGCAGGGGTTTGGGGGATTTTGTATCAGAGTGGCGTCTACACGACTTCCCATCTCTGCAACACTTCAGGGAGCAAAGGCGATGAGAGCAGGAGGGGCTGTGGTCCTTGTGGACATCCGTTTGTCGACAGAGAACCGACCGTAGAAAGAGGTAGGGTTGCAGAGGATCCGAACATGCAACCCCTGTCTTGCACACTTTCCTGGCGTGTCAGTACAGAGTATGATCTGTCAACGTGTGTGTGCTCAATGTCCACAAAAGTTACCCAGTCCGTCCTAGTTTCTGAGCTCGAATCAAACTTTGTCCCGGAAGTTCTCTACAAGGCTCACTGACCACAGGGTTGAGTACTGCCGTCAGTATCCGATCAACCTTTTCCGCAGTGGTCACGAAGGGAGCCCACCAAGCGAAGCGTTCGTCGTACTAGGAACCAGGTGTCCTGAATCGGCACAGCCTGCCACCCTGGCACACAATTCAGTGCTCACGAGGGGAAGGGACACCTCAGGCCCCCCAAACATTGTCTTCAAGCACTTCCCAGACCTTATGGGTCTCTCCCTTCTTGCTCTGAATCCTCGGAAGTCTGGCATAGGTGTAGACAGTCGTCATGGGGATCATATCACAGTTCGGGGTCTGTGTCTCTGGCATCAATACTACCCGGAGCTGACAGCGTGGCCCCGCTGCCCTAGGTGTCAGTGACTGCCAGCCTGCCTTCAGCTTCCAACAAGAACTGACACACGTAAGTAAACATACTTTTGTGTTCCGTGTTTTCCTTCCTTGCCTACAGCTCTAGGGTTTTAAGCGGTGCGCTAAAATTACCAACACACTTGTGCCCCGCCCCCCCTCCCCCCTCCTTGCTTCTAGCTTAAAAATCTGTCTGATTTCCAGATGCAAAATCACCTCAAATGAATGTCTCGGTGGTGGCTCAAACCCGAGCCGCCTGAACACAAGCTTATCGCTCTAAACACTGGGCTATACCGCCTGCCCCCCTCCCCCGCCCCCTCCCCATCCCCTCGCCCCCGCCTGTAAACTCTCATCCTTGAGGGCATTAATAAACTTGGAAGGATGGCAGCAGTGTTGAGTTATAGTGACGTCTTTAATTCTGCTTTAGACGACGACAGTATCAATGTAATGGGGACCTGGGATTGATAGCACTCTTATACCCTTTTCATTTTGTCACCAGGCCCTTGGAACCAGCATGGCGAAGCAAGGCAGCAAGAGGACGACGACAGCAACAGAACGACAGTGCACATCAGCAACAGAACGACGACAGTGCACATCAGTAACAGAACAACAGTGCACATCAGCAACAGAACGACAGTGCACATCAGCAACAGAACAACAGTGCATATCAGTAACAGAACAACAGTGCACATCAGTAACAGAACAACAGTGCACATCAGCAACAGAACGACAGTGCACATCAGCAACAGAACGACAGTGCACATCAGCAACAGATCGACAGTGCACATCAGCAACAGAACGACAGTGCACAACAGCAACAGTACGACGACAGTGCACAGCAGCAACAGAACGACGACAGTGCACAACAGCAACAGAACGACGTACAGTGCACAACAGCAACAGAACGACGACAGTGCACAGCAGCAACAGAACGACGACAGTGCACAACAGCAACAGAACGACGACAGTGCACAACAGCAACACCAGGACGACAGTGCACAACAGCAACACCAGGACGACAGTGCAACAACACCAGGACGACAGTGCAACAACACACAAGGACGACAGTGCAACACCAGGACGACAGTGCAACACCAGGACGACAGTGCAACACACCAGGACGACAGTGCAAACACCAGGACGACAGTGCACAGCAACACCAGGACGACAGTGCAACACCAGGACGACAGTGCACAGCAACAACACCAGGACGACGACAGTCATAGCAACACCAGGACGACAGTGCACAGCAACAACACCAGGAACGACAGTGACAGCAACACCAGGACGACAGTGCAACACCAGGACGACAGTGTACAGCAACAACACCAGGACGACAGTGCACAGCAACACCAGGACGACAGTGCAACACCAGGACGACAGTGTACAGCAACAACACCAGGACGACAGTGCACAGCAACACCAGGACGACAGTGCAACACCAGGACGGACAGCTGCAGACAACACCAGGACGACAGTGCAACACCAGGACGACAGTGCAACAACACCAGGACGACACGTGCAACAACACCAGGACGACAGTGCAACACCAGGACGACAGTGCAGCTGCAAACACCAGGACGACAGTGCAACACCACCAGGACGACAGTGCAACAACACCAGGACGACAGTGCAACAACACCAGGACGACAGTGCAACACCAGGACGACAGTGCAGCAACACCAGGACGACAGTGCAACACCAGGACGACAGTGCACAGCAACACCAGGACGACAGTGCAACACCAGGACGACAGTGCACAGCAACACCAGGACGACAGTGCACAGCAACACCAGGACGACAGTGCAACAACACCAGGACGACAGTGCAACAACACCAGGACGACAGTGCAACACCAGGACGACAGTGCACAGCAACACCAGGACGACGACAGAGCACATCAGCAACAGAACAACAGTGCACATCAGCAACAGTGCACAGCAGCAACAGAACGACAGTGCACATCGGCAACAGTGCACAGTACAGCAACAGAACGACATGCAAGAGCAGCAGCAACATGACATTGTACGACTAATGAAGAAGACCTCACCATGAGCTTTTGCACACTGGAACCTTGTGCAGCAATGACCATATCCTTACGCACCGGATCTCAAGGAAAATGTAAATGTAACGTATATAATTTACGGAAACAAATTTTAAAGTAGGATTTTTATGTACACACACTATAAAGTGTGTAGAACTAACACATGACAGAAATCATGAAGGGTGAAGGAGAAAGAATAAAAGATATATATATTTAAGCTTAGAAAAGATCTGAACCATTAAAAACAAACAAAAAAGTAGACTAAGGGAAAAAATCCGAGATAAAGTCAAATGGGGAAAAGTGAAAAAATGTTTAATTAAAAAAGACCCAAAAAGAAAAGGACCAAAGAAAAAAGAAAAGAAAAAAAAAAGAAAGATGATGCATCATTATGTTTGCAAAGACCTCCCCCCCCCCTCCTCCCCCCTCCTTCCCCCCTTCTGATCTTATTAAAATCAAAACCACTCTGTAAAGACGCCAGTGTATGATATATATTTAGAGAGTACAGTGGGGTATTGTGTACCTTTTCTTCTTTTTAGGACTGACAGGTTTTCAGCTGTTTTCAGTTGTATTCCAATAAGAGTACATATGAGATGCTAAAGGAATGGAGATATTCGTGTTGAGCGAAATCATAAATGGCGAGACCAGGAGATAGAGATACCTGACTGTTCCTCGGATTAAACTTTGCCTTATTTCATGTAATCGGGTCAGTTAGGGTTTTTTGGTAAATTAAATTTAAAAAAAAATAAATAATCCACTCTAGAACAGGTTTATTTGTTCCGTTTTTCCCCCCACTACGATAGTCGTGTTAGCGATGGAAATTTTCCTTCTGTTACCATTTAATTTTCCACAGCTTGGACCCTTTCATTGAATTTGAAATATCTTAAAACAATAACGAAAATCGATTTAAAACAAGTGCGGGCAAACGGAGATGTATTTGTACTCGTTATTTTTTGTCGATCTATATTCAAAAGCCTTTGCGAGTTCCAGAAATTTTGATCACATTTAAGACGATGTAAGGCTTTATTTTGAATAATTTGTAATATGTTATAAAAGCAAAGAATGATGTATCATGAACGAGACGTAGCCTGCTTGTTTTATGTGAGACTATGACCCGCAATGCAAGGGGGGTAATTAGACGAGTCCTTTATGCTGAGACTGTTGGCAAATTTTTATGGTCTCCAATGGTAAACCTTTGCAGTAGACTAGGCAGATAGTGTTTTTTTTCTGCACCAGAAGTCAATAGAAAACGAAAGTAAAAGGTGTGTATACAGCTCTGAGAGGCTGTGTGTTGTATTCATGTTTAAGACCTGGGAAAAGGCTGAGGGAAGGTGCTGGTATAAAAGTATAAATTATTTATAGGAAGCAGTGTTTAGAAAGGACAGTGTTGGATGGGGGTGACTGACATGGATTGTAAGTTGGGTGTTGATGATGTTTAGGGAGGAGGAGTATTAAGTGTAGAGGTTGCAAGTATTGTTAAGGTAGATGTTTGAGAGTAAGCGGCGTTTAAAAAAAAGAGAGACTTATTAAGGTAGAGTGGCATAGGTGTTAAGGACGGGAAGTTTGGGAGAGTGGGATCTTAGGAGAGGGGGGAGGGGGGTACAGGTATTTGAGGGGTAGATAGGAGGAGGGGGTGCTGGGGACATGAGGGCAGCGTTCACAGATTGGTGTTTAAGAGGAAGGGCTGTTGCAGAGGAGGGGGTGGAATGCGTGTTCGGTACAATGGGAATGAAAAAGAGTGTTCGCTATATAAGAAACTAATTCTATCCACATTTTCATTTCGAGAATCTTTTTTAAGGGGGAACAATCGATTCTTGAAACGAATCCGAAAAGTGATGGACCTGAAGTCTTGTTCTTAGTATAACGAGATACGAAACGGGATCCGTGCAGTCTAAAAAAAAATCTACTAGGGGAGTGAAAATGAGGATCTGTTATAGGAGAAAATAATTTCATTCGCGTGTTTTCATTTGAGATAATTCTGAAACAAAACTGGATGGTATGAAATCCGCTTTTGAAACAGATCAAAAAAAAACCGTGGGCTTGAAATTTTGTTGTTAGCGTCATGAGATAAGGAAACGGAATCCAAGTGACGAGATAACAGAATCTGAGCGGTCCAAGAAATAATCTTTGGAGTTATCATCTGTAACTTGAGTACTCTACCAAGGTGTCTATGTGCCCTTGTGTCCACCTGCTTTTAAACATAGTGCATGTGTACAACACACAGACAGACAACACTTTTATACTAGATCTTAACCCTAACCTTTGTACTAAAACTTTTGTTTAACCTTGCATGAAAACACAAAAAGCAGGTGGACACAACGGTATATGAACACAGTGGTAGATAACTCATTTCTTGGTAAATACTTTTATTTTATTCGGTTGCAAGGATAATGGAATAAGCACTCGTGTGCTTTTTTCGCGTCCAGTCGCTGTGTGTATGCGGTTTTGTAAAAAAAAATTACATTCGTTCCTTCTGGCACATAGTGGCCTGCTCTTCCGAAAAGTGGAACAGGTTTAGTATGTGCTCAAGATGTTCTACGTGCGTTTGCACACGGACTTTTGGGGAGGGTGGCGTCAGCACTGATAACTCCAGGGGGAAAATCCCCTCGAACGGGAATCGAACCAGATTGCGAGCGCAATGTTCTGACCACTAGGCTATTCCGTCCCCTAAAGTAAGGGTAGAGGGGAGCAGGGCAGTTGAATATTTTTGTAATGATAGGCGTAGATCACATTAAAATAGGACAATAGGGAGAGAGAGAGAGGGGGCGGGAGGGTGATTAAAGGTATATGAAAGCGACATGGGAAGGGAGGCAGTTGCATGTTTTCATATTATGACAGAGGGGGTATTTTAGGACAAGGCGGAAGTTATGGGGTGGATACAGGGGGAGGTGGGAGGTTAAAGAGGTATGAATTAGATAGTAGTGCAGTGACCCTTTTTCCGTTGATGTAGAGGTAAGAGAAACATTTTAGAAAAGAAAGGGACAAGGGGTTTGTAAATGAAGTTAAGGATATATGTACGAATCGTGAGGAGGAAAAGCGGAACAATAGCAAAGACAAAATTCGTTTGGGTATAAAGGGAGGGAAGCACAAGTGACATCGGTGGGACATTATACACTTCTAGATGCAGGAAGGGTTAGGGTGGAGGGCTAATCCTTAAAAGAAAAGGGGAAAAGTGCGTGTTCAGTAATGAGGAAAGAGGTTTGGCAGGGTGTGGTATAGCAGCAGAATATTGAGTGGGCCTAATCTTTTCCGAAAATAACGAAACGGTTTTGTGAAGGTTAGTGTGGTAGGGGTGATTTACATCAGCGGCAGGTCTATGCACTGGTCTATCAATGGTGTGCCGTCAGAGATTTGACAACAGTCGATAGCATGAGTTAAGAATCATGTACAAAAGCTGCATTACTTACAATTATGCTTTTTTAAAGTGAAATATGTATGTGCATGTACAATATCTTTTGTTTGAAAAAAAAAGTAATTACTTGGAAGTTTTGCCTAAAAGGATTGTTCACAGCCATAGAGAAGGGAGAGAAGCAAGCAAAGCTGGTAGATTTTTCTGTGAGAGTTTTGTTTGTTTTTGCAATCGGATAAAAAGTTGTAAAGCAAACTGCAGCACTGAAGACAAAATGTGCTGTTGATGGGGCCATAATGTTGTACCTAGAAAACCACCACCCTCCCCCACCCTCTTCCACCTTCCCCCACCCTCTTCCACCCTCCTCCCCTTCCCCCACCCTTCTCCACCTTCCCCCACCCTCCTCCACCTTCCCCCACCCTCCTCCATCCTTCTCCATCCTCCTCCACCCTCCTCCACCTTTCTCCATCCTCCTCCACCTCCTCCACCCTCCCCACCCTCCCCCACTCTCCTCACCCTCCCCATCCCTCCCCCATCCTCCCCCACCCTCCTCCGCCTCCCCCACCCTCCTCCACCCTACCCCACCCTCCCCCACCCTCCTCCAGTGTTGGTGGTGCTGGACAGTGTGTTGTGATGATAGTTTTTTTTTTCCTTTTCAGACTTGATAAGATTTTTATTCGGAGATTAACATGTGTGCAGAATTATTCTCCTGAAATAGACGTATTATGTTATGGAGAGATGCACTGTATACTTTTACTTTTGTTCGTTCAATTTTTGTTATCAATGAAATACGTTTAGAAGTGTCACTACATGTTTACAGTTGAAAGGATTATTATTTTTGCGATGAAAGGATTAGAGGAGAATTTTGTAAACATTGCTTTTTGTGTGCTGAAATCAAGTTTATTCTTGGCAGCGTAATTTTGTCATGAAAAATGTTTTTATTGTAGTTTTTCCATTTCGTTAGATGGACATGAACACGGCTTAAATCGTGTTTTTAACCTATCGGCTTTATGATTGTGAAATTCTTTGACCTTGGATTTGCATAGTATCTGAGAGACTTAAGTTATGCAGGTAATGCGCTCTGCTTTGTTTGCTGCCCCCTCCCCTGCTTTTTTTTACTTACTATTCCAGGGTCAAAACAAAGTTTAAAGTCTTGTGCGAATTATTTGACAATGTATTGTAATTGAAACGGCTTTCCAATTTATTTTACGACCATGAGAGGGTGGATTGGAAACTTCATTTACCAGTAGCATGTTCGTATTTTTTTTTGGCTTTTGGGTTACGAGTGTTACCAGTGTTTTCCTTGCAGTGTTAGTACACTCATTTAATTAAAAGACCTTTCCTTTCCCTCAACTCAGTTCAGGCTGTTCTAGAATCCCAGGTGGAAATGGTCGAAGGTGTGGGAAAACTTTTACCACCCAATGTAAGGACCTAGATCATGTTTATATATAATCCATGTTTGTCCATCTGATAGAGTGGAGAAAATGTTGCATGTTACTTTAGAGGATCAGTACAAATGTTTCCTGTAGCCACGATTATTGACATTTTTTTCCTGTGTTTCATAACAACCCTGTACAAAAGGAGTAAAGTCGTACCTTGCTAGGTTTAGTTCTGAACTTAGGTGGTGAGCACACACCACAGTGCACATGACTACCCAAATGACTTGTTTCCTGAGAAAACAAGCTTGGCACGATTTTTTTTTCCAAAACTCACAAGGTGATGTTTTGCACGGACATATTGGTGTCTGTACTTTCTGGCTGTAAAGATAACATGGCTGGAATGAAGCTTATTGCCACTTCAGTGGTTTAAAAGCATTATCGCAAAGAACTCGTTATTGTGGTCTAAGATATTTCAAATGTGAGAATTCAAAACCGAACTTAAGTCAATGGGTCAGTTATTGTGTCACTGCTGGTCAGAGCATTGGGAAAAGCCTACCTCCCCCCTTCAGAAAAAAAACCCTGGAGTGGGGTTGGGTAGCCGGCTCGCAGCTAAAATAGGACAAAATGGTTTAGTGAACTTCAGAAAGACTTAAAATGCATATTGTCAACACTTGATGAGAAGCAATGTATATATGTGCAAAAATCATACCATCAAAAAATAAAACGAACTTGACCAAGGTTTTTTTGTTCATAGTTCCATTTATGAATGAATGAATGACTGTTTACAAGTGTATAGTATGACACGATCGCGTGCGCGTGTTTGTCTGCGTGTGCGTGCGTGCGTGTGTGCGTGTGCGTACGCGTGCACGCGGTGTGTGTGTGTGTGTTTTATCATTTATTTGTTCTTTTATATCGAGGATAATGGAATAAGCACTCGTGTGCTTTTTTACATCAAGTCCCCGTGTTTATGCAGTGGAACCGGCACACGATGGCCTACTCTTACGAAATGCGGAACAGGATTTAACTTGTGCGCAAGATGTTTTGCGTGCGTTTGCACACAGGACCTCGGTTTATAGTTTTATCCGAAGGAATTTGGGGGGGAGTGGAGTCAGCACTGATGTTAACTCCAGAGGAAAAATCCCCTCGAACGGGAATCGCACCCGGGTCGTCAAATTGCGAGCGCAATGTTCTGACCACTAGGTTATCCCGCCCCTGCGCGCACGCGCGCGCGTGCGCGCGAGCGCGCGCGTGTGTGTGTGTGTTATTCTTTTATATCGAGGATAATGGGATAAGCACTCTTGTGCTTTTTTTACATCCAGTCTCCGTTTGTATGCAGTTTTGTAAATGTCATCTGTTCCTACCGGCACACGATGGTCTACTCTTATGAAAAGCGGAACAAGATTTAACATGTGCGCTAGATGTTCTGCGTGCATTCGCACACGGGGCCTCGGTTTATAGTCTCATTCGAAGGACTTTTGGGGAAGTGGAGTCAGCACTGATGTTAACTCCAGAGGAAAAATCTCCTCGACCGGGAATCGAACCCGGGTCGTCAAATTGCGAGCGCAATTGCGATGGATGGATAGATAGCGAGGATAGACCACTAGGCTATCCCGCCCCCTGCGCGCGCGCGCGTCTGGTGTGTGTGTGTGTGTGTGTGTGTGTGTGTGTGTGTGTGTGTGTGTGTGTGTGTGTGTGTGTGTGTGTGTGTGTGTTATTCTTTTATATCGAGGATAATGGGATAAGCACTCTTGTGCTTTTTTTACATCCAGTCCCCGTGTGTATGCAGTTTTGTAAATGTCATCTGTTCCTACCGGCACACGATGGCCTACTCTTACGAAAAGCGGAACAGGATTTAACATGTGCGCTAGATGTTCTGCGTGTATTCACACACGAGGACTCGGTTTATAGTCTCATCCGAAGGACATTTGGGGAGAGTCGAGTCTTCACTGATGTTAACTCCAGAAGAAAAATCTCCTCGACCGGGAATCGAACCCGGGTCGTCAAATTGCGAGCGCAATGTTCTGACCACTAGGCTAACCCGTGTGTGTGTGTGTGTGTGTGTGTGTGTGTGTGTGTCTGTGTCTGTGTCTGTGTGTGTGTGTGTGTGTGTGTGTGTGTGTGTGTGTGTGTGTGTGTGTGTGTGTCTGTGTGTGAGTGCGTGCGTGCGCGCGGAGCTATCGATCAAACATAATGATTAAAATGTCAATCTAAATCTGGCATCAACGAAATTCAAGCTAATAAGGAAACTGATGTAACAAAAATGTCCGCTGCAGAGAATAATATTAAAAAGCTATCAACTAAAGCAGTAAACTTGCACACTTTTGCATGTCAAATTTGATAAACATTTACTTACACAGAGGGAGAGAGACAAAGTGCGAAAGAGAGAGAGTGTGTGTGTGTGTGTTTTCATATTGTCAAAAGAATAAAGACCCATTTAAACCATTAGAAATTATTTTTTAACTACAAGAATCAAAACCAGTTATTTAAAAAAGTAAACATGCAGAGAGTTGTGCTCACGAGTGCGTGTAAACACACACACACACACACACACACACGCACGCACGCACGCACACACACACACACACACACACACACACACACACACACACACACGCATACACACAGATGTAGATAGATATATATACATGTAAATATAAATAGATGGATAGATGGATGGATGGATGGATGGATGGATGGATGGATGGATAGATAGATGCATAGATACATAGACAGATTCATAGATAGATTCATAGATAGATACATAGATACATAGATAGATACATAGATAGATACATAGATATGCATACGTAGCCAAATGATCATACTTCATATAAAAAAACAACCAAAAAAAACCATTTCCATTCAGGGCAGTAACAAACCCATTCAAAAATAGAAATAATGTAAAAAAAAAAAAAATCAATCAATAAAAATGGACAAACAAATAATGTATTAGTGTCAAAGGAGAACCCCCCCCTCCCATCAACCTCAAAAACAAATTCTACCAAAAAAAAAGAGTAAGCATACAAAACTAATCTAACAGACAACAACAAAATAACCAACAATAACAAAAAACAAAGAAAAAACTTGTCCACTTAAGACAATAACAACCTCTCCACCACCATCCCCTCCCGCCCCACAATAAAAAGCCAACCCTCCCTCCCAGCACCCCCTCCCTCCCCCCCCCCCCCCCCCCCCCCAAAAAATATTTTCCACTTAAGAAATTAACAATCACATGAAAAAAGATGCAACAAAAATAATAAAAACCAGTTACTAAAAACAGACAAGTGGAGAGGGAGCCATGTGTGCGCGAGTTCGAGCGGCGCGCGCGCACACACACACACATACACACACGCGCGCGCACACACACACACACACACACACACACACACATGCTGTTTACATCAGTGCTGACTCCACCTCCCAAAAGTCTTTCGGATGAGACTGTAAACCGAGGTCCTGTGTGCGAACGCACGCAGAACATCTTGCGCACACGTTAAATCCTGTTCCGCTTTTCGTAAGAGTAGGCCATTGTGTGCCGGTGGGAACATAGACAATATTTACAAAACTGTATACACACGGGGACTGGTTGAAAAAGAGCTCATGAGTGCTTATTCCATTATCCTCGATATAAAAGAATAGATAACAAAAAAAAAAAATTTACATACACCGCGCGCGTGCTCAAGTAATACATGGGCATATGAAAATGATTAATAACCTCAAGAACAACACACATCTAAAAACAAATATATAAAAAAGCAGCAGCTACAACAAAGAAATATAAAATAAAACTAGCAACAACAATTAAAAGAAAATCGTAAGGTAGAATTGAAACCATACGCCAACAGCCCACATTCTTCAACAAAAACCATGCGTTATAGAACCAAAACAAGCAAATTCAAATAAGCATACACTATCAAACTAATCACCATCAGGAGAGAGAGAGAGAGAGAGAGAGAGAGAGAGAGAGAGAGAGAGAGAGAGAGAGAGAGAGAGAGAGAGAGAGAGAGAGATCCCATTTATTGTTTTATTTCGAGGATAATGGAATAAGCACTCATGTGCTTCCTTACAGTACCCGTGTGTATGCAGTTCTGTAAATTTTATCATCCGTTCCCACCGGCACACAATGGCCTACTCTCCTTAACATCAGACAAATAAGCAGTATCCGCATCTACAAAGAAAAACAAGAGAGAACAACAAACACACAAAAACCAAATAAACAAAAATCCACCACCACCACCCCAAAAAACCCCACCAAAACAAACAAAAAAAACCCACTACACTCAAACTTATGAAAAACACATGATGACAATGGTAAATAAAAAAGAAAGAAAACCACAAAAATAAACAGCCAATAACCAAGCAATAAACAAAATAAACGACACAAAAAACAACTAAAAAACATTTTCAATCCACTAGAAACCCCACACCACTACCACTATCAACAACAGAATAGACCATACATTCATAACATTTTGAGAAAGTAATTACACTAAACATTAAAAGAAAAATAGTGCTTTGCAAATTAAACACCACACACGCGCGCACACGCGTGTGTGCGTGGTATACGGAATCTAACCTATTATTATAAATGATACCAAAATTAATACACAATATGATGCACCACAAGACAGTGCAGGGCCCACGCGACATGCGCACACACAAGAAAACACACAAAAAAACGCACGCGCGCGTCCATGCACGCTCACGGACACCCCTTAGAAAAAAGCACATTTGGAGGAGATGCGACAAGTGGCCGGTTGGAGTCCCCTCCTGCCCCGACTTCTGCACAGTTACAGAGCCCAGGACAGCAATATTGCACTTTTCTATATACGGACACTCTTTACTAACACCTTTGATATGGGTAGCGCCATTCTTGTGGCGACCCGGGAGCTTACAGGAGTTCCTCCTGGCTTGATTGTAGGCAAATCTGTGGGAACGAACAGTTTTACGGTGTACGGAAACTTACCCATTATTACGAATAATAATAACAATACTATACAATATAATGCACATCAAACACTGCAGAGTGCGCGCGACATGCGCACACACTAAAACCGCACGCGCAAATACGCATGCACACACGCAGTCTCGCGAACATACTCACCCCAAAAAAAGCACATTTGGAGAAGATACGACAAGGGGCCGGTTGGAGTCCCCTCCTACCCCGACTTTCGCACAGTTACAGAGCCCACGGCAACAAGAGAGTGCTCTACTATATACGGACACTCTTTACTAACATCTTTGATTTGGGTGGCGCCATTCTTGTGGCGACACGGCAGTATCCAAGAGGCCCTTCTGGCTTAATTTGAAGCAAACCTGTGGGAATGAAAGACAGTACAGTGTATGGGGCCTAACCTATTATTATAAATAATAGTAATAATCAAATATACAATGTGATGCTCCACGAGACAGTGCAGACCCGTGCAATATGCAAACACACAAACAATTGGATAGGATGTGGCAAGTGGCCTTCGAGTCCTCTCCTACCCCGACTTCCATCCAGTTACAGAGACCACGGCAGCAAGAGGGTGCTCTACAGTTTATAGACAATCTTTACTAACATCTTTGATACGGGTGGCGCGATTCTTGTGGCGACATGGCAGCTTACAGGAGTTCCTCCTGGTTTGATTTGAAGCAAATCTGTGGAACCGGGAGGCATTGCGGTGTACGAACCTAGCCTAATATTACAAATAGTGTTAATGATAATATACAATATTTTATTTTATTTTATACCACTTTATGTTACAGCAGATTTCTCTGCGTGAAATTCTGGCTGCTCTCCCCGGGAAGAGCGCGTCGCCACAAGTGCAGCGCCTACCCTTTTTTTTTTCCTCAGGGATGGTGTCTAAGCACGACACCTGTTGCATGATGGTTTTTTTTAAATTCTGTCTTCCGTTCCTACTGGCACACGATGGCCTGCTCTTTCAAAGGCGGAACTGGGATTTAACGTGTGTGCAAGATGTTCTGCGTGCGTTCGCACACGGGGCCTCGGTTTATAGTCTCATACGAATGACGTGGAAAGACATGGGAGACAATATGATTCAAACAATACAGTGCAAGCCCGCATGACGTGCGCACACACAAGAAAACGCACACTGTGGAAAGCAGAGAACCGTGTGGAGTGGAGGAAGCTGGCTGCAAATTCTTCATTGGTGCCCCCATGGTCAAGGGACTACAGGATATTAACAGATGAAGGTGAAGGAGAAGAATAGTTTCCTCCCCTCTGTATGCACGTCTATAAGGAACCCTATAAAGAAAAACAGTTTTTAAAATAATGTCATAGCATACACAGAATGACATGGAGAGCTATTTTAAAGTGTCACATGACCAACTTTTTCAGTATTATAATTGTGAATATCCAATGAATGAGTTGTGTTTTTGGGTAGTGCATTGTTTACTTCTGATTTCATATTACATGGGAGACAATTTAACGCTTACATGGGAGGTAATTATTTGTGCTTTATGGGTGGCGTATGCTATTGTTATTGGCGAGTCTTTTTTTCAAATCTATACAAGCCGTCCACGACTATAACTCATTTTAATCCATTTAGGTGTCTCATCGTTCTGTAAATGATGTCATGGGTATCTACAACAACTAATGAGTATCATTTCTGGTTGATTCTAAATACAAGATTTTATTTCAGGAATCGCAGAGGGAAAAAATCATAAGGAAAAATAAAACGTTCAAAACGACAAGACACGCCAATAAGACATTCACTCCCCGTAGCATCATTGAGTGATCACAGACTGACAAGAGATAGCGCAACATCAAAGAACCGACTTTAAAGAGGCTTTTGATGGACATCATCTATGAACACTGCTTTACAATGAATGCTTCTTGCCTGGCATGGCATTCCACAGCGGACAATGGCTTTTTTCATGGACAGTTTTTATGCCCACTTCATATGCAAAGTCGGAAACGGACATCAAGGAAATTAGATCATGATAAAAAAAGAATCGCGGAAAGAAAAAAAATAAATGAAAGCATGAGAGAAAAAGAAAGTAAAGAAATCAAAAAGAAGCAAAGAAAAAAGAAGAAAAAAAAGCAAAAGAAAAGCAGAAGACAAAATATAGAGACAGGCAGAGGCAGACAGACAGACAGGCAGGCAGACAGACAGCAGACAGAAGCAGACAGGCAGGCAGGCAGAGACAGACAGACAGGCAGCAGACAGATAGACAGACATTCAGACAGACAGACAGAGACAGACAAGGACAGAGGCAGAGACAGAAAAGAGATACATAGAGAGACAGCGAAGGAGAGAGGTTGTTTTTTTGTTTGTTTTTTTAATGAACACAGAAGCGAATATACGTTCAAAGATGAAAAGGATGGATAGGAAAGAAAAGAATAGAGAAGAAAACATGAAAAGCAGGGAAAAACCAAAAAATCGGAACTGATCAATAGGGTTGTTGAACTCTTCTAGATTAAATACTGCACGAAATAAGTTCATGTATGTAGCACTGTAAAGCTCTGTGAATTTAGATCGTATTAAAACCAATATGAGACATGGGTCTGAAGTTATCTGTACTGATTTACAAGATTCAATGCTATAGATCTAGACAATTAGTAGTAGTAGTAGTAGTAGTAGTAGTAGTAGTAGTAGTAGTAGTAGTAGTAGTAGTAGTAGTAGTAGTAGTAGTAGTAGTAGTAGTAGTAGTAGTAGTTGTTAGTTGTTGTTGTTGTTGTTGTTGTTGTTGTTGTTGTACTAATCGTAGTAGTAGTAGTAGTAGTAGTAGTAGTAGTAGTAGTAGTAGTAGTAGTAGTAGTAGTAGTAGTAGTAGTAGTAGTAGTAGTAGTAGTAGTAGTGGCGGCGGTGGTGGTGGTGGTGATGGTGGTGGTGGGTATTATTATATTATCATTATTAACTCCACTCCTAGGATTTAGTAGGCTAAAAAAAAAATTGGATATATAAATGATAGTTTGTTAAACTAATACAACATTCTTTGCTTTTTTTGTAAGAAACCAGGGTGGCTGCTTCTTTTAAGCGATGGTAACATGCACAAGAAAATATATACAGAAAAGGTTTTTGCTTGTTGTTGTTTTTTAATCTGAAAAGGGGAGGGGGAGTTTGCACTGCGCTACAATAAAGATCAAAGAAGGATAAGAAAAGCCAGCAAAAGTGAACGGAAAGATTAAAGAGAACAAAATCGTTGAAAGTCAGACGAGGAAAAAAACAACACATAAATGAAAATTCAACGTAAAAAAAAAAGACAAAATTCGAAAAGAGAAATACAAACAAAGAAAAAATTTGAAAAGACAGGAAGAAAAGGCTGACAACAGATTTACTCGTTCAATCTTCGATTTATGTCGTTTGCGGAGAAGAAAACGTCAGAAGAAAAAAAGAAAGCAAAGATTATAATCATAAAAAGATGATGCTTAAGGAAAGCACAAAATGGAGAGAGAGAGAGAGGAGGGGGGGGGGGGGAGCGAGAGAGGGAGAGATAGAGAAAGAGAAAGAGATTTGATTTGATTTGATTTGATTTGATTTATTCTTTTATATCGAGGATAGTGGAATAAGCATTCATTGTGCTTTTTAATCCAGTCCCCGGGGTGTATGCAGGTTTTAAATGTCATCTGTTCCCTCCGGGCACACGATGGCGGTTACACTTACGAAAAGCGGGAACAGGATTTAACGTCGATGTCGCAATTATGTTCTGCGTGCGTCCGCACACGGGGCTCGGTTTAAATCGAAGGACTTTGAGGAGAGTGGAGTCAGCACTGGTGTAACTCAGGAGAAAAATTCTCGACGGACTCGAACGGGTCGTAAATGCAGGCAATGTTGGACATGGCATCCGTCAGAGAGAGAGAGAGAGATGAGAGAGAGAGAGAAGAGAGTGAGAGAGAGAGAGAGAGAGAGAGAGAGAGAGAGAGAGAGGAGAGAGAGAGAGAGAGAGAGAGAGAGAGAGCAGAGAGAGAGAGAGAAGAGACGAGACAGAGAGAGAGCAGAGAGAGACGAGAAGAGGAGAGAAGAGAGACGAGAGGAAGAAGAGAAGAGAGAGAGAGAGACTTCAGACTTCAGACTTCAGACTTCAGACTTCAGACTTTTACTGTACATCGGCCTTAGGCCACAATACAAAAGAATGGTGGGCAAATGGAGTGTCGCATGTGACATAAGTGTTATACACATATTATTACTATTAACGAATAAATACATATGAAATAATGTATCCGCAACAATAAAACACGAAAAATTGCATCAACTATGTAGTAGATCCAAAGTGTTTATTGCAAAATAATTCACCTGGGTCATAATCAACAATGTTTTAAACGTTGTATTCATCAATATAAGGACATAGTTCTAGAGATATGTCTTATTTCTTCTTTTGATAGCATGAAAAATAAATCGTGATAAATTATATCTGTCAGAAAGTATTGTAGCATTAAGTAGCACGTGCATAGGAAATCTTTTAGAATTTTTCAGAAATTTAGTTCTCAAATCTTCATATACAGGACAATTGAATAGAAAGTGTTCTTCATTTTCTATTTGGTCTTTACAAACAGGGCAGAGAGAGAGAAGAGGGAGGAGAGAGAGAGAGAGAGAGAGAGAGAGAGAGAGAGAGAGAGAGAGAGAGAGAGAGAGAGAGAGAGAGAGAGAGAGAGAGAGAGAGAGAGAGAGAGAAGACAGACAGACAGACAGACAGAAGACAGAGAGAAGGACAGAAGACAGACAGACAGACAGACAGAAGACAGACAGACAGACAGACAGACAGACAGACAGACAGACAGGACAGGACAGAGACAGACAGAGACAGAAGGACAAGACAGACAGAGACAGAGACAGAGAGAGACAGAGACAGAGACAGAGAGAGACAGAGACAGAGAAGAGACGAGACAGAGACAGAGAGAGAGACAAGAGACAGAGCAGAGAGAGAGAGAGACAGAGACAGAGAGACAGAGACAGAGACAGAGAGAGAGTTTAATCCTTCATAGAAATTATTCGATCACACTGTCTAAAGTGTAACTAAAACTGAGGTTTATATCAGGGCTGAGAGCACAGGAGAGAAAGAGGAAAAAGAAAAAAGAAAAGAAAATGCTAGGAACTTCAAAGACCGGCCAGCCAAGATGTGAAAAGTCAGGGTTACTGGCCCAACGCATTTCTTACTAGGTAGTTAGCTGGCTCCTTTAGATCAATGTGGCCACGTATTAAAACAGTTATTTTATCTCAGAAATGTGAAATATTTGGGAGAGGGGTGGTGGGGACACCCTCAAACAGTGTGTTCAGGGAGAGAGAGAGAGAGAGAGAGAGAGAGTGAGAGAGAGAGAAGGAGAGAGAGAGAGAGAGAGAGACAGAGACAGAGACAGAGACAGAGAGACAGAGACAGAGACAGAGACAGAGAACAGGACAAGAGACAGAGAACAGAGACCAGAGAGAGAACAGAGAGGACACAGATGAGAGAGGAAGAGAGAGAGGATGGAGAGAGGAGGAGAGAGGAGAAGACAGACAGCAGAGAAAGAGAGAGAGAATGACAATGTAATGACAATGACAATGACAAGGTTTTTAATTGTTCATTTAGTATTACGATAAAGCCCTATAGACAATGGAGCAATGAATAGAATCACTGAAAACACAGTTCATTTATGACGAATTCCTAATTAATTAGTCAAAAGTGTATGCACGCAGGCATTACTCAGAGGCGCAGGTACACACGTGCACACACCTGCACACACTCACACACATACGCACGCACCCACGCATCCACGTACTCACCCACACACGCCCACACGCACGCCCGCGCGTACGCGCACGCACACACACACACACACACACACACACACACACACACACACACACACAACACTTCATGCATGCAACCAGACACACGAGAGAGACAGACAGACAGGCAGACAGACAGACAGACAGACAGAACAAAAACTATGGACAGACGGACATTCAGAAAGACGAACATTTTAAAATCACTGAAGAAAAAGAATAGCGTATAAAATGAGATTAGACAAAAGATTGAAAAGAAAAATACAGGAGTGTAGCTGGCTTCAAACTCAGTATGGCTTTCACGAAGGAATCAACGCTGCATACATAATATCCCATACACACTACACCACATTAATTGTCAAGCAGTTCACGCACAAGATGCTTCATCAAGTCCAAACTCAATTCTCTCACATACTTTTGATTCATGCTGTTCATTTTCTTTTTTAATACATATATATTTCAGAATTATACCAACATTAACATCAATAACAAGATTTCGTTACGTGCATATTGAATGGTGAACAGACCACGCTGAGGCACTGGCAGGTCTGCTCATATTTTGCTGTAGAATATTGTCAAAGTCTCCATTCTAATTTGCTCGGCGCCACACAGACCTGGCTGTGACTTTCTTCATCTAAAAAAAAAGTCAAAAAGAACAAATAAACCAATCAATTTTTCAAGGAAAAAGTGGAAGAAAAAAACCCGAAGGAAGATGCATAAAGAAAGTTTTTTAAAAATTGAAAAGGGAATTTAAAAGAGAGAGAGAGAGAGGAGAGAGAGAGAGAGAGAGAGAGAGAGAAGAGAGAGGAGAGAGAGAGAAGAGAGAGAGAGAGAGAGAGAGAGAGAGAGAGAGAGAGAGAGAGAGAGAGAGAGAGAGAGAGAGAGAGAGATGAGAGAGAGAGAGAGAGAGAGAGAGAGAGAGAGGAGAGAGAGAGAGAGAGAGAGAGAGAGAGAGAGAGCCACGAAGGGGAAATGAAATGAAACAGTAAATAAAGCAAAAGGGAAGGGTGAAATGGCAAGATAGAATTAAAGAGGAATGGTGAGAAATGAAGATCCAAAGAGTCCAGTGAACTATAAAAGGATAGAGGACGAAGAACGAAAAAAACACAACAAACAAAGAAATCAAGAAATGAATGAATGTTAAAGAAATACATGAATAAATGGATAGATAAAAGAATAAATCAGTGAGCAAACAAAACAAATAGACAAACGAATAAATAAATGAACAAATCATTTATTGAAAAGTGTGAATGAATGAATCTACCAGTCAACTAAAAGGAGATATAGGAAAGAAAGAAAAAAAAACCACCAATGAAAAGAACAGAAAAACGAAGTGTCGCAGAGACAGAGATAGTGACAGAAAGACGCAGAGACAGAAACAAAAACATAGAGACACAGAGGCAGAGAGAGACATAAAGAAACAGATTGAGCCAATGAGCGAAACACAAGATATAAACCAACAAAAAATTAATATGAATAAAAAGCAATTACTTTAAGAAGTGTGCAGTTTGGGTTCAGGTATCTCGTCTAACCATGGTCCGTTTTGAGACCAAGAATGCAAGCTGTACACTCTGGTATAAAGAATGATATAGACACGATATTTTATTCAACAAAAAAGACTCTTTGATAGCATTAATCAATGTTTAATGCTGTCCAACTAAGAGACTTTTATCCAGTGTCTATCGTACTCAATCTAGAGATTTCTACCAAGTGTCAGTTGAAACAACTCATCAGAAATTACAGCAATGGCAGGAGTTTTCCTTACACCCCTATTTTATAAGATGGTAACACTTTATCAACTGTTTTCACAATTTCTACGCTAGGCCATGAATGGTGGTCTTGGTGCTACTTTTTAGAAAAGGAATGAGACGATAAACAGAGGTCTTGGGAGCAACATGTATTGTGTCAGCCTATGTAGAAAAAAAATCACACTATTCTCGTATGGACACTTGTAGAAGCTTTTGTGCACAACGACCTGAATAAATTAATCCAATGAATAGTTTTTGCGTGTGGCTCTAAATAACTTTTCAGGGACTTAAAAAAAAGAAGAAGAAGAAGACAAAAAGTATTGACATTTAATCAATTTACCATTTGGCGATTTATTTCCTTCTGATCACACAAGAATATTATACGTTAAATAATACTTTGTGTTTCATACATCAAAATTTTAAATGTTAAGACACGAAAGCACAAAAAAGCTCTTATCAAGGACAAAAAGCTAAAACCAAAAACAAGAAAAATATTTTTAATACACATCTCAAAATCTTATAACTCAAACAAATTTAAAATTTGATGAAGCCTAAAACACGTGGAGATAATCTCTGATAAAGTCAACATAGAACACAAGAGAAAAGTAACAAGAGAAAAACCAAGCGGACATATCTATGAGGATCATCTTTTTCATGAGATGTACAGCTTAATCTTGCACGGAGGCCATTTCAGGGTTTAACAAGAAAAAAATCACCACAGGAAGAAGAAGAAGAAGAGTTGAAAGAAAAAGAGTTCAAAGAAGAAGAAGAAGTGTAGCCATCATGACTCAATAAACTTGCGATTAAGATATTTTCTAGCCTTCCTAATCATAAAGTATATCTATCGCTGTCAAACACATTAATCATGCATGAAGCAAAGCTGTGTTTTGAAAAAAAAAAAAAAAAAAGCACTAAAGCACCCAACGTTCTGATTGAAGATAGAAAGTTGAGGATCAAAAACAGGAATAAGAAAAAAACGACGCGCGTGCGCGCACGCGCACGCACGCACGCACGCACGCACGCACACAGAGTTAACATCAGTGCTGATTCCACTCTCCCCAAAAGTCCTTCGGATGAGACTGTAAACCAAGGCCCCGTGTGCGAACGCACGCAGAACATCTTGCGCACACGTTAAATCCTGTTCCGCTTTTCGGAAGAGTAGGCCATCGTGTGCCGGTGGGAACAGATGACAATATTTACAAAACTGCATACACACGGGGACTAGATGAAAAAAGCACATGAGTGCTTATTCCATTATTCTCGACATAAAGAATAAATAAATAAAAAATAACACGCACACACACATACACACACACCACCGCGCACGCGCGCACGCACGCACGCACACACACACACACACACACACACACACACACACACACACACACTGAGAACTCTATCAAACAGACTTAAAATGGATAAGGCCAAAGAAGGCCAAGATAATCTCTGGTAAGGTCAACAACAACAACAACAACAACAACAAAAACAAGAGAAAGCAAAAATGAAAAACTAGCGTACATGTTTATGAGGTTAATCTTTTTTAGGGGTGTACAGTCCAATTATGTACAGAGGTCAATTTGTTGTCGAAAAAGAACGAAAATCACCACGTAAGGCAAACAGAACACTGAAAATCAGAGAGTCAGAGAATGAGTACTGTCGTAGCATGGGTTGGTTTTTTGTTTTTGTTGTGTTTTTTAGATAGGTCTCTAAGGTTGACCAAGGTTGAAACTTTTGCGTATGCGACTGTTTTTCTACCCATCACAAAGCTATCCGCATTCCGACTTCGGGGATGATATCTAAACACGACACCAGTGTGCATGCGTTTTCGGGGGTGTTTTTGGATAATTTGTCATCCATTCCTACTGGCGCGAGCGGCTTACTCTACAAAAAAGCAAAACGGGTTTTAACGTCTGCGCAAGATTGATCTGCACTCGGGATTTTGGTTTATAGTGCATCCGACGAACTTTTTGGGGGAGTAGAGTCAGACTGATATTGACTCCATGCGGGAAAAAAAAATTCCTCTTAAACGGGCGTTTCCTAGGGCCTGACCTAGGTTAATCCCAGGCCGTCAAATCACGAGCACAACGCTCTAACCAATAGGTTATCCCGCCTCCTCCCCCGCAGCAGGGGTATAAAGGGAAATGTGTCAGATCATTAGAAGTGGGTGGACAACTGATTTAAGAGGACTCCCTGATAGATGCTATGCCAACAAACATGGAAGCCGCTTAAAACTCCTCCCGCTTCGCCATAAACTGTTATTCTAACGCTGCCTCTCTTGACGTGTCGCCATGCTACTTGGCGCCTTGTTTTCTTTTATTTTAGTTTATACCACTTCATGTCATAGCAGATTTCTCTGTGTGCCTTTCTGTATGGTCTGCAGAATCGGCATCGGGAAATGGCTTTATGCGGGACATCAGGGGCCGGGATAGCTCAGTGGCCACAGCACTTGCTTTCCCCCAGCTAAGGTTAAGCCGCATTGAGGGTGGTTACCAACTAGGTGGGTGACAGTTTGCGCGCCTTGGCCTTCAGTTCACCCAGCTGTAAATGGGTACCTGCCCTCTTTAGGGTCAGGGAAGGTAAAGCAGTGAGGGAGAGGAGATGGGCGATGTCCTCAACTTGCTGGCCCCTGAGAAGTTAAGGCCCTGACATCTCGCTCCCCACCGACAGCATAGGTTATTGGAACCCTTTACCTATACCTTACCTTTAGGGCATGAGGTCAGAGAAATGAGTGGGGTGGAGTGGGCGAGAAGAAGAGGGGAACAGGGATAACACAAACACCAGAACGAATACCAGAAGATAGGATTGAGAGGTAAAAGAGGGAAAGAGATGGAGGGGGGGCCAAATAGCCTTTTCTGAATATTTAGATGGATTTGTGACATATTACAAAGCGTATGGTCTTTGGTATAAAGCACCTACACGTCAATATCAAAGGATTTCATGAATGATGGTTTTAAGTGCGTTCTGCACTTCATGACTGTGGAACTACAATCCTGTTCATCAGGACAAAAGTTTGGGTCAAAGTCTGCCTTCTCTACACAGTGGATCAGCATGGAACTGACCCTTATTCTAATATAGTATTCTATGCTTCGTTTAATGAAATAAACTAATTTATTTCTAGAGTGTATATTGATCTGTTGTTTATTTATTTTTCATGTGTGAATGGGTGTTTATTTAAGTAAGGAAACTTTTGTCTACTATACTATGTAATCTCACGCCTTTTTCAACGTGCCAGCTATTGTTCATTGCATAGTGTATGTGAACCAATGTCTTAAATGTGCAACTTTCTTATTCTCTTATAAATTAACTGATCTCCGAGTAGTGATGGTGTAGGGAATTATCTCCTGGAGTTAACATTGGAACTCTCCACACTGGCCTGAAAGTTCTTGGGACAAGATTTTCGATCAATCGAAGTCTCGTATGTGACAGGACGGAGAACACCCTGTGCATCTAGTGGTATGGGTAACACCTGTGCAGCATGCACCCAGCTACCCGCAGAGAGATGTGCTGTATCAGTTCAACTTGCCCACAGTACACTGCCTAAAATGTGGATCTCTGAATTGCACTCCAGCAACAATCCATCTTTAAAAAATGGACCACTGTGTTGTACTTCAACAACAATCCATCTTTGAAAAATGGACCACTGTGTTGACTTCAACAACAATCCATCTTTGAAAAATGGACCACTGTGTTGTACTTCAACAACAATCCATCTTTGAAAAATGGACCACTGTGTTGTACTTCAACAACAATCAATCTTTAAAAAATGGACCACTGTATTGGGCTTCAACAACAATCCACTTAAAAATGGACCATAAATGCACTCCAACAGCAATCGAAATAAAAATGGACCACTGATACATTGCACTCCAACAACAATCCACCTTACAAATAAACCACTGTGATTGTGCTTCAACAACAATCCAAATAAAACCGGACCTTTGTATTGCACTCTGACAGAGTACTGCCTAAATACAAAAGAAAGAAAGTGGCTAGGGAAGGAAATGGAGAAGAGATAAGACGAGAGAGAGAGAGAGAGAGAGAGAGAGAAGAGAGAGAGACAGACAGACAGACAGACAGACAGACAGACAGACAAAACAGACAGACAGAGACAGACAGACAGACAGACAGACAGACAGACAGACAGACAGACAGAGACAGAGTCATCTCAAGGACTATGTAAATTTTAATGCAAGGCCAGAGGACAAAGAGAGAGGAGGGAGGAGGAGGGGAGGGAGGGAGGGAGGAGAGGGAAGAGTTCACTTAAAGACTCTGCGAATTTGTAATGTTAGGGTCATCGACCTGTATCTCTAAGGTGAAGATGGTGTACACGCAAGCCGAAAAAACAAAAACAAAACACACAAAATAAAAGATCCAATGCACAAGGCGAAAAAGTCTTTACTTTGAAAAGAACAAAAAAAAAACTATCCTGTGACAAGAAAGAGAGGGGGAAAAGAGAGCGAGAGAGAGAGAGAGAGAGGAGAGAGAGAGAGAGAGAGGAGGAGAGAGGAGAGAGAGAGAGAGAGAGAGAGAGAGAGAGAGAGAGAGAGAGAGAGAGAGAAAAGAGAGAGAGAGAGAGAGAGAGAGAGAGAGAGAGAGAGAGAGAGAGAGAGAGAGAGAGAGAGAGAGAGAGAGAGAGAGAGTGAAACAAAGGGAGAGATGAAAAGACTCGAAGACACAGACAAATAGACAGACAGAAAGACAGACAGACAGATAAACAAAGAAACGGACAGATAGACAGACAGAAAGACAGACTAACAGACAAACGAAGAGACAGACAGATGCAGGAAAAAAACAGAAAAAAGGAGAAGCACACAGTAGTCCAATACCCTGCTATTTAGTTTTGATTGTTGCCGATGATCCATTCAAAGTTAGACTTGTTCATCTTTTGTGTGTCTTGGTGATTGATTATTTTTCTCTCCATTTTGCTGTCATTACTTTTTCTGCTTGTGTTTTTTTTTTCTTTTTTCCTCCTCCTCCTCTTCCTCTTCCTCCTCCTCCTCCTTCTCCTCCTCCTCCTCCTCCTCCTTCTCCTCCTCCTCCTCCTCCTCCTCCCTCCTCCTCCTCCTCCTCCTCCTCCTCCTCATCTCATCATCTCATCATCATCATCATCCTCTCCTCCTCACTCATCCTCGTCCTCATTCTCCTTTTTCTTCTTCTTGAATTCTTCTTCTGCATTCCTTCTCATCCTTATCCTCCTCTTCTTCCTTCTCATCCTTCTATTTCTTCGAATCTTCGTGGGTTTTTTGTATTCTTCTTTTTCGTTTTTCTTTTCAGTTTCTTTTTCGCGTTTTTCTTTGCATTCTTCTTCTTTACTTCGTCTCTTTGTTTTTTTTTGCTTTGTTCTTCTTCTTCTTCTTCTTCTTCTTCTTCTTCCTTCTTCTTCCTTCTTTGATTCTTCATTCTTTTTCTCTTCCATTCTTCTTCTTCCTTCTTGCTTCTTCTTCGCTTTTCTTTGAATTCTTCTTCTTCTTCTTCTTCTTGCAATTCTTCTTCTTCTTCGCAATTCTTGCAATTCTCTTCTTCTTCTTCTTCTTCTTCTTCGCAATTCTCGCTTCTTCTCTTCCGCAATTCTCCATTCTTCTTCTTCCTTTTCTTCGATTCTTCATTTCCTTTTCTTCCTTCTTCTCTTCATTTTTCTTTCTTTCTTCCTTCTTCTTCTTTTTTCTTTCTTCTTCTTCTTTCCATTCTTGCTTTTCTTCTTCTTCTTCTTTTCTTCTTCTTATTCTTCTTTCTTTCTTCTTTTCTTGCTTTCTTCGCATTCTTTTCTTCTTGTTTCGTTCAATTCTTCTTCTTCGCATTCTTCTTCTTTGCATTCTCCTTTCTTTTCTTCCATTTCTTCTTGCAATTTTCTTCTTGCTTCTTCTTTCTTCTTGCATCCTTCTTCTTCTTCTTCTTCTTTCTTCTTTGTTCTTTTCTTCTTCTCTTCTTCTTCTTCTTCTTCTTCTTCTTCTTCTTCTCTTCTTCTTCTTCTTCTTCTTTCTTCTTCTTCTTCTTCTTCTTCCTCTTCTTCTCTTCTTCTTCTTCTTCTTCTTCGCAATTCTTGCATTCTCTTCTTCTTTTTCTTCTTCTTCTTCTTTCTTCTCTTCTTCTTCTTCTTCTTTCTTCTTCTTCTTCTTCTTCTTCTTTTCTTCTCCTCCTTCTTCTTTCTTTTTTCTTTCTTCCTTCTTTCTTTCTTTCTTTCTTCTTCTTTCTTTCTTTTTTTTCCTTCTTTCTTTCTTTCTTTCTTTCTCTTCCTTTCTTTCTTTCTGTCTTTTTGTCTTTCTTCTTTCTTTCTTTTATTCATTCATTCATTCTATCTTTCCTTTCTTCTTCTTGCTTTTTTCTTCTTTGTTTGCTTTATTTTTCATTCAAAATCTTTTATTACGAGATAATTTATATGCACTCTTGTATTTTTTTTCACACTAGTCCCTATGTGTATGCACTTTTGCTAGTTTTGGCACCCGTTCCCACCGCACACAATGGCCTACCCTTCCGAAAGTGAAACATGATTTTGACGTGTGCGCAAGATGTTCTGCGTGCGTTTACACACGGGACGTCGGTTTATAGTATCATCTGAAGGACTTTCGGGGAAGTGGAGTCGGCACTGATGTTAACCCGGGAGAAAAAAATCCTCTTGATTTAAGCGAGTGTTTCGGAGGTGGCTCTTTCTTTTAGTGCTTTTTTATCATTTCATTCATTCCTTTTTCCTGTCTGTATTTCTTCGTTTTTCTTTCTTTCATTTGTGTTTCTTTCCTTCTTTTTCTTTCTTTAATTTTCTTTTTCTTCTGCCTTTCTTCTGTTCTTGTTTTTCTTTTCTTCCTTTCTCTCTAATCTATCTTCTTCCTTTTTTCTTCGTTTCTTATGTCACATTTTTCATTACTTCTCTTCTTCCTTCCTCCTCGTTTACTCCCTCCTCCGGTAATGGCTATGTCTCTCAAAGTAGGTCAGATTAATGAGTGTGCTTAAACGTGAGTGTTTGCTTTTCTCATGCTATCTGAGCCAATGAGGGCGGGACAGCTCAGTGGTCAGAGCGCTCGCTTTCCCCAAGTCAAGTTAAGCAGCGTCGAGCGTGGTTACCAGTTGGATGGGTGACCGTTTGCGCGCCTTGGCTTCAGTACAGTCCCCCCAGTTCACCCAGCTGTCAGTGGGTACCTGCCCTCTTTAGGGTCAGGGAAGGTAAAGCAGCGAGGGAGAGGAGATGGGCGCCGCCCTCAACATGCTGGCCCCTAGACAAGCTGAGGTCTCTGATGCCTCGCTCTCCTACGACCACAAAGGTTATGGAACACCTTTTACCTTTATCTGAGCCAGTGCATCCTGATTTTATCTTGAAGAAGACTCTAGCCGGCCTATTTGTTTCAAACGCACTAGTCAGCTACCGTCACTGTGGGCATAAGATGTTTGCATACGCAAAATCTCGCCATTGGTGAACCTCGGAGCTCTAGCCGCGCAAGGGAATATATAAAGAACTTACAAGAAATATGACTAAACAAAGGTGTCCATTAATTATATGATCAAAAGGAAGAGAAACTAATACACAAAATTGTGATCCTTAGTAACATGAAATAGAAAAAGGAAAGAGAAACCAAATTTCTTGTAGGACCTTTGGTTATACATCAAAAGGAAAGAGAAACCAAATTGTGAGCCTTAGTAACATCAAAAAGAAAAAAGGAAAGAGAAACCAAATTCTGAGCCTTAGTAACGCGGTCATGATGAAGGGCTTTGGGAATTCATGAGCTCATATTTCTTTTTTTTTTCTCTCTTTGTTTTCAACACCAAATAGGGTACCACAGAGAGCAGAACATGTCAGATTCTATGCATACATTTGCCAAGTTATTCACTCGGTAGTCGATACTTTGGTAAAATCTTTTATACGAGATAAGGGATATGAACTCAGAGAGGGTAATCAATAGAGAGATAGAGAGAGAGAGATAGAGAGAGATAGAGAGAGAGAGATAGAAGATAGATAGAGAGATAGATAGATAGATAGATAGATAGATAGATAGATAGATAGATAGATAGATAGATAGATAGATAGATAGATAGATAGATAGATAGATAGATAGATAGATGATAGATAGATAGATAGAAGATAGATAGATAGACAGATAGATAGATAGATAGATAGATAGATAGATAGATAGATAGATAGATAGATAGATAGATAGATAGATAGATAGATAGATAGATAGATAGATATAGAGAGACAAGACAGGACAGAAAGAGAAGACAGACGACAACGACCGACACAACAACAACAGACAGACAGACAATTAGAGAGAAGATAGAGATAGATAGATAGATGATAATATAGATAGATAGATAGTGTAATGATGAATAGATAGTAAAACAAAGAAGTGTAGAAAGAGGGATTCCAAGCACAAAATTTCCAGAAAGTGAGATGCTGTTTATACTTACATTTGCCCTTCTGGCATCCCCACGAAAGAAATCGTTTTGTTTCAGATCATCAACGTTCATCTTTTCACTTTGCCGACAAAAAATGCAATCCTAGTAAGTTCAAGGGCAGTAGACCAGCCAAAAAAAGTGTCTATTCAGCACTGAAGTGTCTCTACTAGTCCCCTGTGTATTGCAATGGGCTGTAAGAATCCCATTGTTTCGGTTTCTGTCACGCGATCTGCAATCAAATGTGCCATTTTCAGCATTCAAGACTCTT
>CM060317.1:14253096-14255596 GCA_030674155.1 Stramonita haemastoma
AGTATGTATGCGCGCGTGCGTGCGTGCGTGTGTATGTGTGTGGTGTGTATGTGCACTAGCGTGTGCATGTGTGCGTGCATAAGCATGTGTGTGTGTGTGTGTGTTGTGAACGCGCCAGTGCATGTGCATTGTGTGTGCAACATGCGAAATGCAGCCACATGCACACACAGACATTTTCCCTTTGAGCGTATCTTCTTCTGCATTCACACACGCGCAGAATGACGCTATCCATGCACGTTTAGTTTTATCACCAGCACAAGTAGTACCATCTATCAAGCGCGGACGGAGACTTGCAAAATAAACGGTGGCTAGAATCGTTAACTAGCATCTATATATATACATACAGATCAAAGGGCATCGTGCATCAAAAGAGCTGTGCAGATTTAACCTTTCATCGCCCGGTCACGAAATCGGTTATGACTGACATGAAACAGCAGCTGTCTTTCATGGCTTTGCATAAAATGCTGTTCAACTTCTAATTAGATTGTATTGGGCAGTAATCACTTGATGGTGTCAGAGTCTTCCCATTTTTTTCCTTCCTCAGCTAGAGCTCCGATGTTCACTTATAGTAAGATGTTGCGTATGCCACCATTTTGCCTGCAAGAAGGTAGCCACATTCTGACTTCGGTTGTTTTTTTATGTTTTGTATGTTCGTGGTTCCGTAACCCATCTAACGCTGACATGAATTACGGGATCTTTAACACGCTTTTTTTTTTCTGCACGAGTATATACACGAAAGGAATTACAGGTATGCACTTCAAGGTGACCCGGGAGATCGTAAAAATCCCCACCCTTAATTTACCAGACGCCGCCAAGATTTGAACCCACAGACTTCATTGACCCATTGGATTGAAATGGAATAGTCTTAACCACTTGGCTGTGGCGTTCGCCTTTCTTGTTTGAAGACTTGGCGAGGTCTGCTTGTCACTGACTTGATGACGTCAGTTTCAGTTGTAAAGTTGATTTCTGGCAGCACTTGGTAGTAGGTGTAGATATATGATTGAGTATCTACGCATGCACAAACACGCATGCAGGCAAGCATACACGCAAGAGACACATGACACACAAACAAACACACACAGGCACCAACACATCACACCATACATGCACACACACCACCGAAAATCGCGCACACGATAAACATCGCAGGCCATGTGTTCACTATACACAAATAAATGCACGTACGATGCACAATACGACATAATAATACATACATACATACATACATACATACATACATACATACATACATACATCATAACTATAAATACATACATACTACATACATATACATACATACATACATATCATACAATCATACATACATATACATATCAAACATACTACATACATGCGAGTCAGGTTTGTTGTTTGTTGGTTGGCTGGTTGGTTGTTTGTTTGTTTTTTTGGGGGTAGTATTGTTTGTTTGTTCGTTTGTTTGTTTCTTCGTTTTTTGTTGTTTATCGCTGAGATGGCCTGCAGTTTAAACTCGACGTAATTTATACTCCCCAACTTACTTCCACATTTACATTTCTAAACCAAATACCGAAATAATTCATGAGAGCGTTGTGCATTATTTAACTATTACAGCTCTATCCCGTATATTTAAAGTCAACTCCGGTGACGTAACTTGATGGGACACTCTCTTACTGAGAAATGTGAAACAAAGTTCCAAAAACGCCTCTCCTATTCACTCTTGTTGCAAAACCATGTCTCACATGTCAGATTTGCCATGTATTTCTATTCTTGGGCCAATGTTGCTATCAGTATCATTATTATTTTCTGGCCTGATTTTTCAGAGACATCATGTTTTGCCGTAATGTAAATATACCGTAGTAGTTAATGTGGAGTCATCACAGTTCTGTTGAATGTATGTCTGCCATATGTTTAATTCAGGGCTCTTCTTCTTCTTCTTCTTCTTCTTCTTCTTCTTCTTCTTCTTCTTCTTCTTCTCCTCCTCCTCCTCCTCCTCCTCCTCCTCCTCCTCCGCCTTTGCATTCTTCTTTGCAGTCTTTGCATTCTTCTTCTTTGCATTCGTCTTCTCACCTCCTCCTCTTTCTTCTTCTTCTTCTTCTTCTTCTTCTTCTTCTTCTTCTTCTTCTTCTTCTCCTCTTCCTCCTCCTCTTTCTTTTTTTAAATCTCTTCATGTCACTGACCTGACATTTCTTTCACATCCACTCCCCAACTTTATGCCCCCCCCCCCCCCCCCCCATCCCCCAAGCCTCCGTTACACCCTCAAACCTCTTCCAACTTTTTTTTTCTCTTCTAAACATTTTTTTGTCCTTTTCATTTGGAGGGCAAGAATAAAAAGCTGACCAACTTCAACAATTTTTTTCTGTCAGTTTTGTTTTGTGGTTGGGTTTTTTGTTGTTTGGTTATTGTTGTTTTGGGGGTTATTTTTGTTGTTGTTTTTTGGGGGGGTCACGAAGCTTTTTTTCTGTTTCTTTAGTGTGTTTTATCATGTTGTTGTTTTCGTGTGTTCACATTACTCTTCCCTATC
>CM060317.1:14260596-14265596 GCA_030674155.1 Stramonita haemastoma
TTATAGAGACCAAATCTCTGACATTCTGAATTAAACCATCTGATTGACATTTTTAAACTCATGACGCCTTTCCTCCGCCAATCAATCTAATTAAGCATTACCCAAAACAAAACAAAAACCATGAGAACTGCCTCTTCCCTTTGAATGTCCTCATAACGGCTGGACAAACTGCCATGCCCTCATTCCATCTACAGAACTGTCCTGATTTATGGACCACAGCCTCTTGGCATTGTCATTAAGTATGGAGTGACATGTGCACCTGTCTGTGTCCATTTTATTTTGTTCATTAACATTTTTATCTATTCATTCTTTTTTTTTCGAGGACAATGGAATAAGTGCTCGTGTGCTTTTAAAGTATCCATTCCCTGTGTGTTTGTAGTTTTGTAAATCTTGTCATCCGTTCCCACCGGCACACAATGGCCTACTCTTCCGAAAAGCGGAACGGGTTTTGATGTGTGCGCAAGATGTTCTGTGTGCGTTCGCAAACGGGACCACTGTTTATAGTCTCATCCAAATTACTTTTTTTTGGGGGGGAGGGGGGGGCGGGTGGAGTGGAGTCGGCACCGATGTTAACTCCAGAGGAAATTTCCTCTTGAACAAGATTCGAACCCAGGTCAGCAGATCACGAGCGCATCACTCTGACCACTAGGCTATCCTGTCCCGTCAATTATGGCAGAGTGTGGCCCTTCTGTTAGACAGGAGCAATAACTATCACTTGTCACATTTGATTCAATAATATAGCATACATTTATTCAGATTTATTCAGATATTTATTCGGATAGATACATTTATTCAGATATCAGCAATCCAAATACACATTCCTTACGTCAGAAGTTTCAATCAAGCGATCTCAACCTCCATTTGTCACCCTTGTCCAAAGTATGGATGTAATTGTGCGTATGTATTTGGGAGTGTGTGTGTGTGTGTGTGTGTGTGTGTGTGTGTGTGTGTGTGTGTGTGTGTGTGTGTGTGTGTGTGTGTGTGTGTGTGTGTGTGGTGCGCATGAGTGTGTGCGTGCGTGTGTGCGTTTGTGTATGCGTGCGCACGTGTAAGTGTGTGTGTGCATGCGCACGCGCGCACGCGTGTGTGTGAGCGTGTGTTCGGGCAGAGAGGGAGCATACAAAGATCCTACCTCTTACTTTGCAAATTGAACCATCAATTATTTATTCACTGTGGTGTGGGGGGTTTTGGTTTGCGATTGATCAACATAATTGACCATTACAGACACATGAAAAATGTTCCCTCCTCTTTAATGTCCTCATAACGGCTGGACACATTGCCATGGCCTCCATTCATCTACAAAGCTGACCAGATGTGCGGACCACAGCCTCCTGACATGACCATCATTCAGCATGGAGTGACATGCGGATTTGTGGTCATGTGGGTGAGTTCGTCTGTCAGAGAGCAGCAGTAAACATCCCTTCACATATTCAAACTAACAATATATCACACGTTTATTCAGCAATAAATATCCCTTGACACATTCAAACAAAACAATATATCACACGTTTATTCAGCAACAAATATCTCTTGGCACATTCAAACAAGCAATATATCACACATTTATTCAGCAAAATATTCAAACAAATAATATATCACTTAATTATTCAGCAATCTACATCCATTGACACATTTAAACACATAATATATCACACATTTATTCAGCAATAAACATCCCATGAAACATTCAAACAAACAATATATCACACGTTTATTCAGCAATAAACATCCCTTGACACATTCAAACAAGCAATACATCACACATTTATTCAGCAATCAACATCCATTGACACATTCAAACAAACAATATATCACACGTTTATTCAGCAATAAACATCCCTTGACACATTCAAACAAGCAATATATCACACATTTATTCAGCAATAAACATCCATTGACACATTCAAACGAACAATATATCACACGTTTATTCAGCAATAAATATCCCTTGACACATTCAAACGAGTAATATATCCCACATTTATTCAGCAATAAACATCCCTAAACAAACAATATAGCACACATTTATTCAGCAATAAACATCCCTAAACAAACAATATATCACACATTTATTCAGATATCAGCGTGATAAATAAACAGCACATCATAATCAGAATAAGCATCTCTCAGGTCCAATGCCAGTACTGGGTTATTTCAGAATCCATGAACCATCGCTGTTGAGAGCAAAGCTGTCAGTGTGTGTGTGTGTGTGTGTGTGTGTGTGTGTGTGTGTGTGTGTGTGTGTTGTGTGTGTGTCTGTGTCTGTGTCTGTGTCTGTGTCTGTGTATGTCTGTGTATTGTCTGTGTGTCTGTGTGTCTGTGTGTTTGTGTCTGTCTGTGTCTGTCTGTGTAGGTGTAGGTGTAGGTGTACGTGTACGTGTGTGTGTGTATAATATACACACACATATTATGTGTGTATGTGTGTGTGTATGTGTGTATAATTGCATGTGTGTGTGTGAGCGCGCGTGCTCTCTCTCTCCTCTCTCTCTCTCTCTCTCTCTCTCTCTCTCTCTCTCTCTCTCTCTCTCTCTCTCTCTCTCTCTCTCTCTCTCTCTCTCCTCTCTCTCTCTCTCTCTCTCTCTCTCTCTCTCTCTCTCTCTCTCTCCTCTCTCTCTCTCTCTCTCATCTCTCTCTATCCTACTGTGTACCTCCAAGAGCATGTACTCCGGCTTTTGGTACTTAGCAAAATAAACTACCCCAAACTACTTTACACTGTCTTTCTGTTTTCTGTAATCACTTGATGTAATTGGACATTGGAGAAACGTGTCAGCCTGAAAAAGGCTTTACACTTCTGCTAGTATAGGTCTGTGTTGCTCCTTCCCAATACACACGTACAGATAGATAGACAGACAGATAGACAGACACATGTACACACAAACACACAGACTCACGCGCAGGCACATACCACGCATGAACGCATACTTGCACGCGCACACACAAACACACGTGCGCGCGCGCCCAAACGCAGATACATACACATACAGAGATAGAGAGAGAGGAGACAGACAGACAGACAGACAGACAGACAAACAGACAATGAGAGCAGATGTACAGAGAGATAGAGACAGAGAGGGGAGAGAGAGAGAGGGTGGAGATACAGAGAGACAGATACATGGACAAAGACAAAGACAGGGACAGAGACAGAGAGACAGAGATAGAGAGATGTATATCAATTACACTGTCAGACTCAATCCAGTTGCCCCATCTTTCATCCAGTGTCTTTGACAGAAAGCATGTTCCTTTGTTCCGTTGTTATCACACCACGCACACACTCTTGGGTACATACATGCGCGCCTTTCCCAGTGCGTGTATATCCTCCATATAGTGTATATGTGCATACATGACAGGAAATGTCCCTACATGTACATACATTGTTATATGTGTGTCTAATACCCTTTTTTCGTAAAGAGACGTTAAACTAAAGACTATATTATGCTTTTACATAATGGTTTCGTTGCTGTAATCAGTCTGTGTCTGAATGACATGTGCATGTTCAATAGCATTTGACACCTATCATAAGTTTTGTTTGTTTGCTTCCTCCGCTTATAATCCACTTGTGTGTGTGTGTGTGTTTGTGAGTGTATGTGTGTGTGTGTGTGTGTGTGTGTGTGTGTGTGTGTGTGTGTGTGTGTGTGTGTGTGTGTGTGTGTGTGTGTGTGTGTGTGTTTGAGAGCCACCGCAACTCACTCCAGGTCTTTCCCATTATCTTCATTTCCTCCTCCACAGTCCTTCTCCAGGTCCCGAGGGGTCGGCCTCTGTTTCGCTTCCCAGCAGGTGCCCAGGACAAGGCCTCAAGAGGGTGTCTGCCTTTCTTCATGCGCAATACATGGCCAAGCCAGGTCCAGCGCCGTTGCTTCACCTGCAGCACAATGTTGTTGAAGCCTGTCCTCCTCCAGATTTCCTCATTCGTCGCTCTCTGCTCCCACCTAATCTTAAGAATCCTCCTCAGGCACCTCCCCTCAAAGCCTCTCAACCTGCTCTCCAACTTCTTGTTCACTCTCCACGTTTTCTGCACCGTAGAGAAGAGTCGAGCGGACGTTTGAACGGTATATGTTTAGTTTTGTCCTAGTGCTGAGAGTTGCAGAGCTCCAGACGTTCTTCAGTTTCTTGAAGGCCTGATCTGCCAGGCCGATCCTTGCTGCAATCTGTCTTTCGATGTTGCTGTCTGCAGATATGGTGCTCCCCAAGTACTTGAAGTCTGTTACTTCTTCGAGTGCTTTTCCGTCCACTGTCACTGGTTGCTTTGATTTGTTTTTCACCTTCATGATTTTGGTCTTTGAAGCATGTATTTTCAGCCCAACCTTTCGTGCCGTTTGTGCCACCCTATTCGTCTTCTCCTGTATGTCCTGGTGTGTGTGGGAGAGGGTGTGGGTGTGGTGTGTGGTGGGTGGGTGGTGGCTGTGGGTGTGGGTGTGTGAGAGAGATAGAGAGAGATAAAGAGAGAGGGAGATATAAGTCAAGTCAAAAACACTTTAATCATCCCATGAAAGGCAATTCCAATACTGACAGGTACATTGATAATTATAATCTCGACAGACAAAAGAAAGTTTCACCTGAATGTGGGGGGGTCAATATTTAGTTTTATAGCAACTATAGCTCAGTGGTCAGAGTGCTTTCTTTCCTCCAGTCAAGTTAAGCAGCGTCGAGCGTGGTTACCAGATGGATGGGTGACCGTTTGCGCGCCTTGGCTTCAGTACAGCCCCCCCAGTTCACCCGGCTGTAAATGGGTACCTGCCCCCTTTAGGGTCCGGGAAGGCAAGGCAGCGAGGGAGAGGAGATGGGCGCTGCCTTTAACATGCTGGCCCCTAGAGAAGCTGAGGTCTCTGAAGCCTCGCTCCCCTACGACCGCCTAGGTTATGGGACACCTTTACCTTTACCTTTCACATATTCTCGTGTGAACTAAACATGCCATGCACTTTTGCTAGAGCGTGTGTCTGTATAATCTTCTTCTATACCCATACACATGCATGAAGATTAACATGCGCTTCTAGTTTATCGCA
>CM060317.1:14278096-14280596 GCA_030674155.1 Stramonita haemastoma
AAATGAAAATATAATTGACGATGGTGGTGATGATTACATGAACCGTCCCATCTCAAGAGAAGAGGTATTACTTGCCATAAGAAAGCTAAAAAGTCGGAAAGCAGCAGGACCAGATGCAATTATTGGTGAATTATTCAAATATTCAAATGAATATATACTGGATATTTTGTAAAATTGTTTAATACACTGTTTGAGACTGATCAATTCCCTGAAAATTGGACAGAGTCTATTGTTTTACCATTATATAAGAAAGGAAACGTTAATGATCCTAATAATTATAGGGGTATTTCACTTAGTGATATAAGTAGCAAAATTTTTAGTTCCATTATTAACAGAAGACTACAGGAGTGGATAGAAGAAAATAACATTACTGGAGAGTGTCAGGCAGGATTTAAAAGGGGGTATTCTACTTTAGATCATATGTTTACGTTATTAGCATTGATACAGAAACAGTTTTCATGCAACCGTAAGTTATATGTAGCTTTTATAGATTTCGAAAAAGCCTTGACTCCATTAACAGAAATTTACTTTGGCCCATTTTGTTAAAAAAAAAAAACGGTATTAGAGGTAAGCTCCACACATGTATAAAAAGAATGTATGAAGATATAAAAATGTAAAGTAAGATGTGGTTCTAAATTGACAGATTTTATTAGATGCACAGCCGGAGTCAAGCAAGGAGATGTGTGCAGCCCTGTTTTATTTTCACTTTTCATAAATGAATTAGCATTACAAGTAATTAATAATGGAAAACATGGTGCAGTTTTGTCACATGATGCGTTTGAGTTGTTCATTCTGTTATTAGCTGATGACGTAGTGCTATTGTCAGAGACTATTGTGGGGCTTAAAAATCAGTTAAATAATTTGTATCATGCTGTTTTTTCACTTCAATTAAAAGTGAATATGAAGAAAAGTAACATCATTGTGTTTCGTAAGGGAGGTTATTTGGGTATGCGAGAAAGATGGACATACAATGGTAATCTGCTACCTGTAGTTAATGTTTATAAGTACTTAGGGATATTGTTTTCTACACGTCTCAGTTTCACTGCTGCTTGTAAGGACCTTTCCAGTAGGGCAAAGAATGCGTTGGTATATATTATGCAAAGATTGTACACACTTAATAATAATTCTTTTGGGCTATTAATGAAGCTATTCGACTCACAGGTTCAACCTGTTCTTCAGTATGGTTCAGAATTATGGGGATTGGACAAAGCAGCAGTTCATTGTGAATCTGTTCATTTGTTCGCAATAAAGAAATACTTAGGAGTTGATAGACGTACACCTAGTGACATCGTTTATGGTGAAACTGATAGATATCCTTTGTACATAAATTCTGCAGTTAATTGTATTCGTTATTGGATTAAGTTGCTACAAATGGAAGATCTGAGATTACCATATAAGGCATACAAAATGTTGTATAATTTAGATGTAATAGGTAAGAAAAATTGGGTTTCAAGTGTGCGTATCTGTTTAAATGAAAATGGGTTCGGAGATGTATGGTTGAACCAAGGTGTGGGTGATGTTCATGTGTTCATTAAAGTCTTTCGTCAACGATTGATTGACTGCAGGTGGCAGAACTGGAACTATCATATTAACAATAGCCAAAGGTTTGACTTTTATAGAACATATTGTAATGGCTATGATTTGAAATACTATTTAGAACTTGATATGAATCGACAATTGAAACACATCACAGCAAAATTTAGACTTGGTATAATCTGATCTGAATATACATCGTTTAAGATATAGAACCCATAATGATCATGATTTGTTATGTCCATTATGCAATGTGTCAAAGGAAGATGAAGTCCACTTTGTTCTTTGCTGTCAACAATTACATAACCTTAGAGTAAAATTTATTCAACCAAAGTATTTTAGGGAACCTTGTTTGTTTAAATTGAATTTATTAATGTCTTGTACACATCCTGAAGTTATACATAACTTTTCTATATTCTTGTACAAGGCTTTCAAACTTAGAGAAATAGTCACTTCATAAGGCAGTGTACTTAGTGATCAAATGATTTTTCACTATATTTATCATACCATGTCTTGTATTGTTCACATTCCCCTTCATAAGGGGCTAAGGCCTATATGAATAAACTATCTGCGTCTGCGTCTCTCTCTCTCTCTCTCTCTCTCTCTCTCTCTCTCTCTCTTCATCTCCTCTCTCTCTCTCTCTCTCTCTCTCTCTCTCTCTCTCTCTTATATATATATATATATATATATATATATATATATCTTAAGGGCGGGGACTGGATGTAAAAAAGTACCTGAGTGCTTATTCATAATCCTCGAAATAAAATGATTTGATTTGATTTGATTTGATCTCTCTCTCTCTCTCTCTCTCTCTCTCTCTCTCTCCTCTCTCTCTCTCTCTCTCTCTCTCTCTCTCTCTCTCTCTCTCTCTCTCTCTCTCTCTCTCTCTCTCTCTCTCTCTCTCTCTCTCCCCACAAGGTCTTGTCTCATTATCCCACCTCCCCCTTCCCTCAAACCCCATGTTGTT
>CM060317.1:14285596-14288038 GCA_030674155.1 Stramonita haemastoma
TCTCTCTCCCCCCCTCTCTCTCTCTCTCCCTCTCTCTCTCTCATTGGATTAGACTGGGTTTAACTGGATCTACAATATCCTGTCTTTGCCTGAAATTTGAGCCGCTGTTTCCTGAGACATATCGCTTTGCTGTTGTGATGGCGCTTTCTTCTCTCTTTCTTTGTTCTTCTTTGTTTCTGAATAAAATATACAGACAGCTCAAAATGGTGTTTTACCAGTTACAGTACATTTTTTATTCTAAAAACTGTGTGTGTGTGTGTGTGTGTGTGTGTGTGTGTGTGTGTGTGTGTGTGTGTGTGCGTGCATGCATTCAAATTTGCTACTTTCTAAAACTAGTAATTGTTGTTGATTGTTTGTTTGTGTTGTATCGGTCGAATGCAAGGCGCTTTAACTTGTTTTTGCAAGATATAGCGCTATATGAATTCCATGTGTTGTTGTTGTTGTTATTATTATTATTATTATTATTATTATTATTATTATTATTATTATCATCATCATCATCATTATTATCATCATCATTATTATCATTATTATAAAAACAGCACTTTTATTGCTTCCCCTACCCTTTCTTTTGGATACATTTTAAGTCCCAAACAGGACACCGTCTCTTAGTTGATTCTCTTTTTTTTTGGTTTGGTTTTCCGTTCCTTGGCTAGAACTCAGAGGTTTACCAATGATGAAACTTTAATGTATGCGACCGGTTTTTCTCACCATTGAGGCAGCGGCATTCCGACTTCGGGATGATGTCGAAACACAACACCAGCATGCATGTGTATTTTATCTATTTTTATTTCATCATTTCTTTCAGGCACAAATGGCTTCCTCTTCCGAAAGGCAGAACAGGTTTTGACGTGTGCGCAAGATGTTCTGCGTGGGTTCACATACGAGGCCTCGGTTTATGGTCTCATCCGAAGAACTTCTGGGTGGAGTGGAGTCAATACTAATGTTAACTCCAAGAGGAGAATCCTCTTAAACGGTTGTCTCGGTGGTAGCCCGAAACTGGGTTTGATCACGGACTTTCAAATCGCACGCGCATTGTTCTAACCACTGGGACACCCCGCCCTCCGAGTTGATCATCTGATCCAGAATGCGACACTTAGAGTCCCCTTTCCACCGTAGGGATGTTGGGGGTCTGTTACTATAAATAGCATCCCCACCTTCTGGAAATTATGTGCTAGGAATTCCCTCTCTTTATCCCTCTCTTTGTTTCTGCCTTGTTCCTTTTCTTTTTGTCGCCTCCTTCTTGTTGGTTTTCTGCCTTCTTGGTCCATTCTCCTGCCTTTCTTTTTTTTACCCCAGAAAGACTTAAGAGATAACAATTCTTTCTTACCATGCTGAAGTCAAATTTGCTGGGCCTGACTAGTCAGGCGCTAAACGGTAGCGCAACGCATTTTGCTCATATGGCAGACAACAATACTTGCTGTCCCAGACTTCATCAACTTCAACTTCAACTTCAAAAACACTTTATTATCTCACAGACAGAGAAATTCAAGCGGGTACAAGCCATTCATTAAAAAGGTAAACATAAAAAAAATAAAAAATATCAGGACGCAACCAAGTCGAACGCAAGTCGAAGAAGGAGAAAGATTCCCACCAAGGATTTTGTAGAAGCAGGTAAACACACACACACACACACACACACACACACACACACACACACACACACACACACACACACACACACACACACACACACTCTCTCTCTCTCCTCTCTCTCTCTCTCTCTCTCTCTCTCTCCACACCACACACACACACACACACACACACACACACACACACACACACACACACACACGCACACGCACACGCACACGCACACACAAACAAACAAACAACAACAGTAAAACTTGCAACGGGATGGATTTAAACCAAGAGTCTGTCGCATTCTGGACACGTGTTATTTCTCGACCTTGACCCACAAAAAATTATCCTTGAACTTTATTTCTGTCTCCTTCCCGATTTACTTTGTTTTGAGAACAAATAGGTTATTCTACGCTTTTTTTTCAATAAGCATCAATATATTTCTGAACTCCATCCAAAACATTTAATCCCAGCCTGCTCTAAATGACCTTAATGAAGTTAGGAAAACTTTTAGTAATGATGTGTTTTTGTGACTCAATACGATTTCTGAGACAGATGCAAGTATCACGTAGAAACGATTTAAAGAGATGCTTCACATTATTGAAAGGGATTTGTTCACTGGTAAGGATTACACGATCCCACAAACACTGCACGATTTTGGAACAGCAGGAAAGCTAAAGAGCTTAGGTCGTGCTAAATCTGTTATGGTGTGTGTGTTTTTTTTCGTGTGGTTTGGGGTTTTTTCTCTGGCACCGTTGTGGGCTGTGAGATCCTCGGTTTCATCTTGTCTTGAGATTTGGTGTGTGTGCGTGTGTGTGTGTGTGTGTGTGTGTGTGTGTGTGTGTGTGTGTGTGTGTGTGT
>CM060317.1:14298138-14310638 GCA_030674155.1 Stramonita haemastoma
TTATTCTAGTTTTCACTTCTTCATTAGTGATGTGATCTCTGTGTGAAATGCTACGGTTGGCTACGGAAAGACAACCATACCCAGCATGAATCCTGCGCCTGGATCAGAAGAGGACAAAGGTTTTGCTAGGTTCAAATTATCCTAGAGATATGTCCTGAAAATTCAGTGCAAAACCTGATTGACAGCTGAAAGAATTAAACAGGCAGAAGAGAAGCTCAGAGAAGACTGGTGAAATAAAGAAAGGAGAAGGAAGAGAAGAAGACGAATTGCAAAGAATTGCAAAGAACTGCAAAGAAGAAGAAGAAGAAGAAGAAGAACAACAACAACAACAAGAACAATAAGAACAATAACAGAACAATAAAAACAATAACAGAACAATAAAAACAAGAAGAACAAGAAAGAGAACAAAAAGAAAAAAAGGCAAAGAGAGAAAAGAGACAAAAACAGAGAGGAAAACAAATTAAAGACGGAGAAGAAAGAATAAACAGAACAATAAAAACAACAATAATAATAATAAAAAAAAACCAGCGCAGAGAGATGCAAAATGCATTGTGTAATGACTTCCAGCCAAGAAAGACAGATCCCAGTGAACTGTGCTTGTTACAGGTAGAGTCATTCACGGACAGTTTTTGTTTTTTTCCACAGGACTTTGGAGTTATTGCTGTCATGAACATCAGCAACCTGCGCTCATTGTTTCTGATGTTTCTGTTGTTTCTGCTGTTGTTGTTGCTGATGCTGCTGTTATCGCTGCTGCTAATGTTGGCGCTCTTTGACTTTCTTCTCGTTAAGTCGCATCTGCTAGGATGTTTTTTTTTTTTTTCTGTAAGTGCTCTCTCTGTTTACTGTCTGTCTGTCTGTCTGTCTGATCTGTCTGTCTGCCTGTCTATCAGTATGTCTCTTTTGCCGTTTCTACATTAGTGGGTTTCTAGAGAGAGACAGAGACAGACAGACAGACAGACTGAGAAAATTTAGTCTTTCATTTTTGAGGATATGGAATAAACACTCAAGTGATATTTTTTTACGTTCAGTCCCCGTGTGCATGTGATTTTGTACATTTTTGTCATTTGTTTCAAACGGCACAAATGGCCGACTCTTCTCAAAGGTGGAACAGGTTTTAACGTACGTGCGTGCAAAATGTTCTGCATGCGCTCGCACACTGGTGTATTGTCTCATCCAAAGGGGGAGCGAGAGAGAGAGAGAGAGAGAGAGAGGGGGGGGGGAGAGAGAGAAAGAGAGAGAGAGGGGGGGGAGAGAGAGAAGAGAGAGAGAGAGGGGGGGAGAGAGAGAAAGAGAGAGAGAGGGGGGGGGGAGAGAGAAAGAGAGAGAGAGGGGGGGAGAGAGAGAGAGAGGGGGAGCGAGAGAGAGAGAGAGAGAGAGAGGGGGGGGGGGGAGAGAGAGAGAAAGAGAGAGAGAGAGAGGGGGGAGAGAGAGGTGGGAGAGAGAGACAGAAATGGAGAGACAGAGACAGATAGACAGACAAACAGAGACAGAGAGATGTGGAGAGACAGAGAGTTCATTAGTAAATGAAGTACACAAGTAATGACTCACCCATCTAACAATCAGAAAAAATACGAGATAAAGAGACTCACAGGAGAGAGAGAGAGAGGAGAGAGAGAGAGAGAGAGAGAGAGAGAGAGAGAGAGAGAGAGAGAGAGAGAGAGAGAGAGAGAGAGAGAGAGAGAGAGAGAGAGAAGTAATAAGGAGAGCAACATCAACAAGACAACCAAAGAACGAAAAGCAAAAAGTAGAAAAGTGCCCAGACTCCCTCTGAGAATCTTCTGTTGAGAGGCCACTCTCTGTTTAACGTACACAAGCACGCATGAACACACACACACACACACACACACACACACACACACACACACACACACACACACACACACACACGCATAGACACTAGCAGACACAGACACACACACACACAGACACATAAAAAAACACACACAAACATACACACAAATAAAGTTAAAAATTTTAAAAATAAAATAAACGTACAGACACACACTCACACAGGCGCAGACACACAGACACACAGACACACAGACACAGACAGACAGACAGACAGACAGACAGACAGACAGACAGACAGACAGACAGACACACACACACACACACACACACACACACACACACACACGAGCTCAAAATATGAGGATACTGAGAGTGTATAATTAAATTCTCAGCAATATGTATCATCAACTGCTGATGTACTTACTTAATTCAAGTCAAAGATTGCTATCAGTTCTGAGGAGCAGACAAGGAAAAAAAAAGAACGCTCTACTTAAATGAGCTTAGGTAGTGTTTTTTTTTAATATTCATATTATGTTTATTTTTCCCTTCCTGCAAACTTTATGCCATGCAAAATTTTAGGTTAGCGTAGTTGAAAATAACATTTCAAAACATTTATATAAATTAACTACTTTCTCTTCTCTGCATTTCTATAAACCCATTTTTCATGCACTGATTAATGTCCAATTATTTGAAAACCAAATTGTTGTGTTATCTTTATTGACTGATAGATCTAAAAAAACAACAACAACTGTCTTTGCTGTTAAAACATGGCATTGGTCTTTGCAAACCTTTTCTAAGATAAAGACAGGAAAACTATATAAAAAAAATTATACAGACAGACAGACAGAAACAGTTGAAGAACTCAGAGACACACCCACAGGTTTAACTTTGAAATAGATATTTACTGTTTAATTAAACATACTTTTAACCCTCAACATGCTCCTCATCTCCTCAGTTCCCCCCCCCCCTCTCCCCGGCTATATTTTTCTTCTTTTTTCTGTTCCCTAACGGTCAGTAAGCGTGGAAGGAGGTGGGAAGAGAAGATAGAGGATAGGAAGATAGAGAGGAGAGGAGAGGATTGTTAGACACTGACACCCCCCCACTGGGGAAAGAGGCAGACGACAAAATGGCCAGGGAGACAGGGGACAGAACTGCTGGCTCCTGCAATCTCAGGCTGGGCACAGCCAACACTCACACCAACCCACACTTTTTTTTCAGACAGGGTCGTGAGCAATTATGGAGGCCACAAGTCTTTGGGGGCATTTTAACGCTTCCTTTAGTGTGACAACTCTGAAAGAAAATGGCTAATTAATCAATGATGGTTGATGAAGATGATTCGAAAATAATTGGGGTAATGGAGGTTGATTTGATATTCAATTCCCCACTAGCTTTTTTTTTATTTTGTCATATTTTCTACTTGTTATGAGATTATATTGATAGACTTATGGGGACTGGATAGCCTAGTGGTTAAAACGTTGAAGTCGTGATCTGACATGCCAGGATCCAGCCATTACCAAGACACCTGTTCAAGGAGATTTACCCCTGGAGTTAACATCAGTACTGACTCCATTTCCACAAAAGTCCTTCAGGTGAGACTATAAACTAAAGTCCTGTGTTCTAACACATGCAGAACATCTTGCGCACACATTAAAACTTGTTTTTCCTTTCAGAAGAGTAGGCCACTATGTGCCAGTAGGAATCATGGCCAAAAAAAAAACAACTAAAGAAAACCTAAATGCATGCATACTGGTGTTGGGTTTCGACATTATATCATGGCAAAAAAACAACTAAAGAAAACCTAAATGCATGCATACTGGTGTTGGGTTTCGACATTATATCATGGCAAAAAAACAACTAAAGAAAACCTAAATGCATGCATACTGGTGTTGGGTTTCGACATTATCCCCAAAGTCAGAATGCAGCTACCTGAAACTACAAAAAATGTCTTGTCACCATTGGTAAACTTGGATCTCTAGCTGAGGAAAGAAAAAAAATCAATGGACGTAAAGGCTGTAAGGGGGATTAGTGGTCTGGGAGGACTGGTATTCCAGAGGTATTGTGCGCATCTTGAATGCTAGAAGTCACGAGTTTCAGACTCATTCGAACCCAAATATTGCTCCCCTTCCTATAAACTGTGAGTAATACTCTGACATACACTTAATGCATACACATGGAAAAGAACTGATGGCAATAAAGAGAATTGTCCTTGTAAACATTCTGTAGAAAAAAGTAATGCTTGCATAGAAATCAATGTATAGGCAGGTGGAAACCTGGTTTTAAAAAATGTGTGGCACTGCTCTTGAGGCTACGAACAGACATCCATTAAAAAAATCTCAGAAACAAACTCAAACTCAGAGGTTTATACTTAAAACAGGTATGTTTACAGCTTAAAAGTACGTCTAAACATTCACCACTCTCCCCTTCTCTTCAGAACCTCGACATACCACCACCTTCACCACCTTCACCACCACCACCACCACCACCACCACCACCTTCACCCACCACCACCACCACCACCACCACCACCACCACCACCAACCACCACCACCACCACCACCTCTTTTTCTTTCTTTTCTTTTTTCTAGTCCATAATGTGCAGTAAGCGTGGAAGGAGGTGGGAAGAGAAGATAGAGGACAGGAAGATAGAGAGGAGAGGATAGAGAGGAGAGGAGAGGATAGAGAGGAGAGGAGAGGATAGAGAGGAGAGGATTGTTAGACACTGACACACCCCCACTGGGGAAAGAGGCAGACGACAAAATGGCCAGGGAGACAGGGGACAGAACTGCTGGCTCCTGCAATCTCAGGCTGGGCACAGCCAACACTCACACCAACCCACACTTTTTTCAGACAGGGTCGTGAGCAATTATGGAGGCCACAAGTCTTTGGGGCATTTTAACGCTTCCTTTAGTGTGACAACTCTGAAAGAAAATGGGCAATTAATCAATGAGGGTTGATGAAGATGATTCGAAAATAATTGGGGTAATAGAGGTTGATTTGATATTCAATTCCCCACTTAAAGAAAACAAAAATGTCTTTGAGCGTTTTGGTTTTACTGCCAAGTGATAATTTTGAAGAATTTGGCCGATAGATTTATTGTGGCTGCTGATGATAATTTTATAGTGATGAGGACAAAGGTAGTAGCTTTTATTCTCCACTTCCCACCCATTTATTATTCTTTAGTGACTATATTCTTTGCTTTGCAGCTTAAACAGTGGGTCAAGTGATTTTTAGACATTTCTTATGCAATGAATATGCCTAGTCATTCAGCAAAACCACGTTGGTATCTGGATTGTATTGTATTGTATTGTATTGTATTGTATTGTATTGCATTGCATTGCATTGTATTGTATTGTATTGCATTGCATTGCATTGTATTGTATTGTATTGTATTGTATTGCATTACATTGTATTGTATTGTATTGTATTGTGTTCTGTTGTGTTGTGTTGTAGTATAGTGTCCTGTGGTATCATATGGTAGAGTAGAATGGAGTGGAATATAGGATAGCATCATGTTGTGTTGTGTTGTGTTGTGTTGTGTCGTGTCATGAAGTGTAGTGTAGTGTAGTGTAGTGGAGTGGAGTGGAGTGTAGTGGGTGGAGTGTAGCGTAGTGTCCTGTCATGTTTAGAGTAGTGCAGTGCAGTGCAGTGTAGTGTAGTGTAGTGTAGTGTAGTGTAGTGTAGTGTAGTGTAGTGTAGTGTAGTGTAGTGTAGTGTAGTGTAGTGTAGTGTAGTGTAGTGTAGTGTAGTGTAGTGTAGTGTAGTGCTCTGCTGTGCTGTGTTGTGTTGTGTTGTGTTGTATAGTGTAGGTAGCATAACGTAGCGGAGGTTATATTGTTGCTTTGTATCGTATTGCATTGTTTTGTATTGTAACATACTGTACTTTACTTTATTTTATATTGTATCCCACGTACATTCACGATTGGTTTCCCTGCATAAAATTAAGACTGCTTCCCGTGGGGAAAGTGCGTCACCACAAGAGTAGTACCATCCTTTTTATTTTTATTTTCCTAGAGAATATTGCCTAGACAACTCTCTTATTGCCGTGGGTTATTTTACATGTGTCAAAAGTCTGTTGCGCACAGGAACAGATTTTTGTGTGTTTTATCAAAAAGACTAACACTCAGAGCACCACCCAAGGTCTATTGGATGTGAAACACATATAGGTCCAAACGGGGTATCAAACTCACGACATCTTGCTTTTCAGACGAGAGTGTTACCTCTAGACCACTGTTCCACAGATCTGGGTGTTACATGTCTATCTTTCCCAAGAATGGCACATTAGCACCCACATCAGACAATTCTTATATTATGCAGAGGGTGCCCTTAGCATCATAACCATTCACTTGATCACAGTCTCTACACCCATAAAAAAGAACTCGATCCTTGTAAGACGACAGGCGGTGAAAATGTTGGCGGCGAGATGATAACACAAATATATGTGATCCAGTCAGTTGCAAATCTCCAGTTATATACTCCATAGTAGAATATTCATCTCTAGGGGTGTATTCAGACTGATGATGGCTCTCGCACTCGACTAGAACAGCAAAGACAAAGCAGGCAGACAGACAGTCAGACAAGCATACAGCCAGGTAGTCGTTTGACTAAAACAGCAAAGACAAAACAGGCAGACAGACAGTGAGACAAGCATACATACAGCCAGGTAGGCAGGTGGGCACACAGACAGACAAATACAATATTGTTTTTGTGCATTCCTCGGCTAGATCTCCAAGATTCACCACGGGAGATGTTGCCTATGCGACCGTTTTAACCCACTATTATGATAACTGTATTCTGATTTCGGGGAGAAATACATAATTTAGAGTTACAAGAAACTGAGTGTAGGAGATGCGAATGAAGATTTAAAAAATATGGAGAAAAAACTAAACGAGTCACACAGAAAGGCAGAGAAATAGAATAAGAAGAAAAAACAAGGAAAGAAAAACAAGGAGAGAAAAAACGGAAGAACAAAAAGTAAAAATAAAGAAACTAAGGAACACAGATGCCCAGAGCTAAAGAAAAAAACAAAAGAAGTAAACACACACACACACACACACACACACACACACACACACACACACACACACACACACACACACACACACACACACACACACACACACACACACACACACACACCCAGAAAAGAAGACAAGAAATAAAACCAAAACAAAACTGAAAAGAAAATAAACAAAAAAAATGAACAAGTAAATAAACACAGACATAAAGGGAAAGAAAACCATACAAAAAAGGACAAGAACAAAACATGAAAAAAAAAGATTTCAGAGAAAACAAACAACAAAAAAGACAAACCAGAAAGAAAATGAAGAAAAAGAAAAGAAAAGAAACAAAAACACATATAGCCCCAAAACATGCCTTGAATGAAAAATAGAATGATCATTTTCTGTTATCTTTAATTCTCAGCCGTGCTTGGAATAGCTACGTCCTATAAATTTGCTTTAAACAAAATTCAACAAAATTGATAATTTAGGGCTGAGATTATAATTAACTGCAAACGTATTTGGAAAAAAAAGGTTGGGTTCTGTTTGGTCTGAATAGTCCCCATTATTCATTATTTCTGATCGTTGAATAACTTATGGCTTTATTCTTTAGCTGAAAACTATGGGGTGCTCGTTATCATTCCAGTGCTGAGGCTTCCTACTTGTCAATACGATGGACGAGTGGTTGCACAAGCAAGGCATTGCAGATTCAATGGTTCAGTTCTCCATGGAAAAGAATTCCGAAAGATATGGACCCTGATACAGGTGAACACACACACGCACACACACACGCACATCTCATCTCCCTCGCTGCTTTACCCTCCCTAACCCTAATGAGGGCAGGTACCCATTTACATCTGGGTAAACTGTAGGACTGTACTGTAGCCAAGGCGCGAAAACGGTCACCCATCCAATAACTGGTAACCACCCTCGATGCTGCTTAAAACCTTAGCTTTGAGGAAAGCGAGTGCTCTGACCACTGAGCTATCCCGTTCACCAAGAGAAGGATAGAAAAGAGAAAATTCTTAGCATAGAACCTCCAGAAAGTGAGGAGAATGCTATTTCATACTCTCAGCCCCACCCCCACCCCCCACCCCCTACCCCGGGCATCCCCACGGGGGTGGAGTGGAGTAGCCATCTCAGGATAATAATCATAATATAGGTAAGTGCATCACAGGGATGAAGAGACATGACTCTAGCACCCTTCCCCTTCTTTGTTCCAGTCGTCTTGATTAGTCTGGTCAGTTCTGTCCACAGTGCAGGCTCACATCCACTGACCAGTAGTGCAACCTATCGTGACTGCTGCCCCCCTACCCCTACCCCCTTTGGGGATAACAGCGACTTGATTGGAAAAGGAGGAGAGGGGAGAAGAAAAGGAACTAAGGGGTTGCGTGGATGAGGTGGGGTACGTGAGGAAGGAAGGAAGGAAGGAAATCAGCCCGAAGGGTGAAGAAGAAATCAGTGTGTCGCGGAACGTGTGGTCAGTCGGTCACTGTGTTTCCTTCCTTCCTACTGGGCCGGCAGTGTGAGTGGACTTTTCGGACAGTGCTGCTGCTGCAGGGAAAAGTGAAAGGAAAGATCAGAAGAAGACAAACAGAGAAAGATAAGCTGTTGGTGAGCTGAGAAAGAGGCGAAATGTCAGTAGGCTATACTGCCTTAGAGAGTGGTGAACCAGAGTACTCTGTGTGTGTGTGTTTGTCAAACAAGAGGGAAAAGAGAGAGAGGGGGGAGGGAGGGAGAGAGAGAGAGGGAGAGAGAGAGAGAGAGAGAGAGAGAGAGAGAGAGAGAGAGAGAGAGAGAGAGAGAGAGAGAGAGAGAGAGAGAGAGAGAGAGAGAGAGAGAGAGAGAGAGAGAGGCAGATACACAAACACATAACACCACATTCATACAGGGTCTACACTAACATACGGAGAGAGAGAGAGAGAGAGAGAGAGAGAGAGAGAGAGAGAGAGAGGAGAGAGAGAGAGAGAGAGAGAGAGAGAGAGAGAGAGAGAGAGAGAGAGAGACAGACAGACAGACAGACAGACAGACAGACAGACAGACAGACAGACAGACAGACAGACAGACAGAGACAGACAGACAGACAGACAGACAAGACAAACAGACAACACAAACAGACAGACAGGGTTTATGGACATTTCAAATTCCATTCATAGTATCACAGCTGAGGAACATTCTGATTAGATTTGCTAGATTTACTTCGATGTGGATAAACATTTGCAAAGAGTTTTATTTTTCAACATCATTCACATCTTTGTTTCTTTCTCTCTGACCAGTGTGGTCAGTTCTGGTCATTCCCCGAGTGGATGCCGGGGGACGTCAGTTTAAATAGCATCCCCACCTTCTGGAAAGTCTGTGCTAGAAATTTCCTCTTTTCTATCCCTCTCTACCTTGTTCCTTGTCTTCGTGGTATCTCCTTCTCGTCTATTTTCTGACTTCTTGGTCCATTCTCCTGCCTTTTTTTTTTGAGAAAGACTAAACAGGCAACAGTTCTCTCCCATGGTAAAGTTGGATGCACTGGGCCTGACTTATCAGGCGCTGAACGGTAGCGCAACGCATTTTTGCTCATATGACAGATAACGATAGATGCTGTCTGAGCGTTCGAAGAAGAAGAATGCAAAAAAAGAAGAGAATGCAAAAAAAGAAAAAAGAATGCGAAGAAGAAGAAGAAGAAGAATGCATAGAAGAAGAATGCATAGAGGAAGAATGCATACAAGAAGAATGCATAGAAGAAGAATGCATAGAAGAATGCAAAGAAGAAGAATGCATACAAGAAGAATGCATACAAGAAGAATGCAAAGAAGAAGAAGAAGAAGACTGCAAAGAAGAAGAATGTAAAGAATGCAAAGAAGAAGAAGAAGAATGCAAAGAAGAAGAAGAAGAAAAGGAGGAAGAATGCAAAGAAGAGGAAGAAGAAGAAGAAGAAGAAGAAGAAGAAGAAGAAGAAGAAGAAGAAGAAGAAGAAGAAGAAGAAGAAGAAGAAGAAAAGGAAGAAAAGGAAGAAGAAGAAAAGGAGGAGGAAGAAGAATTGCGAAGAAGAATTGCGAAGAAGAAGAAGAAGAATTGCGAAGAAGAAGAAGAAGAAGAAGAAGAAGAAGAAGAAGAAGAAGAAGAAGAAGAAGAAGAAGAAGAAGAAGAAGAAGAATTGCGAAGAAGAAGAAGAAGAAAAGGAGGAAGAAGAAAAGGAGGAGGAGGAGGAGGAGGAAGAAGAAGAAGAAGAAGAAGAAGAATTGCGAAGAAGAAGAAGAAGAATTGCGAAGAAGAAGAAGAAGAAGAAGAAGAAGAAGAAGAAGAAGAAGAAGAAGAAGAAGAAGAAGAAGTTTTGTCCACACCTCCAGTTCTACTGACCAAGGTAACATGTCACCACAACGACTTCCCTCTGGGCTAACATCGATTTGATTAGTAAGAGGAGGTGAAAGGAAAAAACGAAAAAAAGTAAAGGTGTTGGTGGGGGGGGGGGGGGATGACAGACTGGATGGACAAAAGGATAAAGAAAAAATCCGAGTGGTCAAGGAGTATCAGTTATCCGGTCACTGATGATGCTGTGCTTCCTTCCTTCCTTCTTTTCTTCCTTCCTTCCCTCCTTCCTTTCCTCCTTTCTTCCTTCCTTCCTACCTTCCTTCCTTCAGGGAGTCTGGCAAAGTCTGAGTAGATACTGGACATTGCTGCCGGAAAGAGTGAAAGAATAAAAGAAAAAAACCGCCAAAAAGCAAGAAGTTGATGTGGAACCAAAGATGTAAGCAAAGTATTAGTTGTGACTCTCTGGCATTTAGAAATGGCGAGGCTGTGTTCTAAGTCTTTAAAAAAATGAATGACTACACATGCCCATGTGTGTGTATAACTGTATATACAGAAAAACCCACACAAACACACATATGCATACACACGCATACACGCAGGTACGCAAGCACTCGCTCACGCACACACACACACACACACCACACACACACACACACGCACGCACACACGCACACATATTAGTTTTATATCAATAGTAGTGAAAGCACTTTAAACAGAAGAGCACATACACATACTCACACACACACACACACATACATACACACTCTGTCTGTATGTCTGTATGTCTGTCTGCATGTCTGTCTGTCTGTCTGTCTGTCTGTGTGTCTCTCTCTGTCTCTCTGTCTCTGTGTCTGTCTGTCTGCCTGTCTGTCTGTCTCTCTCTCTAACCATCACTGTCACCACCACCATCACTACTGCTATCACTAACAGTGTTAATGGCACATCATTTACCACACCACACAGACCACACAAACTACCACATTGACCACACAGTCCACACAAACTACCACACAGTCCACACAAACTACCACACAGTCCACACAAACTACCACACTGACCACACAAACTACCGTACTAACCTCCCTAGTTTCCTTGACGCTCGTCTTCTCTCCTGTCTGTGTTTTTATGGGAAGGGGCAGTAAGTAGATTACCTCCCATGCGACCAGAGCTCTGTCGCAGCGTCTTGTTTCTAAATCGAGACACACCTGCGAATTGTGCGACGCTCTGTTTCCTTGGGTAGTGGTCAAAAACCATCCATTGTAATCTCTTCGTCCTTGCGACAAATTTTAGAATTTAAAGAAATAAAAGAACATATTGTTACATTTCACATTCTTTCTATCAAGCCACGTAGACATGGAACATCACCCATATTCACTCTATAACAGGGTAGAGGAGAGAATTCTGCATCAGTGCCTTGTGCCACCCTTAGAGCTGGAAAGATTGGGAACTTTTGTAAAGTTTGCTGATTCACCAGAAGAAAGGTTTAAAGTACTAGACGGTGGGGTGGTTAAGATGCTTGCCTAGGAGGGACTATACAAACTGAAAGGCGTTGCAGGCTTTGTGGTTTCACTGCTTGCTCGGTGGTGGACCAGCCAAGGTCTGTCTGAAAAGGTCAAGAGAGTTGGTGTTACCTCCAGACCCGTGCTGGATCCACCACTGATGAAAGTTACAGCTGTGTCTGCAGTGTGAATTGTGCCCAGATATGTGACACTAGTCAGTGATTATACATCTGTTACCAAGAATCAGCGACTAGAAAGGGAGATCCGGGGCCTGGTGAGGAATACCTTGACAGACGCACTCATACACCTTTCGCACTACACGGAAAAACCTTCTGGTCACCTCTGTGGCCAGCTCCTCCTCCTTCACGACAGCCTCTAAATCAGTCGGTGATCTCCTAATGATAATGTATTGTTTTCACATAGCACTGAATTTTGATCTTATTATTCATATCGAGTATAATGGAATAAGCACTCGTGTGCTATTTTACATCTAGTCCCCGTGTGTATGCAGTTTTCGTACATCGTGTCATCTGTTCCCACCGGCACACGATGGCCTACTCTTACGAAGAGCGGAACAGGATTTAACCTGTGCGCATGATGTTCTGCGTGTGTTCGTACACAGGGCCTCGGTTTATAGTCTCATCCGAGGGACTTGAAATTTATGTAAAGCAAATAAATCAAAGTGCTTGCACACACTCATCCCACCTTGGAATCACTGTGAGATTGAAATTGTACGATGAATGAGACGTTTGTGTGTATGACTGTTTTCAAGTACCTGGCCATATGGGTAGCCACACTCCGACTTCAAAGTCCTTCGGATGAGACTAAGTCCTTCGGATGAGACTATAAACCGAGGCCCCTTGTGCGAACGCACGCAGAACATCTTGCGCACACGTTAAATCCTGTTCCGCTT
>CM060317.1:14312779-14315279 GCA_030674155.1 Stramonita haemastoma
GATGTACAGAGAGATAGAGACAGAGAGGGGGAGAGAGAGAGAGGGTGGAGATACAGAGAGACAGATACATGGACAAAGACAAAGACAGGGACAGAGACAGAGAGACAGAGATAGAGAGATGTATATCAATTACACTGTCAGACTCAATCCAGTTGCCCCATCTTTCATCCAGTGTCTTTGACAGAAAGCATGTTCCTTTGTTCCGTTGTTATCACACCACGCACACACTCTTGGGTACATACATGCGCGCCTTTCCCAGTGCGTGTATATCCTCCATATAGTGTATATGTGCATACATGACAGGAAATGTCCCTACATGTACATACATTGTTATATGTGTGTCTAATACCCTTTTTTCGTAAAGAGACGTTAAACTAAAGACTATATTATGCTTTTACATAATGGTTTCGTTGCTGTAATCAGTCTGTGTCTGAATGACATGTGCATGTTCAATAGCATTTGACACCTATCATAAGTTTTGTTTGTTTGCTTCCTCCGCTTATAATCCACTTGTGTGTGTGTGTGTGTGTTTGTGAGTGTATGTGTGTGTGTGTGTGTGTGTGTGTGTGTGTGTTGTGTGTGTGTGTGTGTGTGTGTGTGTGTGTGTGTGTGTGTGTGTGTGTGTGTGTGTTTGAGAGCCACCGCAACTCACTCCAGGTCTTTCCCATTATCTTCATTTCCTCCTCCACAGTCCTTCTCCAGGTCCCGAGGGGTCGGCCTCTGTTTCGCTTCCCAGCAGGTGCCCAGGACAAGGCCTCAAGAGGGTGTCTGCCTTTCTTCATGCGCAATACATGGCCAAGCCAGGTCCAGCGCCGTTGCTTCACCTGCAGCACAATGTTGTTGAAGCCTGTCCTCCTCCAGATTTCCTCATTCGTCGCTCTCTGCTCCCACCTAATCTTAAGAATCCTCCTCAGGCACCTCCCCTCAAAGCCTCTCAACCTGCTCTCCAACTTCTTGTTCACTCTCCATGTTTCTGCACCGTAGAGAAGAGTCGAGCGGACGTTTGAACGGTATATGTTTAGTTTTTGTCCTAGTGCTGAGAGTTGCAGAGCTCCAGACGTTCTTCAGTTTCTTGAAGGCCTGATCTGCCAGGCCGATCCTTGCTGCAATCTGTCTTTCGATGTTGCTGTCTGCAGATATGGTGCTCCCCAAGTACTTGAAGTCTGTTACTTCTTCGAGTGCTTTTCCGTCCACTGTCACTGGTTGCTTTGATTTGTTTTTCACCTTCATGATTTTGGTCTTTGAAGCATGTATTTTCAGCCCAACCTTTCGTGCCGTTTGTGCCACCCTATTCGTCTTCTCCTGTATGTCCTGGTGTGTGTGGGAGAGGGTGTGGGTGTGGGTGTGTGGGTGGGTGGGTGGCTGTGGGTGTGGGTGTGTGAGAGAGATAGAGAGAGATAAAGAGAGAGGGAGATATAAGTCAAGTCAAAAACACTTTAATCATCCCATGAAAGGCAATTCCAATACTGACAGGTACATTGATAATTATAATCTCGACAGACAAAAGAAAGTTTCACCTGAATGGGGGGGGGGGTCAATATTTAGTTTTATAGCAACTATAGCTCAGTGGTCAGAGCGCTTTCTTTCCTCCAGTCAAGTTAAGCAGCGTCGAGCGTGGTTACCAGATGGATGGGTGACCGTTTGCGCGCCTTGGCTTCAGTACAGCCCCCCCCCCCCAGTTCACCCGACTGTAAATGGGTACCTGCCCCCTTTAGGGTCCGGGAAGGCAAGGCAGCGAGGGAGAGGAGATGGGCGCTGCCTTTAACATGCTGGCCCCTAGAGAAGCTGAGGTCTCTGAAGCCTCGCTCCCCTACGACCGCCTAGGTTATGGGACACCTTTACCTTTACCTTTCACATATTCTCGTGTGAACTAAACATGCCATGCACTTTTGCTAGAGCGTGTGTCTGTATAATCTTCTTCTATACCCATACACATGCATGAAGATTAACATGCGCTTCTAGTTTATCGCACCCCAAACATCGTTTATCAAAACCTGATTTTTTTCCCGCAAAATAAACAGTCGCTAGTATCACTAGCCTATCATTCACAACTTTAAAGAGCCTCCTACATCAAAGGCACTTTCAAGTGTTGAAGCACTCATTGCCCACCCTGTATAAATGTATATATCCTATCTGACTAGCAATGACAGACGTGCAGCCAGAGGTCTTATCTTTCTTTGATATGTATGAAACATTTATATCTGACTTTTTTTTCTCTGAATGTTTATCGTCATAGATCATTCTAATCTCTTGTTGACTACATACTTTGTTATGTACACATTTTAATGGTCTGATTTCGGAATGTTGTGGTGGGTTTTTTTTTATTGGATTATCTTATATAGCTAACTAAATATTACTCTAGGAGCTAAACATACCGAGAAATGCACTCACACACACAAGGGCGCGCAGCACACATACACGCGCACTCACGCACGCACGCAAACACGCACGCACGCACGTAGACATGTGCATGCATTGTCTAAATTTCACTTAAAGGAAA
>CM060317.1:14330279-14332779 GCA_030674155.1 Stramonita haemastoma
CACAACACACACACACACACACACACACACACACACACACACACACACACAGGGAGACAGAGACAGAGAGAAGCAAATATACAGACAGACAACTAAACAGATATACAGCTGCAGCAAACAAGTAGAAACAAACACATGCTCACACGTTAAAACCCTTTCAGCTTAGAAGAGTAGGCTATTGTGTGCTGGTAAAAACAGACGACAAAAATATGTATAACAAAAAAATCTGCATGCACACTGGAGCCGTGTTTAGATATCCATTAAGTCAAAACGCTGCCACCTTAATGGTGGGCAGAAACTGTCATATGCGGAAAAATCTCATCATTTGTAAACTTCGAAGCTCTAGATGTGGAACGGGGAAAACACCAGCAAGAATACTATTTTAAAACAAGCCAACAAACAAACATGCAGGCATCCCCTATTTGCACACACACACACACACACACACACACACACACACTCACATACATACATGCATACGTACGTACGTACATACATACATACATACACACATATACATATATATATACATATATATGTATATATATACATATATATATACATATATATGTATGTATAATATATATATATATATATATATATATATATATATATATATATATATATAATATATATATATATATATATATATATATATATATATATATATATATATAATATATAAAGAGGCAAACAGGGAGGAAGAGACAGACCAACACAGAGAGAGAAAGATAGAAAAATATCAGCCAGACACAGAGAGAGGGACAGACATGCAAACAGACAGACAGAGAGATTTCCAACTTACCTCGCACAAATCACAATCAAGATATATATATATATATATATATATATATATATATATACATATATATATATATATATCCTTTGTGACATATGATAGTCCACATGAGTAACACCACGTAAAACCTCATCAAAAATTAATCTCCCAATGTACACACACACATACACAACACACACACACACAACACACACACACACACACACACACACACACACACACACACACACACACACACACCACACACACACACACACACACACACACACACACACACACACACACACACACACACACACACACACACACACTCACTCACTCACTCACTCACTCACTCGCATGAGCAGTAAAAAAAAAAAAAAAAAAAAAAAATTTAAAATAAAATATAAAAAAAAGCAAGACAAACTCCCAGGCAACCACAAGACGGCCAATTGGAAACTGAAAGCAGCTACCTACCTCAGGGAGAGGAGGGGGACATTAGACCACATCGATCTTCCCATCCACTGCCCACAATTCACCAAAGAGAAAAAGACCGACGTGCCAAGCTTATTTAGACTCCAGGAGAGCAAAGATAAGACTGTCTGAGAATGGGATTTGCAATCTGCAGAGAACAGGAAAGAAAGGCCCAAGTCTCTGGTCAAACTGATATCGAGTATAATAGGGGCAAAGTACCTCAAACACGGCGAGAGTCTTGTGGTCAAACGGAGATCGAATAAGAAACGCTACCTCAAACAAACAGGGAAGAAGAAGAAGAGTGAGTTGTTGGTGACTGCGCAGATCGATGATTGGGCTCATAGCGTCTTTTTGGTAGCTGTGAGCAGGCATGCATAGAATCCATCCATGTTCTTGTTTACTTTGGATGTGCTGCGTGCTATGTTTCTCCCCCCTCCCCCTCCCTTATCCGTATATCTGTGTTTTTTCCCACTCGATCTCATCTTCCTTCGTAATGGCTTAGGCTCTATCCTTGGCTAAAGCATGTACAGTTTGTCCAGGAAAACGCTTTGCATGTATATGTATGGTAACGGATTCAGGATCAAATGGTGCATGACCCGCTAGACTGGGATGGCTGTCTGCATCAGGTTTTTACTGTCTGCAAACATACATTAAAACCTCCGTTCATTGCTAATAGCACATGGGTGATTACATGTTTCTAAAGTATATCTCACATACCAGTAGTTGTTGGTGGGTTTTTTTCGAATTTCTTCATCGACGTTCAGACGGGAACTATTGTTGTCTGTCATATTATCAGCGAAAATGTGTTGTGCTGCCGTTAAGCGCCTGAAAAGTTAGGCCCAGCGCATCCGACTTCGGCGTGAGAGAGAATTGTTATACTTAAGTCTTTCTGAAAAAAAAAGTCAGAGAAAAGATGCAAGGCAGAAACACAGAGATGGATAGAAAAGAGTGAAATCCTAGCACAGAATTTCCAGACGGTGGGGCTGCTATTCAAACTGATAAGCCCCTGGCATCCCCACGGGGGGATTTTTAACATGTAATACTGCGAAGTACATACTCGTGAATTCAAACAAACTCAGATGAAATATTGACACCAAAACAACGCCTGCAGATGAACAGTTTTGCAGATATATCTTCGGAGTTGTACTGGATCCATTTTTCTTAAGGGGAGACATGGCAGCCATAACAGATTAATATTTCAATCTCATGATTTATCGTTACACAACCAAATAAAAGGGCATCACTTTC
>CM060317.1:14337779-14342779 GCA_030674155.1 Stramonita haemastoma
ATCATAATCATCCTTGTTGATCATTAAGCAGCAGATAATTATAAGCCACATTCTGTGGTTCTTCCGCTTCTTGTCTCATTGTGATCCCAGTTTCTGTGTATTATATTTCGTTAAGTGCGATACCCGGTTTAAATCTTTTTTTTAATCTATCACTGTATCCCTTCATTTCTTTGACGACTGTTTTCCAACTTACCACAATATCAGTGCCGGTACCCATCAAGCATCTGCTTCTGGAATATCGATATGTCCAGGATATTAGGCACAAGCATTTTACTGCAGACTCCCTAAAGATCCTTTTTCGGGATGTTCCACGGGACACCATTTTTAACTTCCTGAGAAAATTTGGTTTTTTTTCTGTCTGATATAAGTGAAAGGGTGATAGTCGGTTGCTAAGAACAAGGTTGTTTTAAGGAATCTGGTTTTGGTTTTATTTTATTTTATGTGCGATTGATGTGGTTTTCCGACAACGCGGTGCCCACCCTGAGTTGACCTTTATGGTTGACAAGGGTGTTGATACAAGGAAGGACAGTAGATTTAGTTTTATACTCCATTTTAACCTGTATATCGCTGCACAGTTTTATTCTGAGATTTTAAATTTTACGAGGTGACAGCCCCGATATGGCCTGTGTAGCCGGAATGATTGGCTTGGATCCATGCATGCTGTCATCAGTGCATGAACATTGACAATCTTCAAATCACGATCTTTTCCAACTTTGTTATGATTGCCTGGTATCAGTCTGTTTTCCTCGCCAACAACCAGCCCACCCACCCATCCCCCAAAACCGAAATTCATTTTGTTTTCATAGTTTCATAATATTTTAAAACTGAGTGCAGACTTTCTTTAACAGCGCGCACGCACGCACGCACGCACACACACACACACACACACACACACACACACACACACACACTCGCGCGCGCACACACACACACACACACACCACACACACACACACACACACACACACACACACACACACACACACACACACTACAGAGGACACTACTTGACCAGGAAGCTAAAGGGAGAGTGTGGCCTAAAGAGTGTGGCTGTTGTTGGGTTTTTTTCTGTGGACCTGGAAAAAATATGTGGATCTTGCCGGTGATGATGTCACACTTTATGGGTTTTGCAGGTGATGATGTCACTCTTTATAGATCTTGACAGTTATGTCACACTTCATAGAACTTGCAAGTGATGTCACGCTTTATAGATCTTGCCAGTAATGATGTCACACTTTGTAGATCTTGCCAGTAATGATGTCACACTTTGTAGATCTTGCCAGTAATGATGTCACACTTTATAGATCTCGCCAGTAATGGTGTCACACTTTATAGATCTTGCCATTAATGATGTCACACTTTATAGATCTTGCTAGTGATATCACACTTTATAGATCTTGCAAGTGATGTCACACTTTATTTATTTATTTATTTATTTATTTATTTATTTATTTTTTGTTTGTTTATTTATTCTTTTATATCGATGATAATGGAATACGCAATCATATGTGTTTTTTGCATCCATTCCCCGTGTGTATGCAGTTTTGTAAATGTCATCTGTGCCCACTGGCACATGATGGCCTACTCTTACAAAAAGCAGAACATGATTTCACGTGTGCACAAGATGTTCTGCGTGCGTTGGCACACAGGGCCTCGGTTTATAGTCGCATCCGAAAGACTTATGAGAGAGAGACTTTATGAGTTTGCTGGTGATCTCACAAATTTATATATCTTGTCAGTGATGTCACACGTACCAGGTCTTGCCAGTGATGTCACAAGTACCAGGTTTTACTAATGATGTCACAGGTACCAGGTCTTGCCAGTGATGTCACACGTACCAGTTCTTGCCCGTGATGTCACACTTTATGTTTTAGCAAGCGATGTCACATTTTTTTCAACAGTAAGAGGATTTGCAACCACACACCTTGACAGGTTGGTTGATGTAGGGTACAGAACTATCCCCACTCAAACAGACGCTACAAGAGGAAAGCCTAAAACAGAACCAAAAAATGTATCCCTGTAGATACAGAAATCGATCTGACTCTGCTGTATCTCATCTCTTCTTTTTTTTGTCAGTTCTCAGTGCCATTAGCAGAATACCTTGATAAAAGATAGATCACTAATGAACGGCTTCTTGGAGGAGCGAAACCAGATTATATGTGGTCACATTATATGGTCACATAAATCTGTATTAGTCTGATATGATGAACACTATTTTTGGTCAGACAGCTTCTTGAACAATCGATAGATTTCTGGATTTTGGGGGGATGGAATAAATAACTGAAATACCAAGAAGGTGGTTTTGGGGGTTTAGGTAGGGAGGGATAGGGGTGGTGTGAGAGTGGATGGGGGGGTTGTGTGGGGGTGGGGGGTGCGTATGTGTGTGTGTGATTGTATGTGTGTGTGTAGGGGAGGGGGTGTTGTGTGTGTGTGTGTGTGTGTGTGTGTGTGTGTGTGTGTGTGTGTGTGTGTGTGTGTGGTGTGTGTGTGTGTGTGTGTGTGTGTGTGTGATATTAGTAACAACTTGTTTCAACTGTCGATAAATAGAAAAAGATATACTGGGTGGGAGAGAGAGAGAGAGTGAAAAAAGGTAGTCAGACAGACAGACAGACAGACGGACAGACAGACAAGAACATATAGAGAGAGAAACATTAACACAGAGAAAGGGGGAATGTGTAGAGAGAAGGAGAGATAGAGTGAGAAAGAGTGTGAGTGAGAAACAGGGAGAAAGAGACAGAAAGAAACAAAGAAAGAGATAGTCAGAGATGGGGGGGGGGCGGAGAGGGGGGTAGCAGTCATCCTCTTTGAAATATTCTGATTGTGGAAATGGTGTACGCTTTTACACTTTACCTAACTCTCTCTCTGTCTCTCTCTGTCTCTCTCTGTCTCTCTGTCTCTCTGTCTCTCTGTCTCTCTGTCTCTCTGTCTCTCTCTCTCTCTCTCTCTCTCTCTCCTCTCTCTCTCTCTCTCTCTATCTATCTATCTATCTATCTATCTATCTCTATCTCTATCTCTATCTCTATCTCTCTCTCATTCACTCTCTGTCTGTCTGTCTCTGTCTGTCTGTCTGTCTGTCTGTCTGCTCTCTCTCTCTCTCTCTCTCTCTCTCTCTCTCTCTCTCTCTCTCTCTCTCTCTCTCTCTCTCTCTCTCTCTCCTCTCTCTCTCTCTCTCTCTCTCCGGGGATGGATAGCCTAGTGGTCAGAACATTGCGCTGGCAATTTGAAGACCCGGGTTCGAGTCCGGTCGAGGAGATTTTTCTCCTGGAGTTAACATCAGTGCTGACTCTACTCTCCCCTAAAGTCCTTCGGATGAGACTTTAAACCGAGGCCCCGTGTGCGAACGCACGCAGCACATCTTGAGCACACGTTAAATCCTGTTCCGCTTTTCGTAAGAGTAGGCCATCGTATGCCGGTGGGAGCAGATGACATTTACAAAAACTGCATACACACGGGGACTGGATGCAAGAAAGCACAAGAGTGCTTTATTCCATTATCCTCGATATAAAAGATTAAAGAATAAAGAATAAATCTCCTCTCTCTCTCTCTCCTCCCTCTCTCCTCCTCATCCTCCTCTCTCTCCTCCTCTCTCTCTCTCTCTCTCTCTCTCTCTCTCTCTCTCCTCTCTCTCTCTCCTCTCTCTCTCTCTCTCTCTCTCTCTCTCTCTCTCTCTCTCTCTCTCTCTCTCCTCTCTCTCTCTCTCTCTCTCTCTCCTCTCTCTCTCTCTCTCTCTCTCTCTCCTCTCTCCTCTCTCTCTCCATTAACGGGCATATACATGTATACGTGTGCATGTCTGCGTGTACGCGTGTGTTGCGCGTATATACGTACGTGTGCACCCCCCTGTGAACGTGAGAGTGAGGTCGAGGGGAAGGGGGGGGGGGGATGGCATGGGAACTCAATGGAATTTTTTTGTAGTGCTTCTTTGGTGTCCACACTTCTTGTCATTCTTTCAGATACCACAGCGAGCGGAGAGTCTGTCCTGACATACAGATGACTCACCAGTATGGCTTCAGCCTGAATACTTTCGCCAGGGTCTGCAAATCCTAAAGTACCTTACATAGTGATTATCCTGGTGCATAAGACAACCGATCTCCTTTTTTCACATACTTGTATTCTGATCTATGGTGTCATGGTGTGTAAAGTAACATAGGGGGAGGGATAGCTAAGTGGTCAGAGCGCTCGCTTTCCCCCCAAGTCAAATTAAGCAACGTCGAGCGTGGTTACCAGTTGGATGGGTGACCGTTTGCGTGCCTTAGCTTCAGTACAGTCCCCGCAGTTCACCCAGCTGTAAATGGGTACCTGCCCTCTTTAGGGTCAGGGAAGGTAAAGCAGCAAGGGAGAGGAGATGGGCGCCACTGGTCCTCAACATGCTGGCCCCTAGAGAAGCTGAGGTCTCTGATGCCTCGCTCCCCTACGTCTGCCTTGGTTATGGGACACCTAAAGTAACATGCACGTCTACAAAGAGAGAGGTCGGCGGCTTGAATCCCGATGTTGAAGTCTCGATCCCCACCACCTCCCACCGCTCCTATGCTGCCGGCTCCATCTTGGCCCAGTCTCATCTTTGAGTGGTGGTCTGGTAGCTAGTCTTTTAGATGAGACCAAAAAAAGAGGTTATATGAGGAACATGCACTATATTTTTTATGAAATAATCCACGGCAAAAGGGTGGTGTATCCAGACGACATTTTGTTGGCACATCATTTTTCGTGAAACAGAAGAAAAATTAAAAACCGACATAATGCTGTGCCATGACAACATCCTCAATGCAGTTACAATGTAAATCATTCATAATCTGATATCTTTTTTATGGTTTAAATATTTTTCTGTTGTTCAGAACAATGTAGCACCAATATATGAAATGAATACAGCAAGCAATGTTTATAATTCTGAGTACTCTAGCATTTATGTACAAAAATGGGCTACAGATGAACAAATACTAATTTTGCACTTCTACAAATACTGTATAAAAAGCACAATCGAAAACACTTCACTACAACAGTGTACA
>CM060317.1:14350279-14360279 GCA_030674155.1 Stramonita haemastoma
TTTTCAGAGGGGGGGTTAATGTCATATGTTATATCTACTACAATATTTTATATTTGTTTACGCACAAACTTTACTTTGGAAAAAAAGTGTGACTGAATCCTCATTTTTATTTCTAGCAGAGATGCATCTCTCTCTCCCCCACTCTCCCTCCACCCTCCACTCTCTCCTCTCTCTCCTCTCTCTCTCTCTCTCTCTCTCTCTCTATCTCTCTCTCTCTCTCTCTCTCTCTCTCTCTCTCTCTCTCTCTCTCTCTCTCTCTCTCTCTCTCTCTCTCTCTCTCTCTGTCTCTCTCAAAAAGAAGTTTGGTTTACACAGGCTTTAAGTTCAAGTCTTGAAAAGTTGTTGTAAAGCCTGTTGTCATGCCGCCAATATTATCCTCAAACATCGAAACTTCCCAATAGTCACTTTTTTCTCACTCACAGAATACTAATATCCTGCCACTTCCAACCCTACCCCTACCCTAACTCAACCCATCCCCACTCCTATCCTGACTTTGTTCAATGCCACCCACCCCATCCCTCCCAACTGCATACCATAATTTATCCTGTCGTGATTTTTTCAGGTTCAATAGGGGACAGTATGATCTTCTCTTGAAGACATTATTCCAGTGGCTTGTTTGGAACAGAAACGATACATCAGCATGGGAAGCTTTGCAAGTTCAGGACAATGTTCGGTGGTTGGGTGCACACAGTGCTGATTTACTAGCCACCTCTCTCTGGGGTCACATAAACTAGTCCTTACCTCCATTTTTTTACCTACAGTATAACTGACAGAAAAAAAAACTAACTTTTAGTCTTGAACTTCCCCGTTGCTCACTCATCAAAAAAAAAACCCGCTGAATATCCCCCGAAAACAGAATGTTGCTACCTTAAAGTTGAGAAAAAACGAGTAGCAAATGCAGAATTTTTTATTTACTTTAAAGCCCTTACCTCATCAACATCACACACACATACACACACGCACACACGCACGCACGCGCACACGCATGTATGCACACACACACACATACACACACACTCATCAACATCACACACACATACACATACACACGCACAAATGCAAGCACACACGCACGCACACACACACACACACACACACACACACACACACACACACACACACACACACACACACACACACACACACACACACACACACACACACACACACACACACACAAAAGTCCTTCGGACCGGATGAGATTATAAACCGAGGCCCCGTGTGCGAACGCACGCAGAACATCTTGCGCACACGATAAATCCTGTTCCGCTTTTCGTAAGAATAGACCACCGTGTGCCGGTGGGAACAGATGACACGATTTACAAAAACTGCTTACACACGGGGACTGAATATGAAAAAGCACATGAGTGCTTATTCTATTATCATCGATATAAAAGAATAAATGAGAACATTTTTTTAAATATTATAATATCACTTAAGTAAAAAGACGTTAAAATCGAACTCACATACACACAAAATCTCACCATTGCTGAACCTACGAGTTTTAGCCGAAGAACAAAAAACAAAAACACCGAAGAGACCGATGGATGTTTACCGGTACCTGTCATTGATTGTCATTTGATTTTCATCCCTGTGGATCCGCTAAGTCGCTGGTTCAAACCTTGTCAGTGCTGTCTGGTAAATCAAAGGTGGTCTCGTGGACCGATTTTACCTTTGGAGTTAACGTCAGTGCTGACTCCACTCCCCCTAAAAGTCCTTCGGATGAGACTATAAACCAAGGCCCCGTGTCCGAACGCACGCAGAACATCTTGCGCACACGTCAAATCCTGTTCCGCTTTTCGTAAGAGTAGGTCATCGTGTGCCAGTGGGAACAGATGACACGATTTACAAAAACTGCATACACACGGGAACTGGATGTAAAAAAGCACTTGAGTGCTTATTCCATTATCCTCGATATAAAATAATAATAAAAGAAATTTAAATACAAATGTTAGTTGCAGACATGCTATTGTCTTCATTTCTTTCGTGTATACGTGCATATGGAGGATCAAATATGCACGTTTAAGATCCTGTAGTTCGTGTCAACGTTTTACAAGTTACGGAAACACAGACACGTCAAACATAGACACAGTACTTTGAGAGATAGATAGACAGACAGACAGACAGATAGACAGACAGACAGACACACACACACAGATACACACACACACACACACACACACACACACACACACACACACACACACACACACACACACACACACACACACACACGCACACACACACACACACACTCACACACTCACACACTCACACACACACACACACACACACACACACACACACACACACACACACACACACACACACACACACCACTCACACACTCACACACACATACAGCGCACACACACACACTTCTTTGTCTGATATCACTATTTAGTGGAAGGACGTTAAACTGAAGAACAACAACAGATATATACACAAACAGACAGACAGACAGAGACAGAAAAACAGATAGAGACAGAAATACGGAGAGAGAGAGAGAGAGAGAGAGAGAGAGAGAGAGAGAGAGAGAGAGAGAGAGAGAGAGAGAGAGAGAGAGAGAGAGAGAGAGAGAGAGAGAGAGAGAGAGAGAGAGAGAGAGAGAGAGAGAGAGAGAGAGAGAGAAAGTGACAGACAGAGACAGACAGACGGAAAGACAAGACAGACAGAAAGACAGACAAACAGACAGACAGAAAGACAGACAGACAGACAGACAGACAGATGGTATCTCCATAACAAGTCAGCCTGAACCTTTGTCCTTTACCGAAGAGAAGAGCCAGGATTAGTTCACCAGATTTAGCCATTCCCTCCCTCCTGCATCCTCCTACACGTATAGCATCACAGTGCTCCTGTGGGCCCTGCCAGCATCCTTCCTCTGTGTACTGTTCACCTTTCCCCTCAACATCTCCCAAAGTGTGGGCCTTTTTTTTGTTATTGTGGAGGAATAAGTGAAACTGTGTTAAAACCATCCTGTAGTTTGATTTTCCAGTGATTAATTAATTTATCCTCTCCTCGGGGAAAGGTTAGCCTAGTGGTTAGAATGTTGAGCTCGTGATCTGATGACCCGGATCTGAGCCATCACTGAGATGCCCCGTTCAGGGGGATTTTTTCCCATGGAGTTACCAACCCCACTCCTTCCGAAAGTCCTTTGGTTGAGGCTATAAACCGACGTCTCGTGTGCAAACGCACGTAGAACATCTTGTGCAAAGTTCAAATCTGTTCTGCCTTTTGGAAGAGTGGGATATTTGTGCCGGTAAGAACGGATGACAAAAACATTTAAAACAGCATGCACTCTGGTGCAGTGTGTAGACATCATCCTCGAAGTCGGAATGCGGCCACCTTCATGGCGGAAAAATGCAGTAGCATATGCTAAAAAATCTCACCAATGGTAGATAGACAGACCTCAGAGCTCTATCTGACGATCGAAATACAAAAATGGTGCAGTAATTAATTTTAAAATATGCAAATTCTTATGTATGTTGAAAGTCTGGTCACTTTTAGTGATGTTATACTTGAAAGAATCCCCAAACTCAGAATGCAGCTACCTTGATGGTGGGTAAAAATATATATATATATAAAAGTCACATACGTAAAATTAATATCACCAGTGGTGAACTTTGGGGTTCTAGCCAAGGAACGAGAAAAAACACTTGAAAGAAAAAGGGTGGATAACATGGATGAAAAGAAAACTAAAACAGAAAGTCAAACCCAGTAAAGTTAAAGGAGAAAAGAAACTATTTTTAAAAAATGAAAATCCTGATTCTGCCACTTATCTCCGGTCTGCAAAATGTCTTTCGAACAGATTCCTTCGCCTAGACATAAAAGTTCTTATACATGAATGGTAACCCTTATGAATTTTTCTGTTTATTTGTGATATTAAAGCATTCGTATTGGCACTGATGGGGACAGGATAACTCAGTGGTCAGAGCACTCGCTTTCTCCAAGCTAAAGTTTAAGCAACATTGAGCGTGGTTGCTACTAAATGGATAGATGACCGTTTGCGCGCCTTGGTTTCACTACCCAACTCTAAATGGATACTTGCCCTCTCTAGGGTCAGGGAAGGTAAAACAGCGAGGGAGAGGAAATGGACGACACCCTTAATATGCTGGCCCCTAGAGAAGCTGAGGTCTCTGACATCTCACTGCCCAACGATCGCATGGGGTATAGAAACACCTTTACCCCTTACATTTTTTTTTATTGATATTGGTAAGTGTTTCAGAATGGTACTTCCGCTATCGGTCACCTTTCTGAGATGCTGAGACTGACATGAATCAAATGCTAGTCACCCCCTAAACAGGCCTCTTCTGATTCACGTGATATAATTTAGGGGGTGGGGGGTGGGGAGGGATTCTGAGCAATTGTTGGGTGTGTGTGGCAGGCAGGTGCCGGGTCTGGCAAATCCCTGGTTCCCCTCTGACAGCCGCTCCCTGCCTTCCACGTCCCCGGGGGTCATTTAAAGTCCCTGGATTAGAGGGAAGTGAGAGGAAAGAGGGATCTGATCTGAATGAATTAATAATGATGAAATCCTGCCTCACCTCACGCAAGTGGCCCCTAGTTGTTTCTGGGTGTGGATGACTCTGTCTCTCTGTTTCTGTTTCTCTGTCTCTCTGTCTGTCTCTGTCTCTCTCTCTCAGTCTCTCAGTCTCTCTCTCTCTGTCTCTCTCTCTGTCTCTCTCTCTGTCTCTCTCTCTGTCTCTCTCTCTCTCTCTGTCTCTCTCTCTTTATCTCTCTCAGTCTCTTAGTCTCTCTCTCTCTGTCTCTCTGTCTCTGTCTCTCTCTGTCTCTCTCTGTCTCTCTCTGTCTGTCTGTCTGTCTGTCTGTCTGTCTGTCTGTCTGTCTGTCTCTCTCTCTCTCTCTCTCTCTCTCTCTCTCTCTCTCTCTCTCTCTCTCTCTCTCTCTCTCTCTCTCTTTCTCTGTGTTGAAATGTACACTTATATTGTAACGTGTTTGGAAATAGCACGAACTGTGAAGTGAGTGTGAATGAAGCATTTAATTTTCTGGTCTGGTAGGCCAAGTGCGTAGGCAAGAGTTACTGTGGTTGCTGATCATTATATAGCACAGACCTCTGAAAGCTCTTAGACCCTTTTCATTTCTGGAATATGCTTAAGTGACGGACGTTACATCCGAATGGTTAAGACTGTTTGATTTTGCTCCTACGGGTCCATAAAGTCGTGGGTTCAAATCTCGGCGGCGTTTGGTAAATCAAGGGTGGTGATTTTTACGATCTCCCAAGTCAACTTAAAGCGCAAACCTGCCCATGCCTTGATTCTCTTCGTGTATATTATACGCATGCAGAAGATCAGGTGTGCACGCTAAAGAACCCACAATTCATTCAATTCAACATTCGGTGGGTTACGGAAACACGAACATTCCCAGCATACATCCCCGAAGTCGGAATACGGCTACCTTCATGGTGGACAAAAATGGTCATTATACGCTCACCCTATTGGTCTTTTAAGGAGCTCTAGCCAAGGAACGAAAAAAAATAGAAAAAACAGTCTTTTTCTAAAAAATGAGAGTGTCAGAAGATCAGCCTGCAGCCATCAGCTGTGTCTGGGCATAATTATTGTCTTCACATTACGTTCTAGAAATATCTTACCAGTGCAATGAAGTAGAGGAAGAATATCTGTTGAACTTCCTTTTGGATACGTGATAACATAATCTGACGTATGTTTCATCTTGTACAAACTGAGTTTGAAGCTAAAGGTCTGTTTGCTACAATCCCATCCACAAACACGTTTGTCTGATTTACAAGATTGAGCTTGTTTTCCTGTGTTTTCAGGCAAGATATATTAAAGACTAACTGATATAAAGAATTCTATTTGAAACATTTAGAAGAAATAAAAGCTCGTTAACAGTATGCTTGTAGACTAGAAAAATAGTGCTTTCCGCTTTGGTATTGATAGTGTATTTTTTATTTAATTTTTACTGAAAATGGATAAGTTATATATGACAGTAATCCCATCATTTCTCCTTCATCCACCTTTTTCTGCAAGATTTTGTTTTTCTCTGATTGATTGGAAGCTTATTGTCACAATGCTGTCTTTGTTTTGCTCTGTACATGACTAAAGCTGATATTTTTTCACTACTTTGTAAGTTTATTTTCCCTTGTCTCAATCAAATACTTCAGTTCAATTGCAGCGTGAAACCCCAGATACATCTAAATGAGATCAATATCTTTTCTCTTCCTTGAAATACTGACACCAGTGACCAGCGTGACAGTGGAATGAATGGAATGAGGTGACAGACTTCTAACCTCACAGGCCCTGCAGTTGTCTGGTCATTCTACGCTTTCCCCAACACCTCTCAGTGAATTAAGAGAGCGGAGACAGCCACAATTCCTCACGTCCCTTTTTATGACAGCCTGGGGTGCCTTATTCCCTGCTGTGAAATAATCCTGCAGAAGATCCAATGACTTGAAATGATTTCTACTTCTTCTGGGTTATATGCCATATTGGGTAGAATGTGTAGTGCCTGGTCTTCTTTCCTGTGCTTGTAACTCTGCAGGAGGTCTGCCCGCTGGCCTCAGCCGACACGTTCCGATTTCAGGGCAGCTCGTCAGAACGTTCATTGGGAATCATTTCAAATTTGCTTTATGGTCACTGTGACCCCATTCCACATTGACATTTCCCATCGTTCTCGCGGGTTAGTTAGGTCACCGAATGATCGGATAACGCCTCTGGTCCCCCCACCCCCACAAAAAAACAGTAAAAATTGATCAGAGATAGAAATATCTAACTCTATACTTCACCACAACAGTGATGATATTGATACGTCTTGTGACTATAACCATGTCTTAACTTGATGCAATAAGGGATCCGAACTCATAACCTTCAAAAAACAAACAACGAGGTTCTATCCGCCGGAATGTTATCCTCGCCAAACTGGTATTCATGACCATTTTCTAACTTGACGCAACAAGGGGTCCGAACTCCTAACCTTTACAATCCAAGCAACGAGGTTCTAGCCTATCTGCCGGACTGCTATCCTGGCCAAACAGGAGACATGTGGCCCATACTTCCCTTTTGTGATGGATGGGTGTCAGCCTGATTCTTCATTCCTGTCATGGTCTGCGCAATATCGGTCTGCGCCATCCTCATTGTTTACTGTCAAAACCCTGCGCCGCTCACACTTCCACAGGGAGTGCAGAAAATCAGGAGGGCAGAAACCGTGTACTGGGAGGGAGAGGGGAGGGCGGGGAGGGTGGCTGCAGGGTGAGAGACTACCTGGTGAGAAAGAATGGGGGCTGGGAGAGGGGTGGGAGGGTAGGGGGGGGGGGCAGCGGGAAGAGGCGGAGGAGGAGGGTGAGGGTTTGAATTAATGATGGGTCTCTTTTCCTGACAGTGGCATCTGGGTAGAGTTTTGTCCACCACCTCCGGCTCTCTGAAGTTTTCAAGCATGCAAAGTTTTTTTTAGCTGCAGGAATGATTAGGCACACGTGTTGACAAGATCCAACCCTTCTGATTTGAGGCTTTTTTTGTGGGTGTGTGGACTCTTTGATGCTGTTGTTGTTGTCGTTGTTGTTATTGTTGTTGTTGTTATTATTGTTTTTTGGTGTCGTTGTTCCTATTGTTGTTGTTATGTTTATGTTCGTGTTCTTCTTTAAGGCGGAGGTACTGGTGATGGTGTTGTGTCTTTTCCTTTTTTTGTTTTGTTGATACAATGATGATTATGATGTTGTTGTCGTTGTTGCTCATTCCTTTCTTTTCATTAGATACAACGCAGAAAACACACACAATCTGGTTCCATGTTTATAGGCTTCAAATTGATACTGCAGTCAACGTTTTACCTGTACAAGGAACAGTTCAGACTAGAAACTAGCTCTTTGTTGAGAGAAAGAAAGAAGTGTGTGAGAGAGGGGGAGAGGTATTACCTCTGAATTATTGCTGGTAAGACATGTCTTTTTTGACTCATGTTTTTTTTTAATTTCTGCATGTTTCTTAGCATTTATAACTCACAGATAGGTAGATCGGTGGCCTCTAAAAAGCACACACACACCACACACACACACACACACACACCACACACACACACACACACACACACACACACACACACACACACAACAAAACACCACACACTTATCACACACACACACACACACACATACCACACACACACACACACACACACACACACACACACACACACACACACACACACACACACACAACACACACACACCACTACCACCATCACAACAACAACAACACAACACACACAAACACGCACGCACGCACACACGCACGCACACATGTACGCACACACACACATACACACACACACACATACGAATACCCCTTTTTTAGTGTGTGTTTTGGCTACACACCTGCATTAGCTGGCCGGTGACATAGTATCTTATGCAGGGTGCTAGCTGGAACAAAATGCTGGTGATTTTCACAGATTTTTTTCAAGTATGAAAAAAATGCACCATGTCCTTGTTTTTGGAGACTGAGGACTTACAGCAATACCAGGTAGTCACAAGAAAGTTAGAAATGATAATCAAAAAATAAGGATTGCTTGTGTTCCTACAGCGTTAACCCCGTGCATGCATATTGTAGTTAGGAAGCTAGCAGACTGCTAAGGACTGCTGAGGGGTACCGTGTTTGCTAAAAAGAAAAAAAATTCAAACCTATCAAATTTGTACAAAATCACACGAGTATTGAGGCAGGGGCTAGTCTCTTACAAAAGAGTGCTTTTTATTTCTGTGGATGCCTTAGTACACACTCTTTAAGTGCAAGAGTGATTTTTTTTTATTATTATTCTTTTATATCGAGGATACTGGGATAAACACTCGTGTGCTTTTTTACATCCAGTCCCCGTGTGTATGCAGTTTTGTAAATGTCATCTGTTCCCACCGGCACACGATAGCCTACTCTTACGAACAGCGGATCAGGATTTAACATGTGCGCAAGATGTTCTGCGTGCGTTCACACACGGGGCCTCGGTTTATAGTCTCATCCGAAAGACTTTTAGGGGAGAGTGGAATCAGCACTGATGTAAACTCCAGGAGAAAAATCCCCTCGAACGGGAATCGAACCCGGGTCGTCAAACTGCCAGCGCATTGTTCTTGACCACTAGGCTATCCCATCCCCCCTACGTACATACATACGGTATGAGTGCAAGAGTAAAACAGGAAAACAGCAAGAAAAAGTTGAGGAGAAAAAAAGAATGGAAGCACGGTGTGTATGTATGTATGTAACCTTTAGCATGGGCCATTGTTCTCTACAGCATCCAGCATTAGCCTGACAAATTGCACGTGCTTCAGAGGCAGGCAAGACACTACTGTCTATGCTGGCTGGTCTGGTCTGGCCTTCTACTATACTTACGCGGGGTCTTAAGCCCAGAAAATCTTCAGAAGAGGCTGAGATGGATGGTAAGAAGGCAGGCACCGTGAATCACCTGTGGCAGGCACTCTTTGGGGCTGTGTTTATAGTCCCTCCCTGGTTCTTTAGGTTATAAAAGTGTCACCGTATTTTTTTTTCTCAGTGTGTGTGTGTGGGGGGGGGGGGGTTGTAGTGTGGGTGTGTAGTGTGTGTTGTAGTGTGGGGGGGGGGGGTGGAGTGTGTGTGTGTCTTTGTGTGTTGTAGTGTGTGTGGGTGGGTGTGGGGGGGGGGGGTGAGTGTGTGTGTGTGTGTTATAGTGTGTGGGGAGAGGGGGAGGGAGGATGCATGGCAGTATTTGTAAACCTGCGGTGTCAGGTTTGAAATTGAGTTTTTGTAAATATGGGAGAAAGGGGGGAGGGGGGTGTTGGGTTTGTTTTTGTAGGGGAGGGAGTCTTTTTTGTGGGGGGGGGGGGTGCAGATTTTGTTGTTAATTTTGGGATGGTGGTGGTTGGAGTAGATGGCTGGTGTGCATCTGTTTTGCTAATGTTCCTGTTGCTGCTGCTGCAGCTGCTGCTTCTGATGACACTTGAGGCGCTGCTGATTTCGTGTGGTGGTAGTGGTGGTAATGATTATCCTGATTCGAGGGGATTTTTCTCCTGGAGTTAACA
>CM060317.1:14367779-14377779 GCA_030674155.1 Stramonita haemastoma
ACACACACACACACACACACACACACACACACACACACACACACACACACACCACACACACACACACACACACACACACGGTTTGCGCTCTTCCACTCAGCTCGTATACTCGTAGGTACATGCACACATTTAAAGTCTTTTTTAAAAAATCATATAGTGTCAAAAAAAACACACACACACACACACACACACACACACACACACACACACACACACACACACACACACACACACACACACACACACACACACAACAGCTTATATCAATTACAATGTAACCAAAAAACATTAAGACTTAATAATAATAATAATAATAATAATAATAATAATAATAATAATAATAATAATAATAATAGTAATATATAATAATAATAATAATAATAATAATAATAATAATAATAATAATAATAATAATAAAACAATTTTTTAAAAAAATGAATAAATACAACAACAACAACAAAAAAGTTTAAAAATAAATAAGTAAAAAAAATAATAAAAAAATCTATAAGCAATTTATGTCAGATTACAATATCTCTATACTTCAATTCATACTTTATATTTTTAAAAGAAGATAAGGAAAAAACAACAAACACAACGATACCTTATGATAATACCCATCATCACTGAGAGGAAATAACATATACGCTAACAAACATACAATCAAACAAAAGAAAAACAAAACCAACCAAACAAACAAAAAACACATAAAAACACACCAAAAAACAAACCATCAAACCAAAACATCAAAAAAACCAATCCACACGGATTATATATTAGAAGGAAGAAAAGAAAAAACAACTAAAGCAACAATACCATATGATAATACCCATCACCACTTAGTGGAATAACATAACAAACATATGGGCATGCACACATTAAAAAAAAAAAAAAAAAAATTTTAAATCATATGGTGTCAAACAGCTTATATCAATACAATGTCACCAACCATTATTTAAGACTTAAAAAAAAATAATAATAATAATAATAATAATAAAAACACCAAAAAACAAACAAAAAAAACCCACCAAAAAACAAACAATCAGACCAAAACATCAAAAAACCAATCCACACGGATTATATATTAGAAGGAAAGAAAAGAAAAAACAACTAAAGCAACAATACCATATGATAATACCCATCACCACTGAGTGGAATAACATAACAAACATATGGGCATGCACACATTTAAAATTGTTTTTAAAAAAAAAAATCATGTGGTGTCAACAGCTGATATCAATACAATGTCACCAACCATTATTTAAGACTTAAAAATAGAAAATAAAAATAAAAAAATAAATAAAAATAATTTTTAAAAAATCCATGAAATGTCAATAAGCAACTTATGTCAGATTACATTATCTCCACACTTCAATTCATACTTATGTTATGAGGAAGAAAAGAAAAAACAAAACAAAACAAAACAAACAAACAAAAAAACAAAAATAAAACCCCGAAAAACAAACGCAACAATACATATGATAATACCAATCTCCACTGAGAGGAAATAACATATACACTAACAAACATTCAAACTAACCAAAAAACTAATAAACAAACAAAAGCAACAGAGAACCAAACAAAGATAATGAACGAAAAAAAAACAAGCAAAACAAAACTAAAGCAAAAAACAATCAAAAAACAAGCAAACAAACACAACCCCCCCAAAAAAACACACACAAAAAGAAACCCACACACTCAAAAAAGAAAAAAATTTGGAGGGGGGGTGGGAACGGGTGGGGAGGGGGTATCAAGAGGAAGGGGGGAAACACAAACAGCAACCAGAAGAATTATAATAATGATTTATGATTATATTTCATGAATAAAAAACCCTACACATATGAACAAAAACAAACAAACAAACATTCAAACAAACAAACAAAAAACAAACAAAACACAAAAAACATACACAACAACAACCAGAACAAAAAAGTAAGGCCTTTCCACTTATCAAAATAATATAAATATAATAGTGCTAATAGTCTCATTAGTATAATTAATAAAATAAAATAAAAATTAAATATTTATCCTGAAACTATTAAACTGGGTAAGTGAAAAAAAAAAAAAAAAAAATCCAATCTAGTCGTCAAATGTGTGTGTGTTGTGTGTGTGTGTGTGTTGTTGTGTGTGTGTGTGTGTGTGTGTGTGTGTGTGTTGTGTGTGTGTGTGTGTGTGTGTGCGTGTACATGTGCGTGTGCGTTGTGTGTGTGGATGTGTGTGTGTGTGTGCCCAGACTTTACTATCATTAATTCTTTTTTGCTTTGCATTTGCTTTTTTCTTTGTTTTTTTTTTGTTTTCTTTTCTTTTCTTTTCCTCCATCTTTCTTTCTTACTTTCCCTCCGTCCTTCCTTCCTTCTTGTTTTACTTACTGCACTTAAAACATTTTCACCAATTAGCACAAAAACACAAAGACTGGTATTTTCTAAAAAAAAACTTTATTTTCAAGCGTGGCTTTTTTGTAAGTATTCCTCGCAGGCTCTCTACAAGCAAGAACTTGCGAAACAGACAAAACAAAACACCAAAACCGAGAGAGATGAGCAGAAGAAGAAGAAAAAAAAAAAGAAATATATACCGGCGACAGCTTTTGTTGAATCCGAAGCTCTATAAAAGTGAAGGAAGCTTACTAAGTGCTAGTGTTTTTTGTTTTGAGTGGAGTTTATTTTTAATGTTGTTTTTTGTTTGGTTAATTTTGGTGGGGGGAGGGGGGGGTGTTGTTCTTGTTTTCTTTGTTTTTGGATTTGTTTGTGTGTTTTTTTGTGGGGTGCTGTCTAAAGAAGAATGATTTAGTTGAATCAGTGGAACTATGACATTAGAGGATGGTGGTTGTGGGGAAAAGATGTTGCTTTCTTGGCGGTGAAGAAGAAGGATGAAAAAGGTCTGAAAGATGCAGTAGGCTGCAGGCTCATGCATGTAATGCATGAATATGCGTGTATGCCAAGCAGGGAGCATGAATGCACGTCAGTATGCACGCATGCATTCACGCGCCAAAAAAAGAACAACGCCTGTACATGCTTAAGCATAGATGGATATGTGTGTGTACTTGCGCTTGCTTGCGTGCATACGCTCCAGCGAGTGTGTGTGTGTGTGTGTGTGTGTGTGTGTGTGTGTGTGTGTGTGTGTGTGTGTGTGTGTGTGTGTGTGTGTGTGTGTGTGTGTGTGTGTGTGTGGTGTGTGTGTGTCTGTTTGCTTTTCATTTAAAAACTTTTTTGTAACTTTTCTATCACTGGTAATTTCTTGCTTTGTGGTTGTTGTTTTTTTTAGCGGGCTGGTTTTCTTTTCTTACTTTTGCGCTCTTTTTTCTTCCTTTTTTTTCTTTTTTTTCTTTCATTCTTCTTCCTTTCTTGCTTTGGTTTGGCTTTTTTTTTTGGTTTTGTTTTATTGCTTTCTTGTCTTTTTATTCCTTCTTCTTTCCTTCCTTCCTTTTTTTGCTTTCTGTACTCGTAAACTTTTCATTTGTTGACACAAACAGAAATTGAACTTTTTAAGGTTCGTTGTTAACCGGAGCTTCTAGTACGTATTTCTTATAGGTCTTCTGTTAGCAAAAACGAACGAAACATACAAATGAATGACACAATGGTAAACATAGATGAACACAAAAGAAAATTAAAGCAGCGACAAGTTTTATTTGTTTGTTTGTTTGCTCGCTTTTTCCTCTGGTGGACTTTTTCTTTAGAAGCTGTACAAAAAAGACAGAAGCTGATCAAGTGTAGTTTTGCTGTCTAAGGAAAAAAGGATATGTTGAAAGTCTGTCTCTGTCTGTGTCTGTCTGTCTGTGTCTGTCTGTCTGTCTGTCTCTGTCTCTCTGTCTTGTCTGTCTGTCTGTCTGTCTGTCTGTCTCTCTCTCTCTCTCTCTCTCTCTCTCTCTCTCTTCTCTCTCTCTCTCTCTCTCTCTCTATTTCTCTCTCTCTCTGTCTATTTCTCTCTCTCCCTTTGTCTCTCTCTCTCTCTCTTTCTCTCTTTCTCTTTCTTTCTCTCTCTGTCTCTTTCTCTCTCTCCCTCTGTCTCTCTCTGTCTCTCTGTCTCTCTGTCTCTCTGTCTCTCTGTCTCTCTCTCTCTCTCTCTCTCTCTCTCTCTGTCTCTCTCTCCCTCTCTCTCTCTCTCTCTCTCTCTCTCTCTCTCTCTCTCTCTTTCCTCTCTCTCTCTCTCTCTCTCTGTCTCTCTCTCTCAAAGTTGAAGGATGCAACCTAAGTATGCTATTGTCATTCATACCACCACCTTTAGCTCGTCTACACTTCTGCAGAAAAAAAAAGTTACTACATTTTTAGCATGTGCTCAAGATGATATTTGTATCTACATTTGCTCACAGAACCTTGGTTATCAATCTCATCTTAAAGACTTTCATGGGAATACAGCTGGTACCAAAATTTGATTCTAAGACCCCCCTCCCCCTTCAAAAAAATCTCTTTGAACTGATATCTGAGAAAAGACTCGAACTCTTGGCCTCAGTCATTGTCAGATGATGAACAGAAAGCCCTAACCACTAGACCACCCTGTCCCTAGCCACCGTCACAGAAGCAGTAAGAATGAAACTCAGAATCTGACAGACTGGTTGTAGGTATTTTTGGTTTTCCTTGGCTAAAGCTCCGGGCTTTACCACTGGTCAGATTTTGCATATGCGACCTTGATTGCCCACATTAAGGTAGCTGCATTCCGAATTCGGTCATATTATCTAAATACGACACAAATATGCATGCTGTTGTTTGGTTGTTTTGTTTTATTTTTACTTTATATTATCCATTCCTACAGGCACGAAACAGCCTTCTCTTCCAAGAGGCAGAACAGGTTTTAACGTGTGCACAAGATGTTCTGCGTGCGTTCACACACGGGATCTTGATTTATAGTCACATCTGAAAGATTTTCGACCGAGTGGAGCCGGTACTGATGTTAACTTTTGGGGGAAAATCTTCTTGAACGAGTGCCTCGGTGATGGCTTGAACCCGAGCCATCAGATTAGGAGCACAACGCTCTAACCACTAGGCTATCCCGCCCCCTATATGTAATTATAACATATAGAAAGGCAAACAGGTACACTGTACTTTCCTGCCAAAATAACTTTCTGGTTTCAGGACAGCAGACATAATAAACAAACACTATCTTGGGGAAAGAGATTAGAAAAACCTCTTTCGATTTTGATACTTGATTGAAACTGTCTGAGCAGATTGCGAGATGGACCCAGGTCGCTAGAAGAAGACTCGCTCACTCCGTCCTCTAACCAATTTGCTGGGGATGAGTGTTGGGGGGGGGGGGACGGGGGGGTAATTGGTCATTTGCGGCAGACTTTGCAAGAGATTTCAATTGTGATTTTTATTGCTGGGCGACTGCTAGCAGGTCTGGCAAGCCGTGTGTCCATTCCGTGACGTGTGATTCATGTCTTCTGCCCTGTTGGCGACCTTGGTGTCGGTCACTTTCAAGGGTACCCTGAAGGCTTGTCTAGGACAAGCTGCTGTGGCTCCAGTGTAGAATGACTGTGACAGATATCACAAGCTACCAAAATACATTTCAATTACATCAATGGAGATGGCTGGGTTACTTTTTCCTTCCTTTTCTTCTCTTTGTTTTCTTCATTTGGCAGATAATACAACATTGTTTACAGACTTTAATTTCTATCGTAAACAAAAGTATATCAGCGCATGATTGGTGGGTATCCGTCAGTCTCGGAAGATCATAGAGTTGTGCTCTAGGATCTAGAGTGCAAACCCTGGGTAAATAAAGATGGAGGACAAGCTGTTACCCATGCCGCAGACCCCCCACCCCCTCCCCTCAGCTCCCACTCCACGACACTGGAATTGCTGGAAAGGTGACCGCCGATACGAATGGTTCCAGCGCCGTCGCAGGAGCCACCAGAACGTTGCCATATACAGCCCTGAAGCGCCCTGGGGACTCCAAATCCCCGATTTATTCTCAGGGATGGTGTCTAAATACGACACCTGGGTGCATGCTGGTCTTTTTTATTTTGTTGTCATCTCTCCTACTGCCACACAATTGCCTGTTCTTCCAAAAGGCGGAACATGTTTTTAACGTGTGCACAAGAGATTTCTGTATGGAAGCTATTTTTTGTGGAGTTTTGTCAGTTGCATTTCCAACTAATATGAATGTTTTCTTTTTTTGTATCTTTAGTTTACCTCTGTAAGAAAAATGTTTGGATTAGGTCATGATTTATTGATTCGACATTTCTATACAGAAAAGGATATCAACTAGTAACATCAAGTCAAGCATTTTGTCAACTTCCTTAATTTTCTCTCTGTTTTCTCTGCTTCAGCACTTTGCATTGTGTTTTTATTTGTTACTGACGACATTTGTTGTTGTTAAACCGTACCATATCATTTTTAGAGATGTATTGTTTATGAGGATAGAGAGCGCTGTTTTTTCAATTCGTCTCACTTGAGTTTCAGACCCTCAATAGAAATTCTTCAGTTTCTGGAGGTGATTGTCGCCCTTACTTCCCTGGTAATTTACATCCAGACATTTTTCATTATTTAAATGCTTGTATCACGCTCACAACAATACATATATATATATATATATATATATATATATATATATATATATATATATATATATATATATATAATTATGTATTTCATAGATATATATGTATATATATAATATATGTATCTATATATATACATATATTTCTATGCATTTCCAGATATGCGGTTGGGAAAGAGCTAATAACGAAAGAAAGTGTACCAGAAATAATGATGTGCATAACGAAAATAGACAAATGAGAGAAAGCATAAAATGAATCTGTGAGTCTGTGTTATGTTCAGGGAAATGTACAAGGATGTGAGGTAGATGTCAGTGCGTATGCAAAGCCATGTGGTCATTCTCAACTCGATAATAATCCAAATACTGCCAGACACTTCTAGCTGTCTTTTTTTTCTTTCTCTTGTTTTCCTTTTTTCTCTGTCTTTATTTCTGCCTTATGCTTATTTGTTTGTGGGGTTGTTTTGGTTTGTTTGTTTCTTCCCTTCATTTTTGTATTCTTCTTCCTCTTTCTTTTTATTTTTAGGTGTTCCTTTTTATATTTGCTTTTTTTCTTTTCCATTTTTTTTTTTTTTGGGGGGGGGGATTTTGTTGTTGTTTCTTATTGTGCAGTTTTCGTTGTATCTTTTTATTCTGGGTACTTTGTTCTTTCTTATTGTGTATTTTTTATATCTTTTTATCATTTTTGTATTTATTTTGGTTGTTACATTTTGCTTTTATTTCATCTCAGTCTCTTGAATTTTGTTTTATTCTACTTTTAACTGTACGGTCCAATTTTCTTTTATTTATTCTTTGATTTATTCTTGATGTCATTCTCTGCCTTTGTCTGTCTGTTTCTCTCTCTCTCTCTGTCTCTCTCTCTCACTCTCTCTATTAAGATTCAGCCAATTTTATTGTATTCATCAGAAATATGGGGCATAAACAGATTAGAACATATTGAGAAAATTCATTTGATGGCATGTAAAAGATTTTTAGGAGTACCCGTAAGAACACCCAACAAGATAGTATACGGCGATTTAGGTAGATATCCACTCTATGTCAACTCATGTACAAATACCATAAGGTACTGGTTAAAACTATTGCAATTGAATCAAAATAGAATATCATATCATGCTTACTGCATGCAGTTAGAGTTAGATAGGAATGGTAAGTCTTGTTGGATTTCAAAAATAAGGGAAATTTTGTGTGAAACAGGTTTTAACATTGTTTGGATGCAACAGAGCGTCGGGGATGTAAAAGCTTTTGTAGGTATGTTTAAACAAAGATTAGTGGATATTTTCATTCAAGAATGGGGTGGGACTATAAGAGATAAAGAAAGATATGATATTTATAGATCGTTTAAAACTATATTTTTGCAAAAGAGCAGTATTTGAACTCCATAGATGTCTATTGTTTCCGTGTAGCAATTACGCAAGCAAGGTTTAATGTTTTACCTCTTAATAATAATGTGTATAGATACAGTGATAATATTCGAGACAGATTGTGTCCATTTTGTAAAACGAAAATTGAAAATGAAGCCCACTTTCTACTAGAATGTTGCATGTACACAAGCTTGAGGGAAAAGTTTTTAAGCAATTGTATAAATGTACCATTACCAGATCTGCTCAGAGTAGCAAATGATGAGTACATGCATGGTTTGTCCAGATATATCTTTCATTCTATTAACAAAAGGAAAACAATGTTGTCTCAGGCAGTTTATTGAATTACTGTTATTTTTATATGTATTCAATATACATGAATTTTCCCAAACACAATAGTCTTTATGTGATTAGGTTATGGTTGATTTGAGATTTGTAATCAGGAAAAAGAGTAAATGTGTGTTTTTCTCTTCTTTTTTCATCAGTGATAAATCATGTCTTATTTGTGCATTTGATTCATAAATGATATGGAAGAACGTATTGGCACACCCAAGCCCAGCCAATGTATTGTGGTCCAAGGCCAATGTACATTAAATCATTTCAGTGTTCAGTGTTCAGTGTTCTCTCACTCTCTCTCTCTCTCTCTTTCTCTCTCTCTCTCTCTCTCTCTCTCTCTCTCTCTCTCTCTCTCTCTCTCTCTCTCTCTCTCTCTCTCTCTCTCTCTCTCTCTCTCTCTCTCTTTCTCTTTCTCTGTGTCTCTTTCTGACTTTCTCTCTCTGTCTCTCTCTCTCACTCTCTCTTTCTCTCTCTCTCTCTCTCTCTCTCTCCTCTCTCTCTCTCTCTCTCTCTCTCTCTCTCTCTCTCTCTCTCTCTTATATATATATATATATATATATATTATATATATATATCTTTTCCTCTCTCTCTCTCTCTCTCTCTCTCTCTCTCTCTCTCTCTCTCTCTCTCTCTCTCTCTCTTCATATATATATATATCTCTGTCTCTGTCTCTGTCTCTCTGTCTCTCTGTCTCTGTCTCTGTCTCTGTCTCTCTCTGTCTCTGTCTCTGTCTCTGTCTCTCTCTCTCTCTCTCTCTCTCTCTCTCTCTCTCTCTCTCTCTCTCTCTCTCTCTCTCTCTCTCTCTCTCCCCTCCACTTGTCTGGCAGCCAACAAGACCGTGTCACTCTTCAGCTCTTACAAATTTTCCGACCACTTCACCGTCTCTCAGTCAAGATGCCTGTTAAAAGAACCCCCATCCACGGTAGAAGACGTGCTGAATACTGCGCTGACAGAAATCTCTCTGCTTTCTATTTTTAAAAAAATCTGAGGCATTGACACTCAGACGGTCGCTATTCTCAAGACTGTCACCTTCAACTTTGAGCCAATGGTCTTCAAGACAGGACAATATTGTCTACACACCCCACAAAAAAAATCAGTCTCACAAATCAACTGAGATAGAGGGAGAGCTGAAAATCAGGGAATAAGACAAGAAAGAACAGAAACTGAATCGTCACCTTTGTGCTTTTTTCTCCCCCCCCCCCCCCTCCCCCACCCACTTTGCTCCGTCAGTCTTCATTACAACGTTAATCTCCATACTAAAAGGTTTTGAAACTGCTGTGTGTGTTATCTTCAGCCATCTGTATTCCCCCGCGGAATGCCCAGGGAGTCTGTAAGTGTACATAGCATCCCACCTTCTGGAAATTCTGTGCTGAGAATTTCCTCTTTTCTATCCCTCTCTCTCTCTCTGCCTTGTTTCTTTTCTTTCTGTTGCCTCTCTCCCACGCACACATACACACACATACACGCACACACAAGCGCGTGCATGCACACTCACACACACACATACATACACGCATGCATACATGCATATATGCAGAGGGGTGGTGTATGCAAAGATACAAGCACGCAAGCAAACAAGCAAGCAAAAATGTACTCTCTTACAAACGTACATGTATGCGAGTCCCAGCTTTTGCTTTCTCGGAAAAAATAATCAAACAATTTTAAAAACCACTTTTGATAGCTCTTATGGGGAGAATTGTAGATAACTGAACACAATCATTTCGCAATGTTTTGGGGATGATTGGTATTTTTTTTCCACAAACATGAACATATAAGGCTGTTGTTTTATCTGTTTACACAAAGTCCTGCGAGACATTAAGTTG
>CM060317.1:14387755-14390255 GCA_030674155.1 Stramonita haemastoma
CTGCTGTCTAAGGTGATTCATTGGGTGTAAAGGAAGGTAGGAGCTATCACTAGTGTGAAAGGGAAAAAGTTCATTTAAAAACAAACAAACCAACAAAACAGAAAAAAACAAAACAAAAAACTCAGTAATATGGTCAGATGGAAACGGCTGTCTAAGGTGATCTGGTGGTTGTGAGGGAAAGTGGAACCTATCAATAACGGCTAGTTTTAAAGGAAAAACTTTCATTTTTCACAAAACAACAAACAGTAACAAAGTCAGAACTACATGGAAACGGCCTATACCTGCTGTCTAAGGTAATCTGGTGGTCGTGAGGGAAGGTGGGAGCTATCAATAGCCAATAATTTTAAAGGGAAAAAATTCATTTAAAAAACCCCAAACAACACCACCCTTCAAAAAACAACAACTCATCTTTAACAAGATCAGGCGGAAACAGCTTGTACCAGCAGCCTAAGGTGACCGGGTGTAGTGAGGGAAGGTGGAACCTCTCAACAACGTCTATCTACTTTTAAAAGGAAAAATTCATTAAAGAATAATTTTGAAAAAAAAATCGGTAACAAGGTCATATGGAAACAGCCTGTACCTTCAATCTAAGGTGAACCCGTGGCCCTGAGGGAAGGTGGGAGCAATCAATAACGTCTAGTTTTAAAAGGAAACAAAATTCATTAAAGACTAATTTTGACAAAAAAATCGTTAACAAGGTCAGATAAAAACAGCCTGTACCTACAATCTAAGGTGAACAGATGGCGGTAAGGGAGGGAGGTATGAGCTATCAATAACTGCTAGCTTTAAAAGGAAACATTCATTTTTATTAAACATCAGTAACAAGGTCAGGTGGAAACGGCCTATACATATATTGTAAGGTGACCCGGTGGCCGTGAGGGAAGGTGGGAGCTATCAATAACCGCTTTGCTTGGCCTGGGTTCAACCTTCCCTGGCCTGCATGCAACACAACAAAGACGGTGACTGATATGTTGTTCACACTACCGCTGGATCGAAACAACTGCCTTCCAAAAGCCCCTTAATTGTTATGAATGGGGCCAGTGAGAGAGAGAGAGAGAGAGGGGTGGGGGGCAGGAGCGATAAGGAGAGGGAGAAAGATAGGGTGAGGGAAGGAGGGAAGGAGGGAGTGCGAGAGATAGAGAGAGGGAGAGAGAGATTCTGAGTGCGTGCACTCGCGTAATTGTGTGTGTGTGTGTATGTGCGTGCGTGCGTGCGTGCGTGTGTGTGTGTGTGTGGTGTGTGTGTGTGTGTGTGTGTGTGTGTGTAAGTACATGCGTGCATGCGCGTGTATGTGCGTGTGTGTGGGGAGGGATTACTTGTGTTTTCTCTCTCTCTCTCTCTCTCTCTCTCCTCCCTCTCTCTCTCTCTCTCTCCTCTCTCCTCTCTCTCTCCTCTCTTCTCTCTCTCTCTGTCTCTGTCCGTCTGTCTGTCTGTCTGTCTGTCTGTCTGTCTGTCTGTCCTCTCTCTCTCTCTCTCTCTCTCTCTCTCTCGTCTCTCTCTCTCTCTCTCCTCTCTCTCTCCTCTCCTCTCGACCTAATCCACTTTTCAGAAGAGTAGGCCATTGTGCGCCAATGGAAACGGATGACAAAATTAACAAAACTACATACACACGGGGATCAGATGTAAAAAGCACATGTGTGCTTATTCCTTAATCCTCGACATAAAATACTAAAGTAGATACATGTACAAAATAACAATTTAAAAGAATATCTCTGTATTTCTTTCTTTCCATTTGCAAGTGTGCGCACGCGCGCGCGTGCGCGCGCGCGCGCGCGCGCGCGCGCGCGTGTGTGTGTGTGTGTGTGTGTTTGTGAGTCTGTGTATGTGTGTGTGTGTGTGTAACTGTGTGACTGTGTGTGTGTGAGAGACAGAGAGACAGAGACAGAGAGACAGAGACAGAGAGACAGAGAGAGAGAGAGAGTCAGTCTATGTATGCCTTCCAATGCCGTAGGGAGCGAAGGAAGGTTAAACCAAAACGTAGAGAGGAGACAGCACACTCATTTATCAGTCTTTTCCTTAGGGAAGCAAATACACTTGATGGCTCCTCATCTATTAAAAAAAATACCCCAAAAGATTAAGATACTTGAAACAAATACAGATGTCCGTCCGTGGAGACCTATAAAGATGTCACATATGGATCTGTATGGGATCTGGTTCTTCTCCAACCCCCTGAAAGAGTAGTTTGAACAAAGCCTTAAAAAGCCTAACAATTTCACACAGACAAAAGCACGAAAGAGCAACTATTGATGTTTTTTCTGTAAAAAAGAATGGATATGTTTGTAACATTTGAAGAGGTTATTTCAGTGCTAGTGCTTGTTGTCAAAGGTGTATAAAACAATGTATCACTTTTACTGTTTGAACAAGTAGATGTCTGATTAGTAGCAATCATCAGCATCAACAATGATAGCAGTGGCGGCAGTAGCGACAGCAGCGACAGTAGCAACAGCAGCAGCAGCAGTAACAGTAGCAACAGCAGCAACAGTAACAGTAGCAACAGCAG
>CM060317.1:14400255-14402755 GCA_030674155.1 Stramonita haemastoma
CAACCCACCCAGCCCCTCCTCCTCCCCCCCCCCCTCCATACACACACTCACTCACTCATATACACTTTCCCGTCTGATATCACTATTTAGTGGAAGGACGTTAAACTGAAGAACTAACACACACACACACACACACACACACACACACACACACACACACACACACACACACACACACACACACACACACACACACACATACATACATGCATGCATGCATACATACATACATACATACATACATACATACATACATACATACATACATACATACATACATACATACATACATACACACATACACACATACACACATACACACATACATACATACATACATACATACATACATACATACATACATACATACATACACACATACACACATACACACATACACACATACACACATACACACATACATACACACACACTGAGAGTTTGTCCTTCTCATCACACTCACTCACATTCCCTCCAAAATTGTTTCCAATAAAAAGATTCAATTAAGCAATCCAGAAAAAAAATCACAAAACAAAGACAGACAGACAGACAGACAGACAGACAGACAGGCAGACAAGCTCTACTGTCAGACAAAATTACAGACAATAAAGAGACAAACCAGAAACAGAACAAACCATTGAAAAAATATGGACAAGAAAACAACGCCAGCACACACACACACACACATACACACACGCACGCACGCACACACACATACACACACACACACACACAACACACACACACACACACACACACACACACACACACACACACACACACACACACACACACACACACACACACACACACACACACACACACCGTTTTCTTTTCGAAATTCTTTCATTTCAAGACCACGAAATTCAACAGTCGAGACTTTCCCCCGTGGAGATACCGGGGCCTGTCACTACAAATAGTAATCCCCACCTTCTGGAAATTCTGCGCCAGGAATTCCCTCTTTTCTATCCCTCTTTTGTTTCTGCCTTGCTCCTTTTCTTCCTGTCACCTCCTTTTTATATATATTTTGCCTGCTTGGTCCATTTTCCTGCCTTTCTTTTCCAAGAAAGTCTTAACTGTGCTCTCCCACGTCGAAGTTGGATAAGGAGGACCTGACTTGTCGGGTGCTTAACGGCAGTGCAACGCATTTTTGTTCATATGACAGACAATAGATGCTGTCTGAGTACTCGACGAAGAAGACAGACACATACACCATATACACCAACGCACGCAGAGCATCTTGCGCACACGTTAAATCCTGTTCCGCTTTTCGTAAGAGAAGGCCATCGTGTGCCGGTGGGAACAGATGACATTTACAAAACTGCATACACACGGGGACTGGATGTAAAAAAAAAAAGCACATGGGTGCTTATTCCATTATCCTCGATATAAAAGAATAAATAAATAAATAAAATAAATATAAATAAAAACAAACAAACAGTCAGACAGTCAGAAAGACGAAAAAACCCTCTCTTTACCAACCAGAAAACAATGTGTGGTGAGAACAAGAAAAACCACCATAGTGTTAACATCCCATATGAACAAGGTTCTCTATGTGTCGCTAAGGGAAGGGTGAGGGATGAGGTTTGGTCACAACAGACAGAACAGAAATCCTGACATTATTTGTTGTTGTTTGTTTTTATGTGCTGCCTCTCTCATTATCACTCTGCTGTGCTCAGGTGGTGCCGGTATCATCAGGTCTGAATGTCACTGGCACTGCCAGGTGAGAGAGAGAAGGGGAGAAGTCTGCAGTTCTCTCCAGATAGCCTAGTGGTTAAAGCGTTGCCCTCGCGAACTCACCGCCTGGGTTAAAGCCTGGGATCAAGCCACCACCCGTTCAAGGAAATTTTTCCTCTGGGATTTTTTTTCTTCAGTTCATCGGCTCCAAGGTTCACTAATGATGTGATTTTGCGTACGTTTTGCGACCGTTTTTTGCCTCACCATGAAGGTAGCCACATTCCGACTTCAGGGATTTTTTTTCTAAATCTAACATCAGTGCCAACTCCACTCCCATGAGGGCCGTTCAGATGAGACTATAACCAAGGTCCCGTGTGTAAACACACGCAGAGTATTTTGCGTACTCGTTAAATTATGTTTCCTTTTCAGAGGAGTAGGCTAGATTCAGAAAACTGTTTTTAACACTACCAGTTACTCCTAGCAAGCAAGGTTTTAGAGGTAGTCAGATGTGTGATATTTTATGTCACTGCTTCTAGTATTTAAACAGCTGTTGTAGCAGTCTTTCTTAATTCTCTATGCATATAACTTTCTTGTTTTTCGCCTTTTACATTTTTCATCTTTAAGTTTTTCACATCTATTCTTTTTTCCACATTTTCTTTTAATCAGAAAAATCAATGCAATACACACCCTTCACATTTTTCGTGGCTGAAAATGACGAAACACTTTGAGTAAAGAGGAAGGCAGACTCTACCCTTGGTCTAGTATCCAGTGTCCTTCCTCCATTCCAACATGGAGCTTTAGTGCACTCACAGTCCCTGGGTGA
>CM060317.1:14407755-14412755 GCA_030674155.1 Stramonita haemastoma
GGTTTTCAGAGATTGACATACCATGTTTACAACATACTGCGTACTTTAAACGCTTTATACAAATAAACAACAAGGTTTTTTGCAATTGTTTCGTTTGGGGTAGTCATCAACATGATTAATTTGAATGAAACTGGTTGTCGAAAATACTTTAACGGAATCAGTTGCTCTCGCAGCTCTTTTAGCTCCGGACAAGACAAAACAAAGTGTAGTTCATTTTCAAGTGCATCATGACATAAAGGACACATCAAATAATGATCATTAACAGATTTATAGCGATAAGAATGTAAATATATATCAGAAATACCAAATCTGAATTTAGTCATGATGCGTTTCAGATGCCTATCTAAGTGCATTGACAAATATACTGGAACACAATGCAAAGGGTTCAACATTCTGTACATATCAAATCGATCACTCTCCTGAACATGCGAAGACCAATTCTGCCATCTGCAATCTACCAGTCTTTGGCGAAACATATGAATGAACCCAGTTACGTCCCCTACACCTTGATTTTCCCATACAAAACCAAAACCGCATTCATATAACTTTAATCTTATTCTCGTGGCCCAGTTTTTCTTACCTCTTGCATCTAAATTCCTCAACATTTTGTAAGCTTTGTGGGGCAGTCTATGTGATTCCATTTGTATTATTTTTAGCCAGTAACGAATACACTTAACTATAGAAATTAAACTAATTGGATACCTGTTAGTTTCCCCATACACTAAGTCATTAGGAGTTTGGACTGAAACGCCCAGAAATTTCTTCAATGCATACAAATGTATTTTCTCAATTTCAGCTACACCTGCATCCAAGCCCCATAATTCAGCACCATATTGTACCATGGGTTGAATTTGTGCATCAAATAATTTCAAAAATAACGTAAGAGATTCATTATTTAATTGCATTAATTTTCTCAGAATACACAATAAAGGAAATTTTGCTCTACTTACCAGATCTCGACATGCAAAAGAAAAACTTAATCGTGTTGAAAAATATATTCCTAAATACTTGTAGACGTTGACAACTGGCATAACGCTTCCATTATATGTCCATCTTTCCCGCTCTGCAAGATACCCTCCTTTTCTGAATACTATAATATTACTTTTTGACATATTTACCTTTAAGTGGAGTGAAACTGATGCTTTTTCTAAACTATTTAATTGTCTTTGTAACCCCACTATTGTCTCTGAAACTAACACTACATCATCAGCCAGAAGGAGTAAAAATATTTCTAAACTGTCATCAATGAATTGTGCACCATGTCTTCCATTACGTATAACTTCTAATGTTAACTCATTAATAAATAAGGAAAACAAAATAGGACTACACACATCTCCTTGTTTAACACCAGCTGTACAGTTTATATAATCTGTCAATGAAGCACCACATCTAACTCTTGCATTTACAGATTCATACATACTCATAATGCATTTAAACAGTTTTCCCCGAATTCCATTCTTAAACAAAATAGGCCACAATATACTTCTATTAACAGAATCAAAGGCTTTCTCAAAATCGATGAACGCCACATATAACTTACGATTCAAACAAAATTGCTTCTGAACAAAAGCCATTAAAGTAAACATGTGATCTATAGTGGAGTAATTTCGTTTAAACCCAGCCTGAAATTCACCAGTTATGTTGTTCTCCTCTACCCACTCCTGAAGTCTTCTATTTATAACTGCACTATATAATTTACTACTAATATTACACAAAGAAATTCCTCTGTAGTTATTTGGATTATTAACATTACCCTTTTTGTACAAAGGAAGAACAATTGACTCCGTCCAACTATCAGGATACATGCCCTTATCAAATAAAGCATTAAAAAATTGTACAAGAAATTTTATTACCAACTCTGATTTACAAGCAGTTTTTATCATCTCACCAATAATACCGTCAGGTCCAGCAGCCTTTTGGTTTTTTAATTTCCTTAAGGCTAATATTACTTCTTCTTTCGAAATTGGACGATTAAAATAATCATCACCATAATCACTATCATCAGTCACTTCTTCCCTGTCTGTAACATTATGAATATCATCATTTTTTTCTAACAATTTCTGGAAATGTTGAAACCAATCGTCTAGACTAACATTATTCACAGGCTGCTTTCTTTTACACTGTATACTACGCATTACATTCCAGAACTCCTTCTGACTACCAACAGAAGCAATCAATTTATCTAACATAGCGTTATTGAATAGTTTACGTTTTGTCTTCAAAAGCTTCTTATAGTCACGCCTTGCAGTGCGATACAGATCACGATCAAATGTGGATAAAGAACTACGATACTTGTTTAATAATTTACGAACATTTCTTTTACATACACGACATTCCATATCATACCAATCACTGTAGCCATACTTTCTATTTACATTTGTCTGCTTTTTCATGCAATCAGCACAGTCTTTCATGCAACTGTTAAAAATATCAAGAGCTTGGTTAATATTAACATCTATCAGATCACTAGCCATACTTAATTTTTCTTGTATCTCATCTGAGTCTATTGCCCTGTCAAACATTTCACAATATATTTCATTCCAAACAAACTTTTCCACTGTACATTTGGTTTTTTCCTCTTTTTCTTCAACCATGTTTTCCTTAGGAAAATTAACGTAAAGCACCAAAGGCATGTGGTCAGATTCACACCTTTCAGAAACATTCATATCACAATCCTCAGAAAATTGAATAAACATATCTTCAGACATCATGAAATAATCATTGACACTGCTTCCAGTCTCAGAAATGTACGTGTAGCAACCCTGACGGTCGCCATGACACGAACCATTCAAAATATGTAAATGTAATGCAGTGCACATATTTAATAACATTTTACCATATTGATTTAAGACATTATCTTGTGACATTCTATTTGAATGTAAAGGTCCACTTAGGTATTGATCTGTAAATGGTGCATGACTGTCCTCAAAATCTAAAGAAACATTGGATATTCTACTATTAAAATCCCCTCCCAATATGACATAAACATCACCACAAGAAAGCATACAGTCACAAAGAAAATCTTCCAGTACCATTATTCCATTTTCAATATCAAAAATTCTATAATATGGTGAATCAGTTGGTGGTACATAAACGGCCACATATAATACATCTTTTATTGTACCAAACAAAGTTTTATCAATCATGAACGCAAAAAAAATATCTGATTTTATGTCCAGCTGTTTCACAAAGGAACATAATTCCCGTCTAATGAGACACAGAAGACCACCCGATCGTCTCCCTTGCACTGAAAGTTTAGTAGCAGGTTTACAAAATGCCTCATAGCCAACAAACACTGAAGAGTGAAAATCCTCAACAAAAGTTTCAACAAGACAAATAAAATCGAAGGAACAAACATATGACACAAAATCCATATCACACAGTTTAGACAATAACCCATTTACATTCCAGTGCAAAAAAGAAAACAATTTAGATGTCTTGCATAAAGGGGAACAATTCACATTTTTATCATCATAGTCAATCAATGTAGTAGAGAAAGCACACGCATCTTGCAACTCATCTTTATTCACAACATCGGACACACATTCATTCATGCATACAGTGTTTACAACTTCATCCTGGCTTGTGTTTACATCCAAAGTAGAACACACCACGTTAAAATCTGTCCCATGCACAGCACGTGCAGGCTGCCTGTTGTTTACACTACACTGAGGTTGCAACACCGGTGCCTCCCTAAAATTTGCCCCCTCACCAAAAACATCACAAAGTGGATGGGAAATATTACTGAGGCGGCCAACATCCTATTTCAGTTCAACCAATCTGTTGTCCTGATCAACTGTAAATTTCTTCTGATCAATGACCAGATGATCAAAGATCATAGTTGCCCTCTTGCCCTCACTCTTAGCTTTCTTCAGGTGTGGAACCAGCCTTTTCCTTATCTCCCTAACTCGACTGGAGAAGTCTTCACCGATAAACATACCAGACCCCCGTAGTTTGCCCTTTGCTTTTAACACAGACAATTTCTGTTTGTAGGACACACACCTGGCAATCACAGGGGAGTCAGCCTTCGAGTTTATCCGATGGACCCTGTCAAACTCAATGTTTCCCGATAGTTCCAGAGTGTCTGTCAGGAGATCCTGAACCCTACCTTCACATTCAGCAGAGGTTTCGCCATCACACCTTGGTAGACCGAAGAAGAGGAGGTTATTGCGCTTGGACCGTCCCTCCAGGTCGTCTGTCTTCCTCTCCAGTTCCTCCACCCTCTTGGTCAGGTCCGCGTTCTTCCTCTGCAGCTCTTCGTTCTCCTGGCGTAACCCGTGGATGACCCCCGCCAGTCCCCTCAGCTCGTCCTGCAAGGTCCTGTTGTCTTCCCGTAAGACGTGCCTTTCCTGCTTCCCCTCTTCGAACCCGGTGTCCATACTGGAGCGCATGGACTGCAGCATGTCCGCCAATGCAGACAGAGTGGGTTCTACTCTGTCAGTGGAAGCGCCACCAGGAGAGGGGCACGTCTTCTCTGTACTGGCCCTGGTGCTGGAAGCCCTGGGGTTGGAAAGCCTTGTCTGCTTCATGTCTTTGTTGGTGTTGGGCCCAGGGTTGCTTTCGATGTCGCCGCAACGTAAAAGTAGGCTGCCCCAAAATACGTAGGAGAGGAGCAAACCTAACACGACACCGTCTACTTTCCCTCTCAGTTTCAACATGGCTATGCGTGCTTCTTTCTTCGCCCTAGCCCTCTTCAACATAAAGTTCAAGTATACTGCACAGAAGCAGCCACATGTCGATCTGAAAGTCAGTGGTCCCGATGGCATGGTGACTTACTGGTCTTTCTGCAAAGTGTGGAGCCACAAGTCCCTCTGTAGTCACTGTGGTTTGTATGGAAATGCAGAGACCAACAATACACAACCTGGTGTGAGCATTCACATTTCATGCCCCGAGAGAGAGAGAGAGAGAGAGAGAGAGAGAGAGAGAGAGAGAGAGAATAACAGAGACAGAGACAGACAGAGACAAACAGAGGCAGAGACAGATAGACAGAGACAGAGAAT
>CM060317.1:14415255-14420506 GCA_030674155.1 Stramonita haemastoma
TGGTGTGTGTGTGTGTGTGTGTGTGTGTGCGTGTGTGCGTGTGTGTGTTTATATTTTTTAAACTTTTGTTTATTCTTTTATATCGAGGATAATGGAATAAGCCCGCGTGAGCTTATTTTACTCATGTGTGTGTGTTTGTGGGGGAAGGGGCATGGGTGGTGGGGGGTGTTGAGTGCCTCTGTGTGTGTGTGTATGTGTGTGTGTGTGTGTGTGTGTGTGTGTGTGTGTGTGTGTGTGTGTGTGTGTGTGTGTGTGTGTAGGGAGTATAGGAGAGTAGGGTGTGTGTGTCTGTGTTTCTGTGTCTATGTGTGTATATGTGTGTGCATGCGCGTGCGCGAGTGTGTTTTTGTACGTGTGTGTGTCATGTGTGTGTATATGTGCGTGTGTGTCCATGTGCGTGTGTGTGTATGTGTGTTGATGTGTGTGTGCGTGTGTGTTTGGATGCACACACGCGGAAGTGGAAGTGTGTGTGTGTGTGAGTGTGTGTGTGTGTGCACGCGCGCGCGCGCGTGTTTTTCTGTGTGTGCATACGAATGCTCATCTCCGCTTGTATATGCGTGTGTGTATGTGTGTGTGTGTGTACGCACACTTGTACCCGAACGCGTCCATATGTGTATAGGTGCGTCTGTGTGCCTGTATAGGTCTGCGTGGCTATGGGTGTGTACGCGTGTGTGCATGCGCGTGTTAACAAAACTACAGATAGAATAATACTCTAAAAATATTTTTTTAAATATCTGCTTGTATATCTCTCTCGACCCTCTTAAGCCCAATTTTAAGAGTGATACGAATTTAATTTTCAGGGATGAAAATAAGAATAATTTAGAATGAAACCAAAAGTAGATACAAAAATATGTGCCGACGGGGCTATCAAATAAGCGTTTATTTTCAGCCTGAACACGTTATTAGCCAATATTTGTTCAAGTGACATTCTTGAGATGTTGTTTTCCTTATAACCGATTTAGGAAAACAAGATTGTTGAAGTACTTGTGTATGTGTGTGTGTGTGTGTGTGTGTGTGTGTGTGTGTGTGTGTGTGTGTGTGTGTGTGTGTGTGTGTGTGTGTGTGTGTGTGTTGTGTTGTGTGTGTGTGTGTGTGTGTGTGTGTGTGTGTTGTGTAGTGTGTGTGTGTGTGTGTATGTGTGTGTGTGTGTGTTTAGTTTGTGTGTGTGTGTGTGTAGTTTGTGTGTGTGTGTGTGTGTTGTGTAGTGTGTGTGCTACTTATATATGTGTGTGTAGTGTTTGCGTGTATGTATGTATGTGTATGTGCCTGCGTGTGTGTGCGCACGTGCATGTATGTGTGTGTATTGTGTAGTATGTGTGTGTGGGGGGTGTATATGTGACAGTTATGTGTTTATGTGTGTGTAGTGTGTGCGTGCGTGCGTGTGTGTGAGTGTGTGTGTGTGTGTGTGTGTGTGTAGTGTGAGTGTGTGTAGTGTGTGTGTGCGTGCGCGCACTCTAAAGCATGCACTAGGCATTATGCAAACAGCTGCAAGATCTTTGCCCATACTCAGAAAGGATAGTGCACGAGAGAGTTTAAGTGAATGAGAGAGAGAGGGGGCAGAGGAATGAGGGAAAGGGGGAGAGAGAGAGAGGAGAGAGAAGAGAGAGAGAGAGAGAGAGAGAGAGAGAGAGAGAGAAGAGAGAGAGAGAGAGAGAGAGAGAGAGGAGAGAGAGAGAGAGAGAGAGAGAGAGAGAGAGAGAGAGAGAGAGAGAAATGAGTGTGTTAGAGAGGAGAGAGGGAGAGAAAGAAAGGGAGAAGTGCAGGAAGGGTGCGAGTTCAATATCTAAGGCAGATTTCACTGTGTTCTTTTCCAATTAGGCTTTGTTTTAGCTTGTTTATTTATTTGGCTAATTAGCTGGCTTGCTGGAAAGCTGCTCGGCTGGTTGATTTGATGGTTGTGTAATTGCTGACTTGTTTATTCATTCAGTTTTTGCTTTTTGTTTTGCTGGGGGGGGGGGGGGTTGTTTTGGGGGGTGTTTTTTTTGTTTCAATTCTTGGATAATATTTGCTAGAAACATTCTGTAGAAGTTAAGGCTTGGACAGGTATGGGACAATCAATTGGCATTCAGTAAAATATACTTTAAAATGCTTTGTGCGAGCAATTAGAAAGAAAATATATTCAGTTTTGGAAACAACAAAAACCCCTAAAACAAGCAGACTAGAATTTTATGATGAAATTAAAAAGATTAATTACCATCTAGAATATTATTTAACTACCAACATAGATCCTTTCCACAAACAAGCTCTTTGCAAGCTTAGAATAAGTGTTCAAGGTATAAACATTAATAAATACGGCCGAAATACAGGCACTCCAAGAGCAAAAAGATTGTGTGATGTGTGTGGTGTTATAGAGGATGAGTTTCATATTTTGGAATGCTTGTGTGTTGTTTTATAATTTTTGAAAAAAATCTGCTGAATGCAGTGCAATATTCTGTATCTCTCGAACAATCAAGTCAGTGTGTATTGATAATCTGATTCTAAGCATTTCTCCTTTTTTTTTACAGTTTAATGAGTTTCAAGGACTGTTAGCAAAGCATTTTTTTAAAGCATTTTCGGTGACTTTTTCCTTTATAAACTCGTTTACTTATATCTACGCACCTTCTGGGCTTATATGGCAATAAAGGGTGTTCTTGTTCTTGTTCTTGTTGTTCTTGTTCACAAACACACCCATGCACAACACACACACACTCACACACTCACACACACACACACACACACACACACACACACACACACACACACACACACACACACACACACACACACACACACACACACACACACACACTACACCACACCCACAGCAATGCAGTTACCTTGGTGTGATACATACAACTGGTCTGTGTGTCTTTGCTCAGTGAGGTAGCAGTGACTCGTCTTATCTTTCTGATCAGAAGGACCTCCACAGGCTTGAAAAAAGCAAGGCCTTTCTATGACCCCCAACCACTCTGCATTTTCATTTCCCCACTCCAATCCGTTCAATATATATGTGGCACTCCACCACGAAATGAGTCGCTTAGCACATAACCCACGTTCCCGCTAGGAGCCATTAAAGGCAGGTTGGGTCAATTTGGTAATTTTGAGATTTTGATTAATTATTAAAGTATAGCCATTATTCTACCTTATAATGAAATATCAAATCATAATTTTGTTTGCTTTTGCCTTTAAACGTGCTTTAAAAATACCCAAGCCCTCATTCTGACCACCTATTAGGATGCTAAACTTGTCATTTTCTCATTTTGTCATTTCCTGCAGTCTAGCATTTCAACTTGCAATAACTGTTCCTAGAATTGTCCGATACTCAATCTGTTTTTTGAATTGTATAGCCATTTTATTGCAGTTTGATAACATGTGAGTAACTAAAAATTGACCTCAGGTGCAATAGTTCTCATTATGTGGTGGAGCGTCACACACACACACCACACACACACACACACACACACACACACACACATATATATATATATATAATATATATATATATATATATATATATATATATATATATATATAAAATATATATATATATATATATATATATATATATATATATGAAACAAATTGTTGTATAACATCAAATAGCTCCAAGAATTTTTTTCATGGTGTGTGTGTGTGTGTGTGTGTGTGTGTGTATCTGTGTGTGTGTGTGTGTGTGTGTGTGTGTGTGTGTGTGTGTGTGTGTTGTTGTTGTTGTTGTTGTTGTTGTTGTTGTTGTTCAGTTTAATTTCTGTTCACATAAGCGATATTAGACCCAAAAAAATGCAAACAAGTAATGTTACTTGTAGAACTTTTAACCAATGGTAGAAAGAAAAATTAAGTAAAAACACAAAAAATGAACACCAAACCCTGAACAATCAATCAGAACTTTTTAGAAAATTAAGAAACGATCGTAACAAATATTGATATACTGATATATTGCATATTGATAGTCTAGTGGTTAGGACCTCGCGTTGTGATTTGATTTGATTTATTTTTTGATTTGATTTATTCTTTTATATCGAGGATTATGGGATAAGCACTCTTGTGCTTTTTTTACATCCAGTCCCCGTGTGTATGCAGTTTTGTAAATGTCATCTGTTCCAACCGGCACACGATGGCCTACTCCTACTCTTTCGTGTGCGTGTGTGTGTGTGAGGCAGAGGGAGAGAGAGAGACAGAGGCATACATACGGACAGACAAATAAATAGACACAGACAGACAGACAGACAGACAGACAGACAGACAGAGAAATAGACAGACTGACAGACAGACACAAACAAAGCGAGGTTTCTTATCTACAGCAAGTGTCATCCTTGTGTTCTGTCATTAGCTTGGCTTTCAGCCTGTGTTAGCTGAATGCAGCACTCACGGTTTTTCTCTTTTGGACTCAAAACGCATAGTTCAATACTGGTTTATTATCGAAAATTACAAATTCCGACGAGTAGCAAAGCGAAAATCACATTTAACACATCAACATTGTTGTTACCCGCATGATTTTTTTGTTTTATTATGTTCATTTTAAAACACTTTGGCCAAGGTCAAAAGCTGTGTCAGTTATTGATGTCAGCTAATTGCCAAGGCCTACACTAAAATGTTATGTTGTAAAATGTGTTGAGATTGCCCCCAGGCATGACAAACTCTTAACATAACCTGCATTCTCCCATAAAGGAAGGAATTTTTTTTATTATTATTATTCTTTTATTTCGAGGATAATGGAATAAGCACTCTTGTGCTTAATTACATCCAGTCCCCGTGTGTATGCAGTTTTGTAAATTCTGTCATCCGTTCCCACCGGCACACGATGGCCTACTCTTACGAAAAGCGGAACAGGATTTAACGTGTGCGCAAGATGTTCTGCGTGCGTTCGCACAAGGGGCCTCGGTTTATAGTCTCATCCGAAGGACTTAGTCTCATCCGAAGGACTTTGAAGTCGGAGTGTGGCTACCCATATGGCCAGGTACTTGAAAACAGTCATACACACAAACGTCTCATTCATCGTACAATTTCAATCTCACAGTGATTCCAAGGTGGGATGAGTGTGTGCAAGCACTTTGATTTATTTGCTTTACATAAATTTCAAGTCCCTCGGATGAGACTATAAACCGAGGCCCTGTGTACGAACACACGCAGAACATCATGCGCACAGGTTAAATCCTGTTCCGCTCTTCGTAAGAGTAGGCCATCGTGTGCCGGTGGGAACAGATGACACGATGTACGAAAACTGCATACACACGGGGACTAGATGTAAAATAGCACACGAGTGCTTATTCCA
>CM060317.1:14420606-14446544 GCA_030674155.1 Stramonita haemastoma
CACATACTCAGTGATCTGTTTATTAAAGGGTTAATGTATTAACATATGGATATTTGTGTATGTTATGTATGTTATGTTTTGGGAATGTGCAGTTATGTACAATGTGATGTAAATAAGTTTTTGAATGTGTAAATGTGTATTTTGTTTTTGAATGTGTAAATGTATTTATAAGTTGAACTGTCAGTCTTGAATTGTGTGAGATTTAGAACATGTTAATATCTGATTTTTTTTTTTTTTTTTAAATTTAAATACAAAGAGAATATCTTATGACCAATGAAAAGGGTTGCTGGTGTAGTCTTTGTTACCCTTTCTTAATTCATCACAATATAATGATTATGATGAAAATGAAATTTCTGTGTCGTAAAATGTGTTCAGCCATAATGTATTGTCCTTGTATGTATCCAGCAAGATTTGGGTTTATTGCTTATGTTTTTTGGTATTTGATAATTATTTTGGTCCACTACATATGTTTTCTAATTAAAAAAGACAATTGAATGATTCTGCAAAAAATCTCCCAAAACCATGTGTAAATAGATGACCACAGTCGGTGTTTTTAACCATGTTTGATTTTATGGACACCTGATGTTCAGAGCGACGTTCAGAATCTCCTGTTCAGTGTCATGAATATTATCTTTTTGTGTTTTTTATGAACAGTTGAGATTTCTGTCATTTGTGTTTATGTATTTTACGATTTACTGGTGCTGTGTTGCAGAACTTGGAGATAAAGTTGTGCTTTTGCAGATGAATTTCATAGGAAGATGTATAGAATATTAATAAGACTTGTCTATTTAAAAAAAAAAAAGAGACTTTATTTAAAATGACACTTTTTTTTTTTAAGAGCAATCCATGTCTTGATATAGTGATGTACAGAATGTCTTTAACTAATTTATTAAAAACTTCAAAATGTATTGACATTTATTTGATGTATGAAGTTTGTTGCCATAGATAGTATCCCTACCTGGAAATTTTGTGTGAGAAATTTTCACTTTTCTCTCTCTCTCTTTGTCTGTCTCCTTAACTTTCTGTCATCTCTTTTGCTTATTTTCTGCATTCCCTGACCACTCTCCTGCCTTTTTCAAGCAAATCTTTCAAACAATAATCTGTTTTTATTATATGACATTCTGCCTGTTTTTTTGTTCTAGTGACCAGGCAGATGTCCATTCTGCAGTGGTATTTGCCCATGTGGTATTTTTTTCATGTATATTTTTGTACTTTATTAGTCTTAAAGAACGAAATGATTTAGGTAATGTCATTTAATGGTTTTTTTTTCAGGTGGACAGTGTTCGATATTTGAGAGTATCGGGTGTGTTGATTTTGAACCTGAAGTTGAAAATTACTGGAGCCACTGAAAGAGAATGAGATGACAGCCCTGAAATGGCTTTCGTGGTCAGTAGTGCTATAAACAATATGGTATGGTATAGTAAGTAATGAAAAGATACTGAGACAAAAGCAAGCTTAATTTGAACTGCTTGTTGTTTACACATTTCAGTATAAGTTGACTTTCAGTAATTGCATAGATAATGGTCACTTTTTTTTTCATGCTTGTGTAACATGAAAAAAAACCACCCAGATATATATTTTTTTATTATAAAAAAAAAAGGCCCAAAATGTATTTATATTTGTGTGTTTTTGTTACAATATGACTGTTAGAAGAAAAGTAATATAGGGCAAAAGATAATTTTTAATATAACACCAGAGGTTCTTCCGGTTGTGGGCAACTAGAAAACCTGCTCTTATTGAGGCTACCAGTAGTTATTGGGATTTTTTTCCAGTGACTGGAGTCAGCAGGTGTAACAAGGTTTTCAAAAATTCATACCTTTTTGCTTTTAACAAATGAAGTCCAAATTCAAGAAAGTGGAATGCATTATGGGAATTGTGAAAGTATATTAATAGGAAGTAGTAAATGGAATCTTAAAAGTATGTAAAGTGGAGCAGCAATCAACCAGTGATACGCAAAACAGACTGATTTCTTACTCAAAAGTTGTCTTGATAAGCTTGTACCGTAAATAGCAACTAGTCTTCTCTTCTTTTTTTTTCCTGTTCTATATTATAATATAATTGAAAGCCCTTAACACCAGAATGCTTTGTGAATGCTGTGTATAATTGGTCCTGGTTAGGAAAAAAAATACTGGGGTAAATTTATTTGGTGTAAGCATTGTAAACAGTGTGGTTATTGATGTCTTACTTGATGTAAGGATTTGGAATGGAAGGGATTATAGGCAGTTTTGTCTGTATACTCGAAGAAGGATTATGTGTGTGTGTGTGTGTCCTGAACAGTTGATGAAGCTGTAAACATGACATGGAAATGACTTTGTGTCTGCGTAGAGGAGGAAAGATGGCTCAGAATGACTGTGTGTGTGTGTGTGTGTGTGTGTGTAGAGGAGAGATGGCTGTGGGCATGTTGAATATGAGGGGTGAGCGAGTGTGGTAAGTGGTAGTGGGTGAGTTTTGAGTTGCTCATAATTTAACAATTTTGTTGAAATTTATGAATTTTGAGAATTGAGTGCGTCAGTAGTTACAATCTACATAGTTTTTCTCATGTCAAATTATGAAATCTACACAGAAAACCATACTTTTTTTCTCATGTTTGCTGAAATTTTATTGATATTATGGTATGTCTTTGATTTATGTATGTATGTATGTAAAATGTTCAAAAGTGCTTTCTGTGATAACTAAAGTTTAATGAACAGGTTAAAGAAATTCTTTTTTAAAAAAGTTATCGCCAGGTATAAAACTAAGATGTGATTGACAATGCTTTTGTACACTGCCATGCAGACCTGGCAATAATAAAGTTTTTAAAGAGAGCTGGACGAGTCGGTATTTGTGTCTTTTGAGTCATCTTCACGTGTGTGTGTGTGTGTGAGAGCATATTCATCCCCTGAGCATCTCTTCCAGGTTAATTAACCCTCTTATTTCTGACTCGGGATTAGCTGGGATTAAATAATTCCCTCCTCTGAATCCCAACCCAGGATTTGCTGCCATTTACTCATAGTAGTTTTCCATCACGCAGGGACCTTCACTGATCACTACATGCTGAAGCTCTTATCAGGCCAGAGGCACAGAGCCAGTTGTGAGAGTTTGGAAGTAATTATAGCTGCTGGTAGCAACTTAGGAGGTAAAGGCAAGCAAGCATATGTGCCTGACCTGATTTCGTGATGGAATGCGAGATCTAAGGGCAATTTGTGTTCAGGGAATCCAAATATGAGGGTTGAGGCATGCATATGGATAGACATTTGTCTATGGGTAATTTACTTTCATAGAGCTTACCTGGGGGAGGAGTCGGGACCGCTTTTATAAGTAGTGTGGTAAGTACCTTTTTTTTTTTTGTTCTTCAGGAAGAACTCCCATGGTTCACCAAATAGCGAGATTTTTGTGCATGTGACTGTCCCCTCCCCTCATATCATTTAGGTAGCTATATTCCAACTTGGGGGTGGGCATCTAAACCGGACACCTGAATACATGCTGGTTTTTTTTTCTGTCATCAGTTTCTACAGGCACACAATAGTCTACTCTTCCAAAAGGCGGAATGGGTTTTCAATGTGTGCTTAAGATGTCACGCGTATGTTTGCACACAGGGTCACTGTTTATAATCTTGTCCGAAGGACTCCAGTTAAATTTTTGTTATCAAACTGGGAAGGCTGGGAATCAAACCCAGAACCTCACAGTTTACTTGTTGGCAGATGAACATCTTAACCATCCTGCCACCCTCCATAAAGTATTAAGCTGCATCAGGGAATCTATGTTCTGGAAATTGTGCGATTGGAAATGATGTTTGAGAATCTTTTCCCAAAGTTCATGGCTGCACTCGGACATTCCCAACATACAGAATATAGTCTTTTTATCTGTCAGTTTATTAAAACATTCAGAAAATCATTACAATGACAAACCTCACACATGCATGCACATACACAAGCAAATGCATACACACACATTGTATGCACTGTATTGTACTTTGCTCTCAACTCTTTCTTATGCTCCATTTCACCCAGACAAGCTAAAGATTTATAAAAAAAAACCACATCTGTTCCAACTAACAAATGTAACATCACCTCTATCTGTACATAATAAAAATACATCTGTGCCCAATCACACAAATTCATTCAAGCATATATACACACACTTCAGAACCAGGGAAGTTGACGGGCAATAAGCAGAAATTTTCACAACAGTTCATTCTGCTGGTCCTTCAAAGAACATGCCATTATTGATTAACAAAGTATAAGCTCTTTTTTTTTTTTTTTTTTTAAAAGGGATAACATCATCCCGTTTTAAATGATTTCTCTGCTGTTTTATCATGACTTGTTGATTTGGGGGTGAGAAATTTATAAATGCTAAAGGGGTAATTGTTCAAGTGGTGTGTGGTTTAACATTTTGAATCAGTGAATTTCTTTGCGCCATTACCTAGGTGATAAATTGTTACACGAGTTTCTTGCTCTGATTTTATAACATCAATTTATGTAAATGATCATATTTGTCCATTGATAGTCCGTGGTGGGTTTTTGTTATTGTTTTTTTTTTTTTAATTCCCTCTCCATCTTCTAACTTACTTTGCTTAATCCACAAGTTTCCTTTTCTCTCTATGTCCCACCCCATCCTCTTCACATAAAATGATATGTGCTTCTAGAACTTGGGTTGATTTTGTTATCTCAACATAAGAAATTCAAGTGACAAAACAAACCCCAAAAAATGCAAGCATGACAAATCAGATGCAGTATGAAGCATTTTGATGTAACAGTGATAGAACAATCTAAGGCACAAAGGCCCATCTTTCACAGTGCACCACCACCAAGGAATTTCAAAACAGTAAAAATCAAACCCTACATTTAATTAGTCTCTCAAATGAGCTTAGCATTTTGTTCACATATTCCTTCCTTCCTTACCAACATCACACACACCTTCCAGAAACAAGTCCTTCCTTTCACACAGCTTTCTACAGGACAAATTTCCATCAGGAAGCATCATTTACAATTATTTAGATGTCTTAGCACCAGGTTATTTCCAAGATGTAAATGAACAAGCATTTCCCTCACCAGACTCTACCCTGCCACACCTACCAACAATGTAAGGTTGCCTGCCTTTTCCTACACACACACACACACACACAGTCTTTTTCTATGATTTTTTTTCAGCTAATGACTGGTTTGAAAGACGTATGAATTGAGTGCACATGTCAAAAGCTGTTGTAGTCTCAGTTTAAACAAAAAAGCAGCTTCATCAAATAAAGATATACATTCTGCAAAATGGTGAGAAAAATCACCTGAATGATGTCAGCAGCTGTCTCTTTACTCAAACTGTCCCTTCACAGATTCTACAGCTACCCAAGCCTTTGTTCCTCAAGCCTGAGGAGACACAAGTTATAGCCTTTACTGTCCACTTACATATGGAAAAATGTCTCTTGACTGCACTACACGATGTAAAACACACATCATCAAAGCAGTTTTTCCATACAGAACTCAAGCAAGTTATGAACTGATGACAATCTTAATGTACACATCCTCAGTAAATACCTTGGGATGAAGAGATGCTTTGTGGTATGTTATAATGAATAATCAAACAAAAAGATTGTCTGATCTTTTTAAACTGTGACAGTAGGGGAAGAGGAAAATGAAAAAAAATCAGTGAGAACAAAAAGTCTTGGAGTCATTTCAGGAACACGGCTGTCAGTTTCTCAACTTTCAGCTGCCATCCATTCCATCCCACCCAATCCCATCCCAGCAGGAACTGACCACACGTGGACTAGGTAAAAGGATGGGCACACTAGATTTAGCACTACTAAGTGATGTTGGATATGCGCACTGTGGCAAGTCTGATGAGGGTTGGGGTTTTTTTTGTTTGTTTGAATGTTTTTGTTTGTTTGTTTGTTTTTAAGGAAAATGGATATCTTTCATAACCAGTAAGACGAAAAAAAGTTCTGAACCATCACGGCCCTGCTTGGAAGATCACACTTGGCAAAGAAGTCCAGTTACACATCCCCTATTTCATCAGCTAGTTCCCTCAGTGACAGCGCTGACCATGGAGTGACTCATCGTGGACACAAAGTTCAGCCACCACTGACGGTTCTCGATATCCGTAGTCACAGACTGCAACACAAAATACTTTATATAGTCACAGAATAACGCTACAAAATGTTAAAAAAATGGACAATGTGGAGCACGCTCCTCTCAGACAAGTACATATTTCTCAAGGCTTTACAGAGAACTGCTATTGAAACCTAGTACACAAGGTAGGTAGGCAAAGTTGCCTACCATGGCAGGTAATGTCTAAGAGATATCTCATTTAGTTGACAAGATTCAAAATAAGATATTTGAATTAAGACTCATTCACATGTAGACATACAGATGAATAAGAGAAAAATCTGACTTATGCACACATTAAATATAAAACTGACACATAACGCAAGCTCTCTCTCTCTCTCTCTCTCTCTCTCCTCTCTCTCTCTCCTCTCTCACACACACACACACACACACACACACACACACACACACACACACACACACACACACACACTCACTCAAACATAAAAGTGTGTATACACATTCATGATCAATGCTTAGCAGAAGACTTTGGCAGGTACACCACAGAGAAACAAAGTAGTATCATATTACATCCAATATATATCTGCATCCCTCATTCAGTTTCCAGCCACCCTGGTAGAGTGGTGAGCAATGTGGTTCTTGCAGACACTCCAAGCTGTGAGTTTGAGTTCCAGCCCTGTCAGAGGCTTCTGTCTGTGGGATTTTTTTTTTTCAGAACTCAAAGAGTTGAAAGGATGAATAAATAATTGAATGAATGAATGAGTAACAATTTTCATATGGGATTCGAACCTATGACCTTCCACCTCATAGCCCAAGGTGCTGACCACTGAGCCATGGTGGCACCAAATGCAGAGATTTCATAACAGCTTGGATACTTCAGTCTTACTGAAACAATGCTATAATCAGTCAAGTGAAAGATTAAGTACTTGCCCTATACAATACAGGCACTCCATTGATTTCAGTGCAATTCTAGCTGCTTCTACTGCAATCCCTGGCCATGATCTGTCTGCATGGACACACTGGGTGGGATGACAGGTGCCTCATCTTCTCCTGAGCGTGTAACTCTGCAGGAGGTCTGCCCACTGGTCTCAGTCAAAACATTCTGACTTCAGGGCAGCTCATTGAAAAGATTCATATGAAATATTACTCTGTGACACCAGATGTGTTCCAGAACAAAAAACAGTGGGGACTGGCAGGTTTACTGCACTAGATTACAGACTGATGTCCAAACTGGACTAAAAATTTAGCATGGCCAGGGAATGTAGAAAAAAAAGAAGAAACATGCTACAAAACAGTTGAGTTTTTTTGTTTTTTTTGTTTTGAGATCAGATTTTGAGAATTACCTGTCATCAGCTACAATGTGGTAGAATCACATATGTAGCCTTGGGAGTACTGAATAGGGAATAGAAAACATATGTTGATTTTGCTCTAAAAAAGGCAGCAGAATGGACTGAGAGGCAAAAAAATAAGCAAGAGAAAGAGAGCGGATAGAAAGGCAAGTAAAAATATGAAGAGAGTGATAAAAAAAAAACCTGGACATTTTTGGCATAGCGTTTCCGGAAAGTGGCGATGCTATCTATCTATACTGAAAGAGACCCTGGCATTCCCACAAGGAGTAACTTTAGCTGAAAAAACTTCAACAACAACAACAACAATAACAATCTTACCTTCACTGCATCCACAAACCCATCCAGTTTTGGTTTGAGCAGATGACAGTATGTTATTTTGTGGTGCTGCATTTCTTCTGCTGCCAGTAACTTCGTGACAACCATAGTCACTCTCCTTGATTCTAGTTCACTCCGTTGATCTGTTACATCACACACACACACACACACACACACACACACACACACACACACACACACACACAGAGTTAGGATATGAGTACAAAACCCTGATAGCTAATCTGATAGCTGTATGGATAATGGTTTCTGTTGATAAACATGTGAATCAAATAAAAATGTTCTTAAATCCATGATGCAAAAATTGGGGTGCGAATGGCCTCCCTTACATACAATGAAAGTGACACAGTTTCCAGAAAAGGCTTGGATATCTCTCTCTCTCTCTCTCTCACACACACACATACACCCACACCTACCCCCCCCCCCCCCCACACACACACACACAACTACCCCCCCCCCCCCCCCCCCGCACCAAAATCTAAGAACCATCACTCACTCACACACACACACACACTCACAAAACACACACACACACCACATAACACACTTTCACACACACACACAACATCCCCCCCCCCCCCCCCCCCCCACACAAACAAAAGGGAACACTCACCTCGGACAAAATCTGCCGCAACCTGAAGCAGGTCCAACAACATGCGGAGAGACAACTCCATCAGTGACACCACCACCCTCCACATCTCCTCCACCATCCTCCCCGGGGGCACCCCCCCACCGCCACTGCCTCCTCCTCCCCCGTCTCCATGGCAACCAGGCCATGCAGGAGGGAGAAGGCGAGGTGGGTAAAGGAGCGCATGTTGGAGGTGAGGACAGGGAGGAGGTCTTTGACGGTGTCGGCCCACACTCCCTCTCCCTTCACGCTGGGGGGGCAGGGGGGGGCGTCATCGTCTGTGTGCAGAGTGTCTCCTCCTCCTCCCCCTCCCCCCCCAGTTCCCGCATCATGCAGCGCCAGTGCGTCAGCGCCGACCACACTGTCAGCACGCTCAGGCTGCCGTACTTCTTCTGCCGGAAGTCAAGTAGGGTCAAGTCGGGTCAACATTTTATTTTCAGATGGTACATTGAGTAAATAGATTTGCTTTATTTTGATCAAGCCATCTATCTAAAAACAAAACAAAACCAAAAAAAATCCCCGAAAAAAACAACCCCAGACAAAAAACAAAAACAAAAAACAACAATAACAACAACAAACCCACCACAAAATCACTTAAACAAAAAAAGAGACAAACTAACAAAAGTGAAATTTTTTTTTTTTTAAAGTGGAACCCCCCCCCAAAAAACCCCCAACCTAACAAAAGTGAAGCAGCAAGCAAACAAGCAAAATACATCCAAGAAAACACCACCCAAAATATATTTAGCTACAACATTGTCACAACTCATAACAGCAAAATAAACTTTAAATTTTTTAAAGAGAACATGCCTTCAGTTACAGTTCACGCAATGGCTCCACACTTGACTCTTTTTTTTTTTTTTTTTTGCTTCTATATGTAATACTGACCCTTCTTTAAAATCGTGACAATCTGATTTCAGACATTGTACATGCTTTCTAACGTTCCTGTTGTGAGTGTAAGGATGTGTATGGAGGGAGTTGCTGTTGATGTAAGAATGTTGTAACGACCCTGTTGTAAAACATGTTTGTAAAGTCGCTATGAAGCGCACACTTGTGCTACCTCTTGTCTTTATCTATCAAGCCACATCACTTTTATCTCATCACTGTACATGTATGTGTGCGTGCATGTGTGCATGTGTGCATTTGCGTTTAAGTGGTGCATGCATACACTCTGCAGCAGCATGTGTGCGAGTGTGTGTGTGCAAAAATAACTGCAAGAACGCATAGTCCTACACTTTCAAAACTTGAACAAAACAGAGGAAACACTGACCATGATTTGCATGTTCCAGACTTTGGCCATGATTTCTGTGATGTGAGCGCTGCTGGTCAGGAAGCGGCCCTCGGGTCTCTTGAAGAAAAACTTGAAGTTCTGGAAGACCTGAAAACAACAATCGTCACAACAGATAAACCCCCTGTGACCTCAAAGGTCATTTCAGAGGTTGAACTGTTGATATGGCAGAACTGACCAGTCTAAAAAAGCTCATACCAAATCATGTTTTTGAAGCACAAACACCTTGCAGTGTAATTCAATACCATTTTCATTTGCTCTTTTTGATGCGGTTACTTAGATAAGAGAGATAGGGAGAGCGAGAGAGCAATGCATGCTCAATCATTCATGTCCATCACAACAGCAGTAAGGAAAACAAAGATTCCCTATTCAGTACTTTTCAGGCTATGCATATGATTCTATCACATCACAGTTGCTGACAAGGGAAAAACTGAAAATCTGATCTCAACCCCCCCCAACCAAAAAAAACAAAACAGCAAATAAAGTCTCTGGCCGTTACTCACACTGTCCATGACACAGACGTGTTTTTCAAAGCGCTCCATGCTGCAGGACCAGAGCACGTGGGTCAGTCCTTGCAACTGGGGCTTGTTGCCTCGGTCCATGCTCTCCAGCTCCGCTGTCTTGTGGCCTGCACATCACGCCCACTAACGACTGCAGGTTAAATGACCACCACAATTATGAAATAATAACTGTACACGCATTGAACATGAAATGGATAATCACCCACTGAACATGAAATAGATACCCACAGCCACACTGAACATGAAACACATACTCACCCACAGAACATGAAATAGACATTCACCCACTGAATGTAAATCGACAGATACTCAACCACTGAACATGAAATAGACACTCACCCACAGCCACAGAACACGAAATATACACTCACCCACAAAACATGAAATAGACACTCACCCACAAAACATGAAATAGACACTCACCCACTGAACATGAAATAGACACTCACCCACTGAACATGAAAGACACTCACCCACAGCCACTGAACATGAAAAAGACACTCACCCACTGAACATGAAATAGACACTCACCCACTGAAAATGAAATACACTCGCCCACAGAACATGAAATAGACACTCACCCACAGCCACACTGAACATGAAATAGACACTCACCCACAGAACATGAAAGAGACACTCACCCACAGCCATGCTGAACATGAAACACTCACCCACAGACACACTGAACATGAAACAGACACTCACCCACTGAACATGAAACAGACATTTACCTACACCCACTGAACATGAAATAGACATTCACCTACACCCACTGAACATGAAACAAACACTCACATACACCCACTGAACATGAAACAGAAACTCACATACACCCACTGAACATAAAAATAGACACCCACCCACTGATCATGAAATAGACACTCACCCACTGAACATGAAATAGATACTCACCCACTGAACATGAAATAGACACTCACCTACACCCACCAAACATAACAGTGTTGATTCTAGGATTTCAAAAAAGGGGGCCCAAGGGCCCCCTAAAATGAAAAAAAGGGGGCATTTCCCCCCCCCCCCCCCCCCCCCTTTTCCCTAAGGGGACAAGTATTAAGTAGTATTTGCTCATAATACCATTACTACTCTAATTTCTGCTATTTTTCAAGGACGAGAAACAAAACAAACAGGACGGTATGTAGGCAGACAGGATTTAATATACACCTTACATATTGCAGCTAGTCTGTAGAATGATTTTCTGACACAAGTAAGAGAGAGAGAGAGAGAGGGGGGGGGGGGGTTAAAGTTTTATTTCCAGATTGTGGTACATTGAGATGTAGAGGGACACATACTACATAGATATAGGAGGAGATGCATTATTTGTATACAAGAGACACAGAGACAGAGACATAGAGAGAGACAGAGACACAGAGAGAGGGAGGGAGGGAAGGAGAGAGAGAGTCAAAGTGAAATTTATATTTCCACATTCTGAGTTGGAGAGCTAGATCTAGATGAAAAAAGAGGCAAGAGCCAAAATCAGTCTTAAACCCCCCCCCCCCCCCCCTTACCATATGAGAGAGAGAGAAAGAGAGAGAGAGAGAGAGAGAGAGAGAGAGAGAGAGAGAGAGAGAGAGAGAGAGAGAGAGAGAGAGATGGGGGAGGGAGGAAGGGATGTCAAAAGTCAATTTTGTATTTCCAATCAGAGTTGGAGGGAGAACTAGATTTAGATCTAGATGAGAAAAGGGGTTAAAGCCAATATGAAAGTATTATTTTTTTCCTCCCATATGGCACAGAGAGAGAGAGAGAGAGAGAGAGAGAGAGAGAGAGAGAGAGAGAGAGAGAGAGAGAGAGAGAGAGAGAGGGTGTCAAAGTCAATTTTGTATTTCCACTTTCAGAGTTAGAGAGATCTAGATCTAGATGAGAAGAGAGGTGAAAGCCAACATCAAAGTCTTGCCCCTCCCCCCTCTCCATGAGGGAGGGGAGAGAGAGAGAGAGAGAGAGAGAGAGAGAGAGAGAGAGAGAGAGAGAGAGAGAGAGAGAGAGAGAGAGAGAGAGAGAGGATCAAAGTCATTTTTGATATCCAGCAGATAGTCTACCCGATGCCATCATTATTGTTACCAAGCACGGCTTACTTGTCTAGCAAGATCTGAAAAACGGCCTTGAAAACTCTTAGGTCTGCCAGCTTTGAACCCTGCCGGGATGCGGCTTCTTCCACTAACGTTCTCTGTCACAATGACGTCACTTGTTTCAGGAGTAACGGCCCCTTTGAAAAATGACGTAATGACGTAGATGAGTAGGAAAATGACGTCAGACCAGCCGCTTTGGGACAATTGTGATGACTGTAGGCGCTAATCAATGCATCCTGCTGTCCCTGGGGTATCAACGTGATCACCAACGCATGTAGCGCTATTTTGAAACTATACAAACGGCAGTTGCCGGGGCGCACTGTTTGTTCAAATATGCGCTATTCACAGTTTTTTTGCGTCCGTTAGGGCGCACTGGTCACATTATTTTGCGGCAAAGTTGAAAAAAAATGCGGGAATCCCGCAAGGGCGCACTCTAGAATCAACACTGAAATAGACACTCACCCACAGCCACTGAACCTGAAATAGACACTCACCCACAGCCACTGAACATGAAAAAGACACCTACACCCACTGAACATGAAATAGACACTCACCCACTGAACATGAAATAGACACTCACCCACTGAACATGAAAAGACACTCACCCACTGAACATGAAATAGACACTCACCCACTGAACATGAAATAGACACTCACCCACACAACATGAAACAGACACTCACCCACACAACATGAAACAGACACTCACCCACACAGAACATGAAACAGACACTCACCCACACAGAACATGAAACAGACACTCACCCACTAAACATGAAATAAGACACTCACCCACTGAACATGAAACAGATACTCACCCACACAACATGAAATAAGACACTCACCCACTGAACATGAAACACTCACCCACAGCCACACTGAACATGAAACACACTCACCCACAGAACATAAAACAGACACTCACCCACAGAACGTGAAACAGACACTCACCCACACAACATGAAATAGACACTCACCCACAGAACATGAAACACACTCACCCACAGCCACACTGAACATGAAACACACTCACCCACAGAACATAAAACAGACACTCACCCACAGAACGTGAAACAGACACTCACCCACAGAACATGAAACAGACACCCACCCACAGAACATGAAACAGACACTCACCCACAGAACATGAAACAGACACTCACCCACAGAACATGAAACAGACACTCACCCACAGAACATGAAACAGACACTCACCCACAGAACATGAAACAGACACTCACCCACAGAACATGAAACAGCCACCCACTGAACATGAAAGAGACACTCACCCACAGCCACGCTGAACATGAAGCGACGGTATGACTTCTCGCTGTCCTCCACCTGCTGCCGTAGTTCTGTGAGGGAACTGTCCCTCCGCACTTTGGTCTGCAGTCTCTTGTACCTGGAGAGCGAGAAGAAAGGTGGCAGGACGGTTAAGATGTTCATCTGCCAAACATCGTGAGGTTCTGGGTTCGATTCCCAGCCTTGCCCTTTCTTCACAGTTTTAACGAGAAAATCGAACGGAATGTCAAAGTACTTTGGATGAGACTATAAACTGAGGCTACATGTGTGAATGCATGCAGAACATCTTGCTCACACTTTAAAAACCTGCTCTGCCTTTTGAAAGAATAGGCCATTTTGTGCCGGCAGGAACTGATGACAAAATTTCAAAAACACATGCAAACAGGTGTCGTGTTTAGATACCATCCTGAAAGTTGGAATGTGGCTACCTAAATGGTTGGGGGCAAAAAACGGTTGCATACACAAAAATCTCACCATTGGTATGAACCTTGGAGCTCTAGCTAATGAACAAACACACAAAAAAATAAAGTTCCTAAAGAGCAAAGCCTCCCCACAAAGGGCTGATCTATTCCAGTCAAACTTCTTACGACTTCATCTCATCCAATGCTGTCTATAGTCCCATCTACCATGAAGGCCATATCAGGGCTGTTGTCACTTTATATCAATGTCAGCAACTCCAACAATAACTTTCACCTCAAATTCAACATCAACATCATCTAATCCCTTCCAATATCTAACACCGTCAATTTGAAAAAAAATAAGAGAAAAAGGCATTAAATGCCAAAGTACTTTCATTGTTTTAACCTGTAAGGCCAATAAAACCAGGCCATACTGATGAGGCCAGCCATTCCACTTAATTTATCAACCCCAGGTTTAAAAAAAGCATAAAAAAGGGGTAATAAACTCTTCAATGTACAACAAAAATCCTCCCAAAACATAGATTTTCTTGGCCGATAAAAATTGTCATGAGTGCCAAATGAAGGGAAGATCGTATTCTGAGCTAACTAAACACAATTTATTAATATTGCATAACATTAAATAATGAAAACATTTTTATGTACTCTGACTTAGTACAAAACATGACATGTTGTTTCTGTGTTGGACTCCCAAGTTATTTTACTGTATTTCATTTTAGTTTTCTTTATTTTTTTTTACATACTTCTTTTTTCAAAAAATGAATCAACATTTTTTACTTTTCCACCTTTTTGAAGAATATTTTCTTCCCACCTACAATGGGGATCCTTCTAATCAGGACAGGAGTCCCCGCCCCCCCCCCCCCCCCCCCAAAAAAAAAAGGTTTTATTGACTGAAATAACTGTAATGTATGCAAGCAGTGCAGTAATGGGTATCTTAAATTGATTAACTTCTTTTTTCTCTTTTACTTACAAATCACTGAAGTCTGAGGCAAATTTCCGGCAGATTTTGTTGTCCACATTAGGGTGGCAAATGATGGATTCCATTTGTACCAAAACAGGCTCTGGAACGGGGACATCAAAATAGGCCCAGTATGTCGCCTCATACAGGTTCAGATGGCAGCTTTGAGGCAGTTTGGCAAAAGGACCTGTCTTGTCATCTGGAAAAAAGTACCGTTATATTGTTATTGTTACTATTGTTGCTATTCTGTGTGTGAGTGTGAGTGTGAGTGTGTGTGTGTGTGTGTGTGTGTGTGTGTGTGTGTGTGTGTGTACACACACTCTCTCTTTCACTGTATATATATATGTACTATGGCATACAAATATTTACAGGCTATACATAAAAATTATTCCTATCTTCACTCTTTTCCATTTCAACAAATCTCTTTTTTCCCTTGCTTCTTCACATGGAGTCTAGGATACACTCTTTGCCTCTATTTTCCACATACGATTTTCAAATGCCTTCTTTTTTTCATATAAATATTTAGACCACTGTCTTCTCCTTTCTTTTCAACATAAAATCGAGCCATACTTTCTTTTCTTTTTTTTAAAACAAGATTTAAACTGTTGACTCTCCTTCCATTTTACAGACAAAATCCACCAACCTGTCATCTTTTCATCTCACACAGCTGTCAGTTTCCACCACTTTCAGCTCCTCTCAGCTGCTAATTATCCCATCCCATCCCAGCCCAGACGTGGCCAGCCGGTGCTATTTATAGCAGGAGCTGACCACACTAGGACTACGTAAAAGGAAGGAACACGCTAAATTTAGCACTCTTGACTAGGCCTTACTGAAAGTTAGTTAAAGTTAAAGTCTGTCCCGAGCCTAAGGCTCATCAGGCTGGTGCTTATCCCGGTTTCTGTGGCGTTAAGCGACTGAGAGTCATAGACTCCCCCCTGGATAGGACGCCAGTCTATCGCAGGGTTAACCCCCAACATAAGGTTGGTACCCCTTTTCCACCTGGGTGGGGTGAGAAAATAGTCATAAAGTGCCTTTTCCAAGGGCACAATACCATAGCCGAAAGCTGGGATCGAACCCGCAACCTTTAGATTATGAGTCCAATGCCCTAACCACTAGACTACAGCGGCGGCTAGGCCTTACTGAGTGAGGTTGGATTTGTGTGCTGTGCTCACACACTTCTGCCCACTTACCTAGTAGCTGCAGCATGTGGCATGAAATCTTCCAACCTGTCATCTTTCCATCTCATACACTTCTTTTTTTTCTTTTTTCTATTTTTTTTTCTCTCACACACTTGTGCCCACTTACCCAGTAGCTGCAGCATGTGGCCCTGAACAGCGTCAGTGAGGATTTGGCTGGACCTGTAGCACATGGCTTTGGTCATCAGCATGGCTATCTCCTCCACGTTGCCCATCTCACACAACTCCAGCACCATCTTGGGCAAGGCTTGTAAGTAGGGGGCCATCAACTCGTGTTGAATATGGCTGGATACATGATAAGAATGATATACCATTATTCTCTCAAACTTCGTTTCACGTGAAGTCAGGTAAAAAATGGCTGGGTACATGACAAGAATGATAAACCCTTATTCTCTCACACTTCGTTTCACATAAAGTCAGGTAAAAAATTATCCTGAACCTGCCAAAATCTACACAACACAAAAACTGGGTACATGATAAAAACAAGTATCATTCTCATAAAATTTCGTTTCCACAAAATCAATTTTAAAAAAAACTGACAAGCAATATTTTGGTTATGAAAATATTGTTATAAAACTTTTAATACCAAATTTGTTATCTCTGAAAAAAAAATGAACATAGTTTATTTTGTTTTCACAGAATGAATTTTACTTAATGCCACAAAATCACACCAGGAAGACACATTACATATTTTAGCTGAAAATAATCATCTTCTCCCATCACATAAAGAAAACAAGGAGGCTTTAACATTCATCAGAACTGACTGTTTGGCAGAGGCAAAAATCTTAACAGACAGAACAATTTCAGTAAAGGTATAAACTGCTGCTATAATATCAGCAGTGGTAACAACCTCACATCAACTAACTCACCTGCGATAAAAACCTGCGCTATACCAGCACGGATATCAGCAGTAATAACAACACAGTGACTAAAAATAGACCCCCCCCCACCCCCACTCACATCAACTAACTCACCTGCGATAAAAACCTGCGCTATACCAGCACGGATATCAGCAGTAATAACAACACAGTGACTAAAAATAGACCCCCCCCCCACCCCCACTCACATCAACTAACTCACCTGCCGTAAACCCGCGCGGTACCAGCGTGGTAGGGACTGAGCTCTTCCAGGTCAAAGGTGAGCTGATCCAGCACTTTCAGCAGCTCTCTCTTCTCCAGGGACAGCGGGTGTGCCTTGATGAAGCGATGCTGAACTCGCTCCAGCAGTCGTCCCACCTTGTCTGTGAACAGCGCACACACAGAACAGTGGTCAGTAACATCTGTGACAGTTCTTTCAGAGGATGATAACACCAAATTAAAATCAACAGTGACAAATACAGCCACCTCTCTCTCCTTCTCTCTCTTTCTCTCTCTCTGTGTCTTTGTCTCTCTCTCAAGTACAATTGGTGTACAAAAAGTTGAAGTTTATGTCTCTTTGGAAAATAACTCATGACAATGCCAAAATTGTTTTGTTTGTTTATTGTTTTGATTTTAGTTTCTTCTGTTAAAATGTGTACCCCCTTGTATACAGGCCGGTGGCCTTGCAATTGAATTAAAATCGAGCTTCCGAGTCTCTCTCTCTCTCTCTCTCTCTCTCCCCCCTCTTTCTTTATTTCTGTGTCAACAAAACTGTTTATATGCTTTGTTTTTGGTATAACTATGTAACCATAAAAAAAAGGAATAAAAAAGTTTGAAAACTAAAAAACAACCCCATACAATCCCCCAAAACAGAAAACAGCCGCCACTGTAGTCTAGTGGTTAGGGCGTTGGACTCGTAATCTAAAGGTTGCGGGTTCGATCCCAGCTTTCTGCTATGGCGTTGCCCCCTTGGAAAAGGCACTTTACGGCTATTTTCTCACCCCACCCAGGTGTAAAAGGGGTACCAACCTTGTGTTGGGGGTTATCCCTGCGATAGACTGGCATCCTATTCAGGGGAGAGTCTATGACTCTCAGTCACTTAACGCCACAGAAACCGGGATAAGCACCAGCCTGATGAGCCTTAGGCTCGGGACAGACTTTATCTTTAACTTTTAAAACAGAAAATGTTAATGTGGAGTAGCACTTTGTACGAGACAGCTGCAGTGGTAAATGCAACATAAAGTGTAGGATGGAAATTTATACAAGTGCAAGGGTTAGTGATGAAAATAGGGAAAAAACTTCCTTAAAACCAAACGGGAGCGTGGTAGTCTCATAAACCGTAAAATAAACCCAACATTATTACTTGAGCCAGAAAGCGAACTTAACACCATCACTGAGGACTGGATGTAAAAAAAAGCACAAGAGTGCTTATCCCATTATCCCCGACATAAAAGACTTAAAATAAAAACACAACCTGATCTAAACACTCTCTTTTTTTCTATTTGATGCGAACACTCTCTGTTTTTCTTGTTTTGATCTGAACACCCTCACTCACTGACCTGTATAGGGGAAGTGGAAGAAGACTTCACGCAACACCCTGATGACAGACGTCGTCAATCCCGCCTTCATGCATCGCTTCAGGTTTTTCAGCAGGAAAGCCACAATGTCGTCTTGCCACTCTTCTGGATCGGTCCATACCTGAGGCCAGCCCTCCTCCTTTGGGGGAAAGCTGGCCAACAGCTCACACACCTTCAGGTTCAGCGTCAGTACCGACACCTGCAAAATTACCATCATCAGCATCAGTGTTACCTGACTCCTATACTGCCTCGCACAAGCATGCGAGTATACGTGTGCTCAGCGTGTGTGTGTGCGTGCACACACACACGCATGCACACACACACACAGATGCACACGCACACACACATGTGCTCACACACACATGCGCGCACACACACACACACACACACACACACACACACACGGGTTCAATTCCCATTCGAGGGGATTTTTCCCCTGGAGTTAACATCAGTGCTGACTCCACTCTCCCCAAAAGTCTTTCAGATGAGACTGTAAACTGAGGCCCCGTGTGCAATATCTTGCGCACACATTAAATCCTGTTCCGCTTTTCGTAAGAGTAGGCCATTGTGTGCCGGTGGGAACAGATGACAATATTTACACAACTGCATACACACGAGGACTGGATGAAAAAAAAGCACACGAGAGCTTATCCCATTATCCTCGATATGAAAGAATAAAATAAATGAAAATAAACAAAATAAACACACAGACACACAGACACACACACACGCATGTTCACGCACGCATGCACACACACATGCACACACACACACACACTCACTCACTCACATACTTCTTTAATTCCACATCTTTCAGGATTCATCCTGATCTCCAGTGAACACACACTGGTCAGCAGCATTCCTAAGGCTTAAGCAACACAGTCATATACACACCTGCAAGGAGGTCACTTCTGCCTCTCTCTCTGTCTCTCTGTCTCTCTGTCTTATGTATGTATGTATGTATGTATGTATGTATGTATGTATGTATGTATGTATGTATGTATGTATGTATGTATGTATGTATGTATGTATGTATGTATGTATGTCTATATCTTTCTCTCTCTCTCTCTCCAGTGAATACACACTGATCAGCAGCATTCCTAAACCCCACAGAGACATGTATACACACCTGCAAAGGGGTCACTTCTGCTGCAGAGTCAGCGTTGGCAGGACTGTGGCTGTGCTGGGCTTTCTTGCCCTGAGGCTGTTGGCGCCTGCCCCCCTTCCCCACCTTCTCCATCACCACCACAGGGAACTGGGGAAGCAGCAGCTCCTGCACCTCCTGAAGAAACTCCCTCAGGAACCACTGGCTCTGAATCAAGAGAAAAAGAAGTGAGGTCAGGAAAAAAAAAACGTTTAAAAATCATGTTAAGCTCCTGCTCCTCTGAGGGCTCAAAAATACTGATTTTTTTAAATTTTTTTTTTGGGGGGGGGGGGGTATCTATCTATCTAAAGAAGTAAGGTAAGGAAAATGTTTTTTAAAGTTCATGTTAAGCTCATGCTTCTCTGAGTGCTCAGAAATGCTGAAATGATTTTTTTTTTTTTTTTGGGGGGGGGGGGGGGTATCTATCTATCTATCCAAAGAAGCAAAGTAAGGAAAATGTTGTTTAAAGTTCATGTTCAGCTCATGCTCCTCTGGGTGTTCAAAAATACTGAAATGATTTTTTTTTTTGGGGGGGGGGGGGGGGGGGGGGGTTATCTATCTAAAGAACGTAAGGAAAATGTTTTTTAAAGTTCATGTTCAGCTCATACATCTCTTGGGGCTCAAAAATACTGAAATTATTTTTTTGGGAGGGGTAGGGGGGTTTGTTCCTTGATGAGAACTCTGAGGTTCACCAATGGTGAGATTTTTGTGTAAGCAACCATTTTTGCCTCAAGAAGTTTAAGAGGACAGAAAAAGCAACTCATGCAGTCATGCATATAACCACACACACAGACACACAAGCACACACGCACGCACGCACACACACACACACACATGCACACACACACATACTACCATCACCACCACCACGACCCCCCCCCCTCCCCCCTCACACACAGAAACAAATCCCTTACAGTGTGGAATCTGTTGCTGGGGTTGGGCTGGTTGAGGCAAGTCAAGCGCCAGCAGTCGACAAAAGTGTGCAGCAGGTCGATCACAGTCTGTATGGCTGGCAGGGAGTCCTCGGTTAATGGGCCACCTGCCATAGAAAGGAATCTGTTTATTCTATCAGGACAATAAATGACAATATACAAAATGTTTTGATAACAAGATTTGTAAACCACCCAACATTGTGACGAGTTTTCTGTTAAATTTACTCTCATCAGTATGGCCATGGACTTACATAATTATGAAATCATTCATAACGAAGTGGTTAATTGATGTAACTAATATCAATTACAGTATCTTTTATCGATTGATAGCTGATTCGTACATCAATCTGTTAATGGTTTGGTTTAAAAAAAAAAATTCTGGGTTTCTAACTTATTTCATCTCATTTCAGATGATCTGATTTTTTTTCTATTTTAGTTCATTCTGTTTGTTTTATTTCTTTTTCGTTCCTTGACTAGAGCTCTTAGGTTCACTGATGTGAGACACACAGACAGACAAGACAGACAGACAGACAGACAGACAGACAGACAGACAGACAGACAGACAGACAGACAGACAGACACACACATCATACCACGCTAAGAGATTATCTAAGTTAGCATACCCCGACTGGCACCAGTGGAGCCACCATATGAAGGACCGGAACTGTCTTCAGCCATCAACTCTTCATGCCAGCAATCCTTGATCACGGGCAGAACAGAGCAGATGAACTTCTGCAGCTGATGGGGGTAGTGAGCGATTTCACTGAACTCTTGTGGCTCTCCACTGACAACAACACAGATACAGTGTATTAAAAACAATACACAACACTTTTTGAAAACTTATTCCCTCACCACAACTGATACATAACATATATATATATATATATATATATATATATATATATATATATATATATATATATATATATATATGTGTGTGTGTGTGTGTGTGTGTGTGTGTGTGTGTGTGTGTGTGTGTGTGTGGTTATATGTATATATACCAAACATGATGAAATGAAGAGTCATCCTGATCCTAAGACTGTGAATGGTAAATGAGAATCATTCTTTCAAGTAGGCTCTTCAGATTATCGAAAAGACTGTCAGAATTTTTTTTCTTCTGATTTATGCATAAAACAAAAAACAGTGATCAATTGACACTACGACAGTCTATTAAAGAATTGACGAAAACTGATACAAACACAAAAAAACCCTCACAGTAACATAGTCCAGATGATTTCAAAAGTGCTGGTCCACTGGCTTTACACTGTACAAGATAACCTCTAACAAAAAACCCCCACTCTATTTCTGAAAGGATGAAGAATTGGACTAGAGCTATGAATACGACACACAGTTTCAGAGATCTTTCAGACTTTGATGAATTACCCAAGTGTCTGAGACTTTAAAAAAAAACAAAATTATCATTATTTTTTTTTTTTTTAAGTGTCTAAGACTTACCGTCTGTAGGCGGGCCACACAGTCCAGAGTGCTTTCCAGCTGCTGGGCATGCAGGGACCCCGGATCTCGGGGTATTCTGAGAAACGGTACACCTCCTCCGGGGGCGGCTCCATCTCTTTGCGGCGCATTCTCATGTAGATCTGGACAATCTTGTTCAAACGAAGCAATATCCCTGCCCTGTATTTCTGCGAGGAAATTTTGCTGCGAGGGTTCATGGCCATGGTGCTGTAGGCCGACTTCTTCACCATGAAGGAACTGATCTGCCTGATGAAGGCGGGCACCATGGGACAGTGGCTGTCGACCAGACTCTGTGGACATGTCTCCAACAGCATGTCAAATATCACCAGAGCGTCTTGGCGAGTATCGTCCGAAATGTGACCCATGGCACAGCACAGGTGTGCGCAAAAAGCGTCCAGATTGATGGCACATTCCCCGACCACAGAGAACAGCGTCCTGCACAGCTGAATGACTCCCTGACGCACTACCGGTTCTGGGTCACTAAACAGGGTGGCCACGCCTCGCATGACCTCGCAAAACTTTGGCCTCCAAAAGGAAGCCTGGGAAGTGGTGCCTTCCGTGGCCAGGGCCAGCTCTCTCAGTCCCTCCACTGCTGATAGGCGCTGGGTGCGAGGTTTGTTGGCATTGCATCGCTTCATCAGGTCCTGTGGTCACAAGGTGTAAATGGCGTTAATTGTGTGAGATTTTTTTTTTTTTTTTAATTATCATTTTTATTCATTTTATCATTATTATTATTAGTAGTAGTAGTAGTAGTAGTAGTAGTATTGTTGTTGTTATTATTATTATTATTATTATTATTATTATTGTTGTTGTTGTTATTATTATTATATATATATTTTTTAAAAATGTTTTTTTATAATATTTTATTTGTTAGAGATGTTCTTGTAAAGAAAAAGGTTATCTGAATTTTTGTACTCTTTTAAATCTAAGCTTTGCTCAGGGTTATAATCATGATAGAGTACCTGACCATGAAGTTTTCTCTTTGTACAAAATGTCATAAAATGTCAAGGGAAATAAAATTGTGTTGTACTAAAGCCATGGATGATATAAAATTTATATAATCTAAACAGGTAGAGGGTCTAAGAAATACTGTCAGAGTGTCTGAAAAATTCAGTGCAGTTCCTCAATGATTCCTCAAACCAAGTCAGGACTTTTAAAGCAATTTTTAAACATAGGCATTGGGTAACCAATGTACACCTTTTATTAAATATTCAATTACCCACCCACATACACTATATCTTTGCACACACATCAAGATGAAAACACAATGAATAATTCACCTGCATAGTATGATAATAACAAACATCATATCTACTCAATCTAGGCTCAGGACAACACCATTAAACTCATGTAAAACACTAACCATCAAAAACAAAACCCAAACGCAGGACAACCATACCTCAAATGTCAGGTTTTTCTTTGTGTGTGCTTCTTGTGTTCTGGTGGAGGACTCTTTCAGTGTCTGGGTGACCTTGATCGTGCGTGTCTTGAAGCTGAGGTCAGTTTCGTTGCCTGATCTCCTCTCCTTCCCCACTTTCAGTTTGACCTTCTGAAAGTCCCGGTTCTTCTTTTTCTTTGACTTGGGCATTGTGATTTTGTACAGGCTGCAATCATGCACATTACTCATTAGGAACATCACACTGATTTTATAATGATTCTGCAATCAAAATTCAAATGGTGTTGCTGGCATCTTTTTTTAAATAAAGTCTACAATTATGCACATCATGAGAGTAAGACTGATTTTTATGATATTATGACGATACATTATAATATTATAATGGACTGGTGCTTGTTTTGATATTCATGAGTGTAACTGCAAGTGTACACATGCACGCACACACACACACACACACACACACACAACACAAACACACACATACACACATATGTGTACACACACACACATACTGACACACACAGTCACGCATGTACACACACACACACACACACACACACACACACACACACACACACACACACACACACACACATACACACGCATGCACACACAATACCACAACTTATGCAGAGGTGTTAAATGAATTTGAACACAGATAATTCACAACTGAAAAATGCATAAAATCCATATATTATATATTATATAAACATGTATATAAACAATATATATTTACAGGTAAGCACATATGCACCTGTCACATACAATGTCACGAATGTGATACATGTGCATGTTATATAGATACTACAATAATGGGTACTGCCATAACCTCACTCATAACAATTAACATATGCATGGTCATCATGACATTTACAAAACACTATACTAATATAATGTATTGCTATTGTAGGCCATGCCACTGGGCTTACATGGACCATAGCCTAGGGATAGCCTAGTGGTCAGAACACTGCGCTTGCAATTTGATGACACGGGTTCGATTCCCGTTTGAGGGGATTTTTCTCCTGGAGTTAACATCAATGCTGACTCCACTCTTCTCCAAAGTCCTTTGGATGAGACTTTAAACCGAGGCCCCGTGTGCAAACGCATGCAGAACATCTTGCGCACATGTTAAATCCTGTTCTGCTTTTTGTAAGAGGCCATCGTGTGCTGGTGGAAAACATGACATTTACAAAACTGCATACACACGGGGACTGGATGTAAAAAAGCACTTGAGTGCTTATTCCGTTATCCTCGATATAAAAGAATAAATAAATAAGTAACACAACTGACAAGATTTTGGCCTGAACTAAGTCAGGACTTAATTGTTGCCTCTTGAAAAACTACGAATAATGTCAAGTATTAAGTCTTCTTTAAAAAAAAAAAAAGAAGTCTTCTTTCAGCTAAACTTCAACATGAAAAAGCTGTCTCTGCTATACTAATAATTTTATAGTGGTATTCTGTTATGCCAGAAAACTAATAATATTGTAATATAAGGCTTACGCTGATCGTGTTATCATAATCATCGCAACTTGCGATGACTGCAAGCGCTAAACCTAGGGCGGTATAAAGTGCCCACTTCTAAGAAGACAAAGAAGGCATCCAATATCATGTATTCCTCGTAAAAAGAAGAGAATGTATCCTTACCTTGTTCAAACAACAGGGGAAAACCACACTACTTGTGAAGCAACAAACCACGTGCAGAGTTATACGGCGTGCAGAGTTATCCCCCGCAAAAAGATATTTTAATATATCTTTTTGACAAAAAGCAAACAAATTACAATATATCCCCTTCACGAGCTAGTTCGGAAGCTAAGGAGTCATGTCATGAATGAGTCAAGGCAGATTCTGATGAGGGCACGGATCTCTTCTCAACATCTACCCACACCTTCTCCCTTCTCTCTTACACACACACACACACACACACACACACACACACACACACACACACACACACACACTTAAATTAAAAACAATTATTTGGGGGTGTTTTGTTGTTGTTGATGGTGGTTCTTTCTTTTTTTTCTTTTTTTTTGGGGGGGGGGGGGGGGGGGGGGGCGGGGGGAGGCTACTTACGATTTTTTTCTCATGTGAAATTACTTTACATTTTTTCGCTGGAATTACTGTATTTGTTAGGAATTGTTAAAACTGCATTTTCCTTTTTGTTCATTGTTGTTTAGTAGGTAGATCTAAGTAACGTTAAGGTTTTTCGTCAATCCACAGGTAGACCCTATTGATCCCCTGAAATTTCCTTCTTTCATACATACCACCCTCCTCCCATGACATTCACACACCCTCCCCCACTGTCTTTCTCTGTCTTTGTCTCTCATTCCGTTAATATCACAATTTGTGAAAAACGTTAATGGAATTTGAAACACACACACAAACCACCCCCACACACACAACACACAAAACCCCAAACACCCACAACAAAACACAACCTTAATGGATTTGAAAA
>CM060317.1:14446644-14449144 GCA_030674155.1 Stramonita haemastoma
TCATTTCACACAGCCCCCTAGCTGCAGTGCGGACCACTGGCACTGCTGGGGAGGGAAAAAAGAAAGACCTCTGAAGACTTGACATTCAACTTTCTGATTGTGAAGACTGAAGAAGCGGTACGTGTCAGTATTTCTTGTTATAACTGTCATGCAGAGTTTATATCTTTATTGTAATTAATAGTAAGACTAGGTATAGGGTGAGAGGGGTTTGTTTTTTTAACAAAATCTGGGCCTAGATATATTCTTGGATCAGCGAAAGTCCAATGGAAAATTGAGTGGTACCTCACTAGGCCTAATGAAGTTTTGCTGTTGGCCCAATATTGAATAAGTAAATGAGGTTTTTCTTACATTGACTGTCTCGTCTTTTTTAAGTCTCCGATTTTCATTAACTATTAAAAGAAGGGGGAGTAAACTATTCGTATTCAAAACAAAATATTTTTCGGTTTTTATTGCTATCTAGCTGATTTTTTTTAACACTTGGTGCAGATTTTAGTGCTGGGATAAGGATTGCGATGATGGGCCACTCAACCAGTCCCCATGTGCATGCTGGTTTATAAATTTTGTTCCCTCTTGCACGCAATGGCCTGTTACGAAAGGTGGAACAGGTTTTAACGTGAGTGCAAGAGGTTCTGCGTGTGCACACACACGGGGACCTCAGTTATTGTTTCATTCAAAGAACTTTCGGGATTAGCACAGTATGTCGGCTCCACAGCTTTTATGCCCATATGGCATTTTAAACTCTTTTTTTTTTTGGTAAACTGCTTTGAAGCCTTTTGAAGACTTTTGTGTAATTTGAGGATGATAAATCAAGCACAGTGGCTGGCGTCCTCAGCACAGGTTGGTTTTATCAGCCTAAAGAAATGAATTCAATCATTAAAATATTTCTTCTTTTTTTAATGACGATCTGGGATAGTTAAGGGAATAAGGTCGTGTTGGTTTTACTTTTAAACTTGAAATAAATGTTACTACTAGAGCCACAGAAACTGAATAAACTGACAGCCCTGATATGGCTTTCGTGGTCGGTAGGGCTTTAAACTTGTTTTTAAAACAAAAGCTGGAAATCGTGCCAGAGAACTGAAGACGCGTATCATGCGTTTTGTTTCAGGCTGGCCAAATCCAGCAAACAAAAAGCTGCCATCCTGATGATGCCCATAGCAGAAAACATCGACACAAAGCTTCCATCCTGATGATGCCCATAGCAGGGAATGTGCAGATCCCTGGCAACTCGCGCTGATATCCTTGTTCTTCCGTCCTCTCGCAAGATGAACTGGTAAGAGAAGTTTCTATCAATTCAAGTGCATTAAATCTTCTAAACCCTCCATTATTTATAAATCTTTCCTCAGCTATAACTCTGAGGTTTGTGTTTATGCCACTGTTATCTACCATGATCATAGGGGTATTCTGACTCCATGGATACTTATCTAAACATGACACCAGAGTACATGGGTTGGGTTTTAATTTGTATATTCTCCCGTGCCCTGGATATGAGGGGGGGGGGGGGGGCTGTCGGTATAAAATTTTAATATCCCACCTTCGGGGAAATTGTGCTGGGATTTCCCTCTTTTCTATTTCTCTCATTGTCTATTTTGTTCCGTTTTTGTTTTACCTGTCACTTCATCTTTTTTCTGCTTCCTTGGTCCATTCTCCTGCCTTTTTTTCCAAGAAAGACTTATACCATAACAAATCTCCTCTTACGCTGAAGTCAGATGCGCTGGGGCTGACTTGTTAGTCGCTTAACGGCAGCACAAAACATCTCCGCTCTTATGGCAGACAACAGGTGCTGCCTGAGCTTTTGAAGAATTTTTTCATCCACACTTACCCGAACGAATAGCCTACTCTTTCAAAAAGCTAAACAGGCTCCAAGTGTACACAAAATGTTCTGTGGGTGTTTGCACAAGTATCCTCGGTTTATAGTCTCATGTAAAGAACTTTTGAAGGATTGGGGTCAGTGCTGATGTTAACTCCATGGGGAAAAGATCCCTTGAACAGGTGTCTCCATAATGGCTCGAGCTCGAACTCAGGCTTGGTCCCGATACGTCAAATCGCCAGCGCATAGCTCTAACCACTAAAGCCCCCCCCCCCCCTCCCCCCTCATATCAGCCCTACACGTTATATTACAATTTGCATTCAGTGTTACGTGAGCCACTGCCGGTCACCTAAGAGGGAAAGCATCTCGATGTTGTCTATGGGTTCTACAGGTGAACTTACCGAGCTTAGAACCCAAACCTCTAAGTAAACTATTCACTTGTTGGTAGATAAAGATACACACACGTGCGCGCACTCGCACACACGCACGCGCGTGCACACACACGCGCGCGCGCTGTGCATACACTACTCAGTCAAAAATGACACTACTCCGTCTCTCCCAGCCCGTCTCTTTGTGTGTCTGTCTGTCTCTGTCTTGGTCTGTGTGTGTGTGCGTGTCTCTCTCTCTCTCTCTCTCTCTCTCTCTCTCTCTCTCTCTCTCTCTCCTCTCTCTCTCTCTCTCTCTCTCTCTCAT
>CM060317.1:14451644-14456644 GCA_030674155.1 Stramonita haemastoma
TCCAGGGAAGTACAGTCAGTACTTGTGTTAACTTCAGGGAGAAAATGCCATTGAACAGGTAAATGGGTGGTGGCTCAACCCCAGGCCGTCGGATCACAAGCACAACAGTTTAACCACCAGGCTATCGCGCCACCCGTAACCACATTATCTTAAGTTTTGGTTTTTAATTGCCTGACTGCTACTGTGAAGCTGTAGATAGATGCTAACCAGGCGTTTTTACACCACCATATGCAGGCGAAATTTACATATATTTAGGGTGCACATTTGATCTTATACACATGTCTACACAAATAAATCTAAAGCATTGGCAAGTCTGCATCTTAATGTCATAGAACAATATAAAAATGCCCACCCTTTTTTCGTCAAGCGCTGTTGAGATTTTTTTTTACCTTCCTCGGTTAGAGCTCCGAGGTTCACCAATAGTGAGATTCTGTGCATGCGACCGTTTTTACTCACCATTAATGTAGCAGCATTCCGACTTCGGGATGGTGTCTAAATACCATCCCTGCGTGGATATGTTTTTAAAGTTGTCATTGTTCCTACCGGCACGAAATAGTTTTCTTCCAAAAGTGGAACGGGTTTCTAACATGTGTGTAAGATGTTCTGTGTGCTATCGCACATGCGGCCTCAGTTTATAGTCTCGTCCAAAGAACTTTGGGGGCAGTGGGGATAGTGTTATCACTGAGATTTAATCCTGTGACCGAGGAATTCTAAACTAGTTGTAACGAAGAAACATGTCACCTTAGTCATCTTGCTATTGGTTGAAAGGTAGTCTAGTGGTTGCCTACCTGCCTAGAAAGTGAAAAGTCCAGATTCGGTCCTGGTTCTGCCGGAACTTTTTTTCCAGAGAAAACTGATTTATTTTAAACAGATACTGAATTGATTTCTTTGAACGTGTAAACCGTCTGGACAGCTCAAGTTGCTTACTGATGCTGTTTTCAGGAGTTCTGGTGCCATACCAAAGTACCAAGCATCCCAGGGGCCTGGAAGCAGTTCCAGACTGCAGGTAAGGATCAACAAGGAGGAGGAGGACAACACCCCCAGCCCCAGGTTTTGACTGCCAACATCCAGACGTCCGTTCAAGAGATGTTTCCGCTAGAGTCCAGATCAGTGCCGACGCCACTCCCTGGAAATACATTTAAATGACTATAAACGGAAGCCCCACCCTTCTTGCACGCACGTTAAACAAACCATTTCGAAAGCGTAAGCCATTGTGTTCCCATGGGACAGAATGACGTTTGAAAATGCCTGTACACATGTGTCGTGTTTAGACATCATCCCCGAAGTCTGAACGTGGCTACCTTAATGGTGACCCAAAACTGGCATTCACAAAATTTCACCACTGGAGAACTTCAGAGCTCGAACCCAGGAACGCAACAACAAAAAAATCACCTGGAGATCCTATATCTTTTTAAGTTTTTTTTTTGTTGTTGTTTTTTTTGGGGGGTTAATGAATCTTATAGAACAGTTGTAGAAGAACTGTTTCTATTATTATATCCTGTAGGACTGGTAATTGTTTTTTCCCCAAGAAATCGAATGAAATAAGTTTTTAAGTGTTTTTAAGAACCTTGATAATCACTATTAATCCTCTGATTTTTTTTTGGGGGGGGAGGACATGAAAGAAATTGTTCACCGTTACTGGAAAACAGGTCCATGTGTTCCATAACCTATGCAGTCCTTGGGCAGCAAAAGTGTCAGACTTCGAAAAAAAAAATGTAGTAATTGCAAACGAGTAATAAAATAGCCATTCCTTTTGACTGGAGTAGAAATGTGTACCAAAAAAAAGTCCTAAGAAGAGTCGCGGGATGGTTTAGACGTTTGTTTGCCAGCAAGTAAACCATGCGGTTCTGGGTTCGATTCCCAGCCTAGCTCTTTTTTCCCATTTCGACAAAAAAAAATAGATTTGAATATCAAGTCCTTCAGATGAGACTATAAACTGAGGCACCGTGTGCGAACGCACACAGAACATCTTGCACACACGTTAAAAACCCGTTCTGCTGAACGGATAACCCCTCTCCCAACATGCACACAGGTCGCGCGCGCGCGCGCGCGTGCGTGCCTGTCTGTCTGTCTGTCTGTCTGTCTGTCTGTCTGTCTGTCTGTCTGTCTGTCTGTCTGTCTGTCTGTCTGTCTGTCTGTGTTTAAAATGGGTAGTTATGTGGAGAAGACATCAGGATGGAAGGAGAGGCAAGAAAAGTAAAGGGGTGTTTAGGAGGGTATGGATGTATATTTAAAGCAGTGGGGGTAGAAAAATCTGGCCGATAAAATTTTTCTGACATGGTTTATTTTGGGCTCTTTTTTTTTAAAGGTATGCAAAATCTAGTTTTAAAAAATAATAAATAAATAAATCTTTTAAAGTCTCGGGTTTGAAATCAATTTGACCTGTCCCTTACACAGAATCTCACCGTTGATAATCCTCGGAACTCTAGCCAAGGAATAGACAGTAAAATCTGCGTTTGCTGGGACTAGATATTCTGATTTAAAGCTCCATAATAATTCTGTGAGCTACGCACCATTGTGTCTATAGCTACTTACTATTGTCTATGTGCCTATTGTGTCCATTTTTCTAACATTCAGACCGACCAACTGACAGACAACCCTTACCTCCTATTAACTCTTTAACACTAACCTTTACACTAACCTCAACTCTAACCATAACCCCCTCAACCCCCCCATGTGGACACAAAAGGCAGGTAGATACATAGTATATGCTGGTACTTTTCTTCGTTCCCGTATTGGCTAGAATGCAAAGTGCCTGGTCTTTTTCCAGGCTGCTTCTCTGCAGGAGGTCAATGCCTTGCTGGCCTCAGCCGACACATTCCAACTACAGGGCAGTTCATTAAGAAGTTTTCAAACGAGAAAAGAGATGCAAGGGGAAAAAACAACACGAGAATCTATCGGGTGGTGGGAAATAAGCAAGAGAATAGAACCGAAGAGAAAGTCAGAAAGAAAGCGAAGGATAGAAAAGAGGAAATTTCTTGTAAGAGAATTCCAGAAAAAGGGGAAGCTCTTTATACTGAAAGAGCCCTCGGCATTTTCGGGTTGGGGGGGGGGGGGTATGTTGACAGAATGCATAATTTTTTCAGGGTCCGTGGGAGGAGGGATGCAAGAGGTTTAGGGGAAAGTTTAGGAGGAAGGGGAGGGGAGAGTGGTAAAGTGTTTTGGTACATAGGGATAAGTGCATTTCAGAAAGAAAAAGTTATTTAAAAACAAAAGTAGAAGGTGCCCGCTGTAGAATGCCCAACTATTTGGTGAGGGGGTGCATTTTAAAAAATGATTTAAAACAGAAATGGGGGCACTGATATTATACGGAATTATTGATCATTGAAGCAATACACAGTGAGACTGCACGGCAGAAAATAGGCGGTAGGAAAGAGTAGAATGTATGTATGTTCGTGTGTTTTCGTGTGTGTGTGTGTGTGCCCGCGCGCGCGCGCGTGTGTGTGTGTATTTGTATTTTTTTAAATCGACAATGGAATAAGCACTCGTGTGCTTTTGTACATCCAATCCCCGTGATTATGCAGTTTTGTCAATCTTGTCATCTGTTCCCACTATTACGGCCTACTATTACAAAAAGTGGAACAGGATTTAACGTGTGCGCAAGATGTTCTGCGTGCGTTCGCACATGGGGCCTTGGTTTTATAGTGTCATCCGAATGACTTCTGGGGAGAGTGGAGTCAGCACTGATGTTAACTCCACACACACCCCCCCCCCCCCCCCCCCCCGCCCCAGGAATCGAACCCGGGTCGGCAAATCGCGAGCGCAATGTTCTGACCACTAGGCTATCCTGTCTCTTCCCCCCCCCCCCCCCCCCCCCGTGTGTGTGTATGTTTGGGTCAAGGTGTTGAACAGAGAAAAATAGCCGTTACCAAAAGAATGTTTAAATTGCTGGATTTGCAGCTGTAAAAAAAAAGTTACGTAAAAACAAAAATACTCAACTTAAATTTAGAAAGATGGGGGTGAAGGAAGAATTGAAGTGTCGGATTCGAAAGAATTGCTTTTTTTTTTTTTTTTTGGTGTACATCTTGTTTATCAAACTTGCATCAGAAAGGGCAGGATAGCTCACTGGTCAGAGAACTCGTAAAGGGGTACCAGGGACAGGGGAGGTAAAGCAGCGAGGAAGAGGAGATAATCGCCGCCCTCAATATGCTGGCCCCTGGAGAAGCTGAGGTTTCTGATAACTCGCTCCCAAACGACCACATAGGCTATGAGACACCTTTATCTTTTTGTGAATAAGAAAATGCATTTTGCCGTTTATCTTTTTTTTCTTTTTACTGGATAAGGTGCAAGAAAATGTCACTTTTTCATTCTCTAATATGTGTAAAATAGCTGGCAGCTTGTATTAGTATGTCCTGTTTATTTCCTTCTTGCCTTTTGCTTTGCCGTAGGTCAGGGACATGGCCATCACCCAAGTAGTAGCACTCCCAACCCATTAGTAGACTACTCCATTTGCATCTCTCCCGGCAGTTTTTTTATCCCCATTTTCAACTCAAACTTCATCACAGTCCTCTTATGTTTTTTGTTGTTTCTTTTTTTCTCAAAATGAAAAAAGCAACAGGTTGGAGATTTCGCATTGTAATTAACCAAAGCAAAAAAAACTAAAAATAATGGAAAGATAAATCAATCCAAAAAAAAAAAGATGAAAGATTGAATAACTGGAGACAAAGGGGGGCTCGAGGCCCCACACAATGTTTTTTTTATTAGCAAGACTGGAGTGAAAGACTTTACTTTGATCAGTGCTCATTGCTGCCTGATTTCTGGTCTGCTTTCTGGCATTGGTTTAACCTTTATATTGCACTACTTGTTATATATGCCTGCTTTTCTGGAAGCATGAAACTCCACCTGAATGTCTTTAGCAAAACTCCAATAGGCCTATAGCAAATGTTGTGAAATACTGTATTCTTGCGATAATACAATACGGTACAGTTTTAGTGGGCTTTTTTGTTTGTTTGTTTGTTTGTTTGTTTTTAGCCTGTCTTATAGCTTTTACTTTTCTAGTC
>CM060317.1:14461644-14491644 GCA_030674155.1 Stramonita haemastoma
GTGCATGCTGGTTTGTTATAATTTTGGAAGGACGGTGGCAGGATGGTTAAGACGTTCGCCTGCCAATATGTAAATCGTGAGTTTCTGGGTTCGTACCCAGCCTCACCCTTTCTTCCCAGTTTGACAAAAAAATCGAACTGAATGTCAAAGTCATTCGGATGAGACTCGAAACCGAGGCCCCGTGTGCGAATGCACGCAGAACATCTTGCGCACACGTTAAAACCCCGTTCCACCTTTCGGAAGAGTAGGCCATCGTGTGCCGGTAGGAGCGGATGACAAAATTATAACAAACCAGCATGTACGAAAAATAATGTGCGAGAAAAGCGGCCCACGAAAACGCTGTCATTAATGATTGTAGGCCTCTTACGTCACGTTTCTGACGTCAGAAAGTTTGGTTACAGAATTATTCTGAGCTTCTTCTAGTGAAAACGTATGGTTTAAATAAATGATATGATCTATCTTCAAGCCTATAAAGTCATTTTAAAAGCAATTACCTGAAGATTGTCTAAACCGGATGATCTTTAAAGAAAGTTGGGAAAGTTTCAATTACCGGACACCCCAATGGTTCGAATTCCGAACAGTGTTCGGTATTCGGACTCTTGCGGTTGGATTTAGATTCGCTCTTTCTTTTGATTTTTACTTTTCCACATTATTCTTTTATTCTATAAATGTAAGTTTTTGTACTTTTAAAATCGTTTTATCATATGTACATGTGAATCTATCATAGCCTTCGCCTAGATTAGAGATGATATGTTCTCAGTAAAAGTCTATAACATTTATTCATTCTGAAATCTTGATCCTCATATATAAACGTAATCTCTCTCTCTCTCTCTCTCTCTCTCTCTCTCTCTCTCTCTCTCTCTCTCTCTCTCTCTCTCTCTCTCTCTCATTTATTATTCATTCATTCTCTCTCCAGAAAAAAACAACTCTCTCATTTATTATTCATTCATTCTCTCTCCAGAAAAAAAACAACAACTCTAGAATGTCCGATGTATCGGCATGATTTCTGTGAGTTTGAAACAAAGAATCTTCCGAAGTCGAGCAAAATAATGATATTGGGATATTTACCGCCAGAATGGTATTTTAGGGATGTAAATGATGTCATATATTCAAAACTAAACACGAAAGAATTCTTCGTGGTGTAAGTTATTTTGTGGGTTTCTTCAAATAACTCCCCTGAAACGGAGGTCCTTTATGAATTTTAGTAAGAACAAAGAAGACAACAGCGTTCTTGCTGAGGGAGGCAATTCAAAGCATGGGGCGACAATCCTTTATGAATTTTAGTAGTTTTAAAGAAGGCAACCGTGTTTTTCATGGTCAGGGGAGGGAATTCTAGGCGTCGCGCATTAGCGCAACATGGACCAATGGACATAGGCAAAATAAGATAAACGGAAGGTAAATTGTATTTTTAATATTTTTTCCTAACTTGCTTTTGACAAAAAAAATTGTTGATTGTAGATGTTCTCTGTTCGGTATAATAGACTATTGCTACCCTCATCCCGATACAAATGAAAAGGGAGTGAAAGAGGCTTTGTAACTACATATCCTGCACACCCTGCTTGTAAATCTCTCCCAGAGACTGCAGGCTATATAAATGAGCATTAAGCCTGCAGGCGTCTTCAGGCTGTTGACAATTTATTGTGTTTTTTTCAGGAAATGTGTGCGTTTCTTTTCTTTCTCTCTTTTTTTTAACAGAAGGAGAGAACGTGTACCTGCAGTTGTGCTTTTTGCGAAGGTTTGATTTGCTGATAGTCCCTAATCAGGGCAAGGGACGAGGAAAATAATTTATGCGAATGCTTATCTGTAACCCTTGGAAAATAAAGATCTCTCTCTCTCTCTCTCTCTCTCTCTCTCTCTCTCCTCTCTCTCTCTCTCTCTCTCTCTCTCTCTCTCTCTCTCTCTCTCTCTCTCTCTCTCTTCTCCCCTTTTATCAAAACCTTATGATTTGAATTACTTATTTTGTTATAGATGGTGATGGATTGATGTTTTCAGTGTTTACCTCATTATATTCTCATGTTTGCTCTGTATTGGGTTGTTGTTTTTCAAATGAAAATCTTCATTTGATTCTTACTTCTTATTTCATTTTCTGAATGCGTGCCTTTTTAAAAACAATATTGCCTTATTAATGTATTGCTTTCTTATTCCTTGTCTATTGTTTGCTACTTGGCATGGTTTCTTGATCTTGGTGTTTGGATCATTATAGTTGTTGTTTAATTAGAGGGTTTTTTTTATCTTGAAATATCCCTGATAAGGGCAGGGACTGGATGTAAAAAAGCACACGACTGCTTATTCATTATCCTCAAATAAAAGAATTTGCCTTGCCTTGCCCTCTCTCTCTCTCTCTCTCTCTCTCTCTCTCTCTCTCTCTCTCTCTCTCTCTCTCTCTCTCTCTCTCTCTCTCTCTCTCTCTCTCTCTGATCTCAACAACAAATTGAAATAAAACAAATTGGTTTTTGTTTTTTTTTTAAAAACGACACAACAAAACAACCAAGAAACAAAACAGCGGACAGTGAGGGGGGGGGGGGGGCGTGGGTGATGCGTGCCAGAAGTGGGGTAGGTCTACAAGTCACAGTAATGATAGTGCTAATAATGGAGCACATAATGCAAAGCTGTATGGACAACGGAATCACTGGCGTCAGCAATAGCAGCTGTCAAAGACAAGAGGCTTGGACTTCGAACAGCTGCAAGAGATCACGGCTTTCCTCCTACCACACTGAAAAATCATTCTTATGGGAAGCACAAGTTTGCCATGGGTAATGCTAAGCACCTGAGAAGACCTTCCGTTATTCCCCCAGCACTAGAAAAAGAACTGGATAACCATATTTTAAAATATGAGAGCATGTTTTTGGCCTGACCAGGAAAGGTGTTATGGCCTTAGCATATGAGATAGCAACCAAGAAGAACATTTCACATGTCTTTAATGATGAAAAAAAAAGACAGCAGGAAAAAGATAGCTGAATATCTTCTAACAGCAACACCCCCAAACTTCAGTGAGGCAGCCGGAGTCAACATCAATTGCAAGTGCACAGGGATTCAACGCTGACAGTGTCAGCAGGTTCTTTGATCTTCTTCAACACCAAATTCAGATCAAAGGATTCAATGGGACGACATGATGATGAAACTGGTGTTTCAACTGTTCAGAAACGCTGCCGAAAGATTCTTGGACAAAAGGGCAAGCATCAATTTGGGGTTAGCTCTTGTGGGGAGAGGGGAGTAAACACAAGTGTCGTGTATTGTGTAAATGCTGCTGGACAGTGTGTTACATCAAGCCCTTACAAACGCAAACTTAAACTATCAAAGCCTACAAAGAAAGAAAACCAAAGCCCAATGAAGAAAACAGAGATAAACACAAAACCAAAACCAAGAGGGCTAGACATGTCAGATATCAGCAAGAAGTTCAGTGGACAAGTTCTGTTTTCTGTGGCAAGAACACACCCGTGAGAATATGATCCAGTGTACCATGTGCTCAACAAGGGTTCATATACAGTGTGCAGGAATAGCAGAAAGCCAGAAAGAGTATTTCTGCGAGTTCTGTCACTGAAAATGACAGTGCTTTGTGCTGTTTGGAATTTGGAGCCCACTGTTCGGATTTCGGGAATAGGTGCTGTAATAACAAACATTTCTTTGACTTTCTAGTACTGAAAAACTATTTAGTATTTTTGTTAGTGTTGTTTACTTTCAACCAGATGTGGTATGGCTATTGTGGAACAATCACTTTATATAAATGCATTTTTGAAAATTGTCTTGGTTTTGTTGTTTTTGAGAAAATGCCATAATATTTCCTTAAGTGTTCGGTATTTGGGGACTCTCCCCTAACTGGGCTTCTGAAAAGCTGCAAAGATACTGTTGTAATAGTTGACCACAGCCTTCACTGTTCACTTAAAGTAAAGGTGTCCCATAACCTATGTGGTCGTAGGCATCGGAGACCTCAGCCTCGCTAGGGGCCAGCATATATTGAGGGTGACACCCATCTCCTCTCCCTCGCTGCTTTACCTTCCCTGACCCTGAAGAGGGCAGGTACCCTTTGACAGCTGGGTGAACTGGGGAACTGCACTGAAGCCAAAGCGCGCAAACGTTTATCTATCCAACTGGTAACCACGCTCGATGCTGCTTAACCTCAGCTTGGGGAAAGTGAGTGCTCTGACCACTTAGCTAACCCATCCCCTATTGTCCCCTTCTATCTATCTATCTATCCTTTAGTCTGGCGACCGTGGGGGCACCCCTGAAGACTTGACAACCAGTTCCCTCCATTCCTCTCTCTGTTCTTCCTTTCTCAAAGTTTTGTTGAGTTCTAGGCCTGTCCATTCGCTGATGTTATCCTCCCATCTCTTCCTTGGTCTGCCTCTCTTTCTTCCTCCTTGGACAGGGCCTTGCAGTATTGTTTCCTGCAAGTCCTTTTGATCTTGTGACATGCCCATACCATTGTCCCCTGACATATTGAAAAATGTCTCTCGACTTTACTACACGGGGTAAAACAGACATTGTCATTAAAATGTTCCATATAGCTCCTTAAATATGTTGACATACTTCTTTCAGCCCAGCACTGTTCTGTCACAATTCATTCAAATCCATTTGGCAACAGTTGTAACTGATTTCTTTTTTCCAGAACGGTTAAAACCCTGGCTGGGGCATAATCCTATCCAGTTATATTAGTATGAAATATGAAGGATTGTGTCCCTTGCTCTGCAGAATGAACTCCGCACAGAGCTTGAGGTTTTTTATTTATTTTTATATATTTTATTTTATTATTTTATATCGAGGATAATGGAATAAGCACTCATGTGCTTTTTTCATCCAGTCACCGTGTGTATGCAGTTGTGTAAATATTGTCATCTGTCAATCTGTTTTTATCGTACTGGATGCGCGCGCGCGTGCGCATGTGCGTGCGTGCGTGTCTATGTCTTTACGTCTGTGTGTCTATGTGTGTGGGTGTGTCTGTGTATCTGTTTGTCTGGCTTCTTATGTTTGGTGCTATACCCACGCGATTGCATGCCTGCATGCCTACGTGCATACTTACATGTGCGCCTGTGCGTGGACACTTGCATGTGTGCAGTGTGTGGTGTGTGTGTGTGTGTGTGTGTGTGTGTGTGTGTGTGTGTGTGTGTGTGTGTGTGTGTGTGTGCGTGCGTGCACATGTGCTTGTGTGAGTGAGTGAGTGAGTGAGTTGTTGGTTGGATGAATAATATGAATGGATGGATTGTTGGTGAGTTGTAATTTTTATTTATTCTTTTATATCGAGGATAATGGAATAAGCACTCATAAGCTTTTTTACATCCAGCCCCCGTGTGTATACAGTTTTTTGTAAATCTTATCATCTGTTCACACCGGCACACAATGGCCTACTCTTAAGAAAAGCGGAACAGGATTTAACATGTGCGCAAGATGTTCTGCGTTCGTACACGGGGCCTCGGTTTTTAGTCTCATCCGAAGGACTGTTGTAATGTTGCTTGCAAGGTTGAAAGAGAACTTCCTACATGTGTGTGTGTGTGTGTGCATGTGTGCATGCGTGCGTGTGTGTGTGTGTGTGTGTGTGTGTGTGTGTGAGTGTTGCAACACACGGTGGTTGCGGCCAGCTGCTGGCTGTGTTTGCATTGTCATCTATTTTCCATGCTTTTTTTTGCTACATCAAAAACTGCCATATGTATGTATACCCACATATGCACATAATATGCACACACACACACACACACACACACACACACACACACACACACACACACACACACACACATCCACATCCACAAACAAGTAAATACATACAGCAATAACACACACACACACACACACACACACACACACACACACACACACACACACACACACACACACACACACACACACACACACACACACACACAGATTTCAATTCGAAAATGTTTATTTTCAGTAACGCTAATCAAGTCATCAATCACACACAGAGGCAAAACTGCTTAACACGTTCTGAGCAAGTGAGCATTGTTTCAAGCACATTATACACTATCACTGATACATTCTGGTTTCCCAACAGAACAGAGCAAACAGTCACAGGAATGTGGACAAACATTCAAAACAGAAGATACAGGATAAATCATTTTTCTGGTGTATCCGTCAAACAGACTCAAGACAAGAGCCTCACAGGGCTAAAAAGTGGCAGATTCTAAGAACAAAGTGACAATGGCAGATTCTAAAAACAAAGTGACAAAGGATAGTGCCAAAATCAAACAGGTAAACCGAAAGACTGGACAGCAGAAGAAAGCTTGGTTTGCATTGGAAAAGAAATTTCATCACTTTTAAAGAGCAATATGCAGAGCAGAGAAAGTGCACTTTTCACAAAGATGGATGATCTGTTTCTCTGAATGTACAAAATCAATAATCAGTAGCTGTAATGAACAATCTAGTACAGAGGCACACTTCTTCACTAACAGACTTTTCTCTGATGAGCAGTCTGCTAATGAAACTCTTGACTGCAGAAACACTTGAAAGTTGGTAAAAAGAATGTTTTCGAAAAGATAGAATTTAATGTTGCATGAATGACGATCAGAAAAAAGAACATGCGTGGAATAAAGGATATTTAATATTTCAAGATATACGAGAGCTAGCCACCATATGTGCAATATTCACTTCAAGCAAAATATATTCTTTTGAAGTATTAGGCCAAGCCCGCCAAGGTGAGAGGCCAAAGCACAATACAGGTAGTACTGAAGAGGAAAGATGCTGGGAAGAGATAGACAGAAGATGGTCTCCAGAAATGTTCTTTTCTCCAGTGCTTATGCTGGCTTCAATTTGAAGACCTCTTAAGATTGGATGCAGCTGAAAAATCCTGACTGTCAGTGTGATTAACACAGGAACAGACTGGCAGCAAGCAGTTCTTAAAAAAAAAACCCATATACACAGGGTATTGCTTTAATCTAAATTGCACTGTTCTTGAGATAGTTGAGTATAAATATTCGACAGTGCCTTCAGCGCCTTGGGCTTTATCACAGTTCTTGAATAAACCATTGACGCTGGGGGCAACAACAAAGTGAGAAGCTGTATGATCAGTGGCTTTCCCACTCATGGAATTCCACTTTACAGCTTAGTCTTATAGTGATCAACAATGACTCTCTGACAAGGAGGCTTGACTTGCACAGTCTTTATGTGCTGCAGCCCTGGGGGCTAGTTGGCCTTTGGAGAACAGCTCCAACGCTGACTGTCCTTATGCCCTCTTGGCTGAGAGAGTGGGGGTGTGCTGTGGGCGAAGACACCTCCACTATAATCAAATTTCTGCCAAATTTCCGAAACAGCAGCTGCCTCCTCTGCTATTTTGGAGGTCATCATTGAACACAACAGACGACAAACAAAATGAAAACAAAACAAAAAAGGACAAAAAGGAGTTAAACGTTTTCTCACAAAAGCCAATGTATATATGAAGAATATATTGGAACAACAACCTAAATCAAAAAAGGTACTACAACAACAATATTATAACTTGACTTATCCCAACTATTATTTGCTGAAAACATCTTTATAATCAGGGAAAAACACATCTATAACCTTTTACTGTTTAATTTCTAAGACTTGGCAGCTGAAGTTTACAAGTTAAACAATGCTTCAAGTCTCTCGAGTCACCTTACAGAAAAGTTGAAGTGGTCATTGCTTTTTCTGTCTCTAAAACCTTGATTTGTTGTTCTCTGTCAGTGCATTCTGATTGTAAAAGAACTCAATAGCATTGTTTGCACTTAATATTGTAACTCACTCAGCCTTTGGAAAGGTTTTGACACTAATTTTTCATTTGTTTTAATTCACCTATCAAAATAACGGGTATCCTGTACAATCTATATGGCTTAAAAATTTTCATGTTTTCCTTCAAGACACAACTTTCAAAACAACATATATTCACCAAAGAAAGCTCAAAATCTGGAGTTTAAGCAACATTTTTCCAAACAGCACTCATTCAGAAACAAAGCCTCAAAATGTACCATGCACACAAATATATATGTATATAAGAAAATCTAACCAAATGCAAGGGCCAAAACTTAACATGATGCAACATTAAAACTAACTACAAACAAAACAAAAAACCTACAAGATAGTAATCATGGAGCCATTTAACAATTTATAGCATTATGCAGCATCAACATTTCATGCAAAATAAACCCCTTAAAAACCCATAGTTATACATTCACAACTGACACACACACAAAATCTGTCCATATCCTTTAAACACCGAGGGCATGATAATGCAAATTCAGTTTTCCTGGTGCTTATAAGCCGAATAAACTCCTCTGAACAAAAATCATCTATTTAAAACACAAAAAACAAGTAGACAAGAAATCTTTGAATATAAAATTCATGTGCATGACTTGTTATTTCATCAATAAATACCTATCATAAAAATTCTTATTCAATCTTTCACAAATCTCTGAGCTCAGTAGTTATTATATCCCTGCACCACCAAAAACATGTCCACAACAATGTTCCTCCAAATCAAAAAAGTGCAAGCAGAAATATTCCTGGGAGGTTTTATCTGATAAATACTCATGACTTTTGGCACCTGACCCAACAATCATGGGTTCAAATCTCACTCACAACAACCAGATTGTCGAAGATTTTCTTTTCACAACTAACATTTGCGCTGGCTTAATTTCTCTCTTGTAGTTCTTTACATGAGGCTTTAAAAAAAAGACCCAAACACCTGCAGATTAGCGTCATGTTGAAAATCATACTAAAGCTGGAGTGAGGATGCAAATTAATGGTAGAACTCAACAACAACAACAACAAATCACATACCCAAGAAACAGTCGATGTCACAGCTCACAAAAAGGAACAGAGAAAAGAAAGAAGAACACGCTCAGTACTAACCCTTTATTCATTCAGAAATCTATTCTTTCTGCTCATTCTCATCTGATATGTAATACAACAAATAAGCACAGGCTTATCAGACTGACGATCCATGTAACAACACACAAGAAAAGGATGAACATAGCAGGAAGGAAACACTTTGCTTTTTACCCTCACCTCTGTCTTGTCCACTAACCCATCCTCCTTCTTCAATTTTCTATCACCTAGCTGATATCCTGAAGTGTTTATGAAATACTACGCAGGAGGTAACACCTTGAGAGACTGCACCTAACGGCTTTCTCTGTCCCCAGACAGGTGTGGCAGCAATGAGAACAATGATGCAGGAACTATGTGATGGAGACAATACCTGATGAGGATAGTCACAGAGGACACTAGGGAGGAGAGGGGGGAGGGGGTATCTGTTTCCTTGTTCTCGTCAGTCACAGATGTAGCAACTTTGGAAATGCTCAACCAGTACTCCACTGAATTTTTCATCGTAGACACTCAGTCAGTCTCCACTGAATACGTCACTCTGTCTCACTGAATTTTTCATCGTAGACAGTCGGGTTCTTCTGAATAAGTCACTTTGTTTCTGATTAATGTCAACCAATTTTAATCTGGGCTGAGTGTCAGTAATTTTGGAATGAACAGCAGTTGCCACAGTCATGTTTCTATACACTCCAAAATGAATCAGAATGTGTGATTGACACAGTTAATGATAGACTGTTATTGACAAACTCCATTTTCTGAGGATTTATATTTTCCAGGCACGCCTGGTATACAGTCCCATTCAGAAAGTGTAGAAATCCTGGCTACCGTAATCAATAAATAAATAAAATACTAAATACATAAAATACTAAATAAATAAAATAAAATAAAATAAAATAAATATACAGTCCCATTCAGAAAGTGTAGAAATCTTAGCTACCATGTACACTTACTTTGCTTTTTCTATGAATATGAGATAAGCCCCACCAGCAAATCTGTTCATCAGACCTTGATATTACCCCTCTTCTAAAACTCTACTGATAACACTATGCAGTCAGTCCCAGTAACACCACCACTCAACGGTCCTAGACAATCACACCATTATTACATAACAAACATTTCAAAATCCCATCAATTGCACTAAATAACACCGCAATGTTCATAACACCAACTATGCACAAGACCCACAATTACTATCAGTTCATGAAAAAAAAAAACCCAAGAAAACTTACCAATCTTTATGACAAATTCTACATTTCAGTAAACCATATTCAAACTTGCATCTTTAAAAAAAAAAAAACCCTGATAAAAATCACAATCTCTATGAATCAAAAAACCCCACACAACAGAGTGAAAGTAAAAGAATCAAGGCCTGTTAAACCCCTGGCATATACCACTGTATGATATACACAGGGGTGTCTGTACATCTACATAACCATGCACTTTTTCCCCCTCTTTTTTCTGAATTTTGTGTCACTTCCCACATTTCAACAACAACAACGACAACAACAGCAAAGTTCTGCACAGTTACTGTGTTGTGCTTTCCATCTCAAATCAATATCAGTAAACTGTAGAGTTCTAGGTGGGTTTGATTCCCAGCCTCACCCTTTCTGCTCAGTTTAACACAAAGAAAAATCCAACAGAATGTCAAAGTCGCTCTAGAAGAAAAATGGGGGGGAAGGGGGGGGATTAATTTCAATTTGTTAAAATTGTGTCTATTTCTCTATCTTCAAATCAGGATGTTTTTTTCAAAGCTAAAACCAAACACAAAAAAACACATATACACATAAACTGCAAACAAAACCAAAAAACACATTTTCACAACTGTTCCACCGGCAGCAATACAGATATAGAGGCAGGTAAATATTCCCTGACTCTTGTTGTTGTTTTTTCTTTGGACAAGAAACCATCCATTTTCAGTCGTATCACTTTGAACTAAAATCGAAGTAATCAATGTCCGATTTTTCCTTCTCTTTGTCTTTTTTCTTGAACAATGACGTCACCAGTTTTCCACTGCCCCTGAAACGTAAAATAAAAGAAATTGAAGTAAATCAAACAAGATGTAAATGAATAAAAATTCTTTTTTTTTAAATGGGTTCAAAACTCCAAAAGACAAGGTCCAGCTTCCTATTCATCATGCTCACATTCACACCTGAAGTCAACCACTGTTCGTCCAGCTGACCAAATTTTATCATCCTGAAAATCAAACGATGTCCAACAGGGAGAAAAGTCCATCACATCAACCATGTTTATCATACCAAAATAAAACCCATGTTCTCTCTCCCTTCCTCCATCTCTTGCCTCTTCTCTCTCTCTCTCTCTCTCTCTCTCTCTCTCTCTCTCTCTCTCTCTCTCTCTCTCTCCTCTCCCTCTCCCTCTCTCAGAAAGATACAAATATGCACAAGCATGTTCACACATATGCAAGCATAGTCATGTGCAATATACTTCTTTTCACATATACATACATGTGTACATGTACACACACACATTTCTGCCCTGTGTGCACAAAGATAATTCACAAACACATGTGCAGACCTGTGCACCCCCTTACTACTGATTTCAGTATTTTCATGGCAATTTTCAGTATTTTTCACCGAGTTTCAGTATTTTTGCGCGTTGTTCGTGATACACTTTTTCAACATGAAGCATAAACTTCTTTTTTTAATTTGTTTTTTGTATCTGTATTTGTTTGCTCATCCCCCTTCCAATTTCTTTCCATTGTACAAAAGCGCATAAGCTTTTTCTTTTATCAACTAGCAAATCTGGACAGGTCTGATGACTTCATAAGTGATGTAATATACAGAGTGAAGAATTGGGAGAGAAAAAAAAGAGGAAATTGAGCCGGGGTCCAGGGGCCGCTTAGGCCCCGGTGGGGTGCAAAGGCAAAGCCCTGCTGGGGGGCCCAGGGGGGCGAAGCCCCCCGGCCGAAAACGATTTTTCGCATTTTAAAGGCAGTTTGGAGGCATCTCCAGGCACAATTTTGTGCAATGTGGAGGCATATGTGTGTGTGTGTGTGTGTGTGTGTGTGTGTGTGTGTGTGTGTGTGTGTGTGTGTGTGTGTGTGTGTGTGTGAGAGAGAGAGAGAGAGAGAGAGAGAGAGAGAGAGAGAGAGAGAGAGAGAGAGAGAGAGAGAGAGGGGGGGGGGGAGGGAGAGTGAGAGAGAGAGAGAGAAGAGGGAGAGAGAGAGAGAGAGAGAGAGAGAGAGAGAGAGAGAGAGAGAGAGAGAGAGAGAGAGAGAGAGAGAGAGACTCAGACCTTCCATAAAGAACCACCAGAGTATGTCAAACTTGTTATAAACAGATCTATTCTGGGTAGCGGTAATATAAGTTTGTGTGTACCACTGTGATGGTTAATGGAAAACGTGGAGAGAGAGAGAGAGAGAGAGAGAGAGAGAGAGAGAGAGAGAGAGAGAGAGAGAGAGAGAGAGAGAGATCAATACACTCTCTGGTGAAGATTTAAGAAGATCCTATGCCTTTCTCATTTTATTTTTAATCTGATTTCGGAGTGGACTCACAATGACAGTTTGCATGGCCAGAAAACAAGTGCTGTGTATGTGTGTGCTCTGCTGCTGTCGAGCGGAAGCCATGTTCAGTACGATATAACTTCAGAGCGAGTTTTCATGTAACTTCAGAACAAGTCACTTTGCCGTTTTAACGATCAACTGATTTTTCAAAGATGCGAGAAATTTTACTGTTCCATGATTTTCCAAGAAATCAGCGCTTCTATAAATGAAGAGCCGTGGTTTGCTATGTTCCGACCGCATTCCATTTTCCAATTTTCGACACCACTTGCGAATGAAAGTTCAACTTTCACTAGCGAGTAGCCTGATGCGAGAGACGTAGCGCAGGTTTCAAACCTTACTCGGCAAAACGAACAGCCAATTTTGCTGCTTATGCATCTATATCCGCAACTGTACCTCTTTTAGCCCCATCCTGGCCTGTTAGCATCATTTTGCATTCACTCCACGTCTTTCTTTGCTTATAAGTGTATCAGTTTGGTCTGTTTCTCCGCGAAAGTTTACACTTTCCACCATTTTGTTTTGAAGATACTGTTGTGCGCATGAGTCGTCAGGGAGATAAGTAACTGAACGATAGTCGATAGGGCTTAGCAGACGACGTAACGCAAGATAAACGGCATCGCTGAACGATAGAAGACGACGTTTTCGATTTCCGGATTTTTTGTTGACAAAAATCGGATTTTGATTAATAAAATCATATTTCCGTATTTTCCAACTTTTTCCGGAACAAATACGGAAAAATACGGAAGGTGCACAGGTCTGCATGTGCACGCACGCACGCACACACCCACGCACATGCACGCACGCACGTGCGCACACACATACACACACACACACACACACACACACACACATCTATCCACACACACACACACACACACACACACACACACACACACACACACACACACACACACACACACAGCTGTACATACCAGGCAGCGGCAGGCTGGGTGTGATGTGGTATAGGGGGTGGAGCTTTGCCTCGACTGACAGATGCCGACAGCGACACCGTGGGTTGAAAACACTTGTTTCTGTTACCACAAAATTTCAGAGTAGTAAGAACATCAGTTTTTCTTCTGATCGTTCATTATAACTGATATATACACCAGGCACAACTGTTAAATCCAGCATAATTCACCAACAATCCCATTACAACAGTCACCAACAATCACATTACAACAGTCACCAACAATCCAACAGTCACCAACAATCCCATTACAACAGTCACCAACAATCCCACTACAACAGTCACATTACAACAGTCACCAACAATCCCACTACAACAGTCACCAACAATCCCACCACAACAGTCACCAACAATCCCACTACAACAGTCACCAACAATCCAACAGTCACCAACAATCCCATTACAACAGTCACCAACAATCCCACTACAACAGTCACCAACAATCCCACCACAACAGTCACCAACAATCCCACTACAACAGTCACCAACAATCCAACAGTCACCAACAATCCCATTACAACAGTCACCGACAATCACATTACAACAGTCACCAACAATCCCACTACAACAGTCACCAACAATCCCATTACAACAGTCACCAACACATCCCATTACAACAGTCACCGACAATCACATTACAACAGTCACCAACAATTACAAAAAATAAATAAACAAATAAACCAATCCCATTACAACAGTCACCAACAATCACATTACACCAGTCACATTACAACAGTCACCAACTATCACATTACAACGGTCACCAACATTTACAAAAAAATACATAAATGAATAAATAAACTAATCCCATTAAAAACAGTCACCAACAATCACATTACAACAGTCACCCACAATCCCATTACAACAGTCACATTACAACAGTCACCAACAATCCCATTACAACAATCCCATCACAACAGCCACCCACAATCCCATCACAACAGTCACCCACAATCCCATTATAACAGTCACCAGCAATCCCATTACAACAGTCACCAGCAATCCCATTACAACAGTCACCAGCAATCCCATTACAACAGTCACCAGCAATCCCATTACAACAGTCACCAGCAATCCCATTACAACAGTCACCAACAATCCCATTACAACAGTCACCAGCAATCCCATTACAACAGTCACCAACAATCCCATTACAACAGTCACCCACAATCCCATTATAACAGTCACCAACAATCCCATTACAACAGTCACCCACAATCCCATTATAACAGTCACCCACAATCCCATTACAACAGTCACCAGCAATCCCATTACAACAGTCACCAGCAATCCCATTACAACAGTCACCAACAATCCCATTACAACAGTCACCAACAATCACATTACAACAGTCACCCACAATCACATTACAACAGTCACCAACAATCACATTACAACAGTCACCAACAATCACATTACAACAGTCACCAACAATCACATTACAACAGTCACCAACAATCACATTACAACAGTCACCAACAATCACATTACAACAGTCACCAACAATCACATTACAACAGTCACCCACAATCACATTACAACAGTCACCAACAATCACATTACAACAGTCACCAACAATCACATTACAACAGTCACCAACAATCACATTACAACAGTCACCAACAATCACAACAGTCACCAACAATCACATTACAACAGTCACCAACAATCACACTACAACAGTCACCCACAATCCCATTACAACAGTCACCCACAATCTGATTACAACAGTCACCAACAATCACATTACAACAGTCCTCCACAATCACAACAGTCACCAACAATCACATTACAACAGTCACCAACAATCACATTACAACAGTCCTCCACAATCACAACAGTCACCCACAATCACACTACAACAGTCACCCACAATCCCGTTACAACAGTCACCAACAATCACAACAGTCACCAACAATCACAACAGTCACCAACAATCCCACTACAACAGTCACCAACAATCACAACAGTCACCAACAATCACAACAGTCACCAACAATCCCACTACAACAGTCACCAACAATCCCACACAACAGTCACCAACAATCCCATTACAACAGTCACATTACAACAGTCACCAACAATCCCATTACAACAGTCACCCACAATCCCTTTACAACACTCACCGATAATCACACTACAACAGTCACCAACAATCCCACCACAACAGTCACCAACAATCACAACAGTCACCAACAATCCCATTACAACAGTCACCAACAATCCCATTACAACAGTCACCAACAATCCCATTACAACAGCCACATTACAACAGTCACCAACAATCCCATTACAACAGTCACCCACAATCCCTTTACAACAGTCACCCACAATCCCTTTACAACACTCACCGATAATCACACTACAACAGTCACCAACAATCCCACACAACAGTCACCAACAATCCCATTACAACAGTCACATTACAACAGTCACCAACAATCCCATTACAACAGCCACATTACAACAGTCACCAACAATCCCATTACAACAGTCACCCACAATCCCTTTACAACACTCACCGATAATCACACTACAACAGTCACCAACAATCCCACCACAACAGTCACCAACAATCCCACACAACAGTCACCAACAATCCCATTACAACAGTCACCAACAATCCCATTACAACAGTCACCAACAATCCCATTACAACAGTCACCGACAATCCCATTACAACAGTCACCAACAATCCCATTACAACAGTCACATTACAACAGTCACCAACAATCCCATTACAACAGTCACCCACAATACCATCACAACTTCAGCCTGCTTACTTGTGTGCGGTGGCCACCACATTTTTGTTGGGCTCGTAGTCGTAGCTCTGGGTCTCACAGCCGTAGCACTCTGCCAGCTCATGTATCACGCGCCGCTGGTCGCGGTTCATGGATTGAAAAGGATGACACCGGTACGGCTGTTTCGACTGTCAGGGTGGAACAAACGCATGGTGTGAGTCGGTCTACAGGGGAAAAATCTTTTCCTACTGAACTGATTGGTCCTTCTCATAGTCTGTACTCCCGTAACACACAGTCTACATTGATGATGGTTTATTTCATAAGCTACAAACCTCATAGTTTCTATCGCATGACAGCTTATGGTCCTTTTCACAAACAGAATCTGTAGTTTTATAGAATCTGTTACAACCCTCGTCACGACTTAGTCCTTAAGTTTTATACAAAATCTATATAGGTTCCTTTCACAATCAAACTCCATAATCTTAACTGCCCCCACTCCCCCTCCCTTACTTCACAAATCAGATATGATATACCTACATTTTTACACCCTGAATATATATGAAAACTAACAGATCTCTGATCGCCAGGTAGGCAGCTTCAGACTCAAACTTTCCTTTCTTCCCACTTTTTACACCCACCCACCCTCTCTCTCTCTCTCTCTCTCTCTCTCTCTCTCTCTCTCTCTCTCTCTCTCTCTCTCTCTCTCTCTCTCACACACACACACACACACACACACACACACACACACACACACACATACACACACACACACACACACACACATAACCCTCTGCTCTCCTATGAGGAGAATGACTCACTGTTTTTGCATTGTGAACAAGCTCAGTAAAATTCTTCTCCACTTTGGCCACAAAAGCAGGGTATTTCCTGAAACAATTAAAAAAAAATAATAATCACCAACATCAGCAGAACATAAATCTTACAGTAAATTTCTGCACTGACAAGTACAACAGAGACTTGATTAACACTAACATTTCTTGACACTTTCTGGAACAAAACTACTTTTTCATTACGATTTCAATTGATCTCGATATAAAGAGAACGTACAAAGCTAAACGACAGATCCTGATTTTCACAAGTTTCCCTCTCCATTCATCTCTTTTACCTCCACTATGGGAATTTCAAAGTCTGAAGCTTGACAAAAAACTTCTATGATTCAATAGCTGCATAAATTCCCACCCTAAACAACACTGAGAGTGATACTGTTATTAAAAATAAAATCAAACAGAATCTTAAACTACATGATTTCAATTACATGGAAATCTAATCAAATAAATCAAATTCGTTCCTCCTCACTGAAGCCAAAAAAATATAGAGGGGGGGGGGGGGAAACGCAAACATACAATGTGCGCTATACTCTCAAAAATGAATTCTAAGACAGCTTTCAAGGTGAAATGCTGTGTCATGTTACAGAAAGACAATGTGGTGACATGGTAACCAGATGTATGCAAATATGATTTTTTTTTCACTGTGTCTTGATTTTAAGCTGAGTTTTTGTGAGGATGGGGTGGGAGGGGGGGGGGGGGGAGGGGAGGGGGGGTGAATGAGGACACTGGGACTTCTAAAGACGTAATTCTGAATGTACAATTTGGCTGTGTATCTGCAAACTTCTGGGTATATAAGAAACCACAAGGATCCTACAAACGATTGGAGGAAATGTCAACTCATGCCTGTGCATCTATTTTCAAACTACAGAAAGTCACCAAACTTAAAAGCGAGATGAATGATAAGCTGACTGGGGGAAGGGAGGACGCTTACCGAGCTGACTCCTTGAGAAAGTCACTGTACTTGGGTCCGTTCAGTTTGGCGTCCAGGTCTGGGTTCTGGATTTCCAAAGCCAGAGCCACACGCCGGTTCCGCTCCAGTATGGCACAGGTGGAATCACACTCCAGTCTGCCACACACAGAGGTTTACAGCACTCTTCACACACAAACTTGCCATGCAAATAAAGATTTCTCAAATTTTAACCGTTTTTTATGATGGATTACAAATACATTGAAATAAATCTGAACAGCATCTGCCACTAACAACCAAAACCCAAGATTGGAAAGAACAAAGACGCAACAACGAAAAAAAAAGAAAAACTCATAAAAACTAAAGAAATGCTGACTAACCTTTTTCTCAGACCCAATATTCTTGCCAGCCAGCCACCATGATAGGAATGATTAGGACATTGGATTTGGATATGGGGCTGATAAGTTTAGGGTTTGTATCCCAACAGAAATAAGGATTTGTTGCTAAGGATGACTCAACCCAGAGCTGACCGAGCTATGGGTACAACAGAGTCAAGCAACACCCACTTCATGGATGAGATTTGTGAAAGTTGCTAATATTACTTTGCCAACACTGCAAGTGTCTGTTTCTCTTAAGCCTGGTCAATGTTGGGATACATTATGGAAGGAAGCATTAGGCACAGCTCTACCTCATAGTCTCAGATCAAGTGGACCACAACAGCTCATCACTATCATCCCAACTACTATGTTTAGGGTTTACAGCCTACAGAAACATGACAGCTTCACTGTGTTATTCTCATCACCATAGTTCATCACAAACAAAAACAAACGGTCTCAAATTTAATGGGCTCTGCTGGCCTGACCTCATGATGACATTAATTTTAGTTTCTTTTTTTTTTTTTTTTTTTTAGTTTCAGATGTATACTTCTGAGATGTGTCCCAGTCCTGCAGAGCTCCAGAAAAAACTGTGGGGACCAGTGGGGCTGCTTCAGTAGACTGTGAACTATGCCATCCAGGTAAAAAAAGGTAAAGGTAAAGGTGTCCCATAACCTAGACAGTCGTACGGGAACGAGGCATCAGAGACCTCAGCTTCTCTAGGGGCCACCATATTGAGGGCGGCACCCATCTCCTCTCCCTCACTGCTTTACCCTCCCTGACCCTAAAGAGGGCCGGTGCCCATTTACAGCTGGGTGAACTGGGGGGATTGTGCTGAAGCCAAGGCACGCAAACGGTCACCCATCCAACAGGTAACCAGGTAAGCACGCTCGACGCTACTTAAGGTGAGACATGGGTCCAAAAGTGGCGAAAAAGCATGTTTTTTTAGAATTAAAAAGGTGTCCCGAAGGTGGGACACCAGGGTCGAAACTGATGAAATTTTGTTTACAAGCCCATGTTAAAAGTTATGCCATATATTGAAAGGGCATCACTTGTAAAGCATAAAAATCAAAGAATTACTCAGTTTTCTGCACTGTTGCCATGGAAACAATCCAATATGGCCACCAAAATTCAATATTTCAAAATCCTAAGCCTTTTTATCTATAACACGTATGAGTAACCCGTTTCTGCAGACATATTTTACAGTCTGAATTCTTCAATTTTACACAGGGAAATCTCCATAAATGCATCCAGCAATTTTTATTTCTCAAAAAACATGTTTTTGGCCACTTTTGGACCCGTGTCTCACCTTAACTTGACTTGGGGAAAGGAGTGCTCTGACCACTAGTGCTTCAAGTTCAAGTTACCATGTGGTGTCATGCTTACAATGGAAAAAGAACAGGCACCACCAACAGCCACAGAAGGGATCTCTTAGCAGAGCATCAGTGCAAGATGATAACAAAACCACATCACACGACTGATAACAAAACCACATCACACAACTGATAACAAAACCACATCACACAACTGATCACAAACCACATCACACAACTTATCACAAAACCACACCACAAAACTAATAGCAAAACCACACCCACCACACCACACAACTGATAACAAAACCACATCACACGACTGATAACAAAACCACACCACACAACTGATCACAAAACCACACTACACAACTGATCACAAAACCACACACAACTGATAGCAAAACCGCACCACACAACTGATAACAAAACCGCACCACACAACTGATAACAAAACCGCACCACACAACTGATAACAAAACCACACCACACAACCAAACCCCTTTCTGCATAGTTAGAATTCAGCCTGGTCACTCACTGTCGAGCGGTGTTCTTCTTCTGTGCGGTCAGCTTGGAGATGTCGATCTCCTGACCCAGTCCACCACTGGCCATGGCTTGCACCGTCAACCTATGAAAGCAAAACAAAAAAACTTTATCACAACTTCACAGGTATTTGCACATACCAGGTCCACTTCCTCAGTGTTATTCCTGACAGCGGGTAAGTCAATAACAAATCCATAACATGTCTCTGACAATCATTACACACATTGCACATCTCTTATGAAGTCTGTGTTTTGGTACTGATCTCTGAATCTGGATGTCTCGAAAATCTGTCTTAAAACCTATTGTCAAAAACTGATTTTTCTGTCCCAAGTTATCTGTAAACTTATCCCTTTAAAAAAACTGCTTGTATTTTTGCACACGCGCACTCACGCTCAAACACCCACACCCACACACCACACGCACAACACACACACACACACACACACACACACACACAATACACACACACACACACAATACACACACACCCACACACCCACACACACACACACATACACACACCCACACACACACACACACACACACACACACACACACACTACCTCTGGAACTGGGCGATCTCCGCGGACATGTTGCTGCCGGCCTGACACTGGACCTTGGCTGTGCGATGACCACAGGCACACTTGATCTCCATCTGCAATCACACACAAATTCAAATTCAAAATACTTTATTATCTCTAAAACAGAGAAATTCTGGTGGGTTACAAGCCATATATAAAAATAACCACACAAAAATAACATCAATACAGCTCAACACGGGTTCTGAATATCGGCACGCACCCATCACAGCACAAAGAGCACCCACAAGTCAGCAACACCTCAGCCAACTGCAAACTCACCAAAGTAAAATCACAAACATTCATGTGGGCCCTAGTATGCCCACGCATCCACACATACACATTCACACATGGCTCGCACACACATACACACAAAACACAAAATATTAAAAATGTTCACACACGTGCACGCATTTTAAGACATAAACCAAATTGTTATAACATATTTTATGATAAGACAAAGACCAATTTGATAACACACACACACAGGCCTGGCCTGTCCGCAATGCTGGTCTCCTCAGCCAGATATAGACAGGCTCCCTGTGGACTCCCAACCCTGGAGATGAGACGTGACAAATCTGGGTATGGCTGTGGCGGGGGAGATTGAAATGAGCGGAGTGGGAACAGCAGGACGAGGACGTCACAGAAGATGAGGCAGAAAAAAAAGTAATGCAGGTTTCTACACACCATTCTGTAGTCATCATGCACCAAAGTATTGAGATGTAACAACAGAAAGATTGTCTTGCAGTCTCCTGCAAGTCTCTTCAGTTTCAGGAAGTTAACTTCTGCTAGTTCTGTTTCTGTGATGAGAACAGCCTTGAGACACATTAGCGACATATTTTTTTTTATACACTGGCTGTTAAAACGCTTTGTTTTGATTTTCATAATCGTAAAGTTATCATAACAGAAAGAGTAGTGTAGTGTGGTGTAGTGGAATGTAGCATGTGTGCGCGCACACACACCACTCACACACATACATACACTCACACACACACACACACACACACAACACACCCCTACACACCTGAGCCTTGCAGGATGTCTGGGGGCAGGTATCCTCGTCAGGGTGGCAGGGTGCTCCACAGGGGTGGGGACAGTCACTCCGCTTCTTGGTACATGGCTGTTTACACACCTCGCTCTGCTGCTCTGACAAACACACACCCTGCACACAGCACACACGCGCACAGCACACACACACACGCAACCACACACAAGCGCGCGCACGCACGTGCACACACACACACACACACACTTGTAAGAGTAGGCCATTGTGTGCCGGTGCGAACAGATGACATTTACAAAACTGCATACACATGGGGACTGGATATAAAAAAGCACCAGAGTGCTTATCCCATTATCCTCGATATAAAAGAATAAAATAAAATAAAGATAAATAAAACACACAAACACACACACAACACTAATTACTTTCCAACAACATAAAAAATATTTATATACATAATTAGGTATCATAAATATTCCCAGATTTAATGAGTGAAACATGAGTGCAAATTGCATATCCCAGTTGACTCCTAGGGTATGAAGCTGGAGAATGCTCAACAACAACACACAGATCACAGATTATATACATATATATATATATATATATATATATATATATATATATATATATATATACACATATATATATATATACACATATATATATATATATATATATATATATATATATATATATATATATATATATATATATATACACACACATATATATATATATACATATATATATACATATATACATACATATATCACCTTCAGCACAAACCAACCAAAACTCCAAGCCTAAGCAAACTCAATCAGACTGACAGAAAGCAGACCAGAGTCAGCAGTACTACCTTGTGGCATGTTTTGATGCACTTGTGCTGACCACAGGGCAGTGGTTTTCCACACGGTCTGCCACAGGAGATGTCCATCATGTAGCAAGGGACGTTCTTCCGTAACTGCAACATCCATGCCCCACACCTATCAGACTCATGGCACAGAATTCCTCACCATACTTCAACCTGTACTGTACAATCAGCAGGAAAAAGCTATACCTGAATGCACAACATATTGGTGTTTCAAGTTTGCAGGAAATTTACTTCTTTTTTCCCCAGTACCCATGCTTTTGTACAACATGTTAAATGAACAACAGGAAAAGAGCATTTTCTACAATTGCAGTCGTAGGCACGTGTTTACATGCACAAATATATGCTAAAGCAGGGACTTAAGCAAACACTAAATCAGCATGACCACATTTGTGTCCATGTATAGATCCCCTCTATCCCTCTCTCTCTTTTTACTTTTCCCACTCTCCCTAACATGCCCAACCCTCCCCCCACAGACATGGACGCATGCGCATGCGCGCGCACACACGCATGCACGCATGCACGCACACACACATACACACACACACACACACACACTTAGGCACAAAAATGAACAAGTGCATATGCCTAAACACACACACACACACACACACACACAAACACCACTTTCCTTCTACATGACAATCTGAAATGCTAGCATGCTGCACCCCCACTACTGACTGACCTCATGGTCACCCATGCACATCTTCTGCATCAGCTCAGTGCAGGGAGGGCAAGCCTCTTCGCTGTGGCAGGTGTGGCGAACTGCAACAAACAAGCACATACCTGTCAATGCAAAAACCTACATATCACAGCACACAAATCCAACATCATTCTGTCAAGTGTGCTAAATTTAGTGCACCCTTTCCTTTTGCCTAGTCCAAGTTGGTCAATTCCTGCTATAAACAGCACCAGCTGGCCCCATCTGATGGGATGGTTAATTAGCAGCTGAGAGGAGCTGAAAGTGGCGGAAACTGACAGCTGTGATATGACACTTTTAAATCTTACTTCAAGACACTTACATACCTGTCAATGCAAAAGCCTACATATGACACTGTTAAATCTTACTTCAAGACACTTACATACCTGTCAATGCAAAAGCCTACATAAGACACTGTTAAATCTTACTTCAAGACACTTACATACCTGTCAATGCAAAAGCCTACATGTGACACTTTTAAATCCAACTTCAAGACACACTTATTTCAGACCTAAGATTTTCGCCAACAAGCACATACATGACAATGCAAAAGCCTACATGTGACACTTTTAAATCCAACTTCAAGACACACTTATTTCAAACCTAAGATTTTCGCCAACAAGCACATACATGACAATGCAAAAGCCTACATGTGACACTTTTAAATCCAAATTCAAGACACACTTATTTCAAACCTGAGATTTTCGCCAACAAGCACATACGAGTCAATGCGACACTTTTAAATCCAACTTCATTCAAGACACACTTATTTCAAACCTTAAGATTCTCGCCTTCTTTTTCCATCTCCTATCTGTCCCTGCCTTCAAAATCTGAAATCCCCTTCACCCTGCCAAAGTGTATAACCTTTATGAGTGTGTGCACAACACAAAGAATGACAAAGGGGACTCCCATTCCCACAACACAAAGAATGACAAAGGGGACTCCCATTCCCACAACACAAAGAATGACAAAGGGGACTCCCATTCCCACAACACAAAGAATGACAAAGGGGACTCCCATTCCCACAACACAAAGAATGACAAAGGGGACTCCCATTCCCACAACACAAAGAATGACAAAGGGGACTCCCATTCCCACAACACAAAGAATGACAAAGGGGACTCCCATTCCCACAACACAAAGAATGACAAAGGGGACTCCCATTCCCACAACACAAAGAATGACAAAGGGGACTCCCATTCCCACAACACAAAGAATGACAAAGGGGACTCCCATTCCCACAACACAAAGAATGACAAAGGGGACTCCCATTCCCACAACACAAAGAATGACAAAGCACCCCCACCTGGATGATCACAGTTGTGCTGCTGGGTGCAGATGCGGTGACAGGGAGGGGGCTTGGTGCCACAGGGAACTGGGGGGTAGATTATTTCTGCACCACAGCGACACGACAGCTCCTCAAAACCTGAAACACGCATGCACACATGCACGCACGCACGCACGCACGCACGCACGCACGCACGCACGCACGCACGCACGCACGCACGCACGCACGCACGCACGCACACACACACACACACACACACACACACACACACACACACACACACACACACACACAACACACACACACACACACACACATACACGCACGCATGCACATACATACAAACACGCACGCACATACACATACACACACATACACACACACACACACACACACACACACACACACACACACACACCAACCATTAGCTTTTAGACTACGCTTGTCTGCATCCAAACTCAGTTTGTCAGTTCATACAATGATGGTTGTTTTAAGTGTTGTTGAACATAGCCTTGATTCCTTCACTATATATTTTCTATTGCTGCCTACGTACTGAAGTTTTACAACCCTACAGCAAGGAACATAAAAAGTTGGAACATTCCATTCCCAAAAATGACCATTAGTCCTATAAAATGATGCTACGGCTTTTCATAACAAAACTTAGAGAAATGAGAGGGAGAATCGCAAACAGTTTATATCATTCTAAACCATGTTTGTTCTCACTTACTTACTTAACACTACACCTAAATCTTATTGCTGACACACAAAAATTCCAAACATTTCCATTCAAATAATTAACCTGAGTTGCCCATATCTTTACATGCTGATCCTTTTTTCACATTTTAACATATTCTTAACCTTAACTACACCATCAAGGGAAGTGACTGGTTGAGTTGCTTTCCCCTATAAGAGGGCATAATGAAACAACACACTCTTTACAAGTTTGCAATGATTTAGCATTCATTTTAAAAGTAAACAAACAATAACAAAAAAACTCACTTCCTTAGCCAATCCACAAGCTATGCAAGAAGCAAGTGCTCCTATGAGATATCAATAAAGTCACTGGCTTAATAAGTATTATCACATGTTAAACTCAGACCTCACAAACAGACAGACCTCACAGACATACAGACAGAGAGACAGACTCACTGGCTTGCAGGCAGGGCCGACAGTTGTTGCGGTGACACAGCTCTTCACACTTGTGCAGCCCACAGTTGAGGGGTCGGCCACACACTATCTCACAGATGTGAACTTCACGCTGCAATGCACATCAAATAAATGATAATAAATAACGCAAATATCTTGATGGTGGGCAAGAACAGTCGCATAAGCAAAAAGACATCGTCATTGATGAACCTCAGACCTCTAACCAAGGAACAAAGAAAGAGAAACAATCAACAACAATAAAACAGATGTAAAATGAATAATTACTTGTTGTACTTTCCATAGCAGCACCAAATGCAAGAGATAGTAAAGACTGTACAGAAAAATGGCATGAATACAGTTAAATCATTTGTTTTAAGTTCAATTTAAGCCAGAGGGTTTTTTTTTTACAAATACTACATATATTGGGGGGGGGGGGGGGGGGGGGGGGGCAGGATAGCTAAGTGGTCAGAGCACTCGCTTTCCCCCAAGTCAAAGTTAAGCAGCATCAATCGTGGTTACTAAGCGATGGGTGACTGTATGCCTTGGCTTCAGTACAGTTCCCAATGGGTACCTGCTCTCTTTAGGGTCAGGGAAGGTAAAGCAGATAGGGAGAGGAGATGGGTGCCGCCCTCAACCCCTAGAGAAGCCAAGGTCTCTGATGCCTTGCTCCCATACGACCACATAGGTTATGGGACATCTTTACCCTTTACCTTTTATTACTATGTATATCTTTTTATATATGAATGACTACTCACCGTGCAGCAAAGCTCGTTGCACTTGTGTCGTCCACACATCCTCTTCTTGCTGCATCTCTTTTCACACTTGAAGGGCTCCTCTGCTGCAATGCACAACATCAACACAGGTCACTTTCTGACGTCTGCCTACTTTTGGTTTTGCATGCTATGCAAGACATGGATGCTTGGCCAAATGCCCAACAATCAGTCACTCTCTTTTTGTGATTCAAACAGCCACATGAACACAACACATCTTTTATACCTGTTTTAACACTATTAAGTACTACCACTTTTTATATTGGAAATGTTCAACAGTCTTTGTATTTAGCAATATATACATTTATATATATATATATATATATATATATATATATATATATATATATATATATATATATATATATATATATATATATATATTAGAAGAGAAAAAAAAGCTAAATGCCTAAAACAACACAGAACTAAGTCCTGTTTACTGGTATTTTCTTTTCTTTATTGACAGGGTGGTGGAAATAGAGATGAACAATGGGGCATCAAGAGGGAGATAGATAACACAATGACTATATAACAATCAGCTATCCTTTCTCCCTACATAACAGATGACACAATGACTATATAACAATCAGCTATCCTTTCTCTCTACATAACAGATGACACAATGACTATATAACAATCAGCTATCCTTTCTCTCTACATAACAGATGACACAATGACTATATAACAATCAGCTATCCTTTCTCCCTTCATAACAGATGACACAATGACCATATAACAATCAGTTATCCTTTCCTCTTCATAACATTCCCAAAAAAAATGTTCAACATAATTTACAGGGAACACTATTACTTGGGGAAAGTTACAAAAGAACCTGAAAACTAAATACAAAACACAACAAAGGAAGAAGACACTGTAGTCTACACATAAGAGATTCTTCTGACCGGTAAATTTGTCCAGTTCACGGCAGGGGAAGTCCTTCTGGTTGGCTCCACACACACAGGTCAGTGTGGTCATCCCCTCACACTGGTCACACGGTCCTTCGTGGCACTTCTGCTGGCATATATGGGGGCTGTCTGAAACACGCCATCAGACACCACAAGATCAGATCAGATCATTCCTCATCACTCTGCCGGATTAACGTACAAATACATTTTTTTTTCTGAAAGTATGTATGCATATATATATATGTATCTATGAAAGCTTGTGTGCCTGCATGAGTTTATTTACTTATTTTATTTATTCTTTTATATCGAGGAAAATGGAATAAGCACTCATGTGCTTTTTTTTACAACCAGTCCCGTGTGTATGCAGTTTTGTCAATCTTGTCATCTGTTCATGTGTGAGTGCATGTGTGCATACTATGCAACTGCATGTGTGCAAATATTTAAATTAATGTAGATCTGGCTGTTAGCCATTTCAGAAGCCTCACACCTGATACTGTCACAGCACCAGGTCACAGTCAGAAACATAGTCACTGGTGTAACCCATGGATAGTCATATCTGCACCCAGGGCACGAAAGCATTCACTTCCAGAAGAAGTTAGTATTCATACCTGTGCCATCCCCATTGGGTGCTGGAGGTCTGTCAGTACAAATAGCATCCTGACCTTCTGGAAATTCTGTGCTAGTAATTCCCTCATTTCTAACCCTCTCTGTTTCCTTCCTGCAATCTCCTCCTTACCTATTCGCTGCCTTCTTGGTCCATCTCTTGCCTCTTCTCCAAAAAGACTTAAAGATAACAATTCTCTCCCACGCCAAAGTCAGATACACAGGACCCAACTTGTCAGGTGCTTAACTGCGGCGCACCACATTTTCACTTCAATGACAGACAACAGCTGCTGTCTGAGCATTCGATGAAGAAAAAAAAAAGCGCCAAAAGCATGAAGGCATTTATTTCACAGAAGTTTCCACGTTTCTTGGGCCAAAGGAGCAATGCACAAAAAGCAGTGAGGGAGAGGAGATGGACGCCGCCTTCAATATGCTGGCAAGCTGCCTGACCACTCAGAACAGCTGGGTGTGCATGTTTGCCTGCATGTGAGAAAGCCCAAACAAGTGGACATCTGCGTGCAATACACTTGAACACATCTGCATGTCTATAAACATGAGTGACTGACCCAAAGTGTGTGTGTGTGTGCGTGTGTGTGTGCGCCTGTGCGTGTCTACATTCGAATTTGCTTTAAACTATTAATTGTTATTGATCGCTTGTGTGTTGTATAGGTCAAATGCAAGCCCTTTGATTTTTAGTGTGCAAGATATAGCACTATACAAATTCCATGCATTATTATTATTATTATTATTATTATTATTATTATTATTATTATTATTTACCAGGAGGGCCACAGGGCATGGGGTGACTGCAGATCAGGGTGCAGGTGGGCACCGGGTCCAGACAGCTGGTCCTGGGGGCAGCGTCCAGGGCCGCCAGGGGGGTCTGCCCACAGCAGCAGTGGGTCACCAGCCGGGGGGTCAGGGGGCAGTCCCCGCACTCCCCTGGGTGACACACGTCCTCACACACGTGGTTGTCGCATTTCAGGTTCCTGCACAACCACGTCACTTTGTGTGTCAGCGTTTTTTGTTGTAGACATACTTCAGCAAAAAATTTTAATTTAAAAATAAATTTTTTAAAAGACATACTTCAGTATCATACATCTTGTTTTCCCTTTTTTTTTTCTTTTTCTTTTTAATTAACTTCTTTGTTATCAAGAAATTTAAACAGCATCATCTTGTGTCAACTTGATTTTTATTATGTATAAACCTCTGTATTTTTTCTAATCACATCGACATCAACTTGTTATAAATCACTTTCTTATATATATATACACGAGTGTGTATTACTTATACACACAACACACACACACACACACACACACACACACCACACACACACACACACACACACACATAGAAAATAAAATAAAATAAAATAAAATAAAAATACACAAACACAAACACACACACACACACACACACACACACACACACACACACACACACACACACACACAACCATCATCACACTGAACATAACATTTTTCCTTAATAACTATGCTATTGCAGAGAGAGAACTGACTTGTTGCAAGGTTGCTGGCAGGAGAAGGACAAAATGATAGCCTCCTCAGACCCACACACCACTTTCCTCGTCCTGTGGCCACCATAGCACTCTGAAAACACACCACCCACACCAATCCACTTACTATGAAAATACAGCACCCACACCAATCCACTTACTCTGCACCCACACCAATCCACTTACTCTGCACCCACACCAATCCACTTACTCTGAAAATACACCAATCCACTTAATCTGAAAACGCACCACACACACCAATCCACTTACTCTGCACCCACACCAATCCACTTACTCTGCACCCAATCTGAAAACACACCACCAACCCACACCAATCCACTTACTCTGAAAACACACCAATCCACTCACTGTGAAAACCCATCCACACCAATCCACTTACATGAAAACACACCACCCACCCACACCAATCCACTTACTCTGAAAACACACCACCCCCACCAATCCACTAACTCTGCACCCACACCAATCCACTTACTCTGAAAACACACCACCCACACCAATCCACTTACTCTGCACCCACACCAATCCACTTACTCTGAAAACACACCACCCACACCAATCCACTAACTCTGCACCCACACCAATCCACTAACTCTGCACCC
>CM060317.1:14496644-14532831 GCA_030674155.1 Stramonita haemastoma
TGATTAGAGATAATGGGTGGTACAACTAGGCAAACATTTTGCATCACAAACACTGAGATGTACAATACTTGGCAAACATTTGCATCACAAACACTGAGATGTACAACTTGGCAAACATTTTGCATCACAAACACTGAGATGGTACAATTGGCAAACATTTTGCATCACAAACATGAGATGGTACAACTTGGCAAAATTTTGCATCGCAAAACTGAGATGGTACAACTTGGCAAAACATTTTGCATCACAAACACTGAGATGGTACAACTTGGCAAAACATTTTGCATCACAAACACTGAGATGGTACAACTTGGCAAAAATTTTGCATCACAAACACTGAGATGGTACAACTTGGCAAAAATTTTGCATCCCACACACTGAAGTAGGCTTGAAAGTCTTGTATCTTGACAACTAAAGTTAATGATAATAAAAATGAATTAGGTTAATATAACAAACGAACAAACAAAGCTAGTCTATCTATATGTTCCAACACCAACCTTCTAAAGAGGATTTGACCCACTGCTTAATGCAGCGGAGGTGAAAGACGTGGTAGCATTTGTGACAGCTCCAGACAGCTACTTCTTGCCGAATGTTATCACAGCAAACCATGCACTCGTAGCGCCCACGCTTCAGCTGTTCCTCCATTTGAACTGTGCAGCAAAACACAGTGGATCTGTCAGCTTGAGTGACTGCATTGCTTATAAAAGATATATACCTGTGTAAATCAAAATGAAATAAAGCCTTGCAAAAATACTTTTGTAATACAATCTGGCGGAAAATTATTTGGTTATCTTATTCTAGTTTAAAACACGGAATCAATGTCTACAAAAATAGGTGTCCCTTTTTTTCCTTTTTCATACACAAGCAAGTACAGACATTAGATTCTTTTTTTAATTGTGTGTGTGCATGCGTGCATGCATGTGTGCGTGAGTGCACATCTGTGTAAAAATCTCACTGTCTGTCTGTCTGTTTGTCTATAGATCTAAAGTATCTTGTCTGTCTCTGGTGTCTTCTTTGTCAAATGCTGGCAGTAACTATTATTCTCTGTCATATGTGCGGAAAAGCGTTGTGCTGCCATTAAGCGCCTGGCAAGTCATGCCCAGCACATCTGACTTCAGCATGGGAGAAAAAATCTTTTTTTAAGTCTTTCTGGAAAAAAGGCAGGAGAATAGACCAGGAAGGCAGAAAAAAGACAAGAAGGAGGTGACAAGTAGAAAAAGGATAAGACAAAAACAAAGAAAGGGATAGAAAAGAGGGCGTTATTAGCACAGAATTGCCTGAAGGTGGGGATGCTTTTTATACTGATAGGCCCCCGGCATCCCCATAGGGGACTCTAGTGTCTTACCATCAGTCAGTCTGTCTCTGTCTGCCTGTCTCTTTCTGAGTGTGTTTCTGTGTCTGTGTTTGTCTTCTGTCAAAAATCTGTCTCAGTCTGTCTGTCCCAATCTAACTAAATATTATTGTGAAGATTTTTTTTTAACATAAAGAAAATATGTTTCAATAAACAAAAGTTTCACCCCATAATCTCAAGGAAATTTTTTTTTTAAGTATCACTCCAAGACTGTTAAAGCAATGGCTCATTCTAATTTAGTCTAAAAAAAAAAAAAAATTCAATGCAATGGATGACTCTTTAAAATGGCAAAATCACTGATAGAAATGCTGTATTATACCACTTTTCACAAAGCGATCACTTGCCCTGACAAAACATACAGTTATTTTTTTTTTAATATATAATTGGGATGAAATTAAGAAAAAGGGAACTTTAAGACTAAATGAAAGTTATGAATAGAGTAAATTAATTTTGCATTTTATACAACATATTTCACACTCAACACAGAAAAAAAAATCCCAAACAATCAACAGTTACCTCTGCGTTCTTTGTCCTGTGTTTCACTTCCACCATCTACTTCCGATCTGTTGCCAGAGAATTTCTTCTGCCCGGGACGCGTCGATTGCGCACTATTCTTATTCCTGTAATTAAAGTCTGATGCTTCCTGTGGATTCTGAGGCCCCCCTTCACTCTGATTTTTTCTGTAGCCTCCTCTTGCTCCTTGACCAGAATGTGTGTTCCTGCCTCCATTCTGCTGACCGTTGGTGTCCCTGGTTCTGTACTGGTCCACTTTGCGCACATACATGTTTCGATGGCCGGCACCACTCCCAGCAGTGCTGGGGTCAGCGTTCCCATGGAATGACTGCGGCTGATTCAGATCCCCGCCGTTGTGTCTGGGATAAGCGCTGCCTGTGTTGTTCAGGTCTGCGTGACTATACAGCAAGTCTCCAAACTCGTTTCGGGCATGCCTTTCATTAACATGGGATTGATTATGTCTAGGCCGTTCTACCCGAGTTGTTTACGTGTTGGTAATTATGGTTTCCCTGTCTAGCATTCTGATTACGAAAATGATTCTGACCCCGACCCCTATGACCCCGATTCCAATTTCCTCTTCCTCCACGACGTTCATTTTGGTTGTGGTAGTTTCCCCTATGTCCTAAATACTCTTGCACATGGGTGAAATCTTGAGAGGAGTAAGAGTCATAAGGCACATGCTGTGATTCCATTGCACTGTAGTCACTCACTGGCGGCACACCAGCCACAGCAAACTGTGGTGGAATGTTTCCTTGGCCTTGATTATAAGGATGGTGGCCCTGAGATGGGGGAAACATATTTGGGGGAGGCACCATAGGATTGAAGGCTGGTGCATAAGGAGAAAGAGCCACAGGTGAGTGAGGTGGAATGGTGGCTGTGCAAACTGTGGTACGAACTGCTCTCCTCCCCCCTTGGTCATGATTGAAGCCTGTTGAATCATTAATGATTGTCATCGATACTGGGAAACTAAAATAATCCTTGATTGGAAACATATGTGTGTGTTTTTATTTTAATTTATGTGTGTGTGTGTGTGTGTGTGTGTGTGTGTGTGTGTGTGTGTGTGTGTGTGTGTGTGTGTTTATTTAATTTATGTGTGTGTGTTTGTGTGTGTGTGTGTGTGTGTGTGTGTGTGTGTGTGTGTGTGTGTGTGTGTGTGTGTGTGTGTGTGTGTGTGTGTGTGTGTAAAACATCAAGCATGTGTGCATGTTACAAATGTATGCAGCTCATCCCTTTAGGCTTAATAACATGCTGCATATTTTCTTTTTTTTTTTTTTATTAGAGTCCCAGCAGAGATATCCAATACAGGGACTGCATCAACCAACCACACCATCAAGGAGCAGCTCACTGACAAAATGTCAAATACTGGGACCATACCATAATAATTAATAGTGATAATACCGAACCTAACATCCAATCAGCCACCTTGCCTTTGTTATAATAGACACAGAATTATAACTTATTACTGCTGATATAAATTATAATTTATAGTATGATGCAAAAAAGTACAACTAGTTCACTACTACTACTAGTTGTACTGTAGTACTTGCAAAGTTGGCATATGACAAAAGTTACAAAACTCCATACACACAGAGACTGGATGTAAAAAAAAAAATTTTTTTAAAGGCTCCAGAGTGCTTATTCCATTATCCTCAAATAAAGTTTTAATAAAATAAAAAGTGGAAGAAAAAGCAAAAGCCAAAACAATGGCTATTGCTAAAGTCATACTCTTTGCTCATCCTTTCCTCCAAACTCTGTACAAAACTTTCTATTGTACAACTGATGGTAAAAAAAAGCCCTATGGGGCCTTTTTTTTAAAACTACTTCCTTGTTCATGAATGAAAAATGATCAGTCAGCCCATCTGCCTGTCTAGTTTTACTAGCAAGGATTCACAGTACTATTTTTCATTTACTGGAAATCAGGTCTGACTCGATGCAAAGAATTCAATTCCAAATATAGACCCTTTTACACTTTCAGGCACTTCATAGAAGAAAAATGAACAGAGGAATACACTTCACTTTGCACAATCTAAGTTTTCTTCTCATAGTCCTGCAATTTTACCATAGCCCATTATTAAACTATATTTAAAGACATAATTTACGTGAATGGATTAAATTACTAAACAAATCATGTGCAATGGCTTTATAAGAGTAACCATAATCTTTATTTCTTGATTAAACAAAGTCCAAATTTATTACACTTGATCATGTTGATGGTTGACAGATTTGCTACTTGGCTTTAGAATTGATGAGCTTTTTTTTTCTTGTTCAATTTGCTCCATTGTGTTCTATAGTTTGAAAATTTTGTCAAAAAATTTAAAACCTGAACAAAATCAAAATCTGACAACTTAGCAGCAATTACAAGCAACTAATTTTCAGTTTGTAACGACAAAATCTTGATTATAGGCCTCTGGCAGAAGGCCGTTACTGCCGTTAGGCCTACTGGCATGCCCAAAAGGTTCCAAGTGTTCACCTTTAACTTTTTAAAAACTACCCATAAAAATGACAAACCATACATAAGCTGATACATGTTGACGTACTGATGTGTGTTTTATGATGCAGTGCAAATTTTGGGGTATTATTTTTCCGCCCTATAAAAATCATTCACTTATTTTTGTAATTTGTGAAACGGTTTGGGACAAGTTCAAAATAGAGCAGGTTTACCTTGGTTTCCAACTGTACACGAGTGGTCCGGGTGTACTGATTTCACAAACTTAAAGCAAATGAACTAGCGTAGTGTTTCAGAGTCTGGATCTAGCCTGACTTCTCGATGATTATGATCTTATATTGATCCAAAGATGATCAGGTCTAGTCAGTCGAACTGTCACTTGTGTGAGTTAGGCCTAGGCTACCACAATGCTGTCGTCGAAGTCACTCAACTTGCGCGGCACCCTTCAATGTATCTTCACTTTTCAAGTCGGACGGTGTCTATATTTAGAATGGTATGAAAAACTGAAGGTATGTTGCTCAACTATACACCACCCAAATGAAACTTTGTTAAACTTTAAAGAGAAATTTCCTGCTTGGTTTGTGCAATCACGTAGATTACTCTAGATACCAACTTCCGTCATAATCCGCGAGTAATGTCCCTTTGACCAGGCTCGGCTATTCAGACAATATCCACTAGGCTAGGCCTAGCTAAAGTGTCTTCACATCCAATACTTTCTCTGTGGAGCTTTTGTTGGGCATGAAAGTGATAGACATGTGTTCCTACACGAATTTCAGAATCTCCACTTATTTTTCCCCCACATATGCGTGTATACCTTTGTACATGAATCAGACAAAACTGTATTTTTCAAGATTTTTGCATGAACTTTTGGAAACTCTACTAGACACTATGAATATTATTTTGTTTTGGTAACGTCGAACATGAACTTTATGAAACATTACTATTCGATCTTTTCCTACAAATCCACAATAATCTGTCTGTTTCTGCCTCTCTGTGTACGTGTGTGTGCCTTGGGGCTGACCAATTGGCTGCAAAGGGGGGATGGGGGGAGGAGGACATTACAGGTTCTTGAAAAAAAATCAGGTGTTCTAGAAAAAGAAAAAAAAAGTTCTATGAACTGTGTTCTTTGAAGAACGGGGGCGGTCTATAAAGTGTATTCTTTGGAGAAAAAACAAAGAATTGGACAGTATTGATTGAAAGCTTCACTAGCACTCTGTTGGTCTAGAAATCAACTGGGAAAAGAGGCCAACAACAAAGTAGCCCAATGCTGACTATAGCCGAGACATTGAAGAACAAACAAAAGACGTTATACTAATTTTATGTGAGTTTGGTTTTCAAGCCTCAACAAGACAACACAAACACTGACCGTGTGTTGTGAACCTGAATTTATTGTGAATGTGAAAGTGCTTAGTGGTTATCACTCACCACAGAAAGACCATCTCCTATTCTTGTTGGGATCTTGTCTTGGTTGTTCCTGTTTTTCTTTGGTTTTTATTTGCTTTATATTGAGTTATACATTGTATTATTAACATCTCTTTGTTCAGTATTACTTAAAGTGTTGAACTGCAGTTAATTGTTTGTGTAATTTGTGATTAGTTAGTCATTGTTTTCAATTTTAGCTTTTGTGATTTTTTTGTATACCACATCCATAATTATATTGGCATGGTTATCTCATCTAATAACTTGCCAAGAAAAGATGGACTATGCAATGGACACTTGAACATATTGTTGTTTTGTTTGCTGTTTGTCCGTTGCGATTATAATGGAGATCCCTTGCCCACAGTACATCCCCACTCTCTCAGCCAAGTAGGCATAAGGACAGTCAGCGTTGTAGGGGAGCAAGGCATCAAAGACCTCATTCTCTATGGGCCAGCATATTGAGGGCAGGCCCATCTCTTCTTCCTTGCTGCTTTACCTTCCCTGACCCTTAAGAGGGCAGGAACCCATTTACAGCAACTCTCTGTTTTCTGTGGGTTCTTTCACTGTGCTGAATGTATCTTGCTCACAGGACCTTATTTATCATTTCATCAGAAACACTAGCCCCTAGACCACCACTTAAGGTCTAGTGGATGTGGAAAAATTTTGAGCTCAAACAGGGGTTAGGCTAACTGATTTGTTTCAAGGTCCTGCTTTCCCATGATTTCTTTATCTAACCGATCTCATAGACTATTTTTACTGTTTTCTTGGCAAGCAGTTTCACCCGGCCTGTCTGGGTGTTGCAAGTCAGCCTGTTTAACAACGTTTGCTGTGAAGCATGTGTGATTTGTGCGGCCCTGCTCTGCATGCTTTTCACAGTAAGCATGGACTGTATGCATTAAGTGTGTGCACGCATGTTGTGTGGTGTGTGTGTGTGTGTGTGTGTGCATGTGTGTGCACATGCGTGTGCGTGTGTGTACATTCAAATTTGCTAAACTTATTATTGATTGGGTATGTGTTGTTTAGGTCGAATGCAAGTGCTTTGATTTGTTTTTTTTGCAAGATATAGCACTATATAAATTTCATGTTATTATTATTATTATTATATACACCTGCTACCATCGTACCTGTCTTGTCTGGCCCTTGTTGCTTTCGTGGTCTGCCAAGGGAGGGAGAGGAGTGGGGGATATCTTTGTTTGTATGGGTGTGAAAGGAAGATGGAGACATGTCTGTTGGACTATTTTGTAACCTTGGTGGGTTCAAAAATAGCAAGTTGGTCCATATTAAGAAGGGTAGGGGGAGGGGTGGGCGCTGTATATGCATTTTCTTATGTATTTGCCGCAGATGTGCGTTTGGCAGCTGGTATACAAATGAGTTACTTTAAAAATCATATCTGCTGCAAATACAAAATACCAATGTAAAGAAATAGGAAAAAAAACATAACTGTATTGGATTGAAGTGGTGAGCATACAAAAAACAAACAAGCAAAATGAAAGAAATGGGGATGGAGAAGCACATCTATTCCTAAAAATGGAAACACACACACACACATTATCCTGTAGATGTACACATACATGACCGCACCTCACACAGACAACACACAAACTGCACAAATTTACCAGTGAGATATGCAGGCACAAAACTCATTACAGGAGGATAGTAACACCTGTATGGTTTTAATTGTTTTTATGATCCATACACATGAAGTCTCTCGGACATCAACATGATATCATCAATGTATCAGAGACTCTGCAAGCATAGCTACCATCAGTGACAAGTGAGAAGAAGTTCCCTTCTCTCAAAGAACTTACTAGCATAATACATTTATTCACACTGGAATCAAAGAACTTACTAGCATTATACATTTATTCACACTAGAACAACTAAGAGTTATCATTGCTATCACTGCTTTTCTGGGTGAGGAGAAAGAACGGCAAATGTGTGGTGTCTTAAGTACATGAATGTTATGTCTGCACTTGATGGTGTAACTGCAGGAGTCTGTAAACGTACATGTGTGTGTGCGTGTGTGTGTATGCATGGAAGTGTGAGCGTGTAAGTCGGTCAGTCTTCAATTTTAACATCTTTCCCCATAATACCAGACAACCCTAAGACAGGAGACTGGATAGGCTAGAGAGAGAGAGAGATCTAATCGTGAGTGTGTGTGTGAGTGTTGTGTGTGCAGGTAAGAACATTTTTATGAAAAAATTGGGGTCTTCTATAAGAATTTATGCACACCTTGGCTTAGTGATTTTTTTTTATCATCATTTTGCTAAATGCTTTAAAATTGGTTTGCTAATCTGAAAGCATGCATTCAATCCACAAATTTAACTCTCAATCACACACACACACATGAACACAACACACTGTCAAAGAAGTAAGAGTTGGACACCTTTATTGTTGAACAGAATACTGCAGTGAACTGTTCTAGGCGGTTCAATCACAGCTGTTTTAAAAATGAATATCATTTTCTGACTGGTGGAATGCCAAGCTCCTAGAACAGAATTGGCACCATGTGTCATACACCAACAAAGCATTTTCCTGTACACAATTCTCCTCACCAATCAGTAATGCTGAATACATCAGCTTTAATCACACAATGCAGCAATCTTAGGCAGAGAAACTGAACTTAATCTTCACACACATTCCATCATTCCATTGTCCTTACCCGAAACCAGAGGCCTTGAACCTCTATACCAGCATCAGCTTACCATGGAGGAAGAACCTTTTCATTGCAACATACATTAAAAACCAGCTTCTGCTACAACCTCAGGGTATACACCTTACACTCAGACAAAATGGACTGTTTAACATTAAAATCAGCCACGTAGTGTTAGTACTCACACCCACACATACTTTATCAAGTATACAAATCTATGCACCAGAACCTTACAACAGAACCATCTATATACAACTGTGGATTACAGCCAAAACCTCAGCGTGAACCAATCAACATTCACAAGTTTCTTCACAACACCTCACTACCATGTATTATTCAGCATTTCTATTCACTACTAAAGCATATTTTTCTGCATGAAGGAAAGCACATTACCTTAGTACAACGCCATTTTCTCTTTGCTTTTCTATTGTTTGGCAGTGTACAGTACAGTACTGTTCAGTTTTATAACATAAAAATAAAATAAAACAATATAACAACTACTTCTGGTTGATGCAACCAGATTATCTGGTTGTTGTTTTTTTAATTTTCATTGAGTCTAGCTGAACTGTCAGCCAGCAACCACTAAGCTCATATCAGGATTGTCAAAATCATCTTTCAAAACCTTAAATCACAAACTGAATACATTTGGAAAACTTCCCAACACATCAAGTCTTTTAGTTCATTCAAATCCACAATCACACTAAACATTTTAAAAAATCATCAATACTATCTGCGGGCTTGGGTTAACTGACATGAATATGCCATAGCATGGTTTGTAAAAAAAAAATTTTTTTAATTAAATAAATAAATAAAAAAAGTAAAAAGAACAACAGTGTATAGCCCAACCCTACATTTGTAAAAGGGACAGAAACACTTGTGTTAACACCTCCAGGAGGTAAAAACAAAAAAAAAGATGTTGATTAAAAAATGTACAATCCCATGAGTGGGTAGCAAATAATTTTGTTCCTTTTTTTTCTTCTTTTTTCTGCTATAACAACCAACTGTATTATACACACATATTTCATCAGCCAACCTGAAATGTCACACACATGTGCGCTCACACACACACACACACACACACACACACACACACACACACACACACACAAAATGAATGCCAACACTCATTTGCTACTCCTTGAACCAAAACAAACGTGTGCTTTACACAAAGGTTCTTCACCCTACCTAGATCAGTCAAACTAAAGGGAAATCGTGTGAAGAGAGCACCACATGATATTGCTGAAGCTGAACAAGTCAGACATTTTGGCTGGGTCATTAACAGGCAACTATACTCCCAATGCATTGTGATACTGTTCCTTCAACCATCTTGTTTTTCTTGAAATAAAATCTTGATACAGGAGGAATTTCTCACCAAATAAAGGTACACAGTTGATGTTCTCAACAGAGAAAATTGAGTTACTAATACCAGCAAAAGGGATACAAACAACTTCCTGTAGTATGTGCTACACTGGGGGACATCGTAAACTGTTTCACCAAACTAATAAGTATGCATGTTTCCACAAGTATTTATGTAAATGAATATACATGTAGTATAGTGTGTGTGTGTGTGTGTGTGTGTGTGTGTGTGTGTGTGTGTGTGTGTGTGTGTGTGTTGGTGCATATAATTTTTATGTATCAAGTAGGCCTACAAGTTTGTGTGTGTAGATACACTTGCATGCAGGAAAAAGAAAAAAAAATGGGTAGGCGCTGCACATGTGGCGACGCGCTCTCCCCGGGGAGAGCAGCCCGAATTTCACGCAGAGAAATCTGCGTGACATAAAGTGGTACAAAATACAAATACAAAATACAATAGAAAAACTTGTCATACCTGTATTTTTGGGTTTGGTTTTGTTTCTCAGCCAGAGCTCTCGAGATTCACCTACAGTAAAATTTTTCACCTGCAACTGATTTGCCCACCATTTTAAGACAACTGCATTCTGATTTCAGGGATGATGTCTAAAACATGACACCAGTGTGCATGCATTTTTTAAATTTTGTCATCTCTTCAGACCATTATGCAATGGCCTACTCTTTTAAAAGGCCAAACAGGTTTTTGCAAGCGCAAAAGATGAGCTGAACACTAACTACTAGGCTGTCTTGCCCCCATATTTGTTTTATAAAACTCACAAAAATATTGTCTCCTTGTGACCAATCATCATATTTTACAAAAAGCAAGATCAACAGACTGATACTATATCCGAACAAGATGAAAATCATGAACAGTATTTGCAAAAATAATAACAATAATGAATAAACTGTACAGATCTGAACAGCAAAAAAAAAGTATACACAACAAAAACAAACTCTGTGAAATGTCTTATTGCCCTGCAATGGTGACGAGTCTGACAATACAATACACCTGAAACACCAACATTTCTACTGGTCCGCAAACATAGATTGTCAAGAGAAAAACAATGCAAATAAATATAACGCACCTTATTAATATAAAACCAGCTGTCTGCAGTATCTCATACCCAACCTGTAAGCAGTGATAATCTGGTACAAGAAAATCAAGTAGAACTCTATGAACACCTTTCAGCAAAGACAATTCTCACCTCAACAACATCAAGTATAGTCTAAGACAAGACCATTAAAAATGTACTTCCAAAAAATCAAAATCTGCTTGGACATTTTCTTCCTAAATACTAAATAACTGTCTTGGAAACACATTATGATGTCTTTTAACATTCTTTAAGAGCTGCAATTTGTGCTCCGCACAGGAGAAAACACCAACCTTATTTCTTTATCCCTCCTCCAACCTTAAAGGGCCTCGTTATTTGTAGTCAACATCTGTGAGCTATAAAATTGACTGCATGACTCTAAATGAAACATTGATTCGCATGCCAAAAGACAGCAGTATGCCTGTCAGCTTGTGGTTAGAGGTACCCTGTCAGATGGTGAAAACACTTCTCCCACCCCTCACTATACAACATCTCTGAAAATTAAAACTTTATGTAAAAAGGCGCTCCAATTTTTTTCCTATTGGCTGAAATGGTATTTATGCATTTTTTTGTATTTGCAAGGGAAATGTCATATTTCATATTAAACTTACTTAACAGATTACCACAACTGCTTCACACAATTCTTTGAGACCACAAGTTATGTCTCTTATTTTCTTATCTACTCAAATTCAATGAAGCATCTTAACACTCTGAAACCCAATGATATAATTCACACTAGTATCTCCATTCTTTGTCATGTTTATCTCTGATAAATAAACATTATGTATGTGTAAAAAAATTATTTAAAAAAAAAAGAATACGACTCTGTCCCAGATAGATTTTTCACCACATTCTAAAAACATAAAAAATAAAACAGAAAATATTTTGACAGATTTTTTTCATAACCTGATGATGACAAACTAAAAAATGTCAGGAAGACAGATCAGTCGACCAATCCCTAAAGTCTTTTTGGCCCTAAAGTCCTAAAGGCACCTCCTATTATCTTGACCATCCTCTATCATCAGTCTTTCCTCAGCTTCTCCCCAAGATCCTACACAGACTGGGACTGAACACTCTCGGATGCCATCCCAGCCCCTTCTCACACCATCTGCTACTTCTTACAACCCTCTTCTGTATGCAATGGGGCCAAATAAACTTCCCCTCATCTAGTGGTATAGGGTGTTTTCAAATCTGACCTCTACTACCTTCTGTCAGAATTGTCTTCTCTTGTTCCTGTTGCTCAAATTTTGTTGTTTTGTTTTTAGAAATCTCCCCCATTTCAAAAGTCTTGATAAAAAAAAAAGACCTGAAAGGAGGAAAGATTGAAAGATCTGCTGGCATATTGCTATATTTACATATCATCTATAATCAGTATGATGTTAATGTGGACCACATAGTACCAATCTACATCACATATAATTCACATTTTCCTTCTCATCGAACTCTTCACTGAAGAATATCATTACCATGACCAAAAATATACATCAAACATTGGAAAACACAAAGTTATGGCACGAAATAAGGACATTTTCATGATGTTAATTTTCTTATTTTAACAGATGTGGATGGGTTTTCCCTTACTTGCAATCTTAAAGCTACGTTTTGATGCAGCTTCATTTCCATAGTCAGCAGTTCACATCCCGTCTCATGCTGTATTAATGGTTTGTCAGTTTTAAGGGTACAACATACCAGGGTTCGCGCTAGGATTTTTTAAAACCGGTACTGCGAGTTGCCATTTTAGAGACATCTTGACCAACTCCCCCAAAATCGGTCCCCAGAAAATAAAATCCGGTACGTACTGTGAACAAAACGAAACTAATCAGTGAGGGGGTGGGGAGGGGGGTATTGTTGGGCAGCAAAACTAAATCTAAATTGAACGTGAATCTCTCAGACTTTGACTGCCGTGCTGCTTGCTGCCACTCGCTTCTTGGGCATGAAGCCACGAAGGAAATAGGATTTTTTTTCTAGCGCCTGTGCTACTGTCCGTGTCAGTCTGTTGTTTTGCATGGCATCATTCGTGTGACTTATATTCTTCTTTCTTGTTTCTATGCTTAGCGCTCATCTAGATCTTTGTTCATTTTAGATTTGGTTTTCGACTCTTCTCTCTGAAAGCAACGCGCAAATTCATAGTCATAGACCCTCGCTTTTCGCTTTTCGTAAGAGCAGGCCGTCGTGTGCCGGTGGGAAGGATTACATTTACAAAACTGCATACACACGGGGACTGGATGTGAAAAAGCACAGGAGTGCTTATTCCATTATCCTCGATATAAAAGATTAAAAGAATACAGAATAAATAAATCTAGGCTCCATTTACTCAATGTGAATGGAAGTTGCTGTCATGCCGAGAAGAGCGCGAAGCTCTATTCTTTCACAGTAAAGCTTGCTGTTCTGCGTGCTAGGCTAATGAGGCTGGCGCTAAAGATGTTCGTCGGAAGGGGTGGGAAGGGGTAGGTGCGGTAAGCACAGTACAGGCCCATGACAGACTGTCAGAAAACGTCACTTCAGACATTTTTTTTTTTAGACGGAAATCTAATCGGTCACAGGCAAACAGAACCGGTACGCGGTACCGGCTGCTTCGAAAATTTTCGGTATTCCCTGTTTACAATCGGTAAAATACCGACAATTACCGGTTATCGCGAACCCTGCATACTCAAACAATATATAAAGATAGGAGTCAAGGGGGAGGTCAGGCCCCTGGCACGATACAGGAACAGAAAATTCTATGACTGAATGACACCCAAAGGTATTTTCAAAACAAATGGTTTTTTGTCAGTCACCCCTTAATGACACTTTGACCTTAGGTACAGTGGCAGAAAAAACTGTTAACTGAACGAAAAACTGAAGCCATTCAAAAAAGGTGGATTTTTTTGTGTTTTTTTAACTCAAGCGCGAAAATTCTTGATTGAAGGACATCCCATCATGCCTCAATGTTCCAAGACAGTTTTTTTTGTCAAAATGAGTTTTGTCCAGGCAGCACAGTCCTGTCATACACTTTCAGCAAAGAACCGGCCTCATTTCTTGTCACTTCTTGCCATTTTACTCCTACAGGCATTTTATGCAAAAAGACTCACACTATAGCTGCAAGATCTTAGAGACAGGTAAAAGCAATTAACTGGAGAGTTTTCTGTACAGAACCCATAACTGGTCACTGTGGATAAAAGCTCTGATTCCCAATTTATACACACTATAGTATTAAGTAATAAATTAAATGAATCACAAAAATATATAAAACAAAACCAAAGTTTTATGTCCAAAGACATCATTTTAGTGTTACTTCTTCCAACCTTTCAAGAAGCTACAATAAATAAAATCAATAAACACTTTCTTTGTAGTTTCTTTCGTTTTCATTTTCACATTATGGTGTTAGTGTGTATATACACATTTTCTTAATCAGACAAAAATTTACAGGAAAATAGCATTACCATGAGCAAATGTTACTCAACCACCAATCCCTATTTTCATAATATCTAGTATTTAAATTTAACTATCATAAGAATCAAAGATTAAATTAGATTTTTTTAAAAATAATAATAATTAAGCAAAATGGGGCCAATACAGGCTTTCCTCACATTTTTCCTCTGTGGTTCAAATTTGTTCAGAAGAAATAAATGCAAATAGAAACACATACTACCCATAGTCGTATACCTGTCGTTACATTTAATTCTGTGGAATCCTCAGCTGCTATGTATAACAATACCACTTAACCCCTACACTGCGCTGTTGACGAGCGCCGCTCGTCATAGAAACCGCCACCTGCAATGCTGTGTTGACGAGCGCCGCTCGTCATGAACCAACGCTCTCTCTGTTTCGCTCAGCATTGCTGAAAATCCTTCTTATTATGATTTGTTTAGCTCCCTTGATGTATCTTCAACCCATGAGTCCCATTTGTTCAAGTCATTTGCATATTTTATGACGTTCAATCGGCAAGGTAAACGAGGTACTGCGAAGTTCAATTTTTGGGTTTTCGAAGCAATGGCTGCCCCTCAACTGACCTATACAGTTGCCGAAGTTATTGATGAAATTTATAGAGATCAAGATAGTGGAGATTAGGGTTGGTTTTTTTTTTTTTTTTATTCAGTTGACATCGAACTTTGCGATGCAAACAACTCAGGTTTTGATCCGGAAGAAACTTCTGCGTACTCGTTGTCTGAATCGGAACATGTACTCGTCTGAATCGGAACATGAAGATCGTATCGTTCGAGATGCAGTTGGGTATAGTTGAGGGCTTTATTCGTTTTTATAACATAATTATATTGCTTTTTTTCTCTGTTTATTCATAAACAGAACAACTGAATGTGTGTATCGTATGGTTGCACCAAGCCCGGTCAGTGAGCGAGCGAGCCAGTGAGTGACTGGCTCATGTGTTTGATCTACTTTGAAGTGGTTGCGACCTCGTGTGTCACTTGTCACCTAGGCTACTCGTTAGCTGTCAGTTATCAGTGTGTGTGTCTGTCTGTTTTGTTGATGAGCTATTGTTCTTGCTGACATCTACCCTGGCTCCCTGGCTGTGTGTTTGTGTGAAGAGCAGGTGTGGTGTGTGTGTGTGTGTGTGTGTGTGTGTGTGCGTGCGTGCGTGGTGCCTGCGCGCGCGCGCACGTGTGTCTGTCTGTCTAACTATATATTTTAAAAGTTGTCACAAATACAATCTTCATTCAATTTCCTTTCATTCAGTATATACTTTTATGTAGCTATCTTAGGAATTTCCTGAATTAAAAGCAATTGAAAATCATATGCGTGATTTTTGTCTGTTTCTGAAAATTTCTTCAGCATAGGCCTGAGCAAAATAGGTCAGCAGCGAAAAGGTTAAGATTCTACACAGGCAACTTCCAGATGAAAGTTTCAACAAGTAGCAACCTTCCATAACTTTATCACTCTCCATCTGATTGACTGCTCTAATAAAAGGCAAAATAAAATACAACTTGGTATTATATACAAGAAGTGAGGACATTATACCATAAGATGTCAGTGTCTTGAATGATGCCTTAGCTGACACACACACAGACAGAAGGTGTGAACTCCACTGGCTACACTTCGCAATTGGTCTCCACACACATCTAGAGGAAGAAAGCTGTTTTCTGGATGAATAAGTGGACAGGAGACTGAAATCTCCAACAAGCTAGCTAAATGATAACATTCTATTACAGAACATACTTAAATACTAACAAAAACCAAATCAGAGCACCAAATCTTTGCGATGCCCGAGCTTTCTTTGTCAAAAAAACAATACGAAAGACTTACACCCAACAATTTGCATGTGTTATAACAGACTAAGAAATCAGAGCACCAAATCCCTATGGTACTTAAGTTCTATATCTCTGTGCAAAAAGATTGACATGAAAGCATAGCTACTGTTGTATTGACCTCGTTCTTGATTGGACAGGTCCCGTCATCACCTGGCCACCTCCAATTTCTGTCACACCATATAGGATGACACGCAATTTGCAAGAGGACCAAAAAGACATTCACCACTGACATCACCACCAGTGACATGGCTGGAAGACCCTGGGGCGATGACAGTGCAGCTGTCTGTATAGGATAGTTCGAAACAGCATCTTTAAAACCGTGTTTGTGCTTCAGCAGCTGCACATAGTCCATCCACAATCGCATGTTCTGTTACCGTCATCACAGAACGGACAACTATCATGCCAAAGGCAGCCCTGATCTGCCCAGTGACTACATCATGACTCGTCAGCAGCACAACTGGATTCATACTCACCCACCACTAGGGCCACTCAGACCCCACTAAAACAAGCGCCCCATGTACACCATGTCGTCTGAGGACTTGTTCGACTCGCTAACCACCGTAATGAAGCCTAGTTTTGCGTAGATGTCAGCCATAAACTCGTCACCAGCATTGAGTTCTGTGTGCACCCCACATGAACCCGATGCCTTCAAGGCACACAGGGCGCAGGCCAGCAGACGTCGGGGAACAGCAGGGTCAGCCAGACGACTGGCCAAGATGTCCAGGCGGAGAATGGAGGGGTAGCGTCCATGCACATCCTCCCCTGGGTCTGCAGGGTCGCTGTGAAAGCTCAGCATCACCTCCTGAACCAAAACATCCAAATCAAACAGTCATTATACATTCACAATTCTGTGGATACTGTTTCCACAAAAACAAACGAAACAAAAATCTGAAGAAACTAACACAGAATTTTTTTTTTTCACAATCACAATACCACAATAGGGTTTAACACTAGCATGCTGCAACTGCAATAAAAAAAAAAAAAAAACATACCAAAGCAATTGAAGCGATACAAATGTATACATCTTACCTCGGCAGGTGAAATGTTGTCCTGCAAAGGCTTGGGTACTTTTCACACATGGAGGGTGTCCACGAGTCACGGGTCTTCCTCGTAAAGCTATGAGCATCCCGTGCAGCCAGCACATAGCCACAGACACCGTTTTGGTCTTCAACCACAAAGCAGAATTCAGGGGACAGGGCCAGAAAACGACCCACCAACCTGGAAGAAGAAAGAGGAATGATTCCACAATACATCAATTCTTAGTTGAAGTACATGTGAGGTACAATGCAAGACTCCATAAAAACAAGCTCATGGCTTAACTTGAACTCCTTGAAATAAAGGCTCAAGAAACCATAGAATGACCCACATTCACCGCCCCACCCCCACAAAATTTTGTCTTAGAATAAGTTTTCAAATGAATACCTGTCTGCCAATGACCTCTTTGATAGTTACCAAACCTACAAAAATTGAATGTTGAGAATTTGACTTTTCTTATCAGCAGTATATTCATTCACTCTTCTTATTTTTCATCTACTGCTTATGAACTACGGCCTTTATACAGCCCTGATGCAGCATGCTCTCATACCATGCATGCTCTAACACAACTTATTCTCCAACTCCCACACTAAACCATCATCTTGGGGCAAGTTTCAAACAGCCTAATATTATAAATGACACAATCTTCTCTTTATGTTATCTTTTTTAATTTGTGATATCCTTTCTGCTACATTAAACATCAAACACATGATCTGATAGCTGAAGGTAGGGGCTGAAATCTCAGCTAAGGTGACTGTGAGGGGATTAATCATTTTACCTCTGGAGTTAACATAGGTGAATTTACTCCACTCCCCTGAAAGTCCTTCCCATGAGACTTAAAAATTTTTTTTTTAAAAGAGGTTCCATGTGCAAACACTCAGAGAACATACTACACACATACACACACACACTGACACATATCACAACCCCCATTCTCCTTTGTAAAAGCACAAATAGGTTGGCTGGTGGCACACACGACACAAAAATCTCTCTCCCCTGCAATCTGAAGACCCAACTTCTGTTGGTTCTGTGGAACTCCTCTCAGTTTAGAAAAAAAAAGTGTTGAATGGTTTCACATAGTTTGCAGGGACAAAAAAGATTTTACAAAAAAAACATATGATTCTGATCATTTCCAATAACACAGTGCCCAATTCTGAGCATCAGATTTCAAATTAACTTTTCAAGGTCTATTTCTGTCAGAACTGTAAAGCAATGGACAAAAAAGAAAAAAAGATCCTACCCATAAATAATCAGGAAAACTTACAAACTTATCACAAAGCCAATCAAAAATACAGATTTTTTTAATTACCAACAATCTATAGCTCACAACATAACAAAGAATAAAGAAAAATAACAAGTCATCTGACAGAAAGAGAAAAAAAATCACCTGTAAAAAAAACAACAAAAGAAGGAACAAAGAAATAAAAAGATATCTAGGAGCAAAAAAATAATACAGCCTACCTGTCCCCAATCAGTTTGGGGTTTTCTGGAAACACATCTGTTCCATCCATACCATCGTCACAGGTCTTGAGGCAGATATCATACACTTCCTCCTGAGAAAAGTAATACCATGAGGAGAATTAGTGACTTAGTGTGAGACATGCCAAAACTATTGTATTCTATCTATAATGCAAGCAAAACAAAACCAAAAAAAGGGGGGGAACAGAGATATCAAAAGAAGCCTTACTTAGGTCCAAAGTTCAAACTTCCTTGCAACACCTAGGTGAAGAACAACAGCTTTTCTCCCAGCTCTGTTGTTGACAGTCTGCACTGCTTTATTCCTAGTGTCAATTCAACTAAGCATGAAAAATGTCACATCTAACCTAAAAACTCACAACTTTTTAATGGATATTATTAGATATACACTTTAAAAAATTTTCAGTATTACAGATGCAGTTACTATTACTAAGCTATCCTATGTTTGCAAATGAAGCTGCCTTTGTATTGTAACGATCTGCTTCTAGAAGCTTGGTTCCTCTTCTGATAGGTGATAGGGAAGTCACAAGCCTAGATATGAATACTTCTGATTTTTTCATAGTGGGTATTTAGAAATGTTGGCCGAGATAAGGCTTCTAAAAATGTGTGTGTGTGTGTGTGTGTGTGTGTGTGTGTGTGTGTGTGTGTGTGTGTGCATTTTCAATAGTACTAGTAGGAATGCTCCTTTGTCTGCGAAGTGCATATCGCCTACCTGCTTCCTCTGAGTCAATTTTTTTTATACCTTTATGTTTGTCATCCATTGTTTTTTTTCATGATACATGAATGAACCAATTCAATTTGATATTTTCACTTAAATTTTGTGCACATTTAAGACAAGAGGACAGACAGACTGATACAGGGAGAGAAACACACACAGTCAAAGAGAGAAGTGAGAAAATGATCATATACAGGTAAGGTGAAGTTTTTTTAAAATGAGAAAAAACACACATAAAATTTCTAGATGAATGAATTCTAAACAAAAAATAACAACAAAAACCATACAAAATTTACCACTGCAAACATTACCTCATCCCGTGGTTCATAAGGTCTGAAGCGAGGGAGAACTGGCACGATGATTTCCGGAGGTTTGATGAAGAACAGGTCATGAGCAGGAGCAACAGGCAGAAAACGCTGTGAACAAACATTGCTGGGTAAGTGTCTAGTCAATTACGGCCCACACCTGTGCCTTCCCCTTCACCACATGCAGCTTGGCATTCACCATGTTGACCAAGTAGAGACCTAGCCATGCTTCTTCATCAGTACCAGTCCCATTCTCAGTGCCACCTTCCTTAGTCAACCCTACACATCATCTTCCCACTGTGCTCCCCGCCTAAGGAGCACAACCAAAAAAGGTTCTGGCTTATAATGCCACAGATGAAAAAGGATTCAAATTCCTGAGCTTGTGCATACATGTACAAAACACAATTTTGAATTGGTAATTTAGCATCTGTGATAGTAAAGATGCTGTTACTTCTGTGAAGGAAGACCGTAGATGGCACAGGAAGGCAACACTGTAAATTTGATCAAGTCAGGATTAACATCAATAGTTTTCTGCGAGTCAAGAAATGTATACACAGTATTTCTCAAACCTTGGTCTGAAAAAGATGATCCCTGTGGTGAGTGTATTAGACTGTATCTCTGGGCCTGCTGGATAAAGCACATGTTTTTAACCAGCAAAACTAAGGAGAGAAAAGAAGAAAGTCAGCAGCTTACAGATATGTTTCCCTGTTACAGGGAAACAAATCGACAGCATGCTGATGATGCACACATGGTTATTGGGTCTCACTCACCTCATAAAGACCATCCTTTTCAGACACACTAGCTAAAATCAAGAGATGTTGAATGTTATTTTAGTTCAAGTCTCAGAACAACCTGCAGTCTCCTGTCCCAGTTGGCCCCTTCTCAATGACTGTTGAAAACTTCAGGTGTCAAAGACAAACACACACAAAAGACATCTTTGCTCTTGGTCTTTCTGTCACTCTGAAAGAACCCAGGGCAAGGGAAAAAAAGGGCAAAATATGCACTGGGTCTCCTGGGTGGAGGAGAGAAGGCAGGTTGTGCTGCACTTTTGACAGATCTACTGGATCAAGGTGGTGATGCCAAGCTGCCTGTGACAAGTGATCCCCCCAGCTACAGCCACGCAGGCCATGCTCAGAGGACCCTACAAGACTGAAGGCAGTGATAAAGTGCAAGACGAGATGTGACTGGTTCACATATGCCCTACCTCACATGCTTCAAATCATACTGCTGCCTGCACTGACTTCTTTAACCTTACAATTTCTTGGGGGGAAAAAGAGAGACTTGAGTTCTGAACTCTTAAAACACATTTCACTTAAATGTTATATGGAGTTAAAGCAATGTTATGAATGCCTTAGCATTTGGAGACTACTGACTCTATCATTGCATCTACAAGCCTAGCAGAAGAGTAAATACAATAGCAACTACTCTGATAATGAAGACATTACGGCAAAAGTAACTGAAATGAAAAATTATCAAAATATTGCATCATGAAGGTCACAGTAACATGGAGAAAGTGGAGGCTTTAGACAGTACAATGCTTCAAGAATTCTTTTTTAGAAGCTTCTTTCTAATATATATTTTCACAAGAATGATATTAAAGGCCTTTCAATGGTCAGAAAAATCCTTGCCATGTATAACAGAGGGTGACTGTACTGCAAACAGCAGAAATGGTTCCATCAGCCAAACAAGTCACATCTCACAAGTGAGTCAAGCAAAAATATGAATCTTTCCCTCCCATTAAGCAGTTTTGCAACTTGCACCAATCTCCAACAATAATTAAACAAGTACATCATGATTGCAAATGATCACAAGGTTTGGGTTTGGATCAGCTTTTTTTCTTTTTTTTTTTTTTAATAGATCCTTTCCCCACACAGAAACTGCAGTAGAAGTGGCAAATTTACCAAGTGTTACGGACAAAGTGTGAATGTCACCACACTCTCTCCTGAACTCAATGTTCTTTCCTTTGGTTAGCAATGGAGGCAAACAAATGCAGATGGACCATTTGCAATTCAATGTTGTACTGCCCAGAAAATAAAGCCACTGCTCTGTGGAAAAGACAACGCATTAAACTTGAATCCACCTCCAATGGCATATGAGGAGGATTCAAGAACATGACCCAGAATGATTCAAAACTTTCCAGTCAACATCTATGAGAAGCAGACCCTCCTGTAAGCATTTCTGTAAACAGGTCATATCACAAGAATCACTGTAGCCTTTTTTTTCTTTCTTTCTTTTCTCTCTCTCTCTTTTTTGGTTCCTGGAATCAAGTCTGTACTGCCAAACGGCAAAAATTGAATGACAGACATTGCACCAAATTCAAAGATATAGCAATCAGTTTTCTATTGCTATCTTTGTACCATGAGCTGTCTCCTTCCTTTTTTCTACTTAGTTGTAGCTGGTGTTCCAGTAAAGGTAAACAAAAGTAAACTGCTGACCTGTGTATCAGAAAGCTTGCAGAAACCTGGCTGTCCCACACATGTTGACTCTGAGGACTCCAGCCTGTAAAAATCTGGAGTGGTAGGTAGTAGCAGTAGTAGCCTGCCTGTCAAAAGAACACTGGAGACTGGTGCAAAGTGTTGCCACTGCGTGCCCAGACCCAGACCCCCTGACTGCCTCTCTCCCCGATACTTCTCTGAGTCCCAGCAGGCTCAGGTTTTATCCTCCACCCGCCCTCATCTCACTGTGAACTGCATGACTACAAGCCAGCAGGCCTCCTGAGGGGCGGGTCAGCCGGTAAGGAGGCTGTTCAAGCCAATACATACTTGTAACTCCGATTGTAGACCCCCTCGGAATGCCCAAGGCTCCATATCACCACTGGTGAAGGCTTCTTTATAGCCTCCAGAAAACCCTGTGAGTAGCCCAATAAAAAATGCACACACATCAGACTTGACATTATCATACCTCTAAAACTAAACCCTTTAATCTGTCAGTTATTCTGATATATCACATAGTATCTTATATTTTGCTAAAATGGTCTAATTATTCTTGTGAAGATTATTTCAGAATGGTCCAATTATTTTCTCACAGTTAAATTCTTTTTGCAAATGTGAAAGGACAATCAATATTTTCTTTTACCAATAAACTAGCTTTTTGTATATTTTATATCTAAAAGTCTTAAGTTAATAAGAGAACCACTTAATATTAAAAAGCTAATGAAAAATATTCTGCAAAACTAAAACGTACAATTTCTTTACAAATAGCATTTCAATGCATTTTCGTTTTACTGATTAACATCAGGAGTTTAAATTTCCAAATGGACTGTACACTTAGACATTTCACTACTTTCATGATATGAAAACATATCTAAATGTTCTTTTAGAAAACATTCTTATAACATTTTTTTTGTAGACAGTGGCATGAACAGTTTCAGTATACATATGAATCAAGAACTTTATATTCAATCTATCATTACAGTTTGCAATAATTCCTCTGTACAGTGTCTGGCAGGTTTCAAATGAATGAGCAATTTCAACAAAAAATGTCATTCTTCTTTGATGATTTCAAATCTATAGCTTCTTCAAGAGCATGTGCTGCAGAACTCTTTCGGCAAATCTCAAGTATGATGCTGAGTTTGCAGAAAGTTCATATTCCAGTAATCTCAATGGTGTTGCAAACTTCATTCTAAAATAACTCTGATTTTGTTCTGTCCTCAAAGCAGCAACAGAGACTGTGAGGTCATCCACTAGCGTCTACTGCAGTTCTTTCATGACAAAACAAAATCAGAGTCTCCTGATTTCAAAGCAAATTTTTACACACTACAGCTTGGACAGAAAAGATGGAAGATCTGATTCTCAACATGTTTTCATGCAAAGAGACCATCTAAACAATAAGAAACACAACATTTTTTAATGATTCAAACAAGTCGAGAAGTTTTGAATGGAACAAAGTACAGAGTACTTCATATGAATAAGATTTAAACACATATGAGTCCAATCAACTTCTCACCATGTGCCTCTGGAACGAGCCAGAATACCATCCCAACTAATCAAAAACCACCTTTTTTTAGCGTTTCTTTCCATGGGCCCCGATTCTTTTATTTCATTTGTCTCTTTGCATGTAAAGCAGAGAAAATCAGCTTACCTTCCACTGTTGTTGAATGGAATTCAAAGGGTTATAGGCTGAAACCTGAGTCTTGGCCTTTGAATATGAATACTTCTTTCAATGAGGAAGATATGCCAAAAAAGCAAATGCAACACTGCACAGTGTACAAACATTTCAAATGGATTGTAATAGTTTAACACCTCTAAAAAATCATTTCTAAAAATTGTTCATATCTCAAACTGCTTGATGACTATTGAAAAGCAGTTTGAACGACTGTAATTTTGAAGTGCTATACGGATCAACACTTTTGCCATACCTCTGCAAAAAACCAGCAATCATGGTGGCAACAGTGTAAATGTGAACCGAAGAGTTTCTTTCTTTTTCTTGTTATTTCTCTTGCAGGCCAGCAAAAGATAATGGTCCGCACACTCACTGCTGACAAGGACTTCATGACTCTCCTACAGCACAGCCATGCAGCTGATAGTTTATAATTTGTTCAAAGGCAAGGACCCAAGCTTCAACCTCCAAATGTACAATACCCAGCACAACACATGCTCTTGATGGAGGTTGGAACAATGCTCCATGACCAAAATGACGAGTGTTTCCATTACTTTGAACACATACCAACTATGTCATACCAATGAAGTAAATGTCATCTGCACACACAGCTTTAATGTCTTGCATACAGAGCATACCCATATAATATAGCTGAAGACAATGATGACAAGTAATGACAATAAACTGCAGCTTTCCCTAGATATTCTCTCTGGAAAAAAAAACTGGAAAAGTTTGGAAAAATTTAAAGTCCTTTGAACGGCTGATTCTTATACTCCAAACATCTAATTCAGCTATAAGAACACCTACACACACTGATTAACCCCAACAAAAAATGCCCTTGGTAAGAAAAAATATGCATACCCTGATAAACTGTTGCTAAGTGACAGGAGCAAAACAATACGCTAGGGCACACAATCAGCCATACACTAAAATAAAGCAAGTGCTAATCATCAATTTGACAGCAGCAGCCAGAATGAACAGTCAACAATTAAGGTCAGATTGGCAAAAGTGTTTGGTTATGTGTGACATGGACTTCTGCACATGCATGGTAAATGCACCTCTGAAAGTGTTTATTTTTTTATAGAAAACGCACAGGCTGTGGTTCCAGTCTGATATGACACAGCAATGAAACATGACAATCAGAGCCCTAAGAGCCAGCTGAACTGAAACAAATACCTTTTAAAGAAATTTCAGTTCAAGGAGGAAGACAGCAGAAAACTCAATGGAGCCAGTAGCAAAATACTATGCTAAAAATAGTAATGCAGGAATGAGCAACCAATGAAATGTCAGCTGAAAGAAAAAACTCACATGTTGTGGGCTAAAGAACTGTTCCCTGACATATTCGCAGGAGAAAAAAAAAAGACAATCCAGATCAAAATAAAAACTTTAGAAATGTAACAAATGGAATAAGCACACTTTCTACTTCTTTCCCTTTCATTGTCAAATCTACATTATCAACAGCCAAAACTTCAGGTGGTAAGCTCTGTGAGTAAGATATGAAAGCTTTGCCTTGCTGTTTACTAAATTAGTTAGACATAGTCAAGTATGAGCACTAGAATGATGATTCTAAATACAAACGATACAGCTTAATAATCTGACAATTTCAAGTTTCCCACCATACAGAGGAAGTTTCTAGATAGCAGGTAGCTACACACTAGTCAAATACCCTCCAAAAATACAAACACAAAATCCTGAATACAGAACAAAACCAAAGATGTGTACACTCCGTACATGTCGCCATCTTGTTGTTGGGTAAAGCTGTTGCATCAGCAATGATGCCATGTTCTGAAACATACACCAAAACAATGCTCAGACAACAATGAAAAAAACATTGGTCGTTTTTTTAATGAGCACATTGTGAAAGCAAGGAGATTTAAAAAGCTTCATTATCAGATTATTACACAACAAGCTGCATTTGAACAGGGATTAGTTAGCTGAAGTTGGGTAATGAAGGGGATGGGAAGTCAAGGGGTGGATTTCAATACTAATAACAACAATGGTGAGTCGATGACAGCAAACATGAACAGAACAATGCAATGTCTCTCTCTCTGTGCATTCCCTTACTGGGTGGGATGCATAGCACAAGGTCTTCTCTTGTGCTTGAGACTTTGCAGGAGGTCTGCCCACTGGCCTCAGCCAACACATTCCGACTTCCGAAGAGCTCATTTCATTGTACAGGTTGCATGCTGGGTATGTTTGTGTTTCTGTGACTCACCAAACGCTGATTGAATTATGGGATCTTAAACCTGTACATTTGATCCTCTGCATATGTATGTATACAGGAAGGGAATTACGAGCACTGGCAAGTCTGCACTTCAAGTTGACCTGGAAGATTGTAAAAATCCCAAGTCTTAATTCATCAGATGCCAACACAAAGACTCAAATCCAGGACTTCATGGATACATTAGATTGAAGTCAAACAGTCTTAGCTACTCGGCTATAGTATCTGTTGAACACATAAATAAACTTCACTGCAGTCTGAAGCCTAGTGCTAATAGTTCTGCAGCAGTTTCAAAGTCATCAGGATCATAAAATCTGTCAAGCATATATAATAAATCAGATTTGTCTAATTTGAGTTGAATAAAAGATAGAAATAATTTTTCAAGAGTTACAATGAAAACTTCAAATGCTTCAGGGAAATTTTGCACAATGACTAAAGAATTAAAAATACTGGTCAACCTCATGTTTTTTATTCATACACTGACACAGGACATAACACAAACTTTACACTAATTACAAACAAGTTTTTACTAGCTTACATACTATCTATTCCTCATTCATCCAATCATGAACTCTTCATCTACTCAGAACTTTATGTGCATCTTTTGACACTAACAGGAATGCATGCACACTTTTTCATAGATAGCAAACATAAAAAAAGACAAAATCTAAACTACATTTTTGCTGTTTACTTTTGTTGACAAGGGAACACATTTGCAAAGATCATGAAAGAGATTCTGTATGACAAAAAAATTCTGTATAGAAATCACTACACCCCCCTCCCCCAATAGCAAAATATTGCTCTGAGCTTCATCTATTCCTTTAACTTTGCTCACTGAGGGTAGTATAGCTGTACAGAAAACACATACCTAGCCACTTGATGAAGGCGAGGCAGACAGACAGGGTGGATTTGAGGTCCCAGACATAGGTGTGCATACAGCACAGCAAGGACTTGTTAGGACTGTAGAAAAGGTGCTGGAGCAGGGAGTCGCTTTCCTGCACGTAGGTTTCAAACTCCCCTGCCTTCTTCTGCCACTCCTTGTACTGCAAAACAAGAGTAGTTCCAGTTAAACATCCCTGCCTTATAGCATTGTGTGTGTGTGTGTTGTGTGTGTGTGTGTGTGTGTGTGTGTTGTGTGTGTGTGTGTGTGTGTGTGTGTGTGTGTGCATTCTGTGTGGGGTGTGTTTTCCCACTATCTGGCACTAAATACATAGTTACAGTGACAACACGAGCTGCAACTCTTATAAAAAAACAAAATTGTATATTCCAGAGTGATGGCTGTTGTTAACTAGAAACCTGGACTTTTCATCAATCAAGCCAGATTCATATGAGGCTAAGTGCTGTTTGACAGATATTGCAAGAGTCATAGCTTTTTGTCCTCATTTCATTTCAACTTCCACATCCCTTCCCCCTTAGGCAATAATCTTTGTCTATAGTGTGTGTATTTTTGTTCCTTTGGTGTAAAATAAAAAAGGTAATTTGTAAGTTCATGTCAACAGCATTCTGATTTTCCCAAGTTCATGTACTGAAATCATGTAATCATATCAGATCCAGGTTTAAGGGCATGACATTTCGTTTTTCTTTTTGAAATATTTTCCTTCATGACTTGACCCAGAGACTAACACAGCCATAAAAAAAAAAGGTGTTTCCCATACCTAAGCGTTTGGGAAGAGTGTGAAAGACCCAGCTTCTCTGGGGACAGCATTTTTAGGGCAGTGAACCAGGGCTATAAACAACATTTAAAAAAAAACTCACACACACAGAGACGAAACCTACCTCCTCTGTGTCCTTGTTGCTGGGCTGTAGAGCATGCACATGGTCCAGTAGCCAGTGCAGGGTATGAAGGAACTGCAGGGCGCGAGGCCCATGCTCAAAGGGCATGTAAAACAGGTCTGTCAACAGCACCAGGTCCTCTATCATCACAGGCCCTGCACCAGGAGGGGAACCGCTTCTCCGGCCTCCTGGTCCTTGTCACTGCCCGAAAGGGGGACAGGGGAAGAGGTGCTGGCAGTGGTGTCCACTTTGTCACCATTGTCACACCCCTCCACCTGCATCAGACTCTCCGAGGACCCGTTCTTGGGCAAAGAGGATGAACTGCCTCCGGGCAGGGAACTGGAAGCACTGGGAACACATTCCATGGCCTCCACCTCTGTGCCCGAGTCTGAAAGGCCATCCAGGTCAGTGCTGACACAGTCCTCTGCCAGGGCATTGACAGGTTCCGACAGGGGCTGGAGAAGGGAGGGATTAGGCAAGGTGGTACAGGGACCAGGAATGGATGCTAATGGGAGAGGTGGGGGGGTGGGGAATGGAGAGGCCACACACATGGGAGTCCCTTGAACAGACATGGTAGGGGTGATGACGGTTGGGGTGGTGACAGTACAGGTCTTCATCATGTCTGGAATAGGCATGCTCACCATGGGCACAGCACCAGGCACAGGAGCAACACTAGAATGGGATGGGGAGGGCACACTGGGCAGTTCTGGAGGAGGCACCCCAGGAGGACCCTCGATTTGTCTTGGAGGTGGATGCAGTCTTCTGTGAGGATGTCTGCTGATCAGAAACTCTTCCCGCCAGTCAGCGATGGCCACCTTCAAGGCCTGCCTGGGTTTATAGCCTGATCTTTGGTGGGCAAGTCGTCATCTGACCCCGTGTCTACTTCCGTCTCCAGTTTGATGTCTGCGGCTATGGGGCTTAATCGGTCACCTGAAACAGGTTCTTCTGCACTTCAATTTACTCTCTGCAATCTGCCATACAAATATAGACTTTGCTTTTAGGGCTTTCCACCATTTTAATACTGTAACAAAAGTTGTACTGCAACAGTAAAAACTTTGTTAAGCAATACTTTTACGGTACATTTCTAAACAGCTCTTTCATTTAAAATAATAAGTGTATAGTTTCATTGCATTCCAAACATATAACCAGTCAACTTGTTTTCATTATATACCAAGACCGCATTCAATTAATTCAAATGCTTTATTATCTCAGAGACACAGAAATTCATGCGGGTTCCAAGACATATATAAAAACAGTAAACATGTAAACATAATACCATGGAAGAAATAACAAAAAATTATCCAAACATCAGCATGCACGCATCACAATATAAAAAGCACCCACAAATCAGCAATACCTCAGCCAGTCAAAAACTCACCCAAGTAAAACCACAGACACTCATGTGTGCACCAGTATGCCCACACATCCACACAGTCACACTCGGCTCACACACACACACACACACACACACACACACACACACACACACACACACACACACACACACACACACACACACACACTTGGAAACACTGCACACATGCGCATCACATTTTTATAACATAAACCATATTGTTATAACATATGTCTGATAAGACAAGTAAAAATTAAATTATCTGGATTACATCCCAGCCTTGAGACTACTAGACAAGACTGTACGCTGTGCCTTCTACCATAATTCATCCATGCATCAACTAGGCTCAAAAGACAGACACCCACAGTGTTGGTCAAGTAATATGACGAAAACTCTGAAAATCTTATCTGTAGAGCGATGATGCTTAGCTGTTGGTTTAACTCTTCTCAAACAGAACATAACAAACTAACTATGTAGAAACCAGCCAGAATAAAAACAAACTCTATGACTTGTGAAATTCACACCTACAATCTTCCAGCCAGGAATCCAACACGCTAACCACAGCACCTCAGCCACTGATGACATATTAACTTATTGTAAATGAGACGACAAAAAAATTTACCAGCAATGATGTCCTTTTTCACTCCATCAGGGTTGGACTTGCTCCACTGGCCAAGTGTGTGGCAGGCAATGTAGTTGGCTTCAAACTCACAGTTGGGGTTGGTCATCACACCACGGATGTATGGGATGATGTCTGGAGAACGACCATCATAGGGTCCCAAAAACACACGGCGAGGATCATAGTCATTGGCATGAATGTTGTCCCATATGACTGGAGCTCGTTTCAGGACAGATGTAATATCTTCCAAGGTCTGGATGGTGATCTTCTTGCTGATCACTTTGCAACCTGTCAACATGACACTTCCAATAAGATGTATGCTCTGTTATCTTTTTTTGGGTCTCACTCATCAACTGCATCGTTACAATTATTTCCTCTTTTTTTCTTCCATTTTTTTGTTAGTTTTTTTTCTGTCCAAAACCTAGAAGAAGCTATTATCATAGCATATATAGCATATATCTAGAATACACCAACCTGAGGATGGCCAGCAATATTGCTAGGTTACCCAAATTCTGCCCATTTTTACTTAAACTATACAACACACTAGAAGGTTTTTCTTCTTTTTCTGCGTTTCTGGCACATCACTCACTAATCAGTAACATTTTCTCTTACAGTGCTAATAATCTGGTAAATGGGCAAAACCAAGTGAATATCCACAGTTGTTGAAATTTGTTATTACTCACTTCTTTTTTTTGAAAGCTTCATATGGATTTAATTAAGTAATGAAGACAGTTACAGAAAAAAAAGAAGGGGGGCAGTGTTTGAGATGAAATGCTAAAAACATTAAATTTTCTTTATGATGTTTTGCGTTTCACTCTCTATTTCAGGATGGCTAAGGAGATGGTAAGTTTACTCTCAAAATTATGTGACAGCATGGAATCACACTTTCTATTAAATAATATAAGACTAAGGCCTCCAATCCAATTCAATCATGTTGTTTATAGCCCCGCCAACCACACAAGCCATATCAGGGCTGTCACCTGGTCACATTTTGAAATTCCTATTAAAACTGTGTAACTATATACAGACTTAACACTTTCTACCCCGGGTACGGATTAATCCGTACCACACGATCATCTCCCCTGGACGGGGTACGGATTAATCCGTACCACAGCAGGTACTTTCACTTTCGCCCTCCCATTCTGTTCTATTCTCACATGGTCGTTTTAGCTTGTTGGCTTTAGCTGCCACGTTGGTCGCACATCGTTCACAGCTAATTTGCATATAAATTGAGCGTGTTTTTGTTGTGTTTATTGTTGTTTTACGTGTCATATGCTTGTAGTATGGCTTTGGTACATCATACTTTCACTGCTGACGAAGTAACAGAAGTTTTAAACGAGTTATTACGTTGCCGATAAAGATCGTGTTTTGGATAGAGATCGTGAGAGCTTTGAGTCTCGTGATACTCACTGTGTGCTGCTCGAGGAACGAGATAGGCCAGCTAAAAGGGGTGGGAAGGGGGGGGGTGACTGGGGAGGGGCGTGGCCTTGGTACTGTGAGTACCGCTACGATAAACACCAACTGTTTACATGAAAACGAACTACAAGCCACCTGGTGAAGTGCAAACATTCTGTATATATGAATAAAGTAGTGTAGAAAAGTTCAGGAACTTTCTTGGACTAGGGAAGAAATGTTATCTGTATATTCCATGATCGTTATTGTGACAGTGTCGTGTCTACAGTTCAGTGGTTCCCTTTGATTATATTACATTTGATGCATGCTGGAAGAAAACTTGTATAGTACCTATGTTTGTCCCTGTTTATTTGAGATTCTTGTATAGTTTTGTTGTTGTTGTGTTGTATTTGTTGCATACATTGTGTAAAAATCATAAGCCCATCAGTGGGATCACCACTTAAAATCAGAGCAATTACGTAATTTGACACCATAATTAACATACTCTTTTTTATGCAATATAAATTTTTATGCACGCATATAATGGGCAGTCATTTACCCACACAATGCCATAGTTTCATAAGAAATGGGCTTCAAACAAAAAAGATATGAGGATTTTACTATGATGACCCAGTGCACACTGCACTCAGCTGCTGCAGGGCTGGTCCACAGAGACTGCAGTGCAGCTGCACCCTTGGGGTACAAAGTGTTAAACGGGGTATAAAACCAACTTTACTATCCTTGCTTGAATCAACAACACCCTGGTCAGCCATAAGGGTCAGCCGACTAAGTCCTCTTCTGCAGTTTTCACAACTATGACAATAAAGACATGTCATGCTACTTCACTGAACTGCAAATGAGCAAAAACGTCTTGAACCCATCTGATTCTTGAAATATCTTGAAATATCTTTAAATCGTCTTGAACCCTTCTGATCCTTGAAATACATTTACACTGTTTACAGCCAACCTACTGTAAAGGCCCTCTGAAGGTTGACACCTTCCCTAAGAAACTCACCTGTCCACATGACGTCAATACCAGGCAGGAGTTTGGAGCCCAGTGTGGTCAGATAGCCCGATGACTGTACATTAGGCATGGCCCGTGAGGTGCAGTATTCTGCAAGCACACATCACATATCATGCTCAGTTACACAGAAGGAAGGTGGCAGGACAATTTAGACATTCACCTCCATAAGAAGTAAATCATGAGGCTCTAGGTTCAATTCCCAAGCCTGCACTTTCCTCTCAGTATAATAGGAAAAACAAACTGAATATGAAGTCTTTCTGGGGATACTCTAAACCAGTTGAACCCATGTGCTTATGGACCTTGCGCATATAAAAAAAAAACCCACAACAGTTGAAAATTGGAAAGAGCAGGGAGGAACCTCCCAAATGTCCTGGCAAAATTAGTAGGTTAATTCCAAACTGAACCCCCACTATCAGAATATGGCTCCCTTAATAATGGGGAAAAACTGGTAGCCTATGCAAAAATCTTACCATTGGTGAACCTTAGAGCTCTAGCCAAGGAATGACAAACACAAAAATCCTCATTACAGGACTGTAGATAAATGCCACAAACAATACTGCTGTCACTGAAAATGTCAAGTACTGCAAACATTCCAAGCAAGTCACTGTTATTTCACATATACCACCACCACTGGCAACCACTTCATAAAAATATCTGAGGAGTGTACGTTTGGCATAGCTCATGAGGTGCAATACCAGTCGACTGTTGAAATTCAGATTTGAATCCACTAAATTGAACACCTGTAATCACATACATCTATCTTACTGATAGATCTGTTACTGAAATCTTGGTAACATAAAGTCATACTAAAACACTCATCGTATTACAGAGGGTCCTAATTTAGATACATGTATCTGAGAGTAGATGATTGGCACAAGGGATTTTTATGTAATAACCACACAACCAAGAGACTGTAACAAGATCAAAGTCATAGCTTAACAACATTTTTTAAATTTCAGTCATGAATAAAGAAAACTGTACCTGTTGGGCAAAACAAAAACTTGGGCTGCCCAAGGTGTTGGTAGACTTCATTGGCAACAGACACTTGCGCATGAGCAAATGAAGAGAAAGCACTTCTGTCTGCCTCAGACAACTCTGGGTCAATGTCATCAAACAGCAATGCGAAAGCTTTACAGCCAAATGTTGCCACCTGAAAACCCAAATGATATTTATCAGAAACAAATTGCCTGTGCTTATTAGTCTATGGATATCTATTCTACTTAAGAACTGAAATAAGAATAGACAAAAGAACCAGAAAGGGATAAAGGAATAAGACAAGACAAGCACTAAGCAATCAAGAAAGAAATATACAGGAACGACAAGAAGAAATAAATGTATCAAATGCTTGAATACAAAATCATAGTGTATTCATTTACTTGCAAATGATACACTTCAATTTCTATGGGAAAAAATTACATTTTAACTAAACAGCAAATCTGTTATAATCAGAGCCAACTTTTGAGTTTTACACGATCATGGCAAAAACGAAGGAAATATTACAAGCGCACACACACACACACGCCACAATTTCTCCCTCAAACAGGGCACAATATTAATAACATTTAAATACAGTGTTAATTTTTTTTTTAAAGAACCAATTCATGAATCTTTTTAACATTCCTGGAAGATGCTATAACTACAAAGATAAGTCATTACTCTATTGCTTGAGACAAGTCATTATTCTCTTGTTTGAAAGCAATTCTTCCTCAGAGTTCAAAACAACAAACAGAATCAACTATTTCACCTGCTCCAGTTTGCGCTTGAGAGCAGACACATCTTTGCTGCTGGAGAAAGAGATGTCCAAACCAGGTGAAATTGCGTAGACAAACGTCACTCCTTTTTCATGAGCACCTTCGATCAGACTTGACAGGATATCTGAGTAGAACAGAAAACCGGACAAAGGCATAAATTTATATCCATTCCTGCTCACTGCTGAATGTACATGTATGGCTTTGATGCTTTTTTGCATGGGGTCCATGTAAAATGAGAGTGTTTAATTAGGCATGTTATGTGAGGTAATCAATATTTGAAAGATCCAGAGATTCAGATTTCTCATTCATTTTTTACTTAAAAAAACACAAAACAAACCACCATACACACGGGGTTTTTTTCAATCTCAAGTTGTTTTCATGCAATAATTTTTTTGTTATTCATTACCACTAAAACAATAAAAACAAAAAAATCTCTTGTACTGGGAAGAATCTTAAAGATTTTTTCTGGCAGCAAAAGGGTTTTAAGTGCTTTGATTTGTGTAATGTACAAGATTCAGCGCTCTATAAATCCCATATATACATTTTTAAAAAATTACTTGACTCAGCAAACATGGGTTTTGCGAAATATTAACAAATAAACTGTAAACCTAAAACCACATACTAGACATGAAACAAACTAAAATCAGACAAATTTCGAAATACTGTATAAAACTTCTTCCTACCAGCTTCCTCCACAGAATACAGATCCCTCCAATGAGCTCTGTGCTTGCAGTCATCTTTGGGAGCATACATGTAGGTGTTCAGCCCCATTTTCTGCATCCTGAAACATGGCAACCCACACTGATTTACATGGTGCTATACTCCATTTCTGTTTGCACCTAAAACAAGGCAAACCACAATGGTTTATATCATGTTCAGTCCCATCTTCTGCATCCCCATACATGGCAACCTATACTGATTTACATAATCATGTTCAGCCCCACATATTTGTTTCCCTATGACTAATGAGGGTGGATTTTTTCCAACAGAAAAATGTCACAGGCAGCTCTCTTATTGCTATGGGATCTTTCGTATGAGCCAGCATGTTGCAGTCAGAATGTCAATCTATCATCTCATCTGACAGACCAGCACCTAAATCACCACTTTCTGTCTAGTGGATAGGGAGAGGGAAGGTCCACCTTTAGACAGGAATCGAATCTGTAACCTTATAAATTTTAATTTCTAGATGAGCAAGTTAACTGCTAGCCACCAATATAGACTTTCCTGAGGATGGCATTCCAAATGATGACAGCAATGTAATGTAACACCCATTAGCAACAGCAGTTAATTCTGCTCTCTAAAGGGATGGAAACAACAAACAGTGAAAAAGTAAACTTGTAGAACAGGCTTTATCAGTATGATACTATGAGAGTAGATTGGTAATCACATTCATTTGTGTCCAATATATTCCATCTGATCCTGTTATTGTTAAGCAGATCACATGAACATTTTGTAACATTGCCTTGCGCACACACAAACACACACACACACACACACACACACACACAGAGCAGCAGCAGCAGAAGCAGCAATAGCAGCAGCAACATCATTACAATTTACATTTTAAGAATGGAGGAAAAGGGAACTCATCACTCAAAACCCTAACCCCCTACAAACCTGGTCTTGAAGATAATGATGGTACTGTACATACCATGAAGTAATAAACAAAAGTTAACACAATGCAAGTGAATGATAAACAAAAAAAGACAAAGCCTGACTCTATTAATTAAAGCAACAGAAAAAAGTAAACTTCAAGCAAAGTTTTTCTAAAACTCATGAAAGTGAGGCTAATAGTTACACCGTACAAAAACTCAACTAAAGCCCCAACATATCAACAAGGAGAACCTCCTAAAAAAACGGAACCAGCATTTAACTTACCATCCAAAAAGGATCTTTCTCTGTTCTGCACTCCATGGCATGCCATAGAAACCTGCAACAAAGTCCAAATAGACAAATAAGAGTTTTGTTTTGATAAAAAAAAATCACGTACCGATAACGCTGGGCCTCGAGACTTTGTGTGAGTTACTCATCAACAATCAGCTCTATTTCAGTCCCTTATGCCAGCTCAAACAATGTACACTTGTTGTTTACTTGTTTGTTTGGGCAAGCGGGCCAATAGCGCAGCAACATCATTACAATTTACATTTTAAGAATGGGGGAAAAGGGAACTCATACTCAAAAACCCAAACCCCCCTACAAACCTGGTCTTGAAGATAATGATGGTACGTAATACCTGAAGTAATAAAAAAAAGTTAACACAATGAATGAATGATAAACAAAAAAAGACAAAGTGACTCTATTAATTTAAAGCAACAGAAAAAAGTAAAAATTTAAGCAAAGGTTTTTTAAAATCATGAA
>CM060317.1:14540431-14545431 GCA_030674155.1 Stramonita haemastoma
AACGTGTGCGCAAGATGTTCTGTGTGCGTTTGCACACGGGGCTTCGGTTTATAGTCTCATCCGAAGGACTTTGGGGGGAGCGGAGTCAGCACTTATGTTAACTCCTGGGGGAAAATCCCCTCGAACGGGAATCGAACCCGGGTCGTCAAATTGCGAGCGCAATGTTCTGACCACAAGGCTATCCCGTCCCTTGGTTTCACTACCCAGCTCTAAATGAATACTTGCCCACTCTAGGGTCAGGGAAGGTAAAGCAGCGAGGGAGAGGAAATGGACGACACCCTCAAAATGCTGGCCCCTGGAGAAGCTGAGGCCTCTGACATCACACTCCCAAACGATCGCATAGGGTATGGGAACACCTTTACCCCTTACATTTTTTTATTAGCATCGGTAAGTGTTTCAGAGTGGTACTTCCGCTATTGGTCACCTTTCTGAGATGCTGAGACTGACATGAATTAAGTGCTAGTCACCCCCTAAACAGGCCTCTTCTGACTCACGTGATATAATTTAGGGGGTGGGGGGTGGGAAGGGATTCTGAGCAATTGTTGGGTGTGTGTGGCAGGCATGTGCCGGGTCTGGCAAATCCCTGGTTCCCCTCTGACAGCCGCTCCCTGCCTTCCACGTCCCCGGGGGTCATTTAAAGTCCCTGGATTAGAGGGAAGTGAGAGGAAAGGTGAATCTGATCTGAATGAATTAATAATGATGAAATCCTGCCTCACCTTATGCAAGTGGCCCCTAGTTGTTTCTCTGGGTGTGAATGACTGTCTTTGTCTCTTTCTGTCTCTCTCTGTCTCTCCTTCTCTCTGTCTCTGTCTCTCTGTCTGTCTCTCTCTCTCTCTGTCTGTCTCTCTCTGTCTCTGTCTCTGTCTGTCTCTGTCTGTCTGTCTGTCTCTCTGTCTGTCTCTCTCTCTCTCTCAGTTCTGAGTTCTGAGTTCTGAGTTCTGAGTTTCTCTCTCTCTCTCTCTCCCCTCTCTCTCTCTCTCTCTCTCTCTCTCTCTCTCTCTCTCTCTCTCTCTCTCTCTCTCTCGTTGAAATGTACACTTATATTGTAAAGTGTTTGGAAATAGCACGAACTGTGAAGTGAGTGTGAATGAAGCATTTAATTTTCTGGTCTGGTAGGCCAAGTGCGTAGGCAAGAGTTACTGTGGTTGCTGATCACTACACAGCACAGAGCTCTGAAAGCTCTTAGACCCTTTTCATTTCTGGAATAGCCTTTAAGTGATGGGCGTTACATCCGAATGGTTAAGACTGTTTGACTTCCATCCTATGGATCCATGAAGTCGTGGGTTCAAATCTCGGCGGAGTCTGGTAAATTAAGGGTGGGGATTTTTACGATCTCTCAAGTCAACTAAAAATGCAAACCCGCCCATGCCTTAATTCCCTTCGTGTATATTATACGCATGCAGAAGATCAAATATGCACGCTTAAGATCCCGCAATTCATGTCAACATTTGGTGGGTTACGGAAACGCGAACATTCCCAGCATACATCCCGAAGTCGGAATGCGGCTACCTTCATGATGAACAAAAAGGGTCATTATAGGCTCGACCCATTGGTCTTTTAGGAGCTCTAGCCGAGGAACGAAAAACAAAAATTAATCCTTTTCTAGAAAATGAATTCGTCAGAAGATCAGCGTGCGACCATCAGCTGTGTGTAGGTATACTGTCTTCACATTACGTGCTAGAAATGCATGACCAGTGCAATGAAGTAGAGGAAGAATATCTGTTGAACTTCTTTTTGGCTACGTTATAACATAATCTAACGTATGCTTCAACTTGTACTGAGTTTGACGCTAAAGGACTTTTAGCCTCAATCCCATCAACAAATACGTTTTGTTTGGTTTACAAGATTGAGCTTGTTTTCGTGTGTTCGTAGGCGAGATTTTTTAAAGACTAACTTATATGAAGAATTCTATTTGGAATATTTAGAAGAAAAAAGAACGCGTTAATAACATGTCTGCAGACTACAAAAGTAGTGCTTTTCGCTGTGTTATTTGTAGCGTCATTTTTTATTTCATTTTCATTGAAATTAAGTATCACTAAAAATGGATACATTCTATATGATAGTAATCCCATCATTTCTCCTTCATCCACCTATTTCCGCAAGATTTTGTTTTTCTCTGATTGACTGGAAGCTTTTTGTCACAATGCTGTCTTTGTTTTACTCTCTGCGTGACTAAAGCTGATATTTTTCCACTGCTTTGTAAGTTTATCTCCCTTGTCTCAAATACGTCACTTCAATTGCAGCATGAAACCCCAGATACATCTAAATGAGATCAATATCTCTTCTCTTCCTTGAATTACTGACACCAGTGACCAGTGTGACAGTGGAATGAATGGAATGAGGTGACAGACTTCTAACCCCACTGGTCATGCAGTAGCTGGTCATTCTACGCTAGCCCCCAACACCTCCCAGTGAATTAAGAGAGAGGAGACATCCACAATTTCTCACGTCCCTTTTTATGACAGCCTGGGGTGCCTTATTCCCTGGTGTGAAATAATCCTGCAGAAGATCCAATGACTTGAAATGATTTCTTACTTCTTCTGGGTTCCATGCCATATTGGGTAGAAGGTGTAGGGACTGGTCTTCTCTCTTGTGCTTGTAACTCTGCAGGAAGTCTGCCCACTGGCCTCAGCCGACATATTCCGATTTCAGAGCAGCTCATCAGAGAGTTTATTGGAAATCATTTCAGATTTGCTTTATAGTCACTGTGACCCCATTCCACATTGACCTTTCCCATCGTTCTCGCGGGTTAGGTCACCGAATGATCTGATGACGCCTATGGTCCCCCCACCCCCACAAAAAAAACAAGAAAATTGGTCAGAGAAAAATATCTAACTCTGCACTTCACCACAACAGTGATGACATTGATGCCTGTTGTAACTATAACCCTTTCTTAACTTGACGCAACAAGGGATCCGAACTCATAACCTTCACAATAACAAGCAACGAGGTTCTATCCGCCGGAATGTTATCCTCGCCAAACTGGTATTCATGACCATTTTCTAACTTGACGCAACAAGGAATCCGAACTCATAACCTTCACAATACAAACAACGAGGTTCTATCCACCGGACTATCATCCTGGCCAAACTATGGAGACATGTGGCCCATACTTCCTTTTTGTGATGGATGGGTGTCAGCCTGATTCTTCATTCCTGTCATGGTCTGCGCAATATCGGTCTGCGCCATCCTCATTGTTTACTGTCAAAACCCTGCGCCGCTCACACTTCCACAGGGAGTGCAGAAAATCAGGAGGGCAGAAACCGTGTACTTGGAGGGAGAGGGGAGGGCGGGGAGGGTGGCTGCAGGGTGAGAGACTACCTGGTGAGAAAGAATGGGGGCTGGGAGAGGGGTGGGAGGGTAGGGGGGGGGGCAGCGGGAAGAGGCGGAGGAGGAGGGTGAGGGTCTGAATTAATGATGGGTCTCTTTTCCTGACAGTGGCATCTGGGTAGAGTTTTGTCCACCACCTCCGGCTCTCTGAAGTTTTCAAGCATGCAAAGTTTTTTTTTAGCTGCAGGAATGATTAGGCACACGTGTTGACAAGATCCAACCTCCTGATTTGAGGCTTTTTTTGTGGGTGTGTGTGGGACTCTTGGTGCTGATGTTGTTGGTGTTATTGTGGTTGTTGTTATTGTTGTTTTTTGGTGTCGTTGTTCCTATTGTTATGTTTGTATTCGTGTTCTTCTTAACTGTGGAAATGCTGGTGATGGTAGTGTGTTTTTTTCCTCCTCTATTTGTTTTTTTTTTATACTAAGATGGTGATAATCTTGTCGTTGTCGTTTACTCCTTTCTTTTCATTAGATACAGCACAGAAAACACACAATCTGGGTCCATGTTTAAAGGCTTGAAATTGATACTGCATTCAACGTTTTACATGTACACGCAACAGTTCAGACTAGAAACTAGCTCTTTCTTGAGAGAGAGAGAGAGACAGACAGAGAGAGACAGAGAGAGACAGAGAGAGAGATATATATATAGAGAGAGAGGGAAGTGAGAGAGGGGGGGAGAGGTATTACCTCTGAAATATTGCTGATAAAATATGTCTTTGGACTCTTTTTTTTTTAATTTTTCATACTTTTAAGTATCTATAACTCACGGATCAGTATATTGGTGGTCTCTAAAAAGCACACACACACACACACACACACACCACACACACACACACACACACACACACACACACACACACACCCCACACACACACACACCATCACAGTTCACACACACAATCACAGTTCACACACATACACCCACCCACCACCCACACACACACATTACCACCACCACAACAGCAGCACAACACAACACAACACAACACAACAGCACAACACAACACAAAATCACAACCCAACCCAACCCAACCCAACCCACACACACACACACACACACACACACACACACACACACACACACACACATATACACACACACACACACACACACACACACACACACACACACACACACACACACACACACACACACACACACACACACACGAATAGCCCTTCTTTTAGTTTGTGTTTTGGCTACACACCTGTATTAGCTCTTTGGTGACGTAGTATCTTATGCAGAGTGCTAGCTGGAACAAAATGCTGGTCATTTTCACAGATTTTTTTAAAGTATGAAAAAATGCACCGTGTACTTGTTTTTGGAGACTGAGGACTTACAGCAATACCAGGTAGTCACGAGAAAACTATAAAAGATCATTAAAGAAGGATTTGCTTGTGTTCCTACTGTGTTAACCCCGTGCATGCATATTGTAGTTTGGAAGCTAGCAGACTACTAAGGACTGAGGGTGTACCGTGTTTGCTAAAAAAAAAACAAATTCAAACCTACCAAATTTGTACAAAATCACTTGAGTTTTCAGCCAGAGGCTAGTCTTTTACAAAAAAAATGATTTTTATTTCTGTGGATGCCTTAGTACACACTGTTTAAGTGCAAGAGTGATATTTTTTATTTTTTATTTATTTTATTCTTTTATATCGAGGATAATGGGA
>CM060317.1:14550431-14560431 GCA_030674155.1 Stramonita haemastoma
CTCGGTTTAAAGTCTCATCCGAGAGAGAGAGAGAGAGAGAGAGAGAGAGAGAGAGAGAGAGAGAGAGAGAGAGAGAGAGAGAGAGAGAGAGAGAGAGAGAGAGAGAGAGAGTTGGCATACCAAGGAAAGGGTGGTTAAAGTGTGGGATCTCTGTTCCTGCGATGAGAATTGTTAATGTGTATTGTGATCGTGGCTTCCATCTATCCTCTTGTGTTTCGTGTGTGTGTGTGTGTGTGTGTGTGTGTGTGTGTGTGTGTGTGTGTGTGTGTGTGTGTGTGTGTGTGTGTGTGTGTGTGTGTGTGTGTGTATGTGTGTGGTGGGGGGGTGTTTGTGTGTGTGTGTGTGTTGTGTATGTTTATTTTATTTTTATTTTTTATTTTATTCTTTCATATCGACGATAATGGAATAAGCACTCATGTGCTTTTTTAACATCCAATCCCCGTGTGTGTGCAGTTTTGTAAATTTTCTCATTTGTTTTCATTTCTCTGTGTGTGTGTGAGTGCGTGCGTGCGTGCATGCGTGTGTGTGGGTGTGGGTGTGGGTGTTTGTGCGTGTGTGTGTGTGTGTGTGTGTGTGTGTGTGTGCGTGCGTGCGTGTGTGTGTGTGTGTGTGTGTGTGTGTGTGTGTGTGTGTGTGTGTGTGTGTGTGTGTGTTTCTACGTAAGCTAAGCCCCTTCGGGTTTTTTTTCTGTCTTCCTTTTTTACATTCTTTCTTACTGCTTAACTTCACCATCGTCAGAGTTTTTTCTTGCATGACTGTGTATCGTCTTCTTTTCTTTGTTTTACTATCTTCCTATTTTTTCTTCTTTCTTTCGTACTGTGGTTTTGTTTGTTGGTTTCTTTCCTTCCTTTCTTCCATCCTTCCTTTTCCACCCTTCCCTCTATCCTTCTTTCCTTCCATGTACAAGACTTAATGCAAACACAGTTTGTATTTTTTGTATAAATTTACTTTTCAACTGGGACTTTTTGTAGGTGTTCTTAAAGGTCTTGCTGCTTGCAAAACTAACACAGACAAAAACGGACATGATTCGAAGACTAACACAAGGATGGACACAAAAGAAATAAAAACAGCCACAGCTTTCGTGGATTCCCAAGCTGTACAAAAAGGAAGTCGACAGAGTGCTGTTTTTTGCTGTCCAAAAACAGAGATTGGTTGATTTTTTTGAATTGAAAAAAATAATGGGTAGGCGCTGCACTTGTGGCGACGTGCTCTCTCCGGGGAGAGCAGCCCGAATTCCACGCAGAGAACTCTGCTGTGACATAAAGTGGTATAAAATAAAATAAAATAAAATAATGGTGTCAGGACAACAGACAGAGGAGGTGTGTAAGATGGGGTTTTCTTGACGATGAAAAAATGGGAATGAAGAATTGTCTTAACGTTGTAAACACTGTGTTGTCATGTACATAGGCATAGGCGTACATATGTAAGTGAAGGAGCTTGTACATAAGTACACGTGCATGCATACACGTACAACATACCCACACACTCCACTCACGCACTGCGCGCGCGCGCGCGCACGCACACACACACACACACACACACACACATGCACACGTGTGTACACACACACACAGGTTAGTGACTCTGTGTGTGTGTTTATTTGTGGTTTAAAATGTGCTACAAACTAGCACACTAGTTTAAATGTGCTATTGTCAGTGTTTTGCTCTTTGGGTCGGTTGTTTGGAGGGATGTTTCTTTTTTTTCTTTTTTGTCTTTTGCCTTTCTTGTATTTGTTTTCTTTCCTGTGGGCTTTTTTTTTGGGGGGGTGACTTCATTGTATTTCATCTCCTCTCCCTTCCTTCCCTCCTTCCATCCTCCCTTCTATACTGATAAACTTCTGACTGGCTGACTCAAACTCCATTGTATTTTCAAGAAACACGTTTTTAGCTGTGGCTTTTTTGTACAAATTCCTTGGAGGTCTTCTGCAAGCAAGAACAAAGGCAACAGACAAACACGAGATAAAGAAAGACAAACTGGAATGAACATACAAGAATGCGAAACAGCAGCAGCCATTGATAGTGAATGCATGCAGGATGGGCTAGTGGATAGGATGATGTCATACTCATACTGGTCCTACCAGCTACCAAATGTAAAACTGAACATGTCATTGTTCTTGAGCACATTATAAGCTTGTAGGTTATTGCTGCTCTATTACAAGTGTGTATATGTATGACTTTCTTTGAAGAAAGTTCTGTTTTAAATCAACAGTGGTCTTTTTGCATGCATTCCTTACAGGCCTTCTGTCAGCAAGAACTTCTGAAACAGGCACAAAAAATGCCCAGACAAACACGGAAAAAAGGGTGACAACTTTTGTGGATTCGGATGCTGAACACAAAAAACCAGGAAGTCAAAAAAGTTTCGAGGGGGGGGGGGGGGTTGTTGTAGGTTTTAAAAAAATGGTGTGGTTGATTCAGTGGGGTTTTTTGACAATGGAGAGAGGGGATGCATGAAAGATGTAGATGTGTTATTTTCGTGGTGATGAAAAATTTGAGACTAAAAACAATGCCTAAGAGTGCCCAATACTATAGACTCATCTACACATACACAGACGCGTGTATTGGCAGTGAGCGAGCATGCACTCCTCTGAGTATACACACATGTATGCATCACACACACACACACACACATATATATATATATATATATATATATATATATATATATATATTATATATGTATATATATATATACATATATATATATATATATATATATATATAGATAGATAGATAGATAGATAGATAGATAGATAGATAGATAGATAGATAGATAGATAGATAGATAGATAGATAGATAGATAGATAGATAGATATAGATAGATATAGATAGATAGATAGATAGATAGATAGATAGATAGATAGATAGATAGATAGATAGATAGATAGATAGATAGATAGATAGATAGATAGATAGATAGATAGATAGATATATTCACGCATGCATGCGTGTGGGGGGGGGGGAATGCCCGCAACTTTACTTTTATTAATTATTTTTTGCTTTGTTTTTTGCTTGTTTTTTTTCTTTGGGGTTTTGTTTTTGTTTTGTTTTCTTTTCTTTTCCTTCATCTTTCTTTCTTACTTTCCCTCCGTCCTTCCTTCCTTCCTTCTTGTTTTACTTACTGCACTTATAACATTTTCACCAATTAGCACAAAAACACAAAGACTGGTATTTTCTATTAAAAAAAACTTTATTTTCAAGCGTGGCTTTTTTGTAAGTATTCCTCACAGGCTCTCTACAAGCAAGAACTTGCGAAACAGACAAAACAAAACACCAAAACCGAGAGAGATGAGCAGAAGAGAAAAAAAAAAAAAAAAAAGAAATATATACCGGCGACAGCTTTTGTTGAATCCGAAGCTGTATAAAAGTGAAGGAAGCTTACTAAGTGCTGGTGGGGTTTTTTGTTTTGAGTGGATTTTTTTTTTTAATGTTGTTTTTTGTTTGGTTAATTTTGGTGGGGGGAGGGGGGGGGTGTTGTTCTTGTTTTCTTTGTTTTTGGATTTGTTTGTGTTTTTTTTGGTGGGGTACTGTCTAAAGAAGAATGATTTAGTTGAATCAGCAGAACTATGACATTAGAGGGTGGTGGATGTGGAAAAAAAATGTAGTTTTCTTGGCGGTGAGGAAAAAGGATGAAAAAGGTCTGAAAGCTGCGGTAGGCTGCAGACTCATGCACATCATACATGAACATGCACGTATGCCAAGCAGGGAGCATGAATGAGCGTGAGTACGCACGCATGCATTTACGTGCCAAAAAAAACCACGCATGTACATGCTTAAGCATAGATGGATACGTGTGTGTAGTTGAGTTTGCTTACGTGCATACACTCAATAGAGTATGTGTGTGCTTGCCCTCATGTGTGTATGTGTGTGTGTGTGTGTGTGTGTGTGTGTGTGTGTGTGTGTGTGTGTGTGTGTGTGTGTGTGTGTGTGTGTGTTTGCGTTTCATTTAAAAACTTTTTGTAACTTTTCTATCACTGTTAATTTCTTACTTTGTTGGGTTTTTTTTTAGGGGGTTGGTTTTCTTTTCTTACTTTTGCACTCTTTTTTCTTCCTTTTCTGTTTTTCTTTCTTTCATTCTTCTTCTTTTCTTGCCTTGGTTTGGGGGTTTTTTTGGTTTTGTTTTATTGCTTTCTTGTCTTTTTGTTCCTTCTTCTTTCCTTCCTTCTTTTTTTGTTTTTTGCTTTCTGTACTCGTAAACTTTTTGTTGACACAAACAGAAATTGAACTTTTTTAAGTTTCGTTCTTAACCGGAGCCTCTAAGTACGTATTTCTTATAGGTCTTCTGTTAGCAAAAACAAACGAAACATACGAGGGAATGACACAAAGGCAAACATAGATGAACACAAAAGAAATTAAAGCAGCGACAAGTTTTGTTTGTTTGTTTGTTTGTTCGCTTTTTGCTCTGGTGGACTTTTTCTTTAGAAGCTGTACAAAAAAGACAGAAGCTGATCAAGCGTAGTTTTGCTGTCTAAGGAAAAAAGGATATGTTGAAAGTCTGTCTCTGTCTGTGTCTGTCTGTCTGTGTCTGTCTGTGTCTCTGTCTCTCTCTCTCTCTGTCTCTTTGTCTCTGTCTCTCTTCCTCTCTCTATCTCTCTCTCCCTGTCTCTCTTTCTCTATCTCTCTGTTCTGTCTCTCTCTGTGTGTCTCTCTCTGTCTCTCTCTGTCTCTCTCTGTCTCTCTCTGTGTCTCTCTCTCTCATTCTCTCTCTCTCTCTCTCTCTCTCTCTCTCTCTCTCTCTCTCTCTCTCTCTCTCTCGTGCCATGCTTATTTTCTGGGAAAAAAGTTGTTATGGTTTCTCATACAGTTATATGAGTACGGGATAGCTCAGTGGTCAGAGCACTCGCTTTCCAGACGCTAATATTAAGCAGCATCGAGCGTGGTTACCAAGTTGATGGGTGACCAATTGCGCGCCTTGACTTCAGTACAGTCACCCAGTTCACCCAGTTGTAAATAGGTACCTACCCTCTTTAGGGTCAGGGAAGGTAAAGCGGTGAGGGAGAGGAGATGGCTGCCGCCCTCAATATGCTAGCCCCTGGAGAAGCTGAGGTCTCTGACACCTTGCTCCCCTGAGACCACGTAGGTTATGGGACACCTTTGCCTCTGTCTTTACGTACAGTCATACATTATTTTGTACACCCGATTACTTTGACTATGTAAATGTTGATTTTGTCTCAAGTATCACATCACATCCCTGACCCCATAGATTGTGGCCTAAGGCCGATATACATAAAAAAAAAAGTTCTGAGTTCTCTCTCTCTCTCTCTCTCTCTCTCTCTCTCTCTCTCTCTCTCTCTCTCTCTCTCTCTCTCTCTCCCTCTCTCTCTCTCTCTCTCTCTCTCTCTCTCTCTCTCTCTCTCTCTCTCTCTCTCTCTCTCTCTCTCTCTCTCTCTCCTCTCAAAGTTGAAGGATGCCAGCTAAGTAATATATTATTGTCATTCATACCACCACCTTTAGCTAGTCTACACTTCTGCAAAAAAAAAAAAGTTACTACATTTTTAGCATGTGCTCAAGATGATTATTGTGTCTAGGTTTGCTCACGGAACCTCGGTTAAAAATCTCATCTGAAAGACTTTTAGGGGAATACAGATGGTACCGAAATTTGATTCTAAGACACCCCCCCCCCCCTTCCCTCCCCTCTTCAAAAAAAATCCCTTTGAACCGATACCTGAGAGAAGACTCGAACTCTCAGCCTCAGACATTGTCAGATGATGAGTAGAAAGCCCTAACCACTAGACCATTCTGTCCCTAGCCACCGTCACAGAAGCAGTAAAAATGAAACACAGAATCTGACAGATTTGTTGTAGGTATTTTTTGCTCCCCTTGGCTAAAGCTCCGGGCTTCACCAATGGTCAGATTTGGCATATGCGACCGTATTTTCCCACCATAAAGGTAGCCGCATTCCGACTTCGGTCATATGATCTAAATACCACACAAATGTGCATGTTATTGTTTTTTTCTAATTTATATCATCCATTCCTACAGGCACAAAATAGCCTTCTCTTCCGAAAGGCAGAACTGGTTTCAATGTGTGCACAAGATGTTCTGCTTGCATTCACACACGGAACCTCGGTTTATAGTCACATGTGAATGATTTTCGATTGAGTTGAGCCGGTACTGATGTTATCTTCAGGGGAAAATCCTCTTGAACGAGTGCCTCGATGATGGCTTGAACCCGGGCTATCAGATCAAGAGCGCAACGCTCTAACCACTAGACTACCCCCCCCCCCTTTATATATATTAATATATCGAAGTTAGTTAAAGGCAAACAGGTACACTGTACTTTCCTGCCAAAATAACTTTCTGGCTTCAGGACAGCAGACATAATAAACAAACACTATCTTGGGAAAGAGAATAGAAAAACCTCTTTCGATTTTGATACTTGATTGAAACTGTCTGAGCAGATTGTGGAATGGACGGAGCCAAACCCAAGTCGCTAGAAGAAGGCTTGCTCACTCAGTCCTCTAACCAATTTGCTGGGGATGTGTGTGTGTGTGCGCGTGTGTGTGTGTGTGTGTGTGTGTGTGTGTGTGTGTGTGTGTGTGTGTGTATGTGTGTGTGTGTGTGTGTGTGTGTGTGTGTGTGTGTGTGTGTGTGTGTGTGTGTGTGTGTGTGTGTGTGTGTGTGTTGGGGGGCAGTAAATGGTCATCTGTGGTAGACTTTGCAAGAGATTTCATTTGTGATTTTTTTTGCTGGGCGACTGCTAGCAGGTCTGGCATTCAGAGCTAACTGCGTCCATTCCGTGATGTGTGATTCATGTCTTCTGCTCTTTTGGCGACCTTGGTGTCGGTCACTTTCAAGTGTACCCTGAGGGATTGTCTAGGACAGGGTGCTGTGGCTCTGGTGTAGAATGACTATGATCGATATCACAAGCTACTAAAAAAAAAAGTTCAGTTATCTCAATGGAGATGGTTGAATTACTTTTCCTTCCTTTTCTTCTCTTTGTTTTCTTCATTAAATTTTGGCAGACAATACAACATTGTTTAGAGAATTTTATTTCTATCGTAAACAAAAGTATATCACCGCATGATTGGTAGGTATCCGTCAGTCTCGGAAGATCATAGAGTTGTGCTCTAGGATCTAGAGTGCAAACCCTGGGTAAATAAAGATGGAGGACAAGCTGTTACCATGCCGCAGGCCCCCCCCCCCTCCCACTCCACGTCGATGGAATTGCTGGAAAGGTAACCGCCGATACGAATGGTTCCAGTACCGTCGCAGGAGCCACCAGAATGTTGCCATATATAGCCCCGAACCGCCCTGGGGACTCCAACTCCCCGATTTATTCTCAGGGATGGTGTCTAAATACGACACCTGGGTGCATGCTGGTTTTTTTTATTTTGTTGTCATCTCTCCTACTGCCACACAATGGCCTGCTCTTCCAAAAGGCGGAACATATTTTTAACGTGTGCACAAGAGATTTCTGTATGGAAGCTATTTTTTGTGGAGTTTTGTCAGTTGCATCTCCAACTAATATGAATGTTTTCCTTTTTGTATCTTTACTTTACCTCTGTAAGAAAAATGTTTGGATTAGGTCATGATTTATTGATTCGACATTTCTATACAGACAAGGATACCAACTCGTGACATCAAGTCAAGCATTTTGTCAAATTCCTTCTTTTTCTCTCTGTTTTCTCTGCTTCAGCATATTGCATTTTGTTTTTTATTTGTTCGAGTTTTGTTGTTGTTAAACCGTACCATATCATTTTTAGAGATGTAGTGTTTATGAAGATAGAGAGCGCTGTTTTTTCAATTCATCTCACTTGAGTTTCGGACCCGCACTAGGAATTCTTCAGTTTCTGGAGGTGATTGTCGCCCTTACTTCCCTGGTAATTTACATCCAGACATTTTTTCATTATTTAAATGCTTGTATCACGCTCACAACAATACATATATATATATATATATATATATACATATAATCATGTATTTCATAGATATATATATGTCTATGTATATATATATGTATCTATATATATATATATGTATCTATATATATATATATATATATATATATATATATATATATATATATATATATATATATATATATATTTCTATGCATTTCCAGATATGCGGTTGGGAAAAAAGCTAACAACGAAAGAAAGTGTACCAGAAATAATAATGTGCATAACGAAAATAGACAAATGAGAGAAAGCATTAAATGAATCTGTGAGTCTGTGTTATGTTCAAGGAAATGTACAAGGATGTGAGGTAGATGTCAGTGCGTATGCAAAGCCATGTGGTCACTCTCAACTCGATAATAATCCAAATACTGCCAGACACTTCTAACTGTCTTTGTTTTTCTTTCTCTTGTTTTCCTTTTTTCTCTGTCTTTATTTCTGCCTTATGCTTATTTGTTTGTGGGGTTGTTTTGGTTTGTTTTGTTTCTTCCCTTCACTTTTGTATTCTCCTTCTTCCTCTTTCTTTTTATTTTTAGGGGTCCCTTTTTATATTTGCTTTTTTTCTTTTGCCTTTTTTTTTTGGGGGGGGGGTATTTTGTTGTGTTTCTTATTATGCATTTTTGTTGTATCTTTTTATTCTGGATACTTTGTTCTTTCTTATTGTGTATTTTTTATATCTTTTTATACATTTTTGTAATTATTTTGGTTGTTACATTTTGCTTTTATTTCATCTCAGTCTCTTGAATTTTGTTTTATTCTACTTGTAACTGTACGGTCCAATTTTCTTTTATTTATTCTTTGATTTATTCTTGATGTCACTCTCTGCCTTTGTCTGTCTGTCTGTTTCTCTGTGTGTGTGTGTGTCTCTCTCTCTCTCTCTCTCTCTCTCTCTCTCTCTCTCTCTCTCTCTCTCTCTCTCTCTCTCTCTCTCTCCTCTTTCTCTCTGTGTCTCTCTGTCTCTGTCTTTCTCTCTGTGTCTCTCTTTCCCTCTGTGTCTCTCTGTCTCTCTCTCTCACACACTCTCTCTCTATATATATATGCATCTCTCTTTTCCTCTCTCTCTCTCTTTCTCTCTGTGTCTCTGTCTCTGTTTCTCTCTCTCTGTGTCTTTCTGTCTCTGTCTCTCTGTCTCTGTCTCTCTCTGTCTCTCTGTCTCTCTGTCTCTGTCTCTGTCTCTGTCTCTGTCTCTGTCTCTGTCTCTGTCTCTGTCTCTCTCTCTCTCTCTCTCTCTCTCTCTCTCTCTCTCTCTCTCTCTCTCTCTCTCTCTCTCTCCCCTCCACTTGTCTGGCAGCCAACAAGACCGTGTCACTCCTCACCTCTTACAAATTTTCCGACCACTTCACCGTCTCTCAGTCAAAATGCCTGTTAAAAGAACCCCCATCCACGGTAGAAGACGTGCTGAATACTGCGCTGACAGAAATCTCTCTGCTTTCTATTTTAAACAAATCTGAGGCAGTGACACTCAGACGGTCGCTATTCTAAAGACTGTCACCTTCAACTTTGAGCCAATGGTCTTCAAGACAGGACAATATTGTCTACACACCCCACCAAAAAAAAAATCAGTCTCACAAATCAACTGAGATAGAGGGAGAGCTGAAAATCAGGGAATAAGACAAGAAAGAACAGAAACTGAATCGTCACTTTCGTGCTTATTTCTCCATCACCACCACCACTACCACCATCCCTACCCCCCCCCCCCCCCCACACACACACACACACACACTTTGCTCTGTCAGTCTCCATTACCACATTGATCTCCAGACTAAAGGGTTTTGAAACTGTTGTGTGTTATCTTCAGCCATCTGTATTCCCCCGCGGAATGCCCGGGGAGTCTGTAAGTGTACATAGCATCCCACCTTCTGGAAATTCTGTGCTGAGAATTTCCTCTTTTCTATCCCTCTCTCTCTCTCTGCCTTGTTTCTTTTCTTTCTGTTGCCTCTCTCCCACGCACACATACACACACATACACGCACACACAAGCGCGTGCATGCACACTCACACACACACACACATACACGCATGCATGCATGCATATATGCAGAGGGGTGGCGTATGCAAAGATACAAGCACGCAAGCAAACAAGCAAGCAAAAATGTACTCTCTTA
>CM060317.1:14567931-14577931 GCA_030674155.1 Stramonita haemastoma
CCATTCGCTGATGTTGTTCTCCCATCTCTTCCTTGGTCTGCCTCTTTTTCTTTCTCCTTGGACAGTGCCTTGCAGTATTGTCTTTGCAAGTCCTTGTGATCTTATAACATGTCCATACCATTTAATTCTACGCTTCTTTACGATTGATAGAAGGTTTTCGTAGGGACTAATGGTTAGCTGGATTCTGTTATGCACGTCTTCCTTGCTTAGGTGGTCTTTGTATGAGATGCCAAAGAGTCTCCGGAAGCATTTCATCTCTATCGCCTGTACTCTTTTCTCCAAATCTGCGGTCAGAGTCCACGATTTACAGAAATACAAAAATGTGGATTTGACAAGGGAGCGCATTAGTCTGATCTTGGAGTTGAGTGAGATATTTTTATCATACCCGATGGTGTCCAGTTTTGACAGTGCTGTTATTGTCTGTGCAATCCTGCATACTACCTCTGGCTTGGACCCCTTGTCTGATACAATGGCTCCCAAGTACTTAAAGCTTTGAACCATTTCCAGCTTCTGGTCATTGACCCTAATATCAGTGCTGATGCCCTTGGCATTATTGATCATCAGTTTTGACTTATCTGCGCCGATTTCCATGCCGTATGTTTTAGAGACCTTGTTCATGTGTTTCTGTTAGGCTGCCAAACTTTTGTTCTGATCCTGCTAGTTCATCAATGTCACCTGCAAAGCGGAGGTTTGTGATTATTCTGCCACCAATGCTGTCTGATCCTTCCTGATGTTTCCAGTGCATTAGCCATGATTCTCTCAAGGAAGATGTTGAAAAGAGTGGGTGAGAGTAGACAGCCCTGCCTTACTCCAACTGTTGTCGGAAACCACTCTCCAATGTTGCTGTTGTAGTACACTGCACTGGTGGCCTCACTATATAGCTGTATGATTACTCTGATCAGGTTTGAATTAATGAAATGGGGGTGGCTTTGTTGTTTGTGGGGGTTTTCGTTTGTTCCTTGGGTTTTTTGTTTTGTTAGGGTTTTTCAGGGGGGGGGGGGGGGGTCGTCCAGAAGTAAAGGAAGAAATGAGTGTGTACATTCTGAATCCCTTTTTGGTAAATACGACATTCTGTTGGTTATCATTTTGTTTGTTTTTGTGGTATCTTGTACCAATTATGACTTTTCAAACAAATGTAGGCATATTTTGCAGACTAAGCTGAACATCTCAAAGGCTTGAACATTTTGCCTGAATGCAGGTGATAACCTTGATTGACCTGTCTGGCCATATGGGAAATGTCGGGAAATCAGATGCAAAGGTTCAGTTTTACTGCCTAATTAATGGACGAGCAATGGTGGACTTATCAATTACGGAACAACATCGTCAAGTTCATTTCATATGTTATTCATTTAACTCTATTTCGATTTATGTCAACTGTTATTCAAGAGACGTATTTCTGTAATAAAAAATCCTTGTTAATTTTGTGTGTCTATTCTTAAAATTTCCTTGCAAGTTCAAGTACTTCGCGTTGTTTATTTGTACAAGCTAGAGTGCTCAGCACACAACTGATCTGTGAGGAATATGATGGCAACGTAAACTGTAGTGCAAACAATTTACATAATCAAATTACATGTTTTGTCCTGTTAAAACTTGTAATCTTCATTCCACTTAATATTAAGCAATACAGATTCGTCCTCAAATAATAAAAAAAAAATCAGCAGACCTGTTAGATGCAGACCTATGCCTAAATATAGAGCACACCACTTAAACTTTCTATTTAGTTGGCGACAAGGTATCAAGCTACACAAGGGATACATTAAAAAAAAAAAAGAAGGAAAACACAACTTAAGAAATTCGTCCCTGTGTAAGTTTCTATGAAATCATTGATCTTTCTCCAAACATCGGTTGTTTTTATTTATTTATTATTTATTTATTTATCTATTTATTTATTTATGTTTTTTTTTTTTTTTTTTTTTTTTTATTTATTCACCACTTTATGTCACAGCAGATTTCTCTGCTCGGTTTTGTTCTGTTTTCTTTTTTACTTTTTTTTTTGTTTTTTTTCAGTCAGTTAATTGAAATCCTTTTGTGCTTTGTTTTTGTTGAAGCATTGCTCATTCTCCAACTGAATGGTGAAGGTAATCCAATGCCGCTTCTCGCCTTCTATTTCGGAGTGTTCTGTAGCCAGGTCTGTGTCTCTCCTGACAGCTTCCATTACTGTCATTGACCAGAATTGACCATTCTGCATCACACATTTTCAATCGTAACTCAATCGTTTTCTGTTGAAGTCGAAGTAGGCATGAAAATCCAAGGGAGAGAGGAGTGAGAGGGATATGGGCACACACGCGCGTACACACACAGACACAGGCATGCACACAGATACATACAAAGAAAAAGAGAGAGAGGGAGAGAGTAGAGAGAAGAGAGGAGAGAGAGAGGAGAGGAGAGGAGAGAGAGAGAGGAGAGAGAGAGAGAGAGAGAGAGAGAGAGAGAGAGGAGAGAGAGAGAGAGACCCTCTACAGTGCTTCTGTAATTGCCTGGCAAAGACACACTTTTCTTTTCCTTTAACTGGGTAGGAAGTCCTAGCTAGAGGCCTGGCATAGCCATGAACAATTGTTTCATTCCAAACCTCTATTCATACTGGTGTCGGTTGTGTGCCCAAGCCTGGATCTGACCAGATGGTTTCCCTGTCTGTTCTGCCCTCTTGCCTGTCATTGTTTGTCCTTCCATCCCAGTTTCCCAACTGATTCCTTGCAGAACTTCCTCCACAAAACCGTTGGATATTATTACCTGGCCATGCTTTTTGGCGGGACAAAGGGGGACGGGATAGCCTAGTGGTCAGAACATTGCGCTCGCAATTTGACGACCCGGGTTCGATTCCCTATCGAGGGGATTTTTCCTCTGGAGTTAACATCAGTGCTGACTTCACTCCCCCCAAAAGACTTTCGGATGAGACTAAAAACCGAGGCCCCGTGTGCGAACGCACGCAGAACATCTTGCGCACATGTTAAATCCTGTTCCGCTTTTCGTAAGAGTAGGCCATCGTGTGCCGGTGGGAACAGATGACATTTACAAAACTGCATACACACGGGACTGGATGTAAAAAAAAAAAGCATATGATTGCTTATTCCATTATCCTCGATATAAAAGAATAAAATAAATAAATAAAATGGTACATAAGGATGTATTCAAATTCAAATTTAAATTCAATCACTTCTCTGATTTTTAGTGATAATAAAATATTTTGAATTTGAGTATAAGTTTTGTGGGTGACAGAAGGAAACAGAGGGAGTGGGGGTGGGGGCAGTTTTTGAAACGCGTGACTGATGACGTCGTCTTATCGTAATCTTGTTATCGTATTTTTTGCTTGTAGTGAATGATTGCTGCTGCATGATAAACGGTAGCATAGCAAGACAATGAATGTAAAGTGTTGAGGTTGCAGTTGGGGCTATTATTATTATTATTATTATTATTATTATTATTATTATTATTATTATTATTATTATTATCATCATCATCATCATCATCATCATCATTCATCATTCATCATCATCATTATTATTATTATTATTATTATTATTATTATTATTATTATTAGTATTATTATTATTATTATTGTTGTTGTTGTTGTTGTTATTATTATTATCATTGGTAGTAGTAGTAGTAGTAGTAGTAGTAGTAGTAGTAGTAGTAGTAGTAGTAGTAGTAGAATAGTAGTAGTTAGCAGTAGTAGTAGATAGTAGTAGTAGTAGTAGTATGTAGTAGTGAGTAGTAGTAGTAGTAGTAGTAGTAGTAGTAGTATCACACCCATTCAGTTGCAGTTTCTTCACTGATGTCAGCAGTTCTTCAAACAGACCAGAGTATCTATCTGATGGTTTGGTTTAGATGCATCTAATTTTATCCAGACACTCCCGAAGTCGGAATACAGCTACCTTAATGGTGGACAGTCAACGGTTCGTATGCTCAAAAATCGCATCATTGGTGAATATTGGACCTGTAGCACGAAAAACGAAAAAAAAAAAGCCTAACACTAAGCACATTTGCTATTGTTGCTGTTGTTGCTGTTGTTGTTGTTGTTGTTGTTGTTGTTGTTGTTGTTGTTGTTGTTGTTGTTGTTGTTGTTGTTGTTGTTGTTGTTGTTGTTGTTTATGTTGCTATTGTTGCTGTTGTTGTTGTTGTCATTGTTGTTATTGTTGCTATGTTGTGTGCTCCAGTTTTACACCCTGGGTGGACACCAAGAACATTGCCCTCTGTCACACTCATCCCCCTCCCCTGGGAATCACTATAAAGTTATAAATACACACCGTATGAAAAGTGTTGCGCATATGACTGTTTTCAAGTACCTCGTGGCATAAGCAGCCACACTCCGACCTCAGGGGAATTTATCTTTTAACAAAGCGCACATGTTGTTGTGCTAAGAGCTTGTCATGGATAATAACAATAATTATTTCTTTTTTTTTTCGTTCCTCGGCTAAAGCTCCGAGGTTTACCAATGGTGAGAATTTGCATATGCGACCTTTTTGTGCCCTCCATGAAAGGAGTCACATTCTGACTTCAGGGCACAAGATAACATGTTAAAACATACAACACAATTTTAATGTAGACCTCGGCATTTTCCTGACATCAATGACTGACAAATCTTTTGCCCGGAGCCAAAAATCTACATTTAAACGAGACTGGATTGAAACATGTTATAATATTTCCTTTACACCTACTGTACCTTTCATCTGTTTTTGTTAGATCATGTTTAACCTGGATCCTTTAGGAATTTGGGGGTGGGTGGGTGGGTATATATGAGGGGTTTTTTCTTTGTACAACTTCAGATTTGTGCAGACTTGATTCCATTCTAAAATATCACCCATGGGGGGGGGGGGGGGGAATTTGAATTCGCAAGACTCTTGGGAACTAAGAGATTTGACTCACAAGATAGACTTGATTTCATTCTAAAATATCACGCATTGGGGGGGATTTGATTTCACAGACTCTTGGGAACTAACAGATTTGACTCACAAGAGAACCAGCGTTGTGTATATTTCCCCTGCCGGCAGTCTGCGACCAGATTGTGACCACTATGAAATTATCCGGTAGCGGCTTTCTCAACACAACATCCCCTCTCTGAAGCCGATGCTGGTTTGAGGTGGTGGTGGTGGTGGTGGTGGTGGTGGTGGTGGTGGTGCCTAAAGCTGTTTGGGGAATGGATAGATAAATGTCACCCTGGTTGTTTGGAGGGTGGTCTTCTTTAGTAATGACAGGGGGCACAGAGAGGAAGGGGGGTGTAAGGACAGAGATACAGACAGAAAGACATACAGACAGACAGACAGATAGACGGATAGACAGATAGACAGGGTAGCGGATAATAGATGAGGTGCTGTGAGATAGACAAGGACGAATGAGCAGAACTCACTCTCCACTTCACACCACACACACACACCATCACACCACACACTCACTACCACTACACACACATCCCACATACCCCTCACACACATGTACTTCCTACACACACCTGCTGCTCCGCCTCCTCCACTTTCTCCTCCTCCTCCTCCTCCTCCTCCCTCTCCCTCGTCTTATCCTCCTCCTCCTCCACCTCCTCCTCCTCTCTCTTCCTCCTCCTCCTCCTCTCCCCCCTCCTGCAGCTGTTGCTGTTCCTGGCGCTGTAAATTCCTGACAGCACACACCACACCACCACCTCGGAAAACTCTCAGAACTGACTTTATGCTGGCTAAAGCCCAGCATTAAATATTAAAGGCTTCACGCCTGTAGCCCAGGTATAGCACGTTCCACGCTATCGTAAATCACGAAATCTGCTTTTTATAATAATAAAAAAAGTTTGCAAAGGTTTTCATTGTTTTTTGGGACTGGAAAGGGTTGGGTAAGGTGAGATTGGGTTTGAGTTATGTCGAGGTTGGGTTGGGTTGGGTGTTTCTTTTGTATTGTGTTTGATCCGTATTGGTTTAGTGTGAAAGAAGTGCGATGTACAATTAAAAAAAATATATATTCTCGGTATACATACTGTTGAACTTTTGCGCGAAGCATGTAAACAGTTTTAAAAGTCATCTTCATTGTTGGTACCCAGATAAATAAAAGTCCTTTCTGAATTTTAGAGGAATACAAATGATTGTACAGTTTGGCAGTTTTCCCTTTAACTGAGAACAAATTTCAGATAAAAGATTTTGACAACATACACCCCAATAAATGTTATATACATGTGTTGCTGTTGTTGTTGTTGTTGTTGTTGTGCTGCTGCTGCTGCTGCTGCTGCTGTTGCTGCTGCTGCTGCTGCTGATGATGTGATGATGATGGTGATGATGATGATGATGATGATGATGATGATGATGATGATGATGATGATGATGATGATGATGATGGATAATGATGATGATGATGAAGCAATTTTTACTTTTTCAAATTCCAAGCGGTTTTTAAATTTACTGTACCTTTTCACTTTGTTCGTAGGTACCAGTTATTTCGCCAGTAATTAATAACTTTTGTTGAAAAGAAGAGACTGGCAGTGAGACAGACAGACAGACAAAAAAAGAGAAAGATAATAGATAGATAGATAGATAGATAGATAGATAGATAGATAGATAGATAGATAGATAGATAGATAGATAGATAGATAGATAGATAGATAGATAGATAGGTAGGTAGTAGTAGTAGGTGGTAGGTAGGTGGTATGGTAGTAGGTAGATGATGATGATAGATATGATAGATAGATAGATAGATGATAGATAGATAGATAGATAGATAGATAGATAGATAGATAGATGATAGATTAATTAATTCATAGTAGGTTTTAAGTTTAGGTAGGTTATTTGGTTGTAGGTAGTATTGCAGTAGTAGTAGTAGTAGTGAAGTAGAGACCAGACAGACAGACAGACAGACAGACAGACAAGACAGACAGACTAGACAGACAGACAGACAGATAGATAGATAGATAGATAGATAGATAGATAGATAGATAGATAGATAGATGATAGATAGATAGATAGATAGATAGATAGATAGATAGGTAGGTAGGTAGGTAGGTAGGTAGGTATGTAGATAGATAGATAGATAGATAGATAGATAGATAGATAGATAGATAGATAGATAAGATAGATAGATAGATAGATAGATAGATAGATAGGTAGGTAGTAGGTAGATAGGTGGGTAGGTAGGTAGGTAGGTAGGTAGGTAGGTAGGTAGGTAGGTAGGTAGGTAGGTAGAGACAGACAGACAGACAGACAGACAGACAGACAGACAGACAGATAGATAGATAGATAGATAGATAGATAGATAGATAGATAGATAGATAGATAGATAGATAGATAGATAGATAGATAGATAGATAGATAGATAGATAGATAGATAGATAGATAGATAGATAGATAGATAGATGCGGACAGACAGAGCAATTGAGCGAATGGATGAATGAATAATCAAACGTAAAAACAAACAAAGAATCAGACAAACAAACAAAGACAATCATGCACACTGACAGACAGAAAAAAAACAGAAAAATCTCGCTTTCCCGTTGTGTGCTTTATCAAGAGTCAGCCCCCAACCCCCCACCCCCACCCCCAATAAATTCACCATCACCTCCACCACCCTCCCCCACCCCCACCCCCAGCCTCCGGCCCCCCTGATATCTCGGATACTATATCACCCCAAAAGCAAATCTCAGGACACACAGAGAGTCCCTTTGCTCCATAGTGTTCAGTCTCAATACGGCACAGTTCCTGAATGGTTCACAAGACACCGAGATAAAAATCTGTCAGAAACACATGGCGGTCAAACACACATATACTGGTCAATACAAGCGCTAGTGCCATGGTTTGTGTGTAAGCATGTCCAAGTGCATACGCGCTACATGCATAGAAAGTAAGTTATTTGCCACTCGTGTGAGCTCACAAGCGCAAACACAGGCATAAACAAGCTCGTGCTCGTGTGTGAACGCACATATAATTATACGCGCGCGTTCTCACAAACACACACACATACACATACACACACATAACAATTTTATAGATATATATATAGTTATATATATATATTTATTTTTTATTTATTTACATGTACACACGCATTCACGCAGGCACACGCAAACATACACACACACACGCATGCACACGCACACAACCACACACCACACCAACAACACACACACACACACACACACATATGCAAGTGCTTATTCCATTATCCTTAATATAAAAGAATAAATAAATAACACACACGTCTAGATTCTGTCCACCTCCTTTCCTCTCACTTCACAAGCACCCCCACACCACACCCACACCCACACCCACACACACACACACACACACACACACACACACACACACACACACACACACACCACACACACACACACACACACACACACATGCAAGTGCTTATTCCATTATCCTTAATATAAAAGAATAAATAAATAAATAACACACACGTCTAGATTCTGTCCACCTCCTTTCTTCTCACTTCACACACACACACACACACAACAACACACACACACACACACACACACACACACACACACACACACCACACACACACACACACACACACACACACACACACACACACACCTTCCCACTGTTCCTCAAGGCAAAAGAGACTCAGACATAAGACCCCAACAAAAATATCACTTTGTATGGTTTATAGCAGAGATAAGTATATCATGACTATAACTCTTATCAGCCAGATGGCTCCCTCTCCGCTCTTTCTCCTCTTCTAGACAGATAGCCTAGTGGTCACAACATTGCGCTCAGCAATTTGATGACCCAGGTTCGATTCCCGTTCGATGGGATTTTTTCCTCTGGAGTTAACATCAGTGCTGACTCACTCTCCCCAAAAGTCTTTCGGATGAGACTGTAAACCGAGGCCCCGTTGTGCGAACGCACGCAGAACATCTTTTGTAACGTTAATCCTGTTCCGCTTTTCGTAAGAGTAGGCCGTTGTGTGCCGTGGAACAGATGACAATGTTCACAAAACTGCATACACACGGGGACTGGATAAAAAAAGGAATATCTTTTCCTTATCTCGAAAAAAGATAAAATAAAAATAAGGTACGGGCAACTTCATACTGTCATCTTTCATCCTCTTCTCGACAGAAGGTGTAGACATACTCATACTGCACTTGCTCTCTCTCTGCTCTCTGCTCTCTCTCTCTCTCTCTGCTCTCTATCTCCTCTCTCTCCATTATTCTCTCTCTCTCTTCTATCTCGTTCTGTGCTTCAAGACATCTTTTCTTTAATATTTCAAGAAATTTTTATAAGTAATATAAATAAAATCCAAGTGCAAAAACTCCAATGAACTGATAATTGAACCAGCTTTTCAATGGACCTGTCAGACACACCAACAAACAATTAAGACACATTACTAATAACCCAATCCAACGCACAAGATGTTTTTCAATTGGGAAAAAAACAGCAAGAACAAAACAAAGGTCATGAATCTATCGAACAATAATGAATTCTATCACATTTTGTCATTCATAGGCTACTCAGTCTGCTCTGGCGTCTCTCTTAAACAAAGAGGGATCACTTTTTGACATTATTAAAGTTTTTGATAATCTCGTGTTAAATAAAAACATTCCTAACAAGGTAGCCAAAACCGCAAGTGATTCAATATTTAACAGGCCTCAAAGAAGCTAATTAAGTACACCGACCAGCAATTCAACAATCAAATAAATTACTACAAACCCCATTGAATCCATTCCAGTTTTCAAACGGTTCTTTTTTTCTTATATGAACAAAGCAAAATAAAACCAGTTTTTCCAACACCAATAAAAATGAATGACATTTTTCATTATTCACATATTATTCTCTTCTTTCAGAATCTAATTTTAAAAGAATTACCTTCTTAGAAATTATCAATGTAAGGACTATTCAGCCTTTCCACAAAAAAAGCTTATTGAAAGAGTGTGATTTCATTCATTCTATTGCACCATTTATTTCAAGACAATTCAGGCACTGCCATCCCTGCTTTCAAAGAGTGACACCATTGATTTTATCACTATTCAGGCACGCGACACACACACACCACACACACACCACACACACACACACACACACAC
>CM060317.1:14582931-14587931 GCA_030674155.1 Stramonita haemastoma
ACCATCGATTTATCACTATTCAGGCACTGCCATTCCTGCTTTCAAAGAGTTACACCTTTGATTTAAACGTTATTAAGTCACTGCTATTCTTGCTTTAAAAGAGTTACACCTTTGATTTAAACGCTATTAAGTCACTGCTATTCTTGCTTTCAAAGAGTTACACCATTGATTTGAACACTATTTAGTCACTGTCATTCCTGCTTTCAAAGAGGCCACAGAAATCAGGGAAAGAGAAAGACATGGAGGACAGGTGGTGTTTTGTCAAAATCTTTAAGATAATGATGAAAACCACTGGGGAACAAGAGGCCATAGCGATGATGGTAATTAAAGCTTGTGTGATGCAAGCTACCGTGCCACAGTGGTTAGCGCCTTGAGTTACGAACTGGAATGTCGCGGGTTCGAATCCTATAAGAATCCAATATGTAGGGATTTTTTTCCGGACTCCTGGCTGACTCCTACCCAGAGTGAGTGTGCTGTGGGCTTATTAGGAAGACTAGGACCACACAGTCGAGCTTCATTGACATTACAGATTCGAGTTTGAGAGTATCCCACAAACTACCTGACCAACACTGCTGGTGTCTGTATCTCTCTGGCCTGGCTTATGCTGGGATATATCATGAGAGGAAGCATAGAGTACAGATGTGTTGAGTTGTCTAAAAACACCTGTACTTACATAGCAGCATGTTTGCATCATCCTCATCCTCACTGATCATTATGCAATACAAAAAAATTGTCTCTAACTTGGTGGCCTTGTCGTGTCGCGTTGTGTGGTGTGATGTGGTGTGGTGTGGTGTCGTGTCGTGTCGTGCCGTGTCGTGTCGTGTCTTGTCAGTGTTCTTGTCATTGCCAAAGAGTCTGCCAGTGATAATTGCTGTTGTTTACTGCAAACATCCATTTATGCAGATGCAATTACACAAGCCCCTCTGTGTGTGTGTGTGTGTGTGTGTGTGTGTGTGTAGTGTGTGTGTGTGTGTGTGTGTGTGTGTTATTTTTAATATTTATAAAACTGCATACAAACGGGTTCTGGATGAAAAAAAGCACATGAGTGCTTATTCCATTATCCTTGATATAAAAGAATAAAATAAACTAAACTAAAATAAAATCTCTCTCTGCGTGCGTGCGTGCGTGCGTGCGTGCGTGTGCGAGAGTGCGTACGTGCATACGTAAGTGCGTGTGTGTGTGCATGCGTGCGTATATGCATGTATGCGTGCGTGCGTATGTGATATAAATATGGACTGACAAAAACAAACCAAATGATCTGTCAGGATCATTTCCTTTGATGGCTTCTTATTCCTCACCAAAGTGTCGTGCAATTACCACTTTTTTCGCTGGTTTCAATTACTCATCCTTGATACAAACGTCCTTTAACGCTAACTAAATGATGAGAGAATGGAAGGTCGTTGTGGAAATTGTGCTGGGAAAGGGGGGATGAGAATAAAAGGAATTGAAAAACAAAATTGCAGAAGGATGTCACAAACTAGCATGTTAATAGGCAACACAAAAAGGAAATGTTTTTTTTTAATGATTATTGAAGACCGTGATAATAATTTCCTTGTTATTTGATCCTATAAAGAACGCAGTCTGTGATAACGCTTTGTAAATTGAAAGTGATTTGTCTTTTTTTATATTCCCAATGTCAGTTTATGTGCAGATCAGCCATAAAATAAGCATCTTCCCAACAGAGAGGATGAGGCCGCAAAAATACATCTGAAATAAGACGAGACTTGAACGAATAAACTTTATTCTCGTCATATAAGCAGTTGGTAAAACAAACTAAAAAAAAAAGTATTGTTTAGTTTAATCAGATATCTGTGTAACAAAAAACGTAAATAATCCGCTAGCTTGCCACGGTACAAATGCTTAGTGCGTTGGGTTACTGATTGGAGGGTGGCAGGTTCAAATCTCATTTAAGTTATTGTGGAGGTGGGGGGGATTCGGACTCCAGCTGGCTACTTATCAGAAAGAGTTTGCTATTGGGCTCATTGGGAAGACTGGGACCACACAGCTGAGCTTCATCCACCTTACAGATCCGATTTTGAGAGTGTTGCTCACATTACTAGACCAACACTGCAAGTGTCTGTATCTCTCAGGTCCGGTTGACGCCGGGATATATCATTTTTTTAATATATTTTTTAATTTTTCAAATAGAATACAAAAAAACGTAATTCGGGAACATACCCACCATGCCCACAAACATACGGACTAATAGCAACTACCAAATACAGCAAGGAAACCACAAAAGCATCCTAGAAAGCTGGGATATATCATGATGAGAAGCATAGAGTAAAGATGACATCAATAACTGGCAACGCTTTTATCCGGCCCGGCTGATCGTCATTCTGTCGTCTGTTCCTTCACTCGTCTGTCCAGCTGTGTCCTCCATTCTTGTCTCAGAGTTCTTGGGTCTCATCATTACGAAGCCAGAATGTTCGTGCATCGTTACGCTCTTGCAGGCTTCCGAAGAAATATGGCTGTTTTTCAGATTGTAGTGAAGCGGAGGCCAACAAAGGGGGAAATGATTTGTGGATTTTGTTTTTTGTTTTTTTTTTTCAATTCCCATCATTGTCTGTTTTTGTGTGTGTGTGATCTGCATGGTTTCGGGACTGACAGCAGGGGACTGAATTAATGTCAGTAATGAATTGTCTTTTCCTTTCTCTCCTTTCTGGAACTGCTTCCGGAGTCATTGAGGCACTGCTGGCACTAAAACTTTTTTGTGGTACATGTGTTTTGAACAAACTCCGACAGATGTTATAGCCGGAGTGGTTAAGGTCGTTCGACTTCACTCCCATGGGTCAATGAAGTCTTGATTCGAATCTGTGGTGAATAAAGGGTGGGGATTTTTACCACCTTTCAGGTCAGCTTCATGTGCAGACCTGCCAGTGCCTTAATCCCCTTCGTGCATATACACATGCCGAAGATCAAATAGTCACACTAAAGATTCTGTCATTCATACCAGCGTCTGATGGGTTACGGAAACACGAACATACTGAACATACGTCGATTAAATTGGAATGCAGCTACCTTCATGATGGGCAAAAACCATCGAATATGCAAAATTTCACTAGTGGTAAATCTTGGAGTTCAAGCCGAGAAACGAATACAAATAAATATTTTTAATATATATACATATATATATGTATAAATAAATGAATAAAATACAATGCACAATATGTTATACCTGGGTGTTTCTGCAAGGAGACCTCAGTCCATTGTCCCTTTAACAACTCCATACTATATATAAACGTGTTGGTGCAGGTCTGCAATGGCTCCTTAAGAAGTAGGAGGAGGAGGAGAAGAAGAATAAGAACAGCAAGAACAAAAACAACAACAATAACAACAACTGTAACAACAACGACAGGAACAAGAAGAGGAAGAACAGCAACAACAACATCAAGAAGAAGAACAAGAAGAACAAGAACAAGAAGAACAAGAAGAAGCACAAGAAGAACAAAAACAAGAAGAACAGGAACAAGAAGAACAAGAAGAACGAGAAGAACAAGAAGAACAACAAGTAAAAGAAGAGACTGACAAAGAGGAGGAGGCAAAGAAGATAGAAAAAAGGAGAGGAAGAGGAAAATGAGTGAGAGAAGGAAGAGTCAAAGAAGAAAAACAAGACAGAGACAGACAAATATAGACAGACACGTGGTCAGAGAGACAGACACACAGAGACAGACAGACACACAGGCAGAGAAGAAGAGGAGGAGGGGGAAAAGAGGGAACAAGAAAGGATTGAGAGAGGCAGACAGACAGACAGAGACAAAGAGAACAGAAAAAGAGAGCGAAGGAATAAAAATAAAAATAAAAAATAAAAGGAGGGTGAAAAAAGGTGAAGAAGACAAGGACAACCAGAAAGAAAATCAAAAAGAGAAACATAGAGAAGATGAGATGGGAGAAGGAAGACAGAGCGGAAAGACACAGACCAAAAAAAACACATACACAAACTAAACAAACAGACAAGCAGAATGAGACAGACAAAAGACAGAGAGGAGTTTTCCTTCAAAATCTGCCACCTTTCTCTAATCCTGTTCCGTCACTCAGTAATCCATTCCTTGTCCAGTCCGTCATCTGAGTTTTCCATTTGTCTCCGCCATACAAAGCCAGCATGCACTCTGATATATGCACAGGTTTTAGAAGGGGAAAAAACAACTTTTGGGGGGAGGAGATCATGAGGGTAGTTTTGGTGGTGGTGGAGGGGGGTATTTTCTTTATTTATTTGTTTTGGAGAGTTCTGGGGGGAGGGAGGAGTAGGTTTGTTGTGTTTTGTTATTTTATACAACGGTGGATTTTGTTTGGATGTGAGGTGGGGGGGGAGGGTTTATAGTTTTACAGCTTGTTTTTTTAGAGAAAGGTAAACCCAAGGACAATAATGGGGATTGAAATCCTGGGTCAAAAATCCCATAATTTGTTTTGTTGTTGTTGCTGTTTTTTTATCACATGAAGGTGGAGGAGGGGGTGTTGTTAGGGATAATAGCAGGGAGGCTGAGTTTCGGTTAGTGATGCTGTTAGTTAGAAAACTTCAAAGACAGGCTGCGATACCCCGAGAGAAAGAAAGAGGAGGAGCAAGAGTGTAGGCTGGTTGGGTTTAATTTATGAACTTGTTTACTGCACACTGGTGTGGTTCAGTGTTCAGCTCTGCTATCTGTACTCTGCTCCTCTGCTTCTTTACCTCTACTCTGTCTCTCTCTGTCTCTCTCTGTCTCTCTCTGTCTCTCTCTGTCTCTGTCTCTGTCTCTGTCTCTGTCTCTCTCTGTCTGTCTATCTATCTATCTATCTATCTATCTATCTATCTATCTATCTATCTATCTATCTATCTATCTTTCTATCTATCTGTCTCTGTGTCTGTCTGTCTCTCTCTCTCTCTCCTCTACCCTCCTCTTTTCTCCTCTCCTCTCTCTCTCATGAGTATCACACACACACACACACACACACACACACACACACACACACACACACACACACACACACACACACACACACACATACACACACACACACAGTGA
>CM060317.1:14590431-14610431 GCA_030674155.1 Stramonita haemastoma
TGCTTATTCCATTATCCTCGATATAAAAGAATAAATAAAATAAAATCTCTCTCTCTCTCCAAGTTGTAAAATATTTTTTCCGGCCTCGTCTTCTGTGACGTCCCCGTCCTGCTGTTCCCACGCCGCTCATTTCAATCTCCTTGCCACAGCCATAGCCAGATTTGTTATGTTTCATCCTAAGGGTCGGCAGTCCACAGGGGGCCCATCAACATCAGGCCGCCATAGGGCCACCAACCAAAGGGGCCCTGCACTGCTAGATTGTAGAATTGGTGGGGGGTTGTTTGTTTTATTAGTAATAATCAACAATTTCAAGGCACACCAAAATGAATATAAAAGAAAACAACGAAACACTTCTTTTTTTTCCTCGCGATGTTTGATGTAGAATGGTTTCGGGGTGCCTTTATGTCATCCATATCGCCGACCGTAACTGATCCTGAAGAGTTCTGCTTATACAGATAGGGACAGGGACTAGGTAGCTGGTGTTCTTCACTCTGTTCTAACGTCTGTATCCGAAACGGTGGACACAAAACAAAATTAGCTAGTGCTGAAGATCTTCTGCGTATTTTTGTACGAATTGTTTGTTTGTGGGTTTGTTTGTTTTGTTGTTGTTGTTGTTGTTGTTGTTGTTGTTTTGGGGAAGGGGGGTTGATGGTGGGGTCCTCATCCCACGGAAACGTAAAACTAAATTAAACGTAAAACTCAGTATAGACTCATACTGCAGTCTCCAGATCACTCCATAACGTGGGAGCAACCTTTGAACCACTAAGATCATATCCAAGCACACACACTCTCTCTCTCTCTCTCTCTCTCTCTCTCTCTCTCTCCTCTCTCTCTCTCTCTCTCTCTCTCTCTCTCTCTCTCTCTCTCTCTCTCTCTCACACACACACACACACACACACACACACACACACACACACACACACACACACAACCGACATCAAATTAACACAGATTCTAAGGACAAGAAAATGGATAGAGAAGAACGCAATGAGACAGAAATCTTTTAAAATATAAAAAAGACAAGCAAACACGACACTTAAAAAAACTCTTAACTGCCTAACCCAGCTTTACAAGAATATAACGATAAAAATGATAAAGGAAGAGACATTAATGGTTTTAAAAGGATACAAAACAGCTACAAAAATCACCTAATGCATAATCTAACTCTATTTTAATGCAAGTAAAATATCGAATGAGCTTCACACAAGAATGAGCTGATAGATTGAACCACAGCAAAAAAAACAAGGAAGGAGACAGAGGGCGGGATAGCCAAGTGGGTAGAGTGATAAGCTCATTGTCTGACGGCCCGGGTTTCAGCCTGAGCAAGGGGATTTTTCCCCTGGAGTTAACATCAGTACCAACTTAACTCCCTGCCACCCCCCACCCCCCCACCCCCCACCCCCCGCCCGTAAAAAAGCCCTGATGAGACTATAAACCAAGGTTCCGTGTGGGATCACATGCAGAACATTTTGCGCACACCTTAAAAACCCGTTCCGCCTTTCGGAAGATTAGGTCTTTGCAACGGATGACATTTTTTTTAAAGCATGGATATTAGTCTGTTTAGACATCATTCCCGAAGACAGAATGTGGCTACCCTAAATGAAGGTAAATGGTCACAAACGCAAAATTTCATCGTTGGTGAGCCTCGAAGGCCGCCGCTGTAGTCTAGTGGTTAGGGCGTTGGACTCGTAATCTAAAGGTTGCGGGTTCGATCCCAGTTTTCGGCTATGGCGTTGTGCCCTTGGAAAAGGCACTTTCCGGCTATTTTCTCACCCCACCCAGGTGTAAAAGGTGTACCAACCTTGTGTTGGGGGTTAACCCTGCGATAGACTAGCGTCCTATCCAGGGGGGAGTCTATGACTCTCAGTCGCTTAACGCCACAGAAACCGGGATAAGCACCCGCGTGATGAGCCTTAGGCTCGGGACAGACTTTAACTTTTTTTAACTGAGCCTCGAAGACTCCAGTCGAAGAACAAAGAAAACAAAAAAAAGGGGGGGGGTCAGAATTGTGACAAAATATATAAATTCTAAGCCTACATACAAAAGAGGAATACAACAAAGGGGTGCAAAGGAAACTGTTCTGTTTATTGGGGAGATTGCATGAAAGGGGACGGGATAGCGAAGTGGTCAGAGCACTCGCTTTCCCCAAGTCAAAGTTAAACAGCATCGAGTGTGGTTACCAAGTGGATGGGTGACCGTTTGTATGCCTTGGCTTCAGTACAGTCTCCCAGTTCACCCAGCTGTAAATGGGTACATGTCCTTTTCAGGGTCAGGGAAGGTAAAGCAGCGAGGGAGAGGAGATGAGCGCTGCCTCAACATGCTGGCCCCAAGAGAAGCTGAGGTCTCTGATGCCTTGCTCCCCCTACGACCACACAGGTTATGGGACACCTTTACATTTTTACCTCATTAAACGATGTGATTGTATTTGTTATAATATTAGGAACTGTTCATGGAAGGATGTGATTGTATTTGTTATAATCTTAGGAACTGTTCATGGAAGGATGTGATTGTCTTTGTTATAATATTGGGAAATGTTCATGGAAGGATGGGATTGTATTTGTTATAATATTGGGAAATGTTCATGGAAGGATGGGATTGTATTTGTTATAATATTGGGAAATGTTCATGGAAGGATGGGATTGTCTTTGTTATAATATTAGGAACTGTTCATGGAAGGATGTGATTGTCTTTGTTATAACAGGAACTGTTCATGGAAGGATGGGATTGTCTTTGTTATAATATTGGGAAATGTTCGTGGAAGGATGTGATTGTCTTTGTTATAACAGGAACTGTTCATGGAAGGATGTGATTGTCTTTCTTATAATATTGGGAAATGTTCATGGAAGGATGTGATTGTATTTGTTATAACAGGAACTGTTCATGGAAGGATGTGATTGTCTTTGTTATAATATTAGGAACTGTTCATGGAAGGATAGGATTGTATCTGCGATAATATTAGGGAGAGTACATGAAAGGATGTGATTGTGTTTGGGATAATATTGGGGAGAGTACATGAAAGGATGTGATTGTGTTTGGGATAATGTACTTCACTGGTTCTTTTTATTGCGGCTTGGCCAAGCGAAAGTACATGCTATGCTTCATTGGACACTGGCAAAAAAATGTGTGTGTGTGTGCGTGGTGTGTGTGTGTGTGTGCGTGCGTGCGTGCGTGTGTGTGTGTGTGTGTGTGTGTGTGTGTGTGTGTCTGTGTCTGTGTCTGTGTGTGTGTGTGTTTGTGTGTGTGTCTTTCTGTCTGTTTGCCTGTGTCTGTTCCTGTGTGTGAGTGGATGTGTGTAGTGTAGTGTGTTGTACTGCACTCTATTGTATTGTTTGTATCGTTCTGTAATGTAGTGAAATGTATTTTTTACTTCTTTCAGTCACGATATGTCTCTCTGTGTATAGTTCAGGCTGCTCTAGCCACATTTGAACCACTGTTGTTGTTGTTTTTTAGGGGGGGGGGGGTAGTATTGTTTTGTTTTTGTTTTCCAGTTTATAATATGTAATCATTTCACCTTGGCAGTGGCTTTTTCCTACAGAATTGGAATTGAGTTTTTTTTCAGAAATGCTTTTTTTTTAACTTAATAAACCGACAATCTCATTCCAATAAAGTTAGTAATGAAAAGGGTCCCAGCAAAAAGTCGTTTGGTTTCTCTCCTTATAGTGCAATGTATCGGAAAAAATATTATCAATGCAATTCATCCCTTTTTTTTTTTCTTTGCCGCTTTTTTCATGCCAGCACTACTGCTTTTGGGTCAGTATAAAATAGAATGCCGTAAATATCAAAAAAATAAATTACACAAAAAGTCAACGCCATAATAATTGCAAATAATTCTGAGGTAAAGGTCCGTGTGAAATGGTTTTTTGCACTTTTAAAGCCGGGATCACAAATGCTGCAATTCTTTTACTCCAATATAGGACATAACCACCCATAATTACTTTTAAGTAATTGGAATCGTGTCAAGAAGAAGCTTTATATCGATATCAAATACAGTTTGGTCCTTCTCCTTTTTTGCGGCAGCGTATTCAATATCAAGTTTTGGTAGCTTGTGTTCCTAATAGGGTGGAGTTTGTAGGACTATCGGTAAAACTGAGATGGATGCTCAATCAATGTTAGTGTCTTTGATAACGTCATCTGAATAATTCTTCTTGGCTTTAAAGATGAAAAATTGCGGACTCGTTTGGGGTTGTCTGTATCATGAGTCATTAATATTTCATCGCTTCCAAAGTTCTTAACAACAATATTTCCGGATCATACCTTTTAACACAGCTGATTTTCGTTGTTTAAGCAGCCGCCATAGTTGAGTGGTTAGCGCCTTGGGTTACAGACTGGATGGTCATGGGTTCGAATCCTAAAAAAGTCAGGGATTTTAAGATCTCCGGCTGGCTCCTACCCAGACTGAGTGTGCTGTGGGCTCATTGGAAAGACTGGAACCATAATTCGAGCTTCATCCACATTACGGATACGATACCTGACAAACTCTGTCTGGCTCCGCGAATAAGCTCTCATTGTCAGTAGAGGACTTAATGGGTGGTCTCCTGCATATGTTAGCTCAGGCCAGGCACCACTGGACACCACCAAAGTGACCTAGCAGCAATGCAGAGCCCCTCTGGATGGTGGCCCCACGGTGACCAGGTATTGATGGACTCCCTGTGAACTTCTGACCCTGAGGACGCGACATGACAAGCCCGGGTATAGCTGGCATGGGACACAACAGAACAGGAACGTCACAGAGATTTAGGCAGCGCAATAAAGTTTTCGTTCTTCAGAAAGTGAGTGATAACTTCTATCGACGATTGTATTTCTAGTTCTGCATGTCTTGGTCAGTTTCTCCCATACTAGGTTTGCTCGTTCCCTTCTTTCTGCAATCAGGTTTTTCTTCTCTAGCTGATGGATTTCTTGTTCATTTGCTTATTTACATGTTTTGCAGCATGATTTATTTACCTGTGTCGTGGCTGGTTTTCTTATTTGCTTACTTTTGGGCTGGCTTGCTTGCAGTCTGGCTGACCTATGACCTTGGCTTGGCCTGGCTTGATTTTTGCTGACTGGCTTCCTTTTCTTTGTAGATTGTGAAGCTGCTCTGTGTCAACTTACTTGGTTTTAGTTTTGGGTTTTTTTCTAAAGGATCCCTTATCACAACCATCAGACTATCATACACACGCAGACACACACCTACACACACACGCATGCATGCACATACACACACCCACACACCTAGACACACACGCACGCACATACGCGCACACGAGCACACACGCACATATACACACACACATACACACACACACAATCACACACACACACACATATAATCACACACACACGCACGCACGCACACACACACACACACACACACACACACACACACACACACACACACACACACCACACACACACACACACACACACACACACACACACCACACACACACACACACACACAACGAGAAAAACAAATTATATCGAACAATTTCTGCAGTCTAGGAGATGTTCTTTTCTTTATCATATCTTTATTACATGCCTCAACATAGCGAATTTTCAAATATGTATCCCAACCTTCCTCTGTCCAGCGTTACCAGTTACAATCATGATCAGTATCACAGAATCCTTGTCATGTCGGTTTTACCAAAATTAACACAAAAGCAAAGGTTATAAACAGAAAGGGAATGAGTAAAGCGTACGTAGAACGAAAGTGCATAATTTTGTGTGTGTGTGTGTGTGTGTGTGTGTGTGTGTGTGTGTGTGTGTGTGTGTGTGTGTGTGTGTGTTTTGTGTCTGTGTCTGTGTCTGTGTCTGTGTCTGTGTGTCTGTGTGTCTGTGTGTCTATGTGTCTGTGTATCTGTGTGTGTGTGTGTTTGTGAGTGTGTGTGTGTGTGTGTGTGTGTCTGTGTCTGTGTCTGTGTCTGTGTGTAGTAGAAGTAGTAGTTGTAGTAGTGGTTGTAGAAGTAGTAGTGGTGGTAGAAGTAGTAGAAGTAGTAGTAGTAGTAGGAGTAGGAGTAGGAGTAGTAGTAGTAGGAGTAGGAGTAGTAGTAGTAGGAGTAGGAGTAGAGTAGTAGTAGTAGTAGTAGGAGTAGTAGTAGTAGTAGTAGTAGTAGTAGTAGTAGTAGTAGTAGTAGTAGTAGTAGTAGTAGTAGTAGTAGGAGGAGGAGGAGGAGAGGAGGAGGAGGAGGAGGAGGAGGAGGAGGAGGAGGAGGAGGAGTAGGAGTAGTAGTAGTAGTCGTCTCCATTTTAACGTCCTTCCACATAAAGTGATGTGTATGTGTGTGTGCGTGCGTGCGTGTGTGTGTGTGTGTGTGTGTATGTGTGTGAGTGTGTATGTATGTGTGTGTGCGTGCGTGCGCGCGCGCACGTGCGTGCATGCATACGTGTGTGTGTGTGTGTCTGTCTGTCCGTCTGTCTGTCTGTCTCTTTGTCCCAGTTTCCGTGTGTGTGTGTGTGTGTGTGTGTGTGTGTTTGTGTGTGTGGTGTGCGTGCGTGCGTGCGTGCGTGCGCGCGCGTGCGTGCGTGTGTGTGGGGGGGGGGGGGAGTACGTGCTTGAGAGCTCTGCCCAGTTGCGAAGTTGAGGAAAAAGCCCAAGGGAAACAACTGCTACAACTTGCGAATTATACAAGTACTTCCCCTTCCATTGCTCAGGTCACCGTCTTTTTTATCTTTTTTAACTTCGGTTGGACAAGTTATCATGTTGTCTTTTCAGACACAGAATATTTCACTGACAACACAGCATATGATCACACATATCAAAGAAGAAAATTATGAATGGCTGTGGACAGGCCATATTTTTAATGTTCGGAATAGCTTAGCGTTAAGATCATCAACCTTGTTATCTGAGGTTTGCCTCTCAGCTGAGGTGTCTGTTTGAGAGCTATTTTCTACCGAGTTTAACACTGATTCTCCACTTTATTTCCCTGCAAATTCTTTGGATGAGGCTACGAATTGAGGTCCCGAGTGTGAATGATTACATAAAATTTTGCTCACGCGTTAAAATGTATCCACCTTTGGCAGAGGAGAATGGCAGTTACAGCCGATGGCATCGATGACACAACATACCCAGCATGCAACCAGCGTTACGGACAGCTATGGCTCCGCCAAGGTCAGCTTATTCAAGGCACAAAGCCTGGACATGCCAGGACGGTGCCCTGAGGAATTCCTTACGAATGAAAAAGAAGCAAAGTCAAGTCTTGTCAAATCAATTATACATTGTCATATTTTCACCATACATGTATAACAAACATTTCAGCCACATTTACACATGTCAAACACAAACCAAAGCAATGAAGGTTACAGAGTATTATAATCAAACAATGTAAATTACAAAAGTTCTAATGAGCGGTACAAGAACGCCTAACACAAAGAACAGAACTTCTGATAACTATTTTAAAACACAAGAGTGATTTATCTTTCTAAAGTGCAACAGTGACCCCTACCTTAAAGAGCTTTGCGTTCACAAAGATTAAGACACTAGAGAAAGCTAAAGACTTTTCATAGAGTTTTTTGTTACATTTGAAATGCTTATGCTTTTTTTTTTAAATAAAGCTACATTCACTCACAAATTTGCACAGTTATTACATGTAAAACACTCTTTACAAACAATAAATTTCTTTGGATCATTATGAGTATGAACAGGCTAGACTTTTTGTTGTATCACTTAACGACAGACAGACACGCATAATAAATCATGATTTCTCCTCATTTCTACGTCCACATCCTTCGCTTGATTTGAGCGCATCATTTTTTAGGTCATTACTCAGTTGACCAACATGGTCACTCCAGATAAATGTATTCTCAACATTATTTGATTCTTGAAAATGATTTATTCATCATTTATATTCACCATTTTTTTACGTATCTCTGGTATTTCCTCCCTCTCTCTCCTCTCTCTCTCTCTCTCTCTCTCTCTCTCTCTCTCTCTCTCTCTCTCTCTCTCTCTCTATTTATATATATATATATATATATATTACTTCATATATATATATATATAGATATATATGATATATATAGATATATATAGATATATATGTATATAACACATACACCACAAATGAAATGGTAGTTTCCCTGTTTAATATATGTCATCACCATCACCATCATCATCATCCTCTCTTCTTTCTCCTTCTTCTCTTCTTTGCTGTCGTCGTCTTTTCTTCGTCTTCTTTTTTTTTTACTTCATTTTTTCATCATCATCCTTCTGTCTTTCTTCCTCCTCCTCTTCATCTTCCCCTCCTTTCTCTTCTAATTTTCTTCTTCTTCTCTCTTGCATTTTTCTCCTTTTTTGCTTTTTTTTTGCATTCTTCCTCTTTTTCGCATTTTTCTTTTTTGCAATCTTCTTCTTTGCATTCTTCCCCTTCTTTACATTCTTCTTCTTCTTTCCTTCTTCTTCTTCTTCCTCCTCCTTCCTCTCTCCTCCTCCTCCTCCTCCTCTCCTCCTCCTCCTCCTCCTCCTCTCTCTTCTTCTTCTTCTTCACAATTTTCTTCTTCTTCACATTCTTCTTTACATTCTTATCTTACTCCTCCTCTTCTCTTTTTTCTTCCTCTATCCTCCCCTCTTCTGTTCCCTCCTTCAACTCTTTTTGCTCCTCTTGCTCCTGTGCTTCTCTTTCTTCTTCATAAATCATCAATCCACAATAAGCTACTGTTTTTGTACAGTGGCGCTCTTCAATACTGACAAATTGGGTACATAAATGGTTCCTGTTTTGCATACCTAAAGGAGACTGGTGCGTTTAGTGTGTTCCTGACCCGTTCTCTTGTAAACACCTTCTCTCAGGTGATGATGTAGGTTTTGGCAGCTTTGAGCACAAAATCACTGGCTGGAGATGTTCATAGAAGATGCATATTGATTCCAACAGCAGCATGGCAAAACTCACAGGGCTGTTTCACGGCTAACATTGTCACTACTCTAAACAACAGAGAGGCAAGAAAGCAGAGAAAGGAAAAACAACATCTCCACCGAAATCAAATTCTCTGTGCTTGTTCAGGCAGAGAAGATTCAACAGTGGCACAGAGATGACAAGAGGCACACAGATGACAGAGGCACACAGATGATGACGAGAAAGGCACACAGATGACAAAGGCAACACAGAGGCACACAGATGACAGAAGGCACACAGATGACAGAGGCACACAGAGGCACACAGATGACAGAGGCACACAGATTCACCAGGGCACACAGATTCACCAGGGCCCACACAGATTCACCAGGGCCACAACAGATTCGACAGATTTGATAGAGGAATATAGATGTGACAGATGTGCCAGAGGCAAACAGATTCAATGAAGGCAGATTGTGGGAGGCACACAATACAGATTCGCAAGAGGCACACATAATTATTCACTATAAACGTTCTTCCTGGGATGGAGAGAAAATCTGCCCCATGGCATGTACATATACCAAAATCTTTTCAACAGTTCTAACCTATGAAGACAGAAGAGATCAGATTGGGAACAAATCATCAAAATCAACTCAATCATCGGGGCCACGACACAAAGCCAGCACTTTCTGTACCAGAGTTTGAGGCTTTGGTCACTTGGCTTTCATCAGAGGCAGTGGTTTTGATTGGCGTTTTGTTATTCGGGGGGGGGGGGGCGGATGGTAAATAATGAAGATATGCATGTCTCATGGGGTTTAAAATCTGCAGCAAACCCTAAAGTCTGCCTATATTTGGGGTCATGGGACTGTCCTTTTTCTGTATCTTTCAAAATCAAAGGAATATGCCACAAGTGGCCATGAATTTTGTTTTTATTTTTGTCTTTCAGGATTAGAAAGGATAACTCAATGGTCAGAGCGCTCACTTTCCCCCAGCCAATGTTAAGCAACGTGGAGTTGATTGCCAATTGGATGGGTGACCGTTTGCACGCCTTGGCTTCAGTACAGTTCCCCCATTTCACCCATCTGTAAATGGGTACCTGCCCTCTTTAGGGTCAGGAAAGGTAAAGCAGCGAGGGAGAGGAGATGGGCGCCGCCCTCAATATGCTGGCCCCTAGAAAAGCTGAGGTCTCTGACGCCTTGTTCCCCTACGACCACACAGGTTATGGGACACCTTTACTTTACCAGGATCAGAAGAATTGATCACAAATGGTCATGATTTTTGTTTTTTCAGAGTCATAGAAATTTGTCACAAATAGCCATGTATATTTCTATGTTTTTCAGAATCATTAAAATTTGTTACAAAAGGCCATGTTTTTCTGTGTCTTTCAAAATCATGAGAATTTGTCACAGGTTTTTTTCTGTCTTTTCAATATTATAGTTCTTAGTATAAAAAATACAGCCATGTTTTTTTTCTGAGTCATTCCAGATCATGGGACTCTGTAACAACTGTCCACATCAGTCTATGTCTTTCATGTTCATCATCATATCTTTGGCAAGCAAGTTCTTCTTCGTCGTCGAACGCTCAGACAGTAACTCCAGAGGCACTTGTTATGCACTGAAGGCCCTCCAGAGGACCAAATAGTCTGTCCTTAATCGGCAGGTCAGTAGGCCAGATGTTTAAATTACTGCGATACTCAAAACCAAACATAACACCTTGCAAGCATTCAGCAAAATGGAACATGTTCATAAGACATCCTTTCTGTAAAACAGCATTCTGTTTAGCAGTTTCTGAGAAGTGGTTTCATAAAGACTGGAGTCAGATCTGGTGAAGAAAGAAATGCTGGCCCCCAAGGCAGATACACTTGAACTCTGCCTAACAGTTTCTAGTCGAGATTGTTGTGACCACATTGCATACAACAGAGGTCAGGAGAGCAAAGTGTTCTGATCACCATTCTTTTCTGGCAGGCATATTATGTATAATACTTGCTTCGGTTGAGAGTACAGAAATGCATCTTTCTCCATCTTCAAAAAATGTTCAATGTCCATGCATTTTAGAACTGTATAGTCGCCTAATGACACAGTGTGCATACTAAAAATCTATTGCACATTTCTTCTCGTTTGCCTGTTTATCACAAACCAGTTCCTTGAACTATGTCTGACACCGTTGTGGTCACTTTTGAGCCGAATGTGGGATTCACGACGTATAGGAGTCACACGTCAACCATAAAACAGGACTTGTGATCCTCAACATGCTTTCCATTTCAAAAGGTTTTGACAGGAAAGGCATATCATCATATTCCTGCAACCTGTCTCTGCACACAGTCCTCACTTCAGCTTCACCGGAACATCTCCTTCCTGTTCCTGTTTCACTGGGGATTCTGGCAGCATCAGAGAGGTTTTGGACCCGCACTACAAAACTTTTCAGGATTTCATGAAACACAGTCAAAGTAGACAACTCAAAACACCCGTGGCTCCCAAATTCTGACGGGTCATCGTCCAGTCAGCGACCATTACACCATATGACCACTGCACCACATGACCACTACACAATATGGCCATTACACCATATGATCATCACCTGCTAAACCCAGCGACTCTTTCCTCTCTGGCAAGACCTGAGGTAAAGCTGACTGACCTGAGTGACACAACCCCTGACCCACACGTGTCAAGGCCAGGATCATACCACGTGCTGGAAGAAGCGTCCATGCAGAGAGTAAGGCAGCAGGGAGGGCAGCACAGCTCTGCTGACCACGCTCAAGTCTCGAGCATCCAACACCGCCATGTAGCTCCGCCCTGCAGGCCCGTCAATCATCGGCACCAGAACCACGCCCTCGTCCTCCCTCACCCCCTGAGGGTGGGGCACGAACACGGGCTCCACGGGGTAGTGGTGAGGCACCAGCCAGAACCTGTCCTCCCCGTTTCCACACAGGTCCCGCTTGACGATGGCGATCTTACTCAGCGTCTGGTTGTCCGTCTTCAACACCAGACCGTACACGTAGCAGTAGTGGCGCGACCTGTATTCCTCGTTCAAGGTGGGCATATCCAGGTAGGAGATAAAAGCCGGTTCGGGTGGAGGCACCGAAACTCTCTTCACCGTTTTGTGGTGGAGGTCGATGTGGTACCGGTGCATGTGAGCGTGAGCGGGGAAGGAATTCCGAGCCTGGGGATCCCTCAGCGTGGACAGGCGCAGACAGCTGACGAAGCTGGGGTCCGGGTAGGCGGAGATGTCCATGACGATGTGCCCTGACTGCACGTTGTAGGCGTTGACGTGGTGCATGGTGAACACGTTCTCCATACTCAGCGCGGTGACCTCACCCGTCCTCAGCTCCACCACGTACAGCGTGGAAGGCTGGTCCTGGAACCACTCCAGGCAGTTGAAGGGCGTGGCTTCGAACACCATGCACAGCACGTTCACGTAGAAGGGATGCGCCAGCAGCAGCGCGTGGGTCTGCGTCACGGAGAAGGAATGCATGTAGGGGATGCGGTCCACGTGCCAGGCTGCCACCACCTCCCTCTCCGTCGTGGAACGGATCCTCACCAGCTGCACGCGGTCTTTGGAGAAAGGCGACATGGAGACGCTGGACAAGAAAGTCAGGTGATGCCTCGTCCCGGGCTCTGGCAGCGGATGAGCAGACGACAGCAAATCCAGGAAAGAACCTCCGGTCAGACTCCCCCCCACTCCTTCCACCAGCGCCGACACGCTCCTGCCAGTGCTGAGGTCAAGCGGAGAGAACTGGTAGGTCTTCCAGTAATCGCTGAGAGCCACGTAGTCTTCGCCACCCCCATCCCCAGGGAAGCTGTACACGTTGACGTTCATGTTGTCCAAGCCTCGCAGCAGAGCCTCAAAGCGTTCGTACAGGTTGAAGGGCGGCGTGGGGCCCTCGAAGAGCAGGTAGGGGGCGATGGTTCCAGTCTTCACCGAGGCGTTATAGAAACTGCTCTCCAGGAAGCGCGTGCTAAAGGTGGCTGACCCGTTGCCATGGAAACTCCAGCTGGACAGTTTGGCGAAGCCGTCAAAAGCGTGGGAGGAAGGTGCGGTCCCCGTTTTCGAAGAGACCCAGACCGTTCCTCACCTGCAGACAGAGAGAAGACAGGTGATCATATACCTGTCACAGAGAGAGAGAGAAGACAGGTTACCATATGCCTGTCACACAGAGAGAGAAGACAGGTGACCACATACCAGTTACGGACAGAGAAGACAGCTACCGACAGCTGTACACCATCCTGTCACAGACGAGAGAAGACAGGTGACCACATACCTGTCACAGAGAGAGATAGAATACAGGTTACCTAATACCTGTCACAGACAGAGAAAATATAGGTTACCTAATACCTGTCACAGAGAGAAGACAGGTGACCTTGTACCAGTCATAGAGAGAGAAAATACAGGTTACTTTATACCTGTCTATCTATCTATCTATCTATCTATCTATCTATCTATCTATCTATCTATCTATCTATCTATCCCTTAGTCTGGCGACCGTGGGGACACCCAAGAAGCAAAATCTCACCATCCGTGAACCTTGGAGCTCTAACCGAGGAGCGAATAAGGGGGAAAAGAAGCTATGTGTTGTATATGAGAACTGAAGATCATTATGTTAAAATGTCACGCAATACCTTTTCCTCCTCCAAAAATCCGTTTAAGGGAAAGAATAGTAACGACCAAATTTGTCAAGGTAAATGAGATCTATTTTTAACATAACTGCTGGCGTTTGTAGCAAAGTGGATAGACTCCACCCATTTTTCCAACTGTACTATATAAGATTACACATTCTACTAACATAGGTCTGTCTTTTCTTGATGCGATCATCTGTACCGAAATAGCTAGGAACAATTGCATAAAGTAGATAGCCTACTATTCTGAGAAGACCTGATGATGCTGATTCGGACATAGAGGACAGGCAATCCTGATGGTGTCCTAGATTGGAATCCCCCCCCAAAAAAACTTCCTCCTATCTCTCTGTCTCTCCTCTCTGAGCGTGCGTGCCTGTGTGTGTGTGTGTGTGTGTGTGTGTGTGTGTGTGTGTGTGTGTGTGTGTGTGTGTGTGTGTGTGTGTGGTGTGTGTGTGTGTGGTGTGTGTGTGTTATGTGTGTGTGTATGTGTGTGTGTGTGTGTTATGTGTGTGTGTATGTGTGTGTGTGTTATGTGTGTGTGTGTGTGTGTGTGTTGTTGTGTGTGTGTGTGTGTGTGTGTGTGTGTGTGTGTGTGTGTGTGTGTGTGTGCGTGTGATTCCAGTATCCTACTGATATCAGAAGCAACTTGTCGCGTGACGAACTGCACTTGAGCACAAGAACACCAATCTGATGACGTCTACCAGAAAGCGGATGAACATGGATGACATTGATCTGATCTGACATTGCAGCACGCAACCAACCAATGATTATGCATCTGTCAGCGCTTCCGAGGGAAGAAGGCTCAATACTCTCTCTCTCTCTCTCTCTCCTCTCTCTCTCTCCTCTCTCTCTCTCTCTCTCTCTCTCTCTCTCTCTCTCTCTCTCTCTCAATCTTAATTTAATCAATCTGTGTGTGGTGCGTGTGTGTGTGTGTGTGTGTGTGTGTGTGTGTGTGTGTGTGTGTGTGTGTGTGTGTGTGTGTGTGTGTGTGTGAAAATTTAAACACATTTATCTGGAAGATGTTCAAGATAGATCTATATTCTGTTGTATCATTCTATATTCTATTATGCTATTGTTTATTCGTTAGTTCTATTGTATTATATCCAAAATGCATTATTTTTTGAATCGTGTGTAGAATATAAGTAAGGGGAGAACAAAGAGGAAAGCCAGCAATAGTGGGTCCTATCTATGTGAGGGCAAAGTCTTTCATCATCGTGTTAGTGATAGTGTGTGTCTATGTATGTATGCGTGTGTCTGTGTGACTGTCTGTCTGTCTGTGTGCCTGTGTGTGTGGATGTGTGTGGAGAGAGGGGGGGGGTAAGCGTGTGTGTGTGTGTGTGTGTGTGTGTGTGTGTGTGTCTGTGTCTGTGTCTGTGTCTGTGTGTATCTGTGTATCTGTGTGTGTCTGTGAGTGTGTGTTTCTGTCTGTCTGTGTCTGTATGCCTGCCTGCCTGCCTGCCTGCCTGCTTGTCTGCCTGCCTGCCTGTCCGTGTATGTGTCTGTGTGCTGTGCTATCATGCATGCATGTGTATATATCCATATCAGATATGTATGTGAGCAAACATACATGCATTTTCCTACACCTACCTATATCTGTCTGTGTCTCCTCTGAGTACATGTGTGCGAGTGTGCATGCATACAGGCGTGTACGAATGAACTTGCGTGCTTCAATATTCCTCCCTCCTCCTCCCCCCCACCCCCACCCTCCCCATTATGCCAGGGAGGGAGGGGAAAGCGGATAACGAGAGAACGAAGCAGACTGACTGGGGTCAACCTGCTTATTAGTCTCCACAAATCAGCCCCAGGTCGGAAGAGATTGCAGGGGTGGGGGATGGAGGGGGGAGGAGGAGAGAGAGAGGGAGAGAGAGAGAGAGAGAGAGAGAGAGAGAGAGAGAGAGAGGGAGAGAGAGAGAGGGAGAGAGAGAGAGAGAGAGAGAGAGAGAGAGATTTATTTTTTATTTATTCTTTTATATCGAGGATAATGGAATAAGCAATCATATGCTTTTTTACATCCAGTCCCCGTGTGTATGCAGTTTTGTAAATGTCATATATTCCACCGCACATGATGGCCTGCTCTTACGAAAGCATAACAGATTTACGTGTGCGCAAGATGTTCTGCGTGCGTTCGCACACAGGGCCTCGGTTTATAGTCTCATCGAAGGAGAGAGAGAGAGAGAGAGAGAGAGAGAGAGAGAGAGAGAGAGAGAGAGAGAGAGAGAGAGAGAGAGAGAGAGAGAGAGAGAGGGGGGGGGCTGGGTGAGGGAGATGAAGGGTTGACAAGGAATGGGTGAAGACTTTTCCCGTATGGAGTTGGGAGTGGGTGAGGAAGGGGACAGTGGGGAGGGGGATAGGAGTGGCAGACATAGATGGAGGGGGTGACGCAGTACGATGAAGTAACAGGGGGAGATGGGAGGGGGGCGTATGGATACAGAGGCAATTTTTTTGCAACGTATGACTTTCTTCTGCATGTCGTAACCAGTTTGCCAGGTTGCGTTCATTATTTTGTCACCACCTACCTCCTCCACAACAACCCCTATTTTTATGCTAGCCCGCCAAAAAACTGACAAGAAAATAGCTGGCGTTGAGAACAGTTTGAATGAAAGAAGTGGCGAGACCTGTATTAGAACATTAAAATGGACATGCAAAATCCAGACTAAATATGAACAAAACGCGACAACAAACTCTTTGTTACATCTTTGTTTAGACAGATAATTATGGTGGCAGGGTAGCCTGGTGGTTAGAGCACTGCGTTTGTGTTCTGGCGGCCCGGGTTCGAGCCACCACTGAGGCACCCGTTCAATGAGATTTTTCCCCTGGAGTTAACATCACTACCAACTCCACTCCCCAAAAATTGCGAATAAACTACAAATCAAGTCAAGTCAAGTCAATCAAACTTTATTTCCAGATGGTACATTGAATAAGCAGTGTATTTGCTTTTACAGTCAAGCAAGCCATCCATCCATCTAAGAATAAACCGAGGTCCAGTGTGTAAACGCGCGTCAAACACTTTGCGTACACGTTAAAACCTCTTCCGCTTTTGGGAGAGCAGGCAATGCTGTGCCTGTATGAACAGATAATAAAGTTTATTAAAAAAATATATAAAAAATTAAACGCTTGCACACTGGTGTTGTGTTTAAACCTCATGGCGGGTAACGGTCGTATTTGCAAAAATCTCACCATTGGTGAACATCGGAGCAGTAGCTGAAGAATGAAAAAGAAAACCAGATAAGTACAAGAAACGCGACAAAAACCCTATAATCAATGACAACATAACCCAAAAAAATCCACTGCTAAAGATGAAAGATCTTTTAATTTATCAAAACCGAAATTCGCTATGAACTGAGATGAAAAAGATGTAGAGTATACATTTTTAAAGACCATTCAATACAAGAATCGAGATCTGATTGCAAATCAGATCAGACTGCCGGCAATGTGGAGGCTGAAAAGAACTATTAGTGTTTACTATGGGTGGAAACTAGAGTGGAAGTACATGTACTGTGGGCAAGGCACCTCCACTACAATCAAATTTCTTCCCAGTTTTCAAAATAGCAGCTGCCTCCTCTGCTGTTTTGGAAGTCATCGTCGAACACGAGGGACAAACACCTAAAAAATTTATTCAACTAAATTAGTCACAGTGGTGTCTCAGGCACTTGTATCCCTCTATGGGATGATGGTAATGACAAGCTTACACGTTTGGATAATACTGTATTGTTTGACACATAAGATGCAGTATCAGCTTCATAAATTCTCACACTGAACGCTATACACAGTTTTAAACAATCAACAAAAACAGAAAAGCCTTACCAAATGGCACACAGAAATAATAATAAAGTTTTCAATTCACTGTGGATACGAAACAAACACGTTGTACCTGACAACAACAAAAATCACACTAAAATGTTTTTTTTATTATTTCGAATATACAATATTCGTTAATAATAATAATAATATATAATATTGCTTAATCTTATCTTTTAAAAACCGTACTGAAAATAAGCAAATGCACACACACACACACACACACACACACACAAACAATACACACACACACACACACACACACAACAACACACACACACACACACACACACACACACAACACACAACACACACACACACACACACACACACACACACACAACACACACACACACACACACACACACACACACACACACAACACACAGACACGACACACACACAGAAAGAACAGAGAAGAAACAGACAAGGGTAGAGAGTCTGAGAGAGAGAAAGAGAGAGAGAAACAGACAAGGTGAGATAGGGGGGGGAATATGAAAGGGTGTAGAGGTGAGCAGAGAGCAAGAGCAAAGTCAGAATGGCCCAGACCTTGAGGAGGTGTCATTCCTGAACTTAATGCCTGAACGTGTCTGCTACAGAAAAGCCTGACTCTACTGGGGCCGTCATAAACCTTCTGCAAAGCAGTGATAAAACTTCAGAAAATCGTGGAGAATGTGGGGCAAGGGAGGGGGAAGGGGAGGATTAAAAAAAAAAAGAGAGAGGAAGAAAAGGGGAGAGGGAGGGGGTGAACTTACTTGTTGTATGTGGTACCAGAGAACGAGTTTCTGGTGGTAGGTAGCCTACTCCATTCCATGACTTGAGTACAAACACAGTGCCTTTATGTGCATACCTGCGTTAAGTGTTCATTTATGTTCTCTGTGTGTGTGTGTGTGTGTGTGTGTGTGTGTGTGTGTGTGTGTGTGTGTGTGTGTGTGTGTGTGTGTGTGTGTGTGTCTGTGTGTGTGTGTGTGTCTGTGAGTCTGTGTCTGTGTCTGTGTGTGTGTGTCTCTCTCTCTCTCTCTCTCTCTCTCTCCTCTCTCTCTCTCTCTCTCTCTCATCTCTCTCTCCTCTCTCTCTCTCTCTCTCTCTCTCTCTCTCTCTCTCTCTCTCTCTCTGGCGGCAAGGGCCGGATGAAAAAAAACATGTGAATGCTATTCTATAACCCCTGGGAAATAAAGATCATTCATGCATTCATTCATTCATTCATTCATTCATTCATTCATTCTCTCTCTCTCTCTCTCTCTCTCCTCTCTCTCTCTCTCTCTCTCTCTCTCTCCTCTCTCTCTCTCTCTCTCTCTCTCTCTCTCTCTCTCTGGGGCAAGGGCCGGAAGAAAAAAAATGTGAATGCTATTCTATAATCCCTGGGAAATAAAGATCATTCATTCATTCATTCATTCATTCATTCATTCATTCATTCATTCATCTCTCTCTCTCTCTCTCTCCTCTCTCTCTCTCTCTCTCTCTCTCTCTCTCTCTCTCTCTCTCTCTCTCTCTCTCTCTCTCTCTGGGGCAAGGGCCGGATGAAAAAAAAACATGTGAATGCTATTCTATAACCCCTGGGAAATAAAGATCATTCATTCACATTCTCTCTCTCTCCTCCTCTCTCTCTCTCTCTCTCTCTCCTCTCTCTCCTCTCTCTCTCTCTCTCTCTCCTCTCTCCTCCCCCCCCCCCCCCCCCCCCCCCCCCCCGCCAAACTACCTTTTTAAAAGGCTAAAGGTTAATGCCCCTCACTGACATGTCATTCTCGCCTCTACTGAATCAAATACCACACGTTCGTGTGCTCTTGAACCGTTTTTACTACAATGAGATTTCGGAAGCTCTCTCTCTCTCTCTCCCTCTCTCTCCCTCTCTCCCTCTCTCTCTCTCTCTCTCTCTCTCTCTCTCTCTCTCTCAATATGTTCTAGTCTGTTTGTGCCCCATATTTTCTGATGAATACAATAAAATTGGCTGAATCTTAGTATCGAAAATCTTGAAGAAAGTACTAGCATTCATCTCTTTATACCTGTGAAAGACTTTGTTTAACTGAACCACCGCCTTCCTTCCCTTCGTAACTAAATGCTCTGTACCTAATTTACAGCTAACCTTTGTTGTAAAACTGAACCCTAAATAGCAATACTGATTTACAACTTCTAACCTAATACCATTGTAATACCATTGTTCCTGTTTAGACAGATATCCCCCTTTCCTAAAGACCATCACCTTAGTTTTATTAATGTTAACGCTTAACTGTAAATCATTACAGCAGTCTTTCAAAATGTTTAATTGATGCTGCAAACCCCCTGGGGTTTTTTAGGAGTACCTGTAAGAACGCCCAATAAGATGGTATATGGAGATTTAGGTAGATATCCACTTTATGTCAACTCATGTACAAGAACCATTAGATACTGGTTAAAACTATTGCAAATGGATCAGAATAGAATACCATATAATGCTTACTGCATGCTGTTAGAGTTAGATAGAAATGGTAAATACTGCTGGATTTCCAAAATAAGAGAAATTTTGTGTGAAACGGGTTTTAACATAGTTTGGATGCAACAAGGTGTTGGGGATGTAAAACTTTTCTTACGTATGTTTAAACAAAGATTAATAGATATGTTCATTCAAGAATGGGAGGGGACTATAAGAGATAAAGAGAGGTATGAAAATTACAGATCATTTAAAAGTATTTTTGTAAAAGAGGAGTATATAAACTCTATTGATGTCTACTGCTTTCGAGTCGCAATTACTCAAGCCAGATTTAATGTTCTACCCCTTAATAATAATGTATATAGATATAGTGAGAATAAT
>CM060317.1:14612931-14710431 GCA_030674155.1 Stramonita haemastoma
TGTCTGACTTCTTGGTTCATTCCACTGTCCTTTTTAATCAGCCACTCTTGAGAGAAAGGGGATAGCTCAGTGGTCAGAGCGCTCGCTTTCCCCCAGCCAATGTTAAGCAGCGTCGGGCCTAGTTGCCAATTGGATGGGTGACCGTTTGTGCGCTTTGGCTTCAGTACAGTCCCCTCAGTTAACCTAGCTGTAAAGGGGTACCTGCCCTCTTTAGGGTCAGGGAAGGTTAAGCAGCGAGGGAGAGGAGATGGGCGCCGCCCTCAACATGCTGGCCCCTTGAGAACCTGAGGTCTCTGACGCCTCGCTCCACTACGACCACACAGGTTATGGGACACCTTTACCTTTACCTTTTTACTCTTGAGGGGAAATATCCACAAATACAGACATTTAAAATAAAAGGACGGTACCACTGTTGTAAGCGACATGCCCTCCCCCAAAAAGACCAGCCAGCATTTCATGCACAAAAAAAAAGATCTTCCCTGACAATAAGGAGTAGGCCTATACAATACAATGGTACATTACAACGCAGTACATTACTGTACAAAACATACACAACACAGACAGCAAAACAAACTAAAACAAAGGAACTGGATACCATAATTGTGAAAGCGTTGGGCTCACGATCTGACGGCCGGGTTCGAGCCACCACCGACACACCTGTTCGAGGGAATTTCCCCCCCCCCCCCTGGAGTTAACATCAGTGCCACTTAACACCTTTGAAACTCCTTTGAATGAGATGATAAACCAAGGCCCCGTGTATGAACACACGCAGAATATCTTGAACACACCTTAAAAATCTGCTATGCGTTTGAGAAGAGTAGGCCATTGTGTACAGGTAGGAGATAGGTCAGGTGTCCCATAACCTATGTGGTTGTAAGTGGGCGAGGCATCAGAGACCTCAGCTTCTTTAAGGGCCAGCATATTGAGGGCGGAGCCCATCTCCTCTCCCTTGCTGTTTAACCTTCCCTGTCCCTAAAGAGGGCAGGTACCCATTTACACCTGGGTGAACTGAGGGGACTGTACTGAAGCCAAGGCACGCAAACGGTCACCCATCCAACTGGTAACCACGCTGGATGCTGCTTAACTTTGACTTGGGGAAAGCGCGTACTCTGACCACTCAGCTATCCTTTACCCCAGAATTTTCAGAAGGTGGGGATGCTATTTATACTGACAGGCCCCCACATCCCCATGGGGGGACAATTCACTACCGATAGCAACAGATGACAAATTGTCAAACACGCACGCACACTGTGTGTTGTGTTTAGACAACATCCCCGAAGTCAAAACTCAGCTACCTTCATAGTAGGCACCAAAACAAAAATACACCAAAAAACGGTCGCATAACTAGAAATCTCACCCTTGATAAACCTCGGGAGCTCTAGCCAAGGACATATATTTTTTTAAAAATACAAAACCAAACAAACAAACAAAAAAAGCACAAAAAAGAGTCACACTCACCAAGGTACCCTGCAGCCAGGAGGGCAAAGGAGGGTGGAAGTCGAGCCCCACGTGCAGCATCTCCTCTCGGTTGGACTGGAAGAAGAGCGTGAACCCTTGGTCCCCTTCCTCCTCCCCCTGCCCCCTCACCACCCCCAGTAGCGTCGTCAGCATCAGCATCACCAGCAGCAGCAGCAGCAGCATCACCTGATGAGATGGCGCCACAGACACAGACACTCTCCTGTCCAGGGGGGAGATGACGTGGGGCATGGTTCGGCTGTGTGGTTGGTTGTGGTGAAGACGTTGATGTTGATGATGGTGATGATGATGGTGATGTTGCTGTTTGTTGTTGTTGATGTTGATGACGTTGCTGATGATGTGGACGTTGCTGATGGTAGACGTTGCTGTTGATGATGTTGACGTTGCTGTTGATGATGTTGACGTTACTGTTGGTGATGGCGTTGACGTTGCTGTTGATGATGTTGCTGTTGCTGATAATGTTGACGTTGTTGATGATGTTGCCGTTGCTGTTGATGATGTTGACGTTGCTGATGATGATGTTGCTGTTGTTGTGGATGATGTTGACGTTGCTGTGGATGATGTTGACGTTGTTGTTGATGATGTTACTGTTGCTGTTGATGGTTTTGACTCAGACGTTGCTATTGATGATGTTGCTGTTGTTGATGATGATGTTGTTGATGATGATGTTGACGTTGCTGTTGATGATGTTGACGTTGCTGTTGATGGTATTGAAGTTTAGTGTTGATGATGGTGTTGATAGTGATGATGGTGATAGTCAAGCTGGAAGGCCGCTATCTCTCTGTCACTCTGTCTCTGTGGATGTCTGGCTATCCAGTGCTGGCAAGGTCTTCAGGGAACTTGTGCCTCCAGATGGGTGTCTGTCTGTCTGTCTGTCTGTCTGTCTGTCTGTCTGTCTGTCTGTCTGTCTGACTTACAGTCTACCGCCTGGAACAAAAATTGAATAAGTGAATAAAGAAAGAGAGAAAGGAAACGAAAGGAAGGTGGGAATTAAGGATAAGGGAAAAGAAATGGGAAAGAAAGAAAGAAATTGGGAAAGAAAGAAAGAAATGGGGAAAGAAAGAAAGAAAGAAAGAAAGAAAGAAAGAAAAGAAAGAAAGAAAGAAAAGAAAGAAGAAAAGAAAGAAAGAAAGAAAGACAGAAAGAAAGACAGACAGACAGACAGACAGACAGAGACTGAGACGACAGACAGACAGACAGACAGACAGACAGAAAAGAAATCTGTTAAATCCCAGTTGGCATAACACAGTGATGACCACCTATGGCACAATGAACCGTTTTGCCTACTTGCTCCTAACTGACAACAATGTGTCAAGTGTATCTGATGTATGCGCAGCGTTTCTAGTTTTCTATTTAAATTCAATATTTTGTTCACCAACTATAACTACAATGGTTAACCCTCATTCCATTTTTTTTATTTTATTGTATTCTTTTATTTCTAAGATGATGGAATAATCGCTATACAAGAACGGTAACTTTTGCTATTCTTCGGGCGCGTAGACACAGACATACATAAAATACACACACGCGGGCACGCACCCGCATGCAAATACACACGCACATACTCGCGCACGCACGCACGCACATACACAAACACAGACACAGACCAACACACACACACACACAACACACACACAACACACACTCACACACACCTCTCTCTCTCTCTCTCTCTCTCTCTCTCTCTCTCTCTCTCTCTCTCTCTCTCTCTCTCTCTTTTCTCCTACAAAAAAAACACACCACACACACACACACACACACACACACACACACACACACACACACACACACACACACACACACACACACACACACCACACACACACACACCACACACGTTAAATCCTGTTTCGCTTTTCATAAGAGTAGGCCATCGTGTGCCGGTTTCGAACAGATGACATTTACAAAGCTGCATACACAGGGGACTGGATGTAAAAAAAAGCACAAAAGTGCTTATTCCATTATCCTCGATATGAAAGAATAAATCAAATCAAATCAAATCAATCTCTCTCTCTCCTTGCCTGGTAGGCTCAGAACAGTGCAATAATTAAGAGTGTATGGCGACACAGCTAATCAGGCTTATACAGCAATCAATACTCCACGCCTCACGGTCACCTTCTTTCCTAAGCCGCTCTCACGCTGTACCACCATCAGTCAAAACGACTTCTTTCTCTATCTCCTCTGACTCCCTGAGGAGTCAGTAAGGCCAAATCCAAAATCAAATAAATCCAATAGCCCCGCCGACCACAGAGGCCATATCGGGGCTGTCACCTCATAAAGTTTTAAAACTCGGAATAAAACTGTACAATTATTATACAGATTCAAACGGGGTTTAAAAGTAACTCTCCTGTCGTTCCTTGTATCAACGCCCTGGTCAAGCATAATGGTCAACCCAGGAGGGTCACCACTTAGTGAGAAAAGCCACATCAACCACACATGAAAGGAGATAAAAACCAGATTCCTTAAAACAACTTTCCTCTTAGTTTTTATTATTTATTTATTTATCTATCTATCTATTCATTTATATCGAGGATAATGGAATAGGCACTCATGTGCTGTTTTACATCCAGTCCCCGTGTGAATGCAGTTTTGTAAATTTTGTCATCTGTTCCCACCGGCACATGGTGGCCTACTCTTGCACAAAGCGGAACAGGATTTAACGTGTGCGCAAGATGTTCTGCGTGCGTTGTCACGCGGGGCCTCGGTTTGTAGTCTCATTCAAAAGACTTTTGGGGAGAGTGGTGTCAGCACTGATGTTAACTCCAGTAGCTTTAGTGACGAACTATGACACCTTGACTCATATCAGACAGCAAAAGCCCGATTCTCTAAGGAAGTTAAACATGGTGACCAGTGACACATCGCAAAAAAAAGGATCTTTAGGAAATCTGCAGTAAAATGCTTGAGCCCTAATACCTTTCACATCTCAACTGGGGGACAGGAAAGCCAGGTTGGTTACAGCGTTGCGCATTGCGCTCGTGATCTGCTGACCCGGGTTTGAATCCCGTTTAAGGGGATATTTTTCCCCGGTGTTAATATCAGTGTCTACTCCACTCCCCCCGAAAGTCCTTCCGATGAGACTATAAACGAACGCACGCAGAACACCTTGCCCACACGTTAAAACCTGTTCCGCTTTTCGACGAGTATGCCATTGTGTGCCGGCGGGAACGGATGACAAAATTGGCAAAACTGCTTACACACGGGGACTGATGTAAAAAAAAAAATTTTAAATAAGTGTTTTTCCATTATCCTCGAAATAATAGAATCAAACAAACAAATAAATAAATAGATAAAAGACACTCCAGAAACAGATTCTTGATGGCTACTGGCACATCACAAATCACATACTATGAGGGTTTCCTCGCCTTTAACTTAAGCATTGAGGCCTAACACTCCATATAACAATTTATCCGGGGCAAGCTGAACCTACCTTAAGCCATATCTTTCGAAGCTGCAGAGACATTATGTGTATACAACACAGACATCCTGTATACACACACACACATCACACATCTGTTCGGTGGGAACAGATGACAAGATTAACAAAACTGCATATACACAGGGACTGGATGTAAAAAAAAAAAATTTAAGTACATGAGAGCTTATTCCATTATCCTCGATTTTAAAGAAAGAAAAAAAAATACAAATAATTAGGATCTAGACTGCTTGACGCAGGAAGTCGCTATGGTTAACTGCCGAAAACATCTTGGCCGTCCCGCCATATTGCTGTAACCTCAAGTTACACACTACCTTTCAATTTTGCCACTTTTTGTTCTATTTTCCTATATCACTCTCGTATTCACGCTTGAACTAATGCATCCGCAGAAATAAAAACTTTTTTCCAAACTAGCCTGTAACTCCAAACTCTTGTGATCTTGCACAAATTTAGTAGGGGTTTTTTTTTCCAGCAAACACTGGACCCCCTAAATCCCTAGTCTTCTGCTAGCATCCTAACAACAAAATGCATACGTGTGGTCAACACTGTAGGAACACAAGCAATCCTCATTTGATTATCATTTCCTACTTTCTCATGACCACCTGGTATTGGCTCTATGTTCTCAATCCTTATAAAAGATACACAAAGCAGTTTTTCATAATTTACAAAATCTGTGAAAAGCAGCAAAAATACTCTGACATTCTATAGAGACATTCTGGACTTGGATGCTAAAAGGTGGAGTGTAGCCTCAGCAGCAGTGTGCTCATATGTAATCGCGCGCGTGCACACACACAACACACACACACACACACACACACACACACACACACACACACACACACACACACACACACACACACACACACACACACACACACACACACATCCTGTATAGCTAGAGATCGGTGAGGGCACAGCGTTTGTATATTTCTTTTTTTCTCTGACCCGGATCAAGTAGATATAAACCAACATCATGTTTCAACTCAGGAAAGAACCTTACACACACATATTTCCTGAACCTCACACACACACACACACACACACACACACACACACACACACACACACACACACACACACACACACACACACACACAACAGAGACACAGAGAGAGAGAGAGAGAGAGAGAGAGAGAGAGAGAGAGAGAGAGAGAGAGAGAGAGAGAGAGAGAGAGAGAGAGAGAGAGAGAGAGAGAGAGAGAGAGAGAGAGAGAATCAATTCAGATTAAATATGTCTTTTATTTTGAGGACAGTGAATAAGGACAGGTGTACTTTTTTTTACATCCAGCCCCTGCCTTTATCAAGGATTAAGATCACGATAAAAAAAAAACCAAACAAATCAACAACAAAAACACCACCCCCGCCCCCAAAAAGCAAAAAAGCAAACAAACGAACAAAAAACACCTAAAATGATATTTTATTTTTACAAAAAGGGAGAATTAGTGTCGACTAATATTCATCATTTTGAAGATAGAAAAAAGCACCAACAATATTAACAACTGAAATCTCATAGATTTAAAAGGAATCAAAAGAAAAGCACACATATAAACAGATAACGGCAAACGATGCTCTCTCTCTCATATACACGCCCATATGCACATATACACACACACTACTACCAAAAAAAATCTGTAGAGAGAGAGAGAGACAGTCTGACAAAGAGAAAGAAAGACAAGCAGAGACATAGAGAGATAGAAGTAACACGTCTCATCCAAAACCATGTACATTCTCAAAGCAGCAGAACTCTTTCTGGAGCTTCAAAACAACACTACAAGAAACCATTTTGCTGACAGATACTACATGTATCATATCGACCGTTGGCTATTTCAATATGGTTTATTTCTCAACTTCCTTTCCCGCTACACGTGAAGCAAGCCTTGTAATGGTTAGGGCCTGCATCCAGTCTCTTTCAAGCTTAGAGGAGTGTGAGCATGGTCAATGATGGGTGGTCCAGAGGTAACGCGCCTGCCTAGAAAGCGAAAAGTCCGGGTCGGAGTGTACGGTGGTTCGTACCCCGTTTGGGCCCCAAATTTTTCCCCCATCCATTCAACCATGAGTGGTGGTCTGGGTGCTAGTCTTTAGGGTGAGACGATAAACCGAGGTCCCGTGTGTTACACATCATTATTTAGCGTACGTAAAAGAACCCACGGCAACTAGAGGGTTGTCCCTAGCAAAATTCTGTAGAAAAAAGCCAGTCTGGTAGGAAAAACTAATACAGTTGCATACAAGGGGAAAAACATGGGTGGCGCTGCACTTATGGCGACGCGCTCTCCCCGGGGAGAGCAGCCCGAATTTCACGTAGTGAAATCTGCTGTGACTCAAAGAGTTATATGATATTTTTTTTAAAAAAACAAGCAAGATTTATTTAAGATAAGACTAAAAATACATCTTTCCCCCTCTGGGATGCCTGCCGGGGGGGGGAAGGGGGGGGGCTGATGTATATATAGCATCCCCACATTCTGAAAAATATGTGCTTGGGATTTTCCTCTTTTCTATTCCTCAGCTGTGTTTTCTCCTTGCTCCTTTTTTTCCTGTCACCTCCTTCTTGTCTTATTTTTTGCCTTCCTGTTCCATTCTTCTGCCTTATTTTCCAGAAAGACTTAAAAGATAACAATTCTCGCCCATGCCCAAGTCAGATAAGCTGGGCCTGATTTCTCATGCACTTAACGGCAGCGCAATGCATTTTCCATAATATGACAGACAACAGCAGTTGCAGTCTGAGTGTTCGACGAAGATGAAGAAATACATATGAAATGCAATGGTAAAAAATTATCATAGAAGTTCTAAGTCAGCTATGAATAGTATAATGTTAGATTTTTTAACATAGATCTAACCAAGCAAGCTGCTGAAAAGGTAGGAACATTACCCTTATAAACAGTGTGAACGCACGTAGAACATCTTGCACACATGTTAAAACCTGTTCCACCTTTGCAAGGAATAGGCCAATGTGTGCCAGTACGAACAGATGACTTTTTTTTAAACCAACAACAACAAAAACACATAGGCCTACACACACTGGTTTCGTGTTCAGACATTATTCCTGAAGTCGGAATGCGGCTGCTTTTCTGGTGGACAAAAACAGTCGTATGTGGAAAAATCTTACCAGTGGTGAAGCCCTAAGCTCTAACGAAGGAAAGAAAAAAAATCTACAACACAACAACACCACCAACAACATTAACGACAACGACAACAACAACAAAGCTCTGCAATTATCGATCTCCTTCTGTTCTTTATTTCTCCGCTATTTTCTTTTGAAGCGTGATTTTTTTAGTCATTGGTCTTTCTTTCCTTCTCCTCTTTTTCTCTCTATCCATCTCTTTTTTATTCCTCGCTATGTCCTCTTGTACCTTCGATCTTCCATTCTATCAAACATAGGTTATTTTCATGTTTTCTTCTTTAGGATACTGCACCGTCTAATAAAAAGGATGGAGCATTACCACCAAAATAAATATCAGAAAGGGGAGACTGTTCCACAGACATATTACAAAAGTTTGTTTCGAATTTTTGGAAACTTTTCATCCTAAGTATTTAAAACCTTCACACGAACCAGAGAATATGACAGACATCAAGAATGTTCCCACATTACAAATTATTAGTCAATACCTACTTACTGCATAGCATCCAGATGTGAGCTGCGCGGACGGACAGACAAGCGGACAGACAGAAACCAGGCCACACTGTGGGCACTGCACGGCACAGAGTGAGAGAGAAAGAGACAGAGAGAGACAGACAGAGAGGAAGGGAAGGGGCAGGGGAGGATGGGACATTTCACTGTGTCCAGGCTTACCAAAGCCCGACACCCGATCCCAAACAGGTCAAGTTGGTGTGCAGTACAAAAAGTGACCCCCCCTCTCTTGTTTATTTTCTTACCCGGCTTAGTTTTTTTTGGGGGGGTACTTTGCTTTCTTGTTAAGATGTGTGGGTTTGGTGGGTGTTTGGGGTTTTTTGTTTTGTTTTTTGTTGGATTTTTTTTGGCTTTGTGTTTTTTGTTAAATACCCTCCCTAGCTTAAGTTTCGGATCTTTTGATCTCTTTCTCTGTTTTCATTTGTAATTTATGCTTTACCCTGGGGTAGTTCTTGAACCCTTGCTCTCTATTCCCTGTTTTTATTTATTCATTTATTCATTTTCTCCCCCATTTATTTTTTGAATCCTTGCTCCTCTTACCTATTGTTTCTCTCAGTTCTTGAATTTTTGTGCCCCCCCCCCTCCCACTCCCTCAGGTTTATATATATGTATATATATATATATATATATATATATATATATATATATATATATATATATATATATATATATATATATATATATATTGTCTGATTAGCTCTCTGATCGGTGCTCCCCTGTCCATTTCGGTTGTTTTTTTTTTGTTCTCTTTGTTTTGTTTTGTTTTGTTTCGGTTTGGGGTTGTGGAGGGGGAGGGTTTTGTGGAGTTTTGGGTTTGTTGTTTTGTTGTTGTTGTTGTGGTCGTAGGGGAGCGAGGCGTCAGACACCTCAGTTTCTCTAGGGGCCAGCATGTTGAGGGTGGAGTCCATCTCCTCTCCCTCACTGCTTTATCTTCCCTGACCCTAAAGAGGGCAGGTACCCATTACAGCTGTGTGAACTGGGGGAACTGTACTGTAGCCAAGGCAATCAATCGGTCACCCATCCAGTTGGTAACCCGGCTCGATGCTGCTTAACCTTGGCTGGGGGAAAGCGAGCCGCTCTGACCACTGAGCTTTCCGTCTAACGTAGCAAAAAATGACACAATGTAAAAAGTGGCAACAAACTAGACCGACCTTATTGGGAGTAGGCGACAGATCCAGAAACTCAACAAGGGAGAAAATAATGTTTTTAAAAATAATGAGAAGGGGAACAAAAATCCCAGAATTTAACCATGGAGACAATAAGAACTGAGAGAAAAACAAATATCCAAGAACTAAATCGGGCAGATAAAGCCCCCCCCCCCCCCCCCCCCCAAACAACCCAACAGAGGGCAGGTACCCATTACAGCTGTATGGATATTATTCTCTCCCTTGTTGAGTTTCTGGATCTGTCGCCTACTCCCAATAAGGTCGGTCTAGTTTGTTGCCACTTTTTACATTGTGTCATTTTTGGCTATGTTAGACAGAAAGCTCAGTGGTCAGAGCCCTCGCTTTCCCCTAGCCAAGTTTAAGCAGCATCCAGCCGGGTTACCAACTAGATAGTTCTTGGATATTTGTTTTTCTCTCAGTTCTTATTGTCTCCATGATTGAATTCTGGGATTTCTGTTCCCCTTCTCATTATTTTTAAAGCATTATTCTCTCCCTTGTTGAGTTTCTGGATCTGTCGCCTACTCCCAATGAGGTCGGTCTAGTTTGTTGCCACTTTTTACATTGTGTCATTTTTTGCTACGTTAGACGGGATAGCTCAGTGGTCAGAGCGCTGGCTTTCCCCCAGCCAAGGTTAAGCAGCATGGATCGGGGTTGCCAGTTGGATGGGTGACCGTTTGATTGCCTTGGCTACAGTACAGTTCCCCCAGTTCATCCAGCTGTCAATGGGTACCTGCCCTCTTTAGGGTCAGGGAAGGTAAAGCAGTGAGGGAGAGGAGATGGACTCCGCCCTCAACATGCTGGCCCCTAGAGAAGCTGAAGTGTCTGACGCCTCGCTCCCCTACGACCACACAATTATAGGACACCTTTACCTTACCTTTTAAAAACGAAATTTATGTGACTAGTAATACCTGTTATTTCTTTGACTTCTTGCTAAAGAGAAGATGTTGAAATACAAAGTGTTCTTGGTTTGCTGAAGGGAGTGAATCAACCAGAAATGGCTACACACCAACAGTTAGTCTCGTGTCATCATCGGTTCCTTCTTTGTGGCTGATAAACTACATTTAACTGATAGTTTTTAAAATTACTCCGACATTGGATGTGCTGGGCCTGACTTGTCAGGCGCTTAACGGCAGTGCAACACATTTTCGCGTATATGACAGACAACAGTAGTTGCTGTCTGAGCGTTCGAGGACAACGACGACGAAGAAGACAACGAAGAAGAAGAAGAAGAAGAAGAAGAAGAAGAAGAAGAAGAAGAAGAAGAAGAAGAAGAAGAACAACAACAACAACAACAACAACAACAACAACAATAACAACAAGAACAACAACAACAAGAAAAAGAAAAAAATAGCTAGTTCTCTTTTCCATGTTCGCATTCCTGTAACCTTGGCCGATCCGCGCTACAGAGAATTATAATCTGCACACAGGAATTATCTTCCAGGGGGGATAATAAGTAAAAATAGGAGTGAGGAGGGGGGGGGTAATCCTAGCTAACCTTTCACCGACGTTTAAATGGACCTCAGAAACCAAAAATTTAAAAAAAAATTAAAAACCGAGACAGAGCCTGGCTAGGCTAGGCTACAACAATGTCGTCTGTCATCGCGGTTGTCGTAAAGAGGAGACCACTGCACTCACCCCCCACCCCCATCCCCACCCCCTCCCAGCAGCTCCCTCTGTCTTTTGCTAAGCCCCCGGAATCAGGTCGAGGTCACGAACATCCCCCCACCCCACCCCCCTATCCTCTATCCCACCCGCTCAAAAACTCCACTCTCTTCCCCCACTCATCCCCCATCCCGCGTTCTATTCTCTCTCTTCCTTGCGTTTTTTTTTTCTCAAGAGGTCTGCGGGCCTGTGAATGCGGTACATAGTGTCTAGACATAGGAGGGGGGGGAGAGAGAGGGAAGGGGGAGGGGGGAGGGGGGAGGGGGGAAGGCGGCGGTTGACCACTCTCACAAAAAAGCCAGTAGAGTAGGACACACCATGTCTCCTACAAAAGGCAAGGAATTCCTTTTTGATTGGGGTGGGTTGTGGGCTTTTTTTCTTTTCTTTGAGGGTATTTTTCTCTTTTTCTTTTTTTGCTTTGTAAGCTGTGGGGAGGGGTTGAGAGGAGGAGGGAGAGATGTTATGGGATCAGCAGAGGGGGGTGGAGGTGGGGGTGATGGGGTACTCACTCGTCTGTCTTTTTTTTTTTAATTTTAATCTCATCTTACCCACGTCTGCTCCTAGATCCTTGATTGTTAGCTTTCAACTGAAAAAATGTTTCGTAACTAACCACCACCACCACTACCCCCACTGACTCGCTCTCCTCCCTTATTTCCCTTTGAGGGTGCTCTGTGTGTGTGTGTGTGTGTGTGTGTGGTAATTTGAGGCCCTTTATGCCTTGAGTCACGAGAGAATGAAGTGTAACTAATTTTGTTCTCTTATGTCCTGGATCATGGATTAAGTTATATCAGAAAAAAGCTTATTCCATGGATACAAATACTATTCGCAACCTTAGTTAAAGTCTGTCCCGAGCCTAAGGCTCATCAGGCCGGTGCTTATCCCGGTTTCTGTGGCGTTAAGCGACTGAGAATCATAGACTCCCCCCTGGATAGGACGCCAGTCTATCGCAGGGTTAACCCCCAACACAAGGTTGGTACCCCTTTTACAACTGGGTGGGGTGAGAAAATAGCCGTAAAGTGCCTTTCAAGGGCACAACGCCATAGCGGAAAGCTGGGATCGAACCCGCAACCTTTAGATTACGAGTCCAACGCCCTAACCACTAGACTACAGCGGCGGCATTCGCAACCTTGCTTGTTTTAAATTGATATTGCTTCTCATTGCAACAAACAATGCAACTATAAAGCATGTATGATTGTATCTACACAAAGCATTATATTAACGTGAGCAGCATTTATTGTAATTATGCATTCTATGTTATGATGTTATCATTATGTTTACCCCCCCCCCCCTTCTAAGGGTCTTTGGCCTTTATGAATAAAACTCTCTCTCTCTCTCTCTCTCTCTCTCTCTCTCTCTCTCTCTTCTCTCTCTCCTCTCTCTCTCTCTCTCTCTCTCTCTCTCTCTCTCTGTGTGTGTGTGTGTGTGTGTGTGGTGTGTGTGTGTGTGTGTGTGTGTGTGTGTGTGTGTGTGTGTGTGCTTAGTTCCACATCAGTTGTCTTCACCCTATGTGTCCTTGTCTTTATACCCTTACTTTCGTCACGCCTGCATTGTAGATATATTTTTGGGTGCGCACTCGCCCGTGTGCGCACACACATGCGTACATATGCACGCACGTTCACGCATGCGTGCACACACACACACACAAACACACAGCTGAGCCCCATTTTCACTCACACCCTGAAAAGAGACTAGATATTATATTACCTGCGTACGATTATGATACAATCATTTCCGTAACCAACTTTGACAAAACAGGAAATCAGGTAAGACAGGATGTAACATGGTTACTTTTTATATCTGTTATTTCCTGTCACTCTGACCAATGAATGACATGTGAAAATGTATTGAATTATGAATTACATGTGACATTGTATTGAATTGTGGCGGTTTTATTTTGTTGTATCCAAAAAGCCTCTGTGGTTTTTATAACAAAAGATAATTTCTTATTCTGGTTCGGATAACGCAGCATAGCACAGCATAGCAGCATTGTATTGTATAATATTGTATAGAATCATATTGTATTGCATTGCATTATACAGTTCTGTGTTGTATTGTCACTTCAGTCACGGCCGATCTCTCTGTGTGAAATTTGGGTTGCTCTCCCCTAGAAGAGTGCGTCGCCACAAATGCAGCGCCACCCATTTGTTTAGCTTCCATATTATGAGATTGGCTTTTCTGAAGAATTTTGCCAGAGACAACCCTCCTGATGCTTCAGGCTCTTTATCGTTCGCTAAATGTGAGCTGCAAACATGACCTCGATCTATCGTCTCGTCTAAAAGACTAGCACCCAGAGTTCTAGTGAATGGGGAAAAACTAGGGTTTAAACAGGGATCGAACTAGCAATGTTTCGCTTTCTAGACGAGTACGTTACCTCTAACATTCTCTTTCAAACTGGTGACTTCCAGCCAGAAATCCAACATGCTGACTACCACACCATGGCAATTGGTTGTCCAAATTTCACTGTGGAGGACTTTCACAGCATAATCAGTGTCAGTGTCACCCATCATCATCATCAGTGTCATTCACTATCATCATCATCAGTGTCACTCATCATCATCATCATCATCATCATCATCATCATCAGTGTCACTCATCATCATCCTCAGTATCGGAGTCACTCATTATCACCGGTGTCAGTGTCACTCATCATCAGCAGCAGCAGCAGCAGCATCAGTATCAGTGTCACTCATCCTCAGTGTTAGTGTTACTCATCATCCTCAGTATCAGAGTCACTCATCATCATGCAATAAAAAGCAGTGGGTCGGCCTCATAGGACCTCCGTCCTCTGGAGATATGCTGACTTCCTTCTTCTTTTTCATCGTCGTCCTCGAACGCTCAGACAGCAACTGCAGAGGCCCTGGTAAATGCTGTTGTACGCCGAATGCCCTCCAGAGTTCCAAAGAGTTTGTCCCTTATCGGCATGTCAATAAGTCAAATATCGGCCCTCAGGTATAGGTGTGTTGGATAGGCCTGGAGGAAGTGTTCCACTGATGCGGACCTTAGTGAAGATATTTCCTCCTGTTCCGTGCTTTTGTGGTGACCAAGGTTTTTCGTCATGATCTGAAGATTGAGCGGCAGTATCAATGATGGAATTCAGTAAAGGTTATCATTAACTATGGAGTGTCCCTTCCACTAAAAGTAGCTTTGCAACTGATGAAGCTATCAGGATTATCAGTAAGCTATCAGGGTTATCAGTAAGGTGTCAGGGTTATCAGTAAGCTATCAGGGTTATCAGTAAGGTGTCAGGGTTATCAGTAAGCTATCAGGTTATCAGTAAGGTGTCAGGGTTATCAGTAAGCTATAAGGGTTATCAGTAAGCTATAAGGGTTATCAGTAAGCTATCAGGGTTATCAGTAAGCTATCAGGGTTATCAGTAAGCTATCAGGGTTATCAGTAAGCTATCAGGGTTATCAGTAAGCTATCAGGTTATCAGTAAGGTGTCAGGGTTATCAGTAAGCTATCAGGGTTATCAGTAAGGTGTCAGGGTTATCAGTAAGCTATCAGGGTTATCAGTAAGCTATCAGGGTTATCAGTAAGCTATCAGGGTTATCAGTAAGCTATCAGGGTTATCAGTAAGCTATCAGGGTTATCAGTAAGCTATCAGGGTTATCAGTAAGCTATCAGGGTTATCAGTAAGCTATCAGGGTTATCAGTAAGCTATCAGGGTTATCAGTAAGCTATCAGGGTTATCAGTAAGCTATCAGGGTTATCAGTAAGCTATCAGGGTTATCAGTAAGCTATCAGGGTTACCAGTAAGCTGTCAGGGTTATCAGTAAGGTCACTGCATGGTGTCCATCCAGCAGGACTTGCACTAGAACATACTGTATTGATGAACACCTGGCGATGCCAGGCCTCCTTTAGCTAGTGGCCCTATAGCCACCAAACATTGATGGCAACCCGCATCCTCTAGCTCTTCGACTATCACTGACTGAACCATTGTGTGGAGAAAAAAAAACTTCAAGAGGAGTGGCGTGAGCTAGGGTATCATTGAAGAAATCAGGCAACAACGACAAAATAAGTAATGGAAGGCAAGATAAAGATAAAAAGAAACAAACAAACAAACCCTTCCCTAAAAGTACAAAAAAAAGTACCGAACAGAATTATGCCTGATCTTTGACAGATGTATGCAAGTTCAGGCCCCAGTCGGAAGGAATGGCACTGGAACATCCTTTCCCGTTTTGTCAAGTCACGACTTTAGCACCATGTCAAGGTCACCTTCGCCCTACCTGACCTGACAACAATGACTTCTGATCCACCACAAACAAACCCGATCAGAATTGCCAAGCCATACACATGTTCTTCTTCTAGTACCTAAATTCTTGTCAAGTGGTGCTCTGATCTGAAAACAACTGCACCTGTCCAGGACAGCCAGAGATCTGTGGATCCAATCCTGCTCTCACTCATCAAGTTGTGGTTTAGTGCGGATCCTCTTAGTGAAGTAGTAGTAGTAATAATAATAATAATGATGATGATGATGATGATGATGATGATGATGATGATGATGATGATGATGATGATGATGATGATAATAATAATAATAATAATAATAATAATAATAATAATAACAATAATAATAATAATAATAATAATAATAATAATAATAATAATAATAATAATAATAATAATATAATGTATGTGATTTATATAGCGCTGAATCTTGTAGAGTACACAAATCAAAGCAAAGTAATGACCCAGGGTTTGTTTACGTGAAACACTGGGGATATCTATGTATCGTCGGATCTAAAAACAGACAAACTTGTATTCAGATCGCTACCCCTAGTCAAGTGAATGGGTAGTCAGGCCTCGGATAGGATTCGAACCACAGATTTCTCACTTTTTATACGGCTGCATCTCACCAAGAACCACTAAATCAACAATATTCTGCCACAAATGTGGATGACCTTGACATGTTTGGCCTGTTACAGATATGGGAATTAACATCAAATTAAAAGGAAGGTTTACAGGAAATCAGATCCTTGAGGGACACAGAATTTGATGGGGCTTTTTTAACAGAATTAACAATAGCTATATGGGTGTACATGCGCTTTAAAGCCCCACCACTTTAATATCTCTAATGTTTCTTTTTGAGAGACATCCCTGATATGCCCTGTGTGGTGAGCGGGGCTATAAACAACAGGAATGGATTGGATTGGAGAGACATCCTGGGGTAAATGATTTGCGAGAGATATGAAGGCATACATAGTTAATTGATACAACAAGCAACGCGCGCTCTTTAAGCCCCATCTAATGATCTATGAATTAGACGACACTTACTGTGAGCCCCATTGAGTCTATGACATTGACATCTGCCAAATGGCCAGTTATCCAGGTAGAAGTTAGGGGACTTTGACACAGTTTTTTATGGGAACCAACATGGGCGAACAAAATCTGTTACACAATTCCCGTGGAAAAGGATCTCAAAAACTTAATTCCCCACCCTGTTTATTTTACTACGAGAGCGAGCGGAATGGTAGTTTTTTTTCAGCAATTTTCAAAATGCGTCAAGAATTCTATATAATTTTCTTCCTAGTGCTTGTTGTACCTTTTTAGTTTAGGTACGAACATTGATTCCTTAGGTCTGTGCTTAAATTTCTGTATTTTACAGCAGTTTAAAGATGAAGGTCTTTTTCAGTGTAAATATGTCCATTGGCTGATTTAAAAAGATACCACTTTATGTCACTTTATGTCACAGTAGATTTCTCTGCGTGAAATTCGGGCTGCTCTCCCCGGGTGAGCGCGTCGCCACAAGTGCAGCGCCTGCCCTTTTTTTTTTCTGTCTGCAACTGTATGTGTTTCCCTATTAGAGTGGCTCTTTTCTACAGAATTTTGCCAGGGACAATCCCCTTGTTGTCCTGGGTTCTTTTGCGTGCGCTAAATACTGATGTGTAGCACACGGGACCTCGGTTTATCGTCTCATCCGAAAGACTAGCACCCAGACCACCACTCATGGTCTAATGGATGGGGAAATGTTTTGGGGCCCAAACGGGATTCGAACCACCGCACACTCCGACCCGGACTTTTCGCTTTCTAGGCAAGGCGCGTTACCTCCTAGACCACCGAGCCACCACCGATTAAGGGCCTGGATCGAGATGAGACACGCAGTGACCACGTGTGTGTGTGTGTGGAGGGTATTCAATGGAAACACTATGCGTAGGTGGACGTTTCAAATGGAATGAGCGTCTACGTCACATTACTGTGTCTGTCTCCTCTGGATTATGTTGCTCTGTCTCCCCCAAAAAGAAAAAAATACTCTCTCTCTCTTCTCTCTCTCTCTCTCCTCTCTCTCTCTCTCTCTCTCTCTCCCCACCCCTCTCTCTCTCTCCCCCCCCCCCCCCCCTCTCCTCTCTCTCTCTCTCTCCTTTCCCCTCTGGCCTGTCATGGATTGCCCCGCCCTCTTGCCCATCAAAACAAACCTGAGCTCTCCAACGTGTCCTGCCAGAACAGGGAAATAAAAAAAGAACGTGGTGAAATCCCCCTCCTCCCCCCCCCCCCATCCCATCCTTCAAGATGACGGCTCATCAGCTTTCCACAAAGTACAGGTCTGCACCACCAGTTCTCACTGCTTTCCTTCTCCCTCTCCCTCTCCCTCCTCCTTCCCCACCCCCACCCCCACCCCCAACCACTCCTCCTTACCTTGGGTTTGCCCTTCTCTTCTGTTTTGTTTCCTTTTCTGATTGTCCTTCTCCAAGCTGCCCACCTACTTTGACCAAAGACCATCTGTTCTGACACAGTTCGATCTAACAACACAGTTCGTCGTAATTTTCAACGAACTGCGTTGCTACGTCGAACTGTGTCAGAACACCATCTCTTGCTGTTAAAGGAAAATCAAATCTGAACTGATCGACATGTTTTTCTTTGTTTTGTTTTGTTGTTTCTTTTTTTGGGGGGAGGGTTGGATCTTTTCCGTTCCTACTCCGGGCTCTCAGGTGGTCCCTTTGTGATATTTTTGTTTATGTTACCGTTTTTGCTCATCATTTAGGCAACCATATTCTGGCTTCGAGGATGATAGCAAAACAGAACACCAGTGTGCATACTGTTCAATATATGCTTGGGATATCTATATCTATCTATCTATCTATCTATCTATCTATATATATATATATATATATATATATATATATATATATATATATCTGTGTGTGTGTCGGTGGGTACAGACGACAAAATTTACAAAAATACATACACAGGACTGGATGTATAAAAGCACACGATTCCTTAATCCATTATTCTGTTTATTAAAAAAATAATAATAAATTTAAAAGCTTTGAGCTTGCCAGCTAAAGGTATGCGTTCGAGTCACCACAAAGACTCCCGTTTGCGGGGATTTTTCTCTTGGAGTCACCATCAGAACTGACTCCACTTCTCCGTAAGTCCTCAGAATAAAACTATAAACTGAAGTCCCATATGGAAACACAGAGAACATCTTAGGCACATGTTAAAGCCCGTTCTGCCTTTTGGAGGAGTAGGCCACTAGGTGCCTGTAGGAACAAACTACCACATTTAAAAGCTCATGCACTCTGATGTCGAGCTTAGTCATCACACCTGAAGTCGGATTGCAGCTACCTTTCTGGTGGGCAAACGGCCATGTAGGCAAAGTCTTGCCACTAGGTGAACATAGGGGGTCTAGCCTGGGAACGAAAAAAAATAGACCTATGGTATTTTATTGTGTTGTATTGTATTGTGTTGTGTTGTATTGTATTGTTTTTTGTATTGTATTGTATTGTATTGTATTGTATTGTATTGTATTGTATTGTATTGTATTGTTGTGCTGTGTTGTATTGTGAGTCACAGCAGATTTCTCTTCGTGAAATTTGGGCTGCTCTCCTTGGTAGAGAACAACCCTACCAAGACTTAGTCTCAAAGGGGTGCACGTCCACAGCAGCATCATTACATCATCCTCATCGCCATGGATTATTGTCTCCACAAAAGCAGCGCCGCCCATTCTTTTTTTTTTCTTTTTAACTGCATGTACATCTGTTTCCCTATCACAGTGGCTTTTTTGTACAGAATTTTGCCAGGGACAACTCTCTTGTTGCTGTAAGTTCCTTTACGTGCGCTGCATACACTTAGCACGCGGGACCTCGGTTTATCATCTCATCTGAAAGGCTAGCACCCGTATCACCACTCTAGGTCAAGGGAGTGGGGAAAAGCTGGGGCTCACACGGAGATTTGACTCGTACCTCTCGCTTTGTAGGCAGGTGCGTACCTCCAGACCACTGATCCACTATCTGTCATAGTCTTTCTCATACTAACCTCTCTGTACGTTTAGTTTGAGACTCCCGTTTTTTGTAACGTTTTGTCTCTCTCTCTTTTCTTTTTGCCCAGTTCTCTGTTGTCCTCCTGTGTCAGTTTTACTACAGGCATGCTGTGAGGTTGCAATCCATTCCCTTTCAGTCACTGCCTGTATGTCACCTGCCATTTCCCTCACTGCCAAAACATCGGCCAACTGCGCGCTGACATGTATCTGTTCCCACCCTCCTCCCCTCCTTCCTTCCTTCTGCAGTCTTTGCCCAGTGTACCAGCCCACCCCCCACCCTCACACACCCTTCCTTGTCTGTCTTGTCCTCCCTCTCCTGCCCTTCATCCCTCCTCCCCTTAGTACCACGCCACCAGCAACCTGTAAGATTACAAGGTGCTGTTGGTGGTCTGACCAGCAAGAATAGTGTCACGTTCCCTCCCTGAATATCGCCGTAGCGGGCTGACCAGTCAGATTTGGGTCAGGTTACTTCCTAAAACATTACTTCTGCTGGATGACCCTCAACGGACATGGGTCCGGTTCAGGTGATTTACTGTGCTGCCTCTTTTTCTTTTGGCCGTTGTCCTTGTGGGGGAAACAAAATGCCAAAGACCCGCGCTTAGCTATCGCTTTGCTTACTTTTCCTCACACCTTTTCTGGGCACAGAATTCCTTTTGTACCCCTTCCTCTTATGCAAGTCTTCTCTGGCTGCTTAACATCGTCTTTACCGAGTTTTAAGATGGCTGAAACAGCAAAAATTCCCTTAATAGAATCATAATTTTGAGTTCTTTTGAACTGTAAACAAAATGTACTTTCTTGGGAATCTAAATTACCTTGTAGCGAATGGACATTAACCTAATGAGAATAAGAACTTGATTAAGAACAATGAAACAACAGCAACTGCTTCAGAGCACTGTGGCAGCAGTAATAGCTATAGTGTTGAATGGGTACTGGTTTCATTGCCATCACTCCTTTGTCGAGATTGGAAAACTTTCCCATGTACGAAATCTAGAGACCAGCTGTATATGGTAGCAACATCTCCAGATCAGATGCCATTCCGGCAGAGATTTTCAAGACTGGAGAAAACTGCATCACCAGCAGACTGACTGGACTGGTCTGCATTAATTTTTATTGGGCGAAAGCTCGATTTTCCAAGAAGTCTGTGATGTGTCTTTACTTATCTCACCTTTCCTATACCTTGAACGAATGATCATTGGAGTATTCGCTGATTCTGTGGCATCCAGTTTTCACCATCTTTCTCGTTGTTCTACAGTCCTCTAGATTTGATGATTGATTGATTGATGATTGATGATGATTGATTGATTGATTGTTGAGATTGTGATTGATTGATGATGATGATTGATGATTGATGATGGTGATTGATTGAAGTCGGCAAAGCTGAGACCTATCCATCCTTTAATCATATTGCATGTCCACTTTTTTCTTGGCCTGCCATGCTGTTCCCTTGTGGAACTTTCATGGACAGGGTGGAGCTTCTTGTGGTGTGGCCATAGCGTTTTCCTTTAACTTGTTTGACAACTGTCAGCAAATCTACGTGAGGCCCAAAAACCCTGGGTTATTTCCATGTTGTGCATGAGAAAAGAGGACAAGCTGTCCTGTGAACCATCATAGTAGTGCGGACCGGTCTTGTCTTGCAAAAGAGACATTGACCGTGTGTTGATGAGCACACGAGGAAGCTCAGACACAATCACCTTTCATGCCTACGAAAGCTGATCAAGGTCACTTCATAAGAGATGATTCCCACAAAAATTCGGGCTGCTCTCCCCGGGAAGAGTGCATCGCCACAAGAACAGCGCCACCCATTTTTGTTTGTTTTCCTGTTTGCAACTGTATTTGTTTTCCCTATCATCGTGGCTTCTTTCTACAGCATTTGCCAGGGCAACTTCTTGTTGCCGTGGGTTCTTTTGCACGCCAAATAATTAGATGTAACACACGGACGTCGGTTTATCGTCTTATCCGAAAGATTAGAGCTCAAACCACCATTTATGGTCTTATGGATGGGGGGAAAGTTTTGGCCCAAACGGGGATGGAACCACCGCACACTTCCGCCCAAATTTTTAGCTTTCCAGGCAAGTGCGTTATCTATAGACCACCGATCAACCATATATACAGATAAATTACGTAGATCGATTTATAAATAAAATCACTACACCATCGAACTACTCAATGTTCGTACTGTTCATGAAGATATTCAGTCATTGTCATCTACGGCAAAAAAGTGCTGACTAGATGTGCGCTATCGTCATCAATAAAGATTGTTGTCTACTATTTATTGATGCTCATAAACCCAAAGGCACTGGTATTTCCTGGTCTTTGCGTGCACACACGCGCGCGTGCGCGCGTGCGCGCGCGCGCACACATACACATACACACACGCGCGCCACAACACACAACATACACACACACCATCATTATCATTATCATCATCATCGTCATCATCATCAATTTCTTGTTACATTAACTTTAAGTTTACACACACACACACTCGCGCGCGCGCACTTACACTTACACTTACACTACACACACACACACACACACACCACACACACACACACACACACACACACACACACACACACACACACTAACATACACAACAGACACATACACATACACAACAACACACACACACACACACACACACACAACACAGATACACAGATCACACAAACACACACACACACACACACACACACACACACACACACACACACACACACACACACACACACACACACACACACACACACAACACACAAACTACCACATTCTCTCTTACCGGCAACTTTTCCTATATTCAAAACAGAAAAGAAACACCGACAAAGCAGAGAAACACACACAATCCCACCATTACAGTATAGTACTTCTTGCTTCTCCACTCTCTCTCTTTCACTGTCTCTCAACCAATGTGCTTTTTCCCATGCACATCTGAGCCAGCAAGTGATGGCCAGGTATTGATTGCGGCCCCAGACTTTGTCCTCGTGTGCCGTGCTGCTGCTGCTTGTTCCACACACACACAGACCAGACCAGGGGAATCACTAGCAGGCACATCAATATACTGATTAATTAAGTCCTTCAAATTAACTAGCTAGCCAGAGTCATTCCACGAAAGAGGCTGTCATTGCCATGATTTTTATTTTTGGTTGTTGTTGTCCTGGATTCTGTCCACAGAGAATGGGATTACATAAGGGTTTTTGTCTGGGTTTGTTGGGGGTTGGGTTGTTTTTTTTTCGTTCCTCAGCTAGAACTCAAGTTTACAAATGGTGAGATTTGTATATGTCGCAGTTTTGCTGGGGAGGGGGGTGCTCCCCTTTTGTTTTGTTTTCTTTGTTTGTCTGTCGAGTTTTTTTATGGGGTATGCTTATTATATTGTTTTAAAGTAGACAGCTTCTTGCCAATATGTCTGACCAGATGCGTTGGGAAGTTTATGGTAAAGGTAAAGGTGTCCCATAACCTGTGTGGTTGTAGGGGAGCGAGGTGTCAGAGACCTCAGCTTCTCTAGGGGTCAGCATGTTGAGGGCGGCGCCCATCTCCCCTCCCTCGCTACTTTACCTTCCCTGACCCTAAAGAGGGCAGGTACCCATTTACAGCTGGGGGAACTGGGGGAACTGTACTGTAGCCAAGGCTTGCAAACGGTCACCCATCCAATTGATAACCACTCTCGACGCTGCTTAACCTTGGCTGGGGGAAAGCGAGTGCCCTGACCACTGAGCTTTCCCGGAGAGGCTGATAAACAACAGACTGACCTGGTACCTGGAGAAGGAAGAGATCATCTCTAACAACCAGGCTGGATTCAGACAGCACAGATCCACCAAAGGCCAGGTTGCTTATGCTGCCCAAGAAATTGAAGATGCACTCCAAGACAAGAAGCATATCATTGTAGTCTGCATAAACGTGGAAAAAGCATTTGACAAGGTTTGGAAAGATGACATGAAACTCAAAATGCGTCAGCATGGGATCACAGGCCACATGTACAACTGGATCAGCCAGTAACTTAACCAACAGTAACCCTGGGTGCAGAACAGAAAAGTCCAGAGCAGGAAGAGGACCATAGATAAGGTGTTCCACAGGGCGGTGTACTCTCCCCTTCGCTTTTCCTCCTCTTCATGAAAGACATCTTGGATGACATCCCAGGAAGAATCCATGGAGAAATATATGCAGACGACCTGGTCATATGGTGCTCTGAGCAATAGGTGACTACAGCCACAGTGAGAATGCAGGAAGCCCTGGGGAAGATTGAGAATTGGACCAAGAAGTGGCTGGTGACCATCAACCCCAGAAAAAAACAGCATACACCATCTTCAGTATGGCCACACAGGAACAGCATACATACATCCCATCATACATCCATCCATACCATACATACATACATCCATACATACATCCATACATCAACATACAGACATACAGACATACAGACATACAGACAGACAGACAGACAACAGACAGACAGAACACAAACACACAACATACAAACATACAAACAACAACAGCAAAACATACATACAACATACATACATACATACATACATACATACATACATACATACTACTACTACTACATACATACAACAACATACAGACACACATACATATACATACACACACACAACAACAGACAACAATACAACAACACAAACACACACAACACACACACACACACACACACAACACACACACACACACACACACACACACACACACACACACACACACACACACACACACACACACACACACACACACACACACACACACACACACACACACACGGAGACTGGATGCCAAAAAAAAACACGAATGCTTATTCCATTATCCTTGATATAAAAGAATATTTTCTTTAATGTAGATGAGCAGTTGCCGGTTGCTAAATCCATAAAACTATAATCATCCATTACTATACACAGAATCAAAACACGCCACTCTTGGCTGTGTGTTACGGGCTACAATACAAGGCCAGGCATGGCTATATATTACGCTACCAGCTGTTGCTGAGGTTCGTCCACAATGACGATCTACTTAATGACAAGCGATAATAAAAACTTAGGTTTAGTCATTAGCAGAGTTTCCCCTGTACCAGTCCTTGTTTGAAACCAAAACTGGTCACACTGAGAACTGCATGACTACTGTTTTATCTCCTTTCATCTGCTCTTTCTTTTTCTCTAGGGTTTTTTTCATGCTTTACTGACGCCCACATAGGGAAACTGCCTTCTGTGGATAGACAGAGAAAAGAGATAGATAGATAGATAGATAGATAGATAGATAGATAGATAGATAGATAGATAGATAGATAGATAGATAGATAGATAGATAGATAGATAGATAGATAGATAGATAGATAGATAGATAGATAGATAGATAGGCAGGTAGGTAGGTAGGTAGGTAGATAGGTAGGTAGGTAGTAGGTAGGTAGGTAGGTAGGTAGGTAGGTAGGTAGGTAGGTAGGTAAGTAGGAAGGTAGGTAGTGGTGGGTGGATGGATGGATGGATGGATGGATGGATGGATGGATGGATGGATGGATGATGATAGATAGATAGATAGATAGATAGATAGTAGATAGATAGAAGTAGATAATAGATAGATGATAGATAGATGTGTGTAAAAAAAAATATATGCATGCACGCGCTCGCGCATATGTGTGTGTGAGAGAGAGACAGAGAGAGACACAGAGAGAGACACAGAGAGACACAGAGACAGACAGACAGAGACAGACAGACAGACAGACAGACAGACAGACAGACAGAGAAACAGATGGATGGATGGATGGATGGATGGATGGATGGATGGATGGATGGATGGATGGATGGATGGATGGATGGATGGATACGTGTACGAATAGATCTGTGGACAGATGGATGGGTGGATGGGTATAGACAGAATGACAGGCAAGCTACTAGACAGAAGACAGACAGACAGACAGAAAAGACAGACAGACAAAACTGATAGACACAAAGAAAGACGAGTAGGCAGATAGACAGAAGACAGGCAGACAGACAGACAGACAAACAGACAGACAGGCACGCACGCACGCACTCACACAGGAATGCAGACAGGACAACAGACAAGAAACAGACGGGCATGCAGGTAGACAAACAGACAGGGTAAACAGACAAACGTAAGACAGGCAGAGCAGGCAGACAGAAGACAGGACGGAACAGACAAAGACAGACAGGCAGACAGACAGACAGGCAGCAGGCAGTAGACAGCAAACAGACAGACAGGCAGACAGACAGGCAGGCAGACAGGACAAACAAAGAGGCATTCAGACAGACACAGTGCATAAGGCATTGCATCTATACAAGTATACGAGCAATGACTGTTGCAGAGAAAACGGTCAGAAGGATGTGTCACTGAAATTAATTCCCTTTCTTTACCCCTGTGACATTTCCCTCTGGTACCCCCACCCCCTAAATACCAGTGCCCCCTATCCCCTACCTCCTCCCCCCCCCCCCCCCCCTCACCTCTGGCAATGACTTTGAAAACCTGTTGACTCTGTGACCTTGACCTTGAATGGTCAGGACCAATTACAGTCAGAGGAAACAACAGGAAACTGACAGTCATCCCGCGCTTTTTTTTCTTTTTTCTTTTTTTTGGCAATGAAGTGAGGAAGGTGAAGCCATTTTAGATCTGAAATATGAAAAAGGTCTGCCTGTGGCTTCTTTCCTGATAAAGGCCGCATTCTGTAATTACTACATATTCCCTTTCATACTCCGAATTCCGCATGTCAAATTATCTTTTTTATCTTTACTTTTTTTCGCGGCTAATGGATAAAAAGCACTTGTGTGATTTTTACATCCTGTTTCCGTGTGCATGCGGTTTGGTGAATTTTTCCTCCATTCCCACCGGCACAAATGGCGTGATCTTGTGAAAAGTGGAACAGGTCAGTGTACGCAAGATGTTCTGCGTAAACGCACACCGGACCTCGGTATATAGTTTTGTCCGAAGGACTTTTGGGGAAGTGGAGTAGGTACTGATGTTGGTTAACTCCAAGGAGGAAAATGCCCTTTAACGGGCATTGAACTAGTCCTAAGAAAGAAAGAAAATAAGAACACATCACTCCTCTCTTGTGGTCTCTTCACTAGCTACCTGTCTCACAAAAAAGTGAAATATAAGATTGGTTCCCTCAGTCACAAATATCTCCACGAAGCTGCTCTCTCCTGTCTCTGTAACTGTCTACATATGCATGCTTTCCATCGCTCCCTCCGGTTTGCTGCAGACACCTTCACATTGTACGTACATCTACAACCTCTTTTAGTGGGTATCGGTCCAAATGCAGCTAGACAGGTGGTTTGATGGAAACGCACCCGCCTAAAGGGCCAGAATCGTCAGTTTGATACCCTGATACCCGTTTGAACCTGAACTTCTCTCTCATCCCCCAAACCCTCAGTGGAGACCTGGGTGCTAGTTGGCTGAAACCATAAACCAAGATCATGTGTGTAACATACATACATTTAGCATGTCAAAGAACCCACGGCAACAAGATATTTGCCCCTGGCAAATTTATGTAGAAAAAAAGCTGTACTTTCATGGGGAAAGAAGTCTGCATATAGACAGGAAAATAAATTTTAAAATTGGTTAGTGGCCCTGCTCTTGTGGCAACGTGATTTCTTTGGAAAGAAGCAGCCCGAATTTCATGATGAGAGATCTGCTGTGACTAAAAGTGGCACATAATACAACACGGAACATTACACTACATTGCACTGCACTACACTACACTACACTGCACAACACCAATAACTCTACACTACATTACACTACATACTACAACTACACTACACTACACTACACTACACTACTACACTACACTACACTACACTACATTGCAATATAACACAATAAAATACAGTACAATATAATACAATACAATTCAATACGATACGACACAATACAATACACCACACTACACGTCACTACACTACAGTACACTACACTACAGCACAGTACACTACCACTACACTACACTACACTACACTACACTACACTACACTACATACAATACAAAAAATACAATATAGTACAATACAATATACAGTTCACTACAATACATACAATACAATACAATACAATACAGACACTACACTACAATACACTACACTACACTACACTACACTACACTAATACATACACTACGATACAATACGATACAATACACTACACCACACCCACACACCACACCACACCACACACACCTACACTACACTACACTACACTACACCTACACTACACCACACTACACCACACACACTACACTACACTACACTACACTACACTACACTACACTACACTACACTACACTACACTACACTGAATATAACACAATAAAATATAGTACAATATAATACAATACAATTCAATACGACACGATACACCACACTACACGTAACTACACTACAGTACACTACACTACCACACACAGTACACTACACTGCATTGCAGTACAACACAATGCAATATAGTACAATATAATATAATTCAATACAATACGATACACTACACTATATTACTCTACACTACATTATACTACACTACACTGCACTGCACTACACTTCACTACACTACAATACAACACAATACAATAAAGTACAATACAATTCAATTCAATACAGTACAATACAATGCACTACACTACACTACACTACACTACACACACACTACACTACACTACACTACACTACACTACACTACACTACCACACTACACTACACCACACACACTACACTACACTACACTACACTAACTACACTACAACACTACACTACACTACCACACACACACACACTACACCACACCTACACTACACTACACTACACTACACTACACTACACTACACTACACTACACTACACTACACTACACTAACACTACACCACACTACACACTACACTACACTACCACCTACACTACACTCACCCCTACACCACTACACTTAAATACACTACACTACACTACACTACACATACACTACACTACACTACACTACACTACACTACACTACACTACACTACACTACACTACAACACACACTACACTACACTACTACACTACACTACACTACACTACACTACACTACACTACACTACACTACACACACTACACTACACTACACTACACACCTACACTACACTACACTACACTACACTACACTACAACACTACACCACACTACACTACACTACAGTCCAGCGCAGAGGAAGAGAGGAGGGGAGAGGAGAGGCAGTGACATGACAGAGAACTTGACATAGCTGGTCACACAGCCAGAAGGTCATTGCCCTGAGAGGGGAGGGGAGGGGTAGGGTGGGGGAGGGTGGGAGGTGGAGGATTCTAAACCAGGCCACTTCCAGTAGGCTACATATGTCTATATGGATATATGTATGTGTGTGTGTTGGCTGAATTGGCCTTTGGCCTCTGTCACAGTTCCCACTGGGATAATGATTCGTGTGATGGTTCCAGGGTGTCCTGTTGGCTCCTAACTCTTGTTAGTTCTGATTTTGGGTAGATCTGGGGAACGGATATGATGGTGAGAAAATGAGTGAGTGGTTGTAGTAAGGAAGGGGGGGCGCAAGAGAGAGGCGGGGGAGGGGAGGAGGATGGGCGTGGGGGGGGGGGGCGTCGGTATGCCATATATATGCAAATTCAACCATCCAAGTAACTTGACTTTTTTCACATTCTTTTATTTCGAGAACAATGGAATAAGCATTCATGTGGGAGGGGGGGGGTGATGATACATCCAATCCCCGTGTGTATGCAGTTTTGTAAATATTGTCATCTGTTCCCACAGGTACACAATGGGCGATGGACGTGTGTGTGTGTGTGTGTGTGTGGTGCGTGCGTGCGTGCGTGCGTGCGTGTGTGTGTGTGTGTGTGTGTGTGCGTGCGTGCGTGCGTGGGGGGGTGGCATTGGTATGCCATATATATGCAAGTTCAACCACCCAAGTAACTTGACATTTTTATATTGTTTTATTTCGAGAACAATGGAATAAGCATTCATGTGGGGGGGGGGGGGGGGGGTTACATCCAATCCCCATGTGTTTGATAAATTTTGTCATCCGTTCCCACCGGCGCACAATGGCCTACTCTTGCGAAAAGCGGGACAGGTTTTAACGTATGCACAAGATGTTCTGCGTGTGTTCGCACACGGGACTTCGATTCATAGTCTCATCCGAAGGACCTTTGCGGGGAGGAGAGTCGGCACCTATGCTAACTCAATGAGAAAAATTTCCTTCCAGTGAATATTTGATATCAATCACTTGTCATTGAACTTTGTCATTTTTTCTCCACTGAAGATATATCTGTATGATAAAGAGGTGACATTTTTATAGAAAGGTGAATAATCGTAATTTTCTGGTTTTGTAAGACCAAGACCTGGTAGCGCAAGTTGAATTCAGATGATGATCCTAATTGCTAAATTATAGTACTGGGTAAAGTTATCCTTCAAACAAGAGCATGGTAATAAACATGGTAAAATGTTTTCAATATCTCCATTCAGGACAAACAGAAATCGGGAGATATCTCATTTTGAAACCATCTCTGTTTTTTTCTTTTTCTTTTTTTTTTCTTTTTGCAATAGAACAAAATGTTTTACATCTAAATTTTTGCTTAAGTCAATCTATGCTATTGACAGCTGGAAGTAGTGAGGCATTCTTCTCTTATGAAAAACTTTAAAATGAGGGGAAACTATCACATTTTTCTTTAATTTCTGTATACAGATACTGCTTTTGGTTATACAAACAGATAAGATCATCTGTAAATTCTAAAAGAAACTAGCGCTCATTGTCTGCTTTTGATTAACAACCACACGATTTCAAAAATTTATGTTCTCTTGTCTGGGGGGGCGGGATAGCTCAGTGGTCAGCGCGCTCGCTCTCTCCCAGTCAAGTTAAGCAGCGTCGAGCGTGGTTACCGGTTGGATGGGTGACCGTTTGCGCGCCTTGGTTTCAGCACAGCTCCCCAGTTCACCCAGCTGTAAGTGGGTAACTTCCCTCTTTAGGGTCAGGGAAGGTAAAGCAGCGAGGGAGATGAGATGGGCGCTGCCCTCAACATGCTGGCCCCTAGAGAAGCTGAGGTCTCTGACACCTCGCTCCCCTTCGACCGCCTAGGTTATGGGACACCTTTACCCTACCTTTTATGTTCTGTTGCATCCTTTTTTCGATGGATAAGCCAAGTTCCCTTAACCATGCTGCATTTGAATAATTACTGTTTCATATTCCTGGCTACATAAACGTAATTTCACTATGTCAACAACTTTCACCTGTACTTGATTTTTTTCCACAAAAGTTGTTATATTAAAGGAATACCTTCCCTATGGGGATGCCGGGGGCCTGTCAGTATAAATAGCATGCCCACCTTCTGTGTTAGAAATTCCCTTTTTTCTATCCCTCTCTTTGTTTCTGCCTTGTTCCTTTGTTTCCTATGATTTCATTCTTGTCTATTTTCTACCTTCGTGGTCCATTATCCTGTCTTTTTTCCAAGAAAGACTTTTTTAAAAATAGCAATTCTCTAACATGCTGAAGTTGGATGCGCTGGGCCTAACTTGTCAGGCGCTTAACGGCAGCCTGACACATTTTTGCTCATATTACAGACAACAATAGTTGCTGTCTGAGCGTTCGACGAAGAAGAAGAAGAAGAGGAGGAAGAAGAAGAAAAGGAGGAGGAGGAGGAGGAGGAGGAAGAAGAAGAAGAAGAAGAAGAAGAAGAAGAAGAAGAAGAAGAAGAAGAAGAAGAAGAAGAAGAAGAAGAAGAAGAAGAAGAAGAAGAAGAAGAAGAAGAAGAAGAAGAAGAAGAAGAAAGGGGTACCTTCCTACTACAGTGTATAAAACTCTATCGAACGCTATATTATTAGTACAGCCAAAGGCGTTTTATATGCTGTAGGTATCTTCTTTTTTTTCATGGGTGAATTTAGTGTTACACCCATATTTCAGTTGCCTAGGCAAATAGAGGTTCAACCTGAGAAGAGAGAGAGAGAGAGAGAGAGGAGAGAGGAGAGAGAGAGAGAGAGAGAGAGAGAGGAGAGAGAGAGAGAGAGAGAGAGAGAGAGAGAGAGAGAGAGAGAGAGAGAGAGAGAGAGAGAGAGAGAGAAAGAGAGAGAGAGAGAGAGAGAGAGAGAGAACACTGAACACTGAACACTGAAACTGTTTAATGTACATCGGCCTTAGACCACAATACACTTTGAGGGGCAAAAATGGGAAGATGCAAAAAAAGACATATAACTTTTTCGTAAACTTTGATAGTGCTTTGCCATCATACCTTGGCGTGTACTCAACACATTACACCCTTGAATATATATCTTCCGAAATCATGACTAAATAAACAGATAATCAAAGGCTAACATTTTATAACATACAAAATACAAACATCAGGCACATCGTACAACATGACAACAATGGAAATCATTTTACTCACGGACTGTCACTTTCAAAATAGTTACAATATTCATACACAATTGTGTTCTCAAAACAATCACCACACCAGAGAAGTGTGCCGACAATATATAACCATTTCAGCCCCAGGCCACTTCAATGTAGCCACAATGTTGTATGCAAAAATCTTGTATTTCACAGTACTTAATCACAACATGTAACATCCATGTCATGAAAACAACAAAAAACTAGAGAGAGAGAGAGGAGAGAGAGAGAGAGAGAGAGAGAGAGAGAGAGAAGAGAGAGAGAGGAGAGAGAGAGAGAGAGAGAGAGAGAGAGAGAGAGGAGGATGAGAGGAGAGAGAGAGAGAGAGAGAGAGAGAGAGGAAGTACACAAGAGAAAAGCATTGAACAAATGTCATGCAAATGAAATGATAAAAAAAACAGAAAGAAAGATAGAACAAAAAAAACAGCAAGACAAAAAAGAAAGCATACAAAAAAACAAAGAAATGAAAGCAGAGAAATAAAAGGCAGACAAAGAAAAATGAATGGAAGACGAACAGACAGAAAACAACGACACAAAAAAAATAAATGAAATTAAGGAATATAATTCAGACAGTATTTTAATGAAACCATTAGAAAAAGACTTTTTTTTTAATATTCTGGGGGAAAAATGATTCATACAAGCAAAAAAACATTGAGAAAAAAAGTTTAACAGAAAGAGAGACAGACAAAAATCATAAGAGAGAGAGAGAGATTTGATTTGATTTATTCTTTTATACCGAGGATAATGGAATAAGCACTCTTGTGCTTTTTTTCATCCACTCCCCGTGTGTATGCAGTTTTGTAAATGTCATCTGTTCCCACCGGCACACGATGGCCTACTCTTACGAAAAGCGGAACAGAATTTAACGTGTGCGCAAGGTGTTCTGCGTGCGTTCGCACACGGGGCCTCGGTTTAAAGTCTCATCCGAAGGACTTTTGGGGAGGGTGGAGTCAGCACTAATGTTAACTCCAGGAGAAAAATCTCCTCGACCGGACTCGAACCTGGGTCGTCAAATTGCCAGCGCAATGTTCTAATCACTAGGCTACCCGTCTCCCCTGAGAGAGAGAGAGAGAGAGAGAGAGAGAGAGAGAGAGAGAGAGAGAGAGAGAGAGAGAGAGAGAGAGAGAGAGAGAGAGAGAGAGAGAGAGAGGAGAGAGAGAGAGAGAGAGAGAGAGAGAGAGTACAAACCAAAGAAAAAATGAAGGAAAAGAAAACAAGAAAGGAAAAGTATAAAACAAACAACAACAAAACAAAACAACCCCCCCCTCACACACACACATACACACACACGCACGCACACATGTGCACGCACACATATGCGCGACACACACACACACTTGTGCACACACACAGACGCACACATACACACACAAACAAACACACACACACACACACACACACACACACACACACACACACACACACACACACACAACACAACACAACACAACACAAACAAAAACACAACACAACACAACCACTCACCAAACCAAAATCCAGAAAGCAGTCAGTCACACACACACTACAGGAGCCACCACAACAGACCACTACACACACCTACACTGATACACCGACACCTGCTTTCTGCTGCCTCTAACCTCTCCTCCTCCCACTGCCGCCACTGCTGCTGCTGCTGCTGCTGATAATGATGGTGGGAACTATTTTGACCCTACAAGATAGGGGGGGGAGAGAGAGAGAGAAAAAAAAAACACTGTAAAAAGGGGAGAGGGGAGAAGGAGGAGATTGTGTGTGACCTTCATGTGAAACACCGTAAGAATTGTTACTGCTAACGACCAAGAGAGACGTAGTAGGACTTCGAAGCGAAGGCTGAGGACTTATGGAGTTGATACTAAGGATTTTATTTTATAACCACAGCTTCTTTAAAACGAAAGCCTATCTCTGGAATGAGGATGTACGTTCATAGCTACATCCCTTCACCTTGGCAAATGTCAGTTTACATGATCTTAGCGCTCCTGTTCATTAAGGAATACAAAAACATTTTCGAGGTGAGGGGGTATCCTATAGGCCTAACGGGCTGATGATCTGAATTTTGGACCGAGGTCTCAAGCCTTCATCTCTCAGCATTTTACAGGTAGGATGGTGTTGTGTTGTGCTGTGTGTGACTAAAATACAGCGACACACACACACGCGCTGTCGTTTGATTTAAAAGAGCAGAGAACCTGATCGATTTTGAAAGAGAAAAGTCTGCATTCTCTTTTTCAGTTACACTGGTTTCATCATCTTATCTGCAGCCATGGCAAATAGGATTGAGAGGCAGGCTCTGCTGTGTAGCCTACAAGGCGTGTCGTTACTGTACAACTCCTCTCATTTTTCTTCTCCTTTTTCTCCCTTTTGTGTTTATTTGTTAGCCAACAAGAATGGACTTTTGTCAACGAATTTTGCTTGAAATGATTTTTATGCAGCCAATACAACCTTGTTTATAGTCCCGTCAACCACAGAAATTAGATATCGTATGCAGCCGAGGATCTTTAACGTGAAGAAGATATGGCCATACTGGGTGGGTTGCCTGCTGTACTGGTGAACTTGAGGCTGTTCCCTCCCACCACCACCACCCCTCTGCCCATGTCCCCATCAAAACAACACCCCAATGAAGATGCGACTTTGAAGTTCGCTCTCCACCAAGAGAGTTGGAAATCTCGGCAGAGCACTGGGTGAGGTGAATGCTACAACATTTCAGGGGCAAAGTAGGAATTACAACATTTTATTATCTCACAGGTGTTGTTGTTTTTAAGTAAATAATGGGATTGTTTTTATTATATGTTGTGTATTCTGATGAAGACGCTTTTTCAAATAAAAAGAAGCCCTCCAAATTCGGCAGAATTTGTTGTAAGTTATGAGTCGTTCTTACATTTGAGTGATGGGAGGTTTACATCAACAAAACCTGTGCTGTGGACTTGCCGCCATAGCGCAGCGGTTAATTAACACATCGGGTTCCTGGCTGAAAGGTCGCGGTTCGAATCTCATCGGGTTTTCTTCAGACTTTGGCAAAGTCCTACCCAGAGTGAGTTTGCTATAGATAGGGTCTTTGGGAAGACTGGGACCACACAGTCGAGCTGTATCCTCTTCATGGATGCGAGTTTGAGAGCGTTGCTCAAATGACATGACCAACACTGTGAGAGTGTAAGTATCTCTTGACCTTGACGCCGGGATACTTCATAAAAGGACGTGCAGGGTAAAGTTCTGTCATGGAGTCTCAGAGCAAATGCAGTTCCACGGTATCATCAGTATATCATCCCCATCATCATTGACCATCACACTGTTGTGTCTAATTTGGTGACAATAGTTGCTCTGGTCTTATGACTATCTCAGTTTTGGTTTGTCATGTACTTTTATGTCTGTGGTCAGTTGGCGTCAAGTCCTGAAGGGTAGAATGTTCGAGGTAGAAGGTTGTTGGAGGAACTTTGTCGTGGCCGCCAGCCTAGGTGGGTGTCTCACTCTGTCTGGCTCCGTGGACAACATATTGTCACAAGTGGGCAGCATGAGTGTTGGACATTTGGATAAGGTGATAAACCGAGCTCTTGCGCGCAATATACATTTATTTATTTATTCTTTTCTATCGAGAATAATGGAGCTAGCACTCGCGTACGTTTTACATACGCATTTAGTACGTGGTGAGGAACCCACAGCAGCATGAGACTTTGTCCCTGGCAAAATTATAAGGAAAAAGAGCCACTCTCAAATGGAAAGAAATACACATATGGACAGAAAAAACTAAGACAAATAACGAAAACAGTGCATAGCTCTGCTTTGCACACAGACAGCATCCCGAAACCCACACAGAAAACTCTGCTGTGCCTGAAAAACTAAACCATGCAACACAATTCCTAGTGAGAACCACTGCGGGCATTTTCCCAGCAAAAGACACATGATCCCTTCCTTTTTATGCTAAGTATATATATAGTGAAAAAAACAAACATTGTAGGTAACGTAGAGTGGGATTTACCGCTTCCAGTTAGAATCTGTTCAGAGTCCAAGGTACTTACAAATTACCTCCCTTTTTCCACCCCACATCCCTCCTGTCCCTCCCTCCCTCCCCCATTCACCCCCACCTCCGCCTCTATTTGTCATTTGCCTTCAGGGAAAATTTGTTTACATGTACAGTCCAGGTCTACAAGTGCCTCTGAGTGTCTGTGTGTGTAGGGGGAGGGGGGTATGACGTGTGTGTGTGTCTGTCTGTCTGCTTTGTCTGTCTGATTGTTGTTTGTATGTATGTATGTATGTATGTCTCTGTGACAAGTGCGCAGATACACACACACATGCGCGCGCGCGCGCCGCGCGCGCGCATGCATGCATGCATGGATAAGTGAGTGGACGGATGGGCCCCTACGGGCACTGAGTCAGTGTGAGGGTATGTTGTGCATATACATGCATGCGCATATGCGCGCGAGCGCGCACTAGTGTATGTGTGTGTATGTGTGTTGCAAGCGTAACTGTGTGCCTCCTGAGAGAACATGTGGTAGCTGGTTTGTTTCTGTTTTTTATGGGTTTCTGAGGTCAAGGTCATGTTGTTTGTCTAATGCTAAAAAGACTTGGCGGTTATGTCATGCTAGGTAATTGAATTGAAGTGATGTGTGTGAGTGGGGGGGGAGGGTATACATATATGTGTGGATGGGTGGGTGGGTGGTGTTGTGTGTGTGTGTGTGGTGTGGAAGGAGGGTGGGGTACTGCACTATTTTTTGGTTGGGTTTTTGTTTAATGGGGTATCGTTTGTTTTGTGTGTGTTTATGTTGTTCTTTTTTTGGTTGGTTGGTTGTTGGGTTGTTTTTTTGTGTGTGTTTTTAGGGGGTCTTTTTGGAGGGGAGCGGTCTTTTCTTTCCTTTCCTTGGAGAAATAATGATTATTTATTTATACCGGTATTATTGTTGGATGGGTGGTGGACTGCTTAGTGGTTAGAACGTTGCGCTCGCACTTTGACTGCCTTTGAAGGTCAGGGGTTCCAGTCACCACCAAGACGCCTGTTCAAGGGATTTTCCCCTGGAGTTAAGTACTGACTCCACTCCCCAGACAGTCCTTTGGGAGAGACTATAAACCGAGGTCCTGTGTGGGACTGCACGCAGAATATCTTGCGCACATGTTCAAACCCGTTCTGCCTTTCAAAAGAGTAGGCCATTTATGCCGGTAAAAATAGATGACCAAAAACACAATAAACCAAAAAAAAATGCTTGCACCGTGTGTCGTTTTATACTTATCCCCGAATTCGGAAACGTGGCTACCTTGAGAGTGGGGCAAAAACGGTCACATACACAAAAATGTCACCTAATAGATAGATAGATAGATAGATAGATAGATAGATAGATAGATAGATAGATAGATAGATAGATAGAATAGATAGATAGATAGATAGATAGATAGATAGTAACACCTTCCTGCTAGAGCTCATGTCCACATATATATACTTTGATTTGCATTGAGTTGCGGTGGGTTTGTTTTGTTTAGGGATGAGGAGGAAGTGTTTTAATGGCTTTTTCTTAACGAGAATTGAACTGTAGAGTCGTTCGTTTGTTTTTGGGATGGAGTGTTGTTTACCATTTTTTTATACTGATCAGCACACGAAGCGGGTCGTGCGCTCTCAGCGTACACACACACGCGCGCGCGCGCGGTGCACACCACACACACAACATACTGAACACAGTAATACACAGCGCAGCACAACACAACACATGCACACACCCTCATGCACTCACATAGCACAATATTACACACACACACACCACACACAACACACACACACACACTATGATACACACACACATCACACCATAACACACACGCGCACGTAGGCTACACATACACCCTACACAACACACACACACACGCATACATCACGCGCGTGCATGCACGCGCATCACACACACACACACACACATCCACCACCACCACCGCCACCACCACCACCCCCACATCTCGCGCACACAAATAAGTAAGTGAACCACATGGGAATGTCTTTTAGACAGTGTAAATGGTCCTAACGAAATAGGCAGCTGTTTCCTGAAGCCATAAACAATCCACCACCACCTCCACATTGACTGTATGGTACCGCTATACCATCAACTTCTTGCAGGCAGACTTCAATGGGTACCTTGGCCTTTTGGATTTGTTTGTTTGGGTGTGTTTTTTTCTTTATTCCTTAACTTGTGAATGAACGCGGGAAATAAGACTTCTTTCACCCATTCAGGGGGCGGGATAGCTAAGTGGTCAGAGCCTCACTTTCCCGAGGTCAAGTTAAGCAGCGCTGAGTTGGTTACCATTTGGGATGGGTACCGTTTGCCCGCCTTGGCTTCAGTACAGTCTCCCCCCCCACCCCCCCCCCCCCTTACCCAGCTGTAAATGGGTACTGCCCTCTTTAGGGTCAGGGAAGGTAAAGCAGCGAGGGAGAGGAGATGGGCGCCGCCCTCAATATGCTGGCTCTAGAGAAGCTGAGGTCTCTGATGCCTCGCTCCCCTACGACCACACAGGTAATGGGACACCTTTACCTTTTTACCTTTATCACCCATTCATGCACATGTGTTGGGTTGTAAATGTTCTTTGGTGAAAAGCGGACAGGCTCAACAGAGATAGGAACTCCTCCTGGGTCTGGAAATTTCTGGATAAAAAAACACCCTTCCTTTTTTTCTTCATGTGTGTGAGCTGCTGATACAGAGACTGCCACTCACAAGACAAACAAGTCAAAGTCTGATAGTTCGGGAATCGATTTTTTTTTTTATGTCATTTTTTATTGCCATTATGTTGGGTCCGTGATTTCATGTATGCTGACAGAAAACAATATGTTAAGCAATATGAACAGAAAGTCTTTTTTTTATTTTGTTTTGTTTTTACCCGGTTCGGGACCTTGAAAGTATAAATCCAGTTAGCGACACTGAATCCGTTAAGGACACCACACACGGTACTTGCAACATGACCTTGCCCATCCCTACCCACCCCCTGTTTAGGGTTTGTTTTGTTTAATTCCTTTTTGAAGACAAGATAGCTTTTTTTAAGGAAGTTCACCCACTCATGGGTTCGTGTGTTCACCTCCCCCTTCCCCCACTATCTCTGTCTCTGTGGCTCCCCACCACACACACACACACACACCACACACACACACACACAGCAACCACCACCACACAACACACAACACACACACACACACACACACACACACACACACACACACACACACACACACACACACACACACACACACACTACAACAACAAAGTTTTGTCTATCAAAATTCTGTAGAGTAATACAGTGACAGGGAAACAAAACATTTACAAACAAGATTTTTTTTAAGAGATGTGGGTGGCGCTGCTCTGTGGCGAAGAGCTCTCCCCGGGAGAGAGCACGAATTTCCGAATCAAATCTGCCGTGGCTGGAAGTAGTGCTCAATTCAAATCTTTGAAAGATCACAGTGCTTTGTGACAATGAAAATCTTCAGGAAAGATGAAAAACACAAATTAGGACTGCAAGTCACTAGGCAGCATTTTGTTGAATTTTATTGAGAGACATCTATAGTTATCAGCTTAGGGGGCGGGATAGCTAAGTGGTCAGAGCACTCGCTTTCCCCCAGTCAAGTTAAGCACGTCAGAGCGTCGTTACCAGTGGGATAGGGTGTCCTTTTGGGGTGCCTTGGCTTCAGTACAGTCCCCCCCCCCCCAGTTCACCCAGCCGTAAATAGGTACCTGCCCTCTTTAGGGTCAGGGCAGGTAAAGCAGCGAGGGAGAGGAGATGGCGCCGCCCCAATATGCTGGCCCCCTAGAGAAGCTGAGGTCTCCGATGCCTCGCTCCCCTACAACCGCCTAGGTTATGGGACATCTTTACCTTTTTTTTTACCTATAGCTTTTGCGGTGTTATGAATAGAGCCAGTGGCGTGGGTGTCATCTCTTCAGGGATAGTTATTTTTTCCTTCTGAGCACAACCTTTCCGCAGAGTTTTGGACAACATGCAAACGTGTTAGGGGAGAGTCCCGAAATACGGAACAGGGACTAATACCGTACAGCCAATTTCTCAAAAACAATAATTGCTCAAATTTGATTGCCCATGCGTGCGTGCTCTCGTGTTTGTGTGTGCAGTGTGTGTGTGTGTGTGTGTGTGTGTGTGTGTGTGTGTGTGTGTGTGTGTGTGTGTGTGTGCGTGTGTGTGTCGTGTGTGTGTGTGTGTGTGTGTCCACGACCCTGCACTGTATATATAAAAGGATATATATCAAAAAGTATTTACATAACCCTTTATTTGTTTACCACAATACTTTAAATGAAAAAAGAGAACAAAGATAAATAAACATACAGAAAACAAAAAATCCCCGAAAATTTAAATAGATTGAAAACGCCCCATAAAATTCAAACATAACACCTCAAAAATGAATCAAAACACCAAACTACCCCCAAATCTAGTTTAATTCTGCATTTTAAAAAAAAACTCCATGCCACCTCCAGTCCAGTGCAATTCTGAAAAGTGTAGTATACATTCACATGAATGAGAAGAGAACAACAATGTCCTTAATTTTAGAGAGAGAGAGAGAGAGAGAGAGAGAGAGAGAGAGAGAGAGAGAGAGAGAGAGAGAGAGAGAGAGAGAGAGAGAGAGAGAGAGAGAGAGAGAGAGAGGAGAGAGAGAGAGAGAGAGAAGAGAAGAAGGCAAGGCAAGGCAAGGCAAGGCAAGGCAAATTCTTTTATTTCGAGGATAATGAATAAGCACTCATGTGTTTTTTTACATCCAGTTCCCGCCCTTATCAGGAATATCATCAAGATAAAAAAAAACCTTTAACTAAACAACAACAATAATAATGATCCTACCCAAACAACAACAAGAAATAAAGATAAAAATACAAAAAAACAAGGTAAAAGAAAAAATGCACTCATACAGAGAGAGAGAGAGAGAGAGAGAGGAGAGAGAGAGAGAGGAGAGAGAGAGAGAGGAGAGAGAGAGAGAGAGAGAGAGAGAGAGAGAGAGAGAGAGAGAGAGAAAACGCACAGGCAGACAGTCAGGCAGAAAAATAGATAGATGAACAAGTAGACAAACAGAAAACTAGAGACAGAGACAGACAAAAGCAGAGGTACAAGAAATCAGAAACGTCAGGAAAAGCAGTATGCAAATTTACTGCCAAAGCCAGCTTTTTTCTGCGTATTTTTTTTCTTTTCTTTTCTTTTCTTTTCTTTTTTTTTTTTTTTTTTGGGGGGGGGGCTTCTTTTCTTTCGTTTTGTTTTTCTTGATTTTTTTCTTGATTTTTTTTAAACATTGTGGACTGAGCTGTGAGCACTTTCGCTTTCTGTGTGAAAAGTGTTCGTGTATGTGTGGACTTGGGGGTGCAGGGCAGTTTGCAAGGTGTCATTTCACACAGCCCCCTAGCTGCAGTGCAGACCACTGGCACTGCTGGGGAGGGAGAAAAAAGTCAGACCTCTGAAGACTTGACATTCAACATACTGGTCGGTGAAGACTGAAGAAGCGGTACGTGTCAGTATTTTTTGTTATAACTGTCATTCATAGTTTATATCTTTATTGTTATTAAGAGTAATAGTTAGACTGGTAGGTATAGGGTGAGAGTTTTTTTTTTAAACAAAAGCTGGGTCTAGATATATTCTTGGATCAACAAAAGTCCAATTGAAAACTAAGTGGTACCTCACTAAGCCTAATGAAGTTTTGCTGTTGGTCCAATATTGAATGAGTAAATGAGGTTTTTCTGACATTGACTGTCTCGTCTTTTTTAAGTCTTCGATTTTCCTTGACTATTAAAAGAAGGGGGGAGTAAACTACTCGATCAAAACAAAATATTTTTTCGGTTTTTATTGCTATCTAGCTGATTTTGTTTTTTAACACTTGGCGCAGATTTATGTGCTGGGATAAGAATTGCAATTATGGGCTACTCATCCAGTCCCCGTGTGCATGCTGGTTTATAAATTCTGATCCTTCTTGCACGCAAAGGCCTGTTACGAAAGGTGTAACAGGTTTTAACGCGAGTGCAAGAGGTTCTGCGTGCACGCACACGGGGACTTCAATTATTGTTTCATACAAAGAACTTTCGGGATAAGCACAGTATATCGGTTCCATTTTAAACTCTTTTTTGTAATTGCTTTAAAGCATTATTCTTTACTTTTGTGTAATTTGGGGGTGATAAATCAAGCACAATGGCTGCGTCCTCAGCACAGCTTGGTTTTCATCACCCTAAAGAAATGAAGTAAATCATTAAAATATTTTCTCTTTTCTTTTTTTTAATTGACGATCTGGGATAGTTAAGTGAATAAGGTCGTGTTGGTTTTAAACTTGAAATAAATGTTACCACTAGAGCCACAGAAACTGAATGAATTGACAGCCCTGATATGGCTTTCGTGGTCAGTAGGGCTATAAACATAAAATAAAACAAAAGCTGGAAATCGTGCCAGAGAACTGAAGACGCGTATCATGCGTTGTTTCAGGCTTGCCAAATCCAGCAGACACAAAGCTGCCATCCTGATGATGCCCATAGCAGAAAACGACACAAAGCTTCCATCCTGATGATGCCCAAAGCAGAAAACATCGACACAAAGCTTCCATCCTGATGATGCCCATAGCAGGGAATGTGCAGATCCCTGGCAACTCGCGCTGATTTCCTTGCTCTTCCGTCCTCTCGCAAGATGAACTGGTAAGATAATTTTTTATCAATTCAAGTGCAGCACATCTTCTGAACAATGCGTTATTTATCAACTTTTCCTCAGCTATAGCTCTGAGGTTTGCCCATGGTGTGAGATTTGTGTGTATGCCACTGCTATTTAACACCGGTATTGTAGCGGTATTCTGACTTCATGGATAATTATCTAAACATGACACCAGAGTAGATGCGTTGGGTTTTAATTTGTATATTCTCCCGTGCCGTGGGTATGTCGGGGGTGGGGGGGGGGGGGGTGCTGTCGGTATAAAATTTTAGTAACATCCCACCTTCGGGGAAATTGTGCTGGGATTTCCCTCTTTTCTATTCCTCTCATTGACTATCTTGTTCCGTTTTTGTTTTACCTGTCACTTCATCTTTTTTCTGCTTCCTTGGTCCATTCTCCTGCCTTTTTTTTCCAAGAAAGACTTAAACAATAACAAATCTTCCTTATGCTGAAGTCAGATGCGCTGGGCCTGACTTGTTAGGCGCTTAACGGCAGCACAACACATTTTCGCTCTTATGGCAGACAACAGGTGCTGTCTGAGCTTTTGAAGAATTTTTTCATCCACTCTTACCCGAACGAATAGCCTACTCTTTCAAATAGCTAAACGGGCTCCAACATTATAACAAAATGTTCTGTGGGTATTTGTACAAGTATCCTCAGTTTACACTCATGTAAAGAACTTTTGAAGGATTAAGGTCAGTGCTGATGGTAACTCCATGGGGAAAAGATCCCTTGAACAGGTGTCTCCATAATGGCTGAGCTCGAACTCAGGCTTGGTCCTGATACGTCAAATCGCCTGCCCATAGCTCTAACCACTAAGGTACACCCTCCCCCTCAGCCCCACACGTTATATTACAATTTGCATTCAGTGGTGACGAGAGTCACTGCCGGTCACCTAAGAGGGAAAGCATCTCAATGTTGTCCATGGGTTCTACAGGTGAACTTGCCGTGTTTAGAACCCAAACCTCTAAGTAAACAATTGACTTTTTGGTAGATAAAGATACACACACGCGCGCGCACGCGCACAGGCACGCGCGTGCACACACACGCGCGCTCGCGCGCCCGCGCGCCGCACATACACTACTCTCTCACAGCCTGTCTCTTTGTCTGTCTCTCTGTCTTTGTGTGTGTGTGTATGTGTCTCTCTCCCTCTCTCGCTCGCTCGCTCTCGCTCTCTCTTTCAATATTTTTCAAAGGAAAGATGTTAAATGGGAAAGCAAAAACATTGATACCATTTGATTGCTGTTACGTAACCTATGGCGCGGCAGAAAAGGAAGTTGGTTGTCTTGTACATTTGAGAATTCTGTATTTTACAGTATTTTGTGTTTTCTTCCCCCATTCCACAGTTAAAGCTCCCAGATTGGCTAATGGTGAGATTTTTGCGTAAACGACTCATTTGATAACCAGTCAGATAGCTGCGTTCCCACTTCGAGGATGAAGTCTATTCACACTAGTGTGAATAATTTGTTCCTGATATTTCTGTAGTTTTTACCGGCACAAAGGGGCCTACTCTTCCAAATTGTGGAACGGGTTTTTACGCGTTAACAAGATGTTCAACTCGTGTTCAGAAATGGGACTTCGGTTTATGGTCGAGAGCAGATTAAGGGAGCAACACTTTTACGGGGACGGGATAGCCTAGTGCTTAGAACACTGCGCTCGCAATTTGACGACCCAGGTTCGATTCTGGTTCGAGGGGATTTTTCCTCTAGAGTTAACATCAGTGCAGACTTAACTGTCCCCAAAAGTCTTTCGGATGAGACTATAAACCGAGGCCCCGTGTGCGAACGCACGCAGAACATCTTACGCACACGTTAAATCCTGTTCTGCTTTTCGTAAGAGTAGGCCATCGGGTGCCAGTGGGAACAGATAAGATTTACAAAACTGCATACATACGGGGACTGGATGTAAAAAAAAAAAGCATGAGTGCTTATCCCCTTATCTTTGATATAAAGATTTTTTTTTTAATATTCATATATAATAATAATAATAATAATAATAATAATAATAATAATAATAATAATAATATCGTAGTCTTGTGTGTGTGTGTGTGTGTGTGTGTGTGTGTGTGTGTGTGTGTGTGTGTGTGTGTGTGTGTGTGTGTGTGTGTGTGTAAAAGGTTAATGTAGACTATATACTGATAGCTGTGTTCATGGTCTTGTCACCAGACCTTCGCTGGTGATGATCCTTCTCACCGTAGATCATGGAGACTCCATCGCCACGATGTTGGAGCACATGACCCTGAACTTGTCCAAGATCCCCATGACTAAGTAGACAGATGACAGATCTATAGGAAAGAAGGGTTTGGAATAGGGGATAGGAGAAAGTGCTACATCAAATCCCTGAAGGGCAGACTAGTGCACAGCCTGGTTCCGTTGCCCAGGGATCCAGAACATAGATGTCGCCCGTCTTCATCTTCCACTGGATTGAGCAGCACAGTAGGTAGGAGTTTGGGGGCTTTAGTATGAGTGGCGTCTATATGACCTCCCATCTCTGCAACACTTCAGGGAGCAAAGGCGATGAGAGCAGGAGGGGCTGTGGTCCTTGTGGACATCCGCTGGTCGACATAGAACCGACAGTAGAAAGAGGTAGGGTTGCAGAGGATCCGAACATGCAACCCCTGTCTTGCACACTTTCCTGGCGTGTCTGTACAGAGTATGATCTGTCAACGCGTGTGTGCTCAATGTCCACAAAAGTCACACAGTCCTTCCTAGTTTCTGAGCTCGAATCAAACTTTGTCCCTGAAGTTCTCTGCAAGGCTCACTGACCACAGGGTTGAGTACTCCCGTCAGTATCCGTTCAACCTTTTCCGCAGTGGTCACAAAGGGAGCCCACCTAGAGTGGCGTGGAACAAAGATTGGGGTGTCCTAAAACGGCACATCCTGCCTACCCTCGCATACCGTGCTCACGAGGGGAAGGGACACCTCACGCCCCCAAACATTTTCTTAAAGCACTTCCCAGACCTTCTGGGTCACTCCATTCTTGCTCTGAATCCTTAGAAATCTGGCATAGGTGTCGACAGTTGTCATGGGGATCGAATCACAGTTCTGGGCGTGTGTCTTTCATCGTGGCAGCAGAACGTATCCAGACAACCATCGTGGCCACACATCAAGAACTCACAAGCGTAAGTACTATTTTTTCGTTCCTTGGATAGAGCTCCAAGGTAAACCAATGGTGAGATTTCGCGTAGGCAAACCCTTTGCAATCCATTTAGCAGCATCTCGACTTCGGGGATGTCTGACACCCATTAGGCATGCATTATTTTTTGTGATGATTACCTATTTTAGCACGCGATGACCTACTCTGCCTAAAGGTTAAATGGGTTTAAACGTTTCCGAAGGATTTTCTGCGCTTGTTCACACATGGGACCACGGTTTATATTCGCATGCAAATGACTTCCAGTGAAGTACAGTCAGCACTTGTGTTAACTTCTAGGAGAAAATGCCATTGAACAGGTACCTGGGTGGTGGCTCAACCCCAGGCCGTCGGATCACAAGCACAACAGTTTAACCACCAGGCTATCGCGCCACCCGTACCCATATTATCTTTTAAGTTTTGGTTTTTAATTGCCTTTCTGCTACTGTGAAGCTGTAGATAGATGCTAACCAGGCGTTTTTACACCACCATATGCAGGCGAAATTTACATATATTTAGGGTGCACATTTGATCTTATACACATGTCTACACAAATAAATCTAAAGCATTGGCAAGTCTGCATCTTAATGTCATAGAACAATATAAAAATGCTCACCCTTTTTTCGTCAAGCGCTGTTGAGATTTTTTTTTACCTTCCTCGGTTAGAGCTCCGAGGTTCACCAATAGTGAGATTCTGTGCATGCGACCGTTTTTACTCACCATTAAGGTAGCAGCATTCCGACTTCGGGGATGGTGTCTAAATACCATCCCTGCGTGGATATGTTTTTAAAGTTGTCATTGTTCCTACCGGCACGAAATAGTTTTCTTCCAAAAGTGGAACGGGTTTCTAACATGTGTGTAAGATGTTCTGTGTGCTATCGCACATGCGGCCTCAGTTTATAGTCTCGTCCAAAGAACTTTGGGGGCAGTGGGGATAGTGTTATCGCTGAGATTTAATCCTGTGACCGAGGAATTCTAAACTAGTTGTAACGAAGAAACATGTCAACTTAGTCATCTTCCTATTGGTTGAAAGGTAGTCTAGTGGTTGCCTACCTACCTAGAAAGTGAAAAGTCCAGATTCGATCCCCGTTCTGCTGGAACTTTTTTTTCCAGAGAAAATTGATTTATTTTAGACAAATACTGAACTGATTTGTTTGAACATGCAAACCGTCTGGACAGCTCAAGTTGCTTACTGATGCTGTTTTCAGGAGTTCTGGTGCCATACCAAAGTACCAAGCAACCCAGGGGTCTGGAAGCAGTTCCAGTCTGCAGGTAAGGGTCAACAAGGAGGAGGAGGACAACACCCCCAGCCCCAGGTTTTGACTGCCAACATCCAGACGTCCTTTCAACAGATGTTTCCCCTAGAGTCAACATCAGTGCCGACACCACTCCCTAAAAATACATTTAAATGACTATAAACGGAAGCCCCACCCGTCTTGCACGCACGTTTAGCAAACCATTTCGAAAGTGTCAGCCATTGTGTTCCCATGAGACAGAATGACATTTGGAAATGCCTGTACACATGTGTCGTGTTTAGACATCACCCCTGAAGTATGAACGTGGCTATCTTAATGGTGACCCAAAAGTCGCATTCACAAAATTTCACCACTGAAGAACTTCAGAGCTCGAACCCAGGAACGCTACAACAAAAAAATCACCTGGAGATCCTATATCTTTTTAACTTTTTTTTTTTTTTTTTGGGGGGGGGTTATCAATCTTATAGAATAGTTGTAGAAGAACTGTTTCTATTATTATATCCTGTAGGACTGGTAATTGTTTTTTTAACAAAAATCGAATGAAATAAGTTTTTGATAGTATCTGCCCCTTAACGATCACTATAAATGCTCTGATTTTTTTGGGGGGTGGATATGAAATTGTTCACCGTTATTGGAAAATAGGTCCATGTGTTCCATAACCTATGCAGCCCTTGGGCAGCAAAAGTGTCAGACCTCGAAAAAAAGTTTTGTTAATTGCAAACGAGCAATAAAATAACCGTTCCTTTTGGATGGAGTAGAAATATGTACTAAGAATCCGAAGAGTCGCGGGATGGTTTAGACGTTTGCTTGCCAGCAAGTAAACCATGAGGTTCTGGGTTCGATTCCCAGCCTAGCTCTTTCTTCCCATTTCGACAAAAAAAAATATTTGAATGTCAGTCCTCCAGATGAGACTATAAACTGAGGCACCGAGTGCGAACGCACGCAGAACATCTTGCACACACGTTTAAAACTCGTTCTGCTGAACGGATAACCCCCTCTCCCGACATGCACACAGGTGGCGCGCGCGCGTGCGTGCGTGCGTGTGTCTGTGTGTGTGTGTGTGTGTGTGTGTGTGTGTGTGTGTGTGTCTGTCTGTGTGTGTCTGTGTGTGTCTGTGTGTGTCTGTGTCTGTGTGTGTCTGTGTCTGTGTGTGTCTGTGTCTGTGTGTGTCTGTGTGTATAAAATGGGGAGTTATGTGGAGGAGACATCGGGTTGGAAGGAGAGGCAAGGAAAGGAAAGGGTGTTTACGAGGATATGGATGCATATGCAGTGGGAATAGAAAAATCTGGCTGATATACTTTTTCTGACATGGTTTATTTTGGGCTTGGGTTTTTTTAAGGGATGCAACTTCTAAAAAAAAAAAAAAAGTCAGGGGGGGGGATGAAATCAAATTTGACCAGTCGCTTACACAGAATTTCACCTTCGGTAAACCTCGGAACTCTAGCCAAGGAATAAATTGACAGTAAAATCTGCCGTTGCTGGGACTAGAGATTCTGATTTAAAGTTTCATAACAATACTGTGAGTTACATACCATTGTGTTTATAGTTACATACAATTTGTCTATGTGCCTATTGTGTCCATTTTTCTAACATTCAGACCGACCATCTGACAACCATTACCCCCTATTAACTCTTCTAACACTAATCTTTACACTAACCTCAACCCTAACCATAGCCCCCTCCCCCCCATGTGGACACAAAAGGCAGGTAGATGTATGGTATATGCTGACACATTTCTTCGTTTGCTCGTATTCGCTAGAATGCAAAGTGCCTGGTCTTTTTCCACGCTGCTCCTCTGCAGGAGGTATATGCCTTGCTGGCCTCAGCCGACACATTACAACTACAGGACAGTTCATTGAGAAGTTTTCAAACGAGAAAAGATATGCAAGAAAAGAAAAGCACGAAGAATCTATTGGGTGGTAGGAAATAAGCAAGAGATGATAGAACCGAAGAGAAAGTCGGAAAGAAAGCGAAGGATAGAAAAGAGGAAATTTCTTGCAGAGCATTTCCAGAAAATGGGGAAGCTCTTTATACTGAAAGAGCCGTCGGGATTTTCGGGGGGGGGGGGAGATTGTTGACAGAATGCATAATTTTTTCAGGGTCCGTGGGAGGGGGGATGCAAGTTTATGGGAACGTTTAGAAGGAAGGGAAAGGGAGAGTGGTAAAGTGTTTTTGTACATAGGGATAAGTGCATTTTAGAAAGATAAAAAAGGTTAATTAAAAACAAAACGTAGAAGGTGAAGGTGCCCGCTGTAGAATGCCCAACTATTTGGTGAGGGGGTGCATTTTTTAAAAAATGATTTAAAACAGAAATGGGGGCACTGATATTATAAGTAATCATTGAATGATCATTGAAGCAATGCACAGTGAGACTGCACTGTAGAAAATAGGCGGTTAGAAAAGAGTAGATAGTATGTTCGTGTGTTTTCGTGTGTGGTGTGTGTGTGTGTGTGTGTGTGTGTGTGTGTGTGTGTGTGTGGTGTGTGTGTGTGTGCCCGCGTGCGCGGGCGTGTGTGTGTGTATTTGTTGTTGTTTTTTATATTGAGGATAATGGAATACGCACTCATGTGCTTTTGTACATCCAATCCCCGTGATTATGCAGTTTTGTCAATCTTGTCATCTGTTCCCACTATTACGGCCTACTATTACAAAAAGTGGAACAAGATTTAACGTGTGCGCAAGATGTTCTGCGTGCTTTCGCACATGGGGCCTCGGTTTATAGTCTCATCCGAATGACTTCTGGGAGAGTGGAGTTAACTCCAGGGGAAAAAATGCATCCCCCCCCCCCCCCCCAAGAATCGAACCCAGGTCGCCAAATTGCGAGCGCAATGTTCTGACCACTAGGCTATCCCTAGAGAAGCTGAGGTTTCTGATAACTCGCTTCCCAACGACCACATAGGCTATGGGATACCTTTACCTTTTTGTGAATTAGAAAAGGCATTGTGCCGTATATCTTTTTTTAATTTTTACTGGATAAGGTGCAAGAAAATGTCGCTCTTTTATTCTCTAATATGTGTAAAATAGCTGGCAGCTTGTGTTGGTATGTCCTGTTACCCTTACTTCCTTCTTGCCTTTTGTTTTGCAGTAGGTCAGGGACAAGTCCATTACCCAAGTAGCAGCACTCCCAGCCCATTAGTAGACTACTTCATTTGCATCTCTCTCGGCAATTTTTTTATACCCATTTTCAACTCAAACTTCATCACAGTCCTCTTATATTTTATGGTTTCTTTTTTCTCAAAATGAAATAGAGCAACAGGTTGGAGATCTGGAAACAAAAACTAAAAATAAAGATAAATCAATTTTTAAAATGAAAGAATAACTGGAGACAAAGGGGGGTTGGAGGCCTCACACAAGTTTTTATTTTATCAGAAAGACTGGAGTGAGACTTTACTTTGATCAGTGCTCATTGCTGCCTGATTTTTGGTCTGCTTTCTGGCATTGGTCAAACCTTTATATTGTACTAGCTGTTATATATGCCTGCTTTTCTGAAAGCATGAAGCTCCACCTGAATGCCTTAAACAAAACTCCAACATAGCAAATGCTGTGAAATACTGTATTCTTACGGTAATACAATGCGGTACAGTTTTTGGTGGGCTTTTTTTGTTTTGTTTTTTTTAAACCTGTCTTCTTGCTTTTACTTCTCTAGTCTCGCAATACCTGGGTTGTGTGAAACTAGAAAATGGTTTTATTATGTGGGATTTAATTAATTGGTGATGGTAAACTGTTTAAAAGCAGTTATATGGAACACTTGGCTCTATTTCAAGTCCAGTCAAAATTAAGTGTGTGTGTGTGTGTGTGTGTGTGTGTGTGTGTGTGTGTGTGTGTGTGTGTGTGTGTGTGTGTGTGTGTGTGTGTGTGTGTGTGTGTGTGCTTTAAACCGATTTGGCAAAGGTAAAGGTGCATTTTAGCACAGGAATTGTTGTTTTTATATCGAGGATAATGGAATAAACACTTGTGTGCTTTTTTTACATCTAGTCCCCGTGTGTATGTAGTACTGTAATTTTTTTTATGGACTTCTAAGACAGTTTTGCATGGTATCTGTATCTATTTTTCAGTTCAGTTAATGCGCTCCGCTTTGTTTGCTGCCCCTTCCCCCTATGTTATATCCTTCCAGGTTCAACAGTAGAGTTGCACAAGTATTACTAGAAAATATTTTTCAGTTGAAGCTGACTTTTAGGAACATTCTTTTAAACTGTATTGAACATGAAGCGGTTTTTTAAAAATAATTTTACTCCCATGAAAATGTGAACTGAAACCCCCATTTGTCAGTAGCATGTTAGACGTTTTGCTTTTGGGGTTGCAAGTTTTATCAATGCTTACCTTGCTTTGTTGGTACATTTCGTGAAATAATGCTTTATTTTGCTTTTAATCCATTTAAGCTTGTTCTAGAATCCCAACTAGAAATGCACGAAGGTGTAGAAAATGTTTACCCATTTTGATCACCTATAACTTATTTGAGATGATGAAGATAATGCATGTTCCTTTAGAGGACCAACAAAAAGTTGTTTGTTGTTAGTTTCGCTTCCATTTTTACTGTCATTACAGCTCTGTATAGAATGGGCAAAATGTATAGATTAGAATGTTTAGACATAAGTGGTGAGCACACACCACAGGCACTTGACTTACTGGCTGACTTTTTTCCCTGAGAAAAATAGCAGCTTTGCACAACTCCCTCTTAGAAATAACATGCTGATGATTTGCACTTTTCATTTATTTATTTTATTCATGCATTTATTCTTTTATTTCGAGGATAATAAAATAAGTACTGTGCTTTTTTACATCCAGTCCCCGTCTGTATACAGTTTTGTACATGACTGGAATCAAGAAGTGTTTTGTCACTTCCATGTTTTAAAAGCATATTAGAATGAACAGATCATTTTGGTCTAACATTTGAATAGTGTGATAATTCAAAAGAATGTCAGTTGGTGGGTCATTGTGTCACTGCTGGTCAGAGCATTGGGAAAAGCCTACCTCCCCCTCCAGCAAAAAAAGGCTGGAGTTAGGGTTGGGTAGCCGGCTCGCAGCTGAAATCAAACGAAATAGGAAATTTCAGAGCTACTTTCAATAAACATTGTCAAAACTGGATGAAAAGTGATGCAAGGAAGCACCGAAACACAGTGTTTGTGATTTTACTTGGCTGAGTATATAACTGGCTGAGGTATAGTTTTTTGGGGTGCTGATGTTCGATACTGTTGTCCGTAACATTATGATTTTATGTTTACTCTTTATGTATGGCTTGTAACCTGCTTGAATTTCTCTAGGATATTAAAATGTTTAAATGGAATTGACATGAAATATGGCCAAAAATAAAACGAAAACTCCATCAATGTCTTTGTTCAGAGTGCCACTCATGACAGCGTTTACAAGTGTTCACAAGTGTAAATTATATGCACAAGATCTCAGATGTTTATACATACACATGTTTGATCTGTACTTCCATCTCTCTCTCTCCTCTCTCTCTCTCTCTCTCTCTCTCTCTCTCTCTCTCTCTCTCTCTCTCTCTCTCTCTCTCTCTCTCCCTCTCTCTCTCTCGCTCGCTCTCTCCCTCTCGCTCTCCCTTTCGCCTCTCCCTCTCTTTCCTAACATTTAAATATATCCAATCTAAATATACGCAAACTCTCTAGCCCATTCACAGACAACGTCTAAATGCCTCTCAAAAACAAACATGCAGGAACAAGCTTCGTAAAACCCTAAGGTAAAAATATCTTTTTAAAAATTTATAGTAATACCGATACTATGATATATGGAATTATCTTGCTTTAAAAACAAAATCAAGGCGCTGGCATTTAACATGCGAAACATAAAGCTACGGACATGCAACAAATCGCAAATAACTAACCAGTTTAAATACACGCGCATGCACGCAGACATACAGGCACATTCACATACAGACAAGCACACACACCCCCAGCCCCCCCCCCTCCCCCACCCCCCAGCATACTTACTTTGCCCGGAAGATGGGGATTCCAGCGGTTTAACTTTAAACGAAGATAAGAAAAAAAAATAACAAAGAAAAAGTACTCCAAGATTAAACATCCATGCATGCCGGCCACACACACACACACACACACACACACACACACACACACACACACACACACACACACACACACACACACACACACACACAACATAATTATAGGTATGCACGCGCGCGCGCTCGTGTTTTGTGTGTGCGGTGTGTGTGTGTGTGTGTGTGTGTGTGTGTGGCGAGGATCCTGCACTCTGTTGTGGTGCATTATAGTGTCTATTATAATTGATATTATGTGTAATAGGGGAAAGTCCCCAAATACCGAACAGGTGACTAGTGCCGAACAGCCGATTTCTAAAAAACGGGATTTAACTGCTCAAATTTGATCGTGCGAGATGAAGTACCGTCCCTGTACGAAAAATAATGGCCGAGAAAAAGCGGCTCACGAAAACACCCGAATTATTTTATGATTTCAAGCCTCTCACTGCTGTTTTTGACGTCAGAAAGTTTTGTTATGTAACGATTCTGAGCTTCTTTTAGTGAAAACATATGGTTTTAAGAAATTATTATGATCTATCTTCAAGTCGATAAAGTCCTTTTACAAGCAACCACCTGAAGATTGTTTGAACAGGATGATATTTAAAGAAAGTTAGGAAAGTTTCAGTTACCGAACACCCCCAATGGTTCAAATTCCGAACAGTATTCGGTATTTGGACTCTTGTGGTCGGATTTTGACTCCCTCTTTGTTTTGATTTTATTTTTCCACATTCTTCTTTTATTTTTATAAATTTAAGTTTTTGTACTTTTAAAATCGTTTTATCATAATTATATACATGTGAATCTATCATAGCCTTCGCCTAGTTTAGAGATGATATGTTCTCAGTAAAAGTCTATAACATCTAGTCATTCTGAAATCTTGGTCCTCATAATTATATAAACGTAAAATCTCTCTCTCCTCTCTCTCTCTCTCTCTCTCTCTCTCTCTCTCTCTCTCTCTCTCTCTCTCTCTCTCTCTCTCTCTCTCTCTAACAACAACAACAAATTAAAATGAAACTTTTTTTTTTAATAACAACAACAAAAAGAGAAAAAACAAAAACCGAAACAGTGCGTGGGGGAGGGGTGCGGGGGTGTATGCGTGCCAGAAGTGGTAGGTCTACAAGTGGTAGTAGTGAATAGTGCTAATAATGGAGAATGTGTTGCAAAGCTCTATGGACAACGGAATCACTGGCGTCAGCAATGGCAGCTATCAAAGACAAGAGGCTTGGACTTTGAGCAGCTGCAAGAGATGACGGCATTCCTCCCGCCACACTGAAAAAAAAATGTGAAGGTGGTGAAGGTAAAGGTGTTCCATAACCTTTGTGGTCGTAGGCATCAGAGACCTCAGCCTCTCTAGGGGCCAGCATATGGAGGGTGTTACCCATCTCCCCTCCCTCGCTGCTTTACCTTCCCTGACCATAAAGAGGGTAGGTAACCATTTACAGCCGAGTGAACTGGGGAACTGCACTGAAGCCAAGGCGCGCAAACGGTCACCCATGCACTTGGTAGACTAACCACGCTCGATGCTGCAAGTCCTTCGGATGAGATTTTAAACCGAGGCCCCGTGTGCGAACGCACGCAGAACATCTTGCGCACACGTTAAATCCTGTTCGGCTTTTCGTAAGAGTAGGCCATCGTGTGCCGGTGGGAACAGATGACAAAATTTACAAAAACTGCATACACACGGGACCTGATGAAAAAAAGCACATGATTGCTTATTCTGTTATCCTCGATATAAAAGAATAAATAAATACAATAAATAAATTAACCTCAGCTTGGGAAAAGCGAGTGTTCTTACCACTGAGCTATCCTGTCCCCTGTTGTCCCCTTACATAATTATGGAAAAATGTCTCTCTACTGTAGGCCTACTACACGAGGTAAAACAGACATTGTCATTAAAATGCTCCACATAGCTCCTTAAACACGCTGACATATTTCCAAATACCATGCTTCTTCCAGCCCAGCACTGTTCTGTCACAATTCATTCAAATCTATTTGGCAACAGTTTTAACTGATTTTTTTCCCCAGAGCGGTTAAAATCCTGGGGCATAATCCTATCCAGTTATATTTGTATGAAATATGAAGGATTGTGTCCCTTGTTTTGCAGAATGAACTCTGCACAGAGCATGAGGTTATTTTTTGGTGCTAGATTCGCGCGCGCGTGTGTATGTGTATTTGCGTGCACGCGCGTGCGTGCGTGTCTCTATCTTTGCGTCTGTGTGTCTATGTCTGTGTGTGTGTGTGTGTGTGTGTGTGTGTGTGTGTGTGTCTGTGTCTGTGTATCTGTTAATCTGTTTGTCTGGCTCTTCATGTTTGTTGCTATAGCCTACCCGCGCGTTTGCATGCCTGCATGCCTACGTGCACACTTACATGTGCGCTTGTGCGTGGACACTCGCATGCTCCGGCGTGAACATTCATTTGCTTATGTGCATATGCATGTGTGTGTGTGTGTGTGTGTGTGTGTGTGCGTGTGCGTGCGTGTGTGTACACGTGCTTGTGTAAGTGAGTGAGCTATTTGTTGGATGGATATATGAATGAATGGATTGTTGGTCGGTAGTAATTTTTATTTGTTTATTCTTTTATATTGAGGATAATGGAATAAGCACTCATGTGCTTTTTTATATCCAGTTCTTCATGTGTATGCAGTTTTTTTTTTGTAAATCTTATCTGTTCACACCGGCACACAATGGCCTACTCTTACAAAAAGCGGAACAGGATTTAACGTGTGTGCAAGATGTTCTGCGTGCGTTTGCACAAGGGGTCTCATCCGAAGGACTGTTGTAATGTTGCTCACTAGGTTGAAAGAGAACTTCCTACATGTGTGTGTGTGTGCGTGCGTGCGTGCGTGCGTGCGTGCGTGTTGTGTGTGTGTGTGTGTGTGTGTGTTGCAACACATGGTGGTTGCAGCCAGCTGCAGGTTGTGTTTGCATTGTCATCTATTTTCCATGCTTTTTGAAAAACTGCCATATGTATACCCACATAGGCACATAATATGCACACACACATCCACATACACAAGCAAGTAAACACATATAGTAATAACACACACACACACACAACTAATTTCAATTCAAAAATGTTTTATTTTCAGTAACACTAATCAAGTCATCAATCACACACAGAGGCAAAACTGCTTAACACATACTGAGCAAGTGAGCATTGTTTCAAGCACATTATACACTATCACTGATACATTCTGGTTTCCCAACAGAACAGAGCAAACAGTCACAGGAATGTGGACAACAAGATACAGGATAATTCATTTTTCTGGTGTATCCGTCATTCAGAGACTCAAGACAAGAGCCTCACAGGGCTAAAAAGTGGCAGATTCTAAGAACAAAGTGACAACGGCAGATTCTAAAAACAAAGTGACAAAGGATAGTGCCAAAATCAAACAGGTAAACCGAAAGACTGGACAGCAGAAGAAAGCTTGGTTTGCATTGGAAAAGAAATGTCATCACTTTTAAAGAGCAATATGCAGAGCAGAGAAAGTGCACTTTTCACAAAGATAGATGATCTGTTTATCTGAATGTACAAAATCAATAATCAGTAGCTGTAATGAACAATCTAGTACAGAGGCACACTTCTTCACTAACAGACTTTTCTCTGATGAGCAGTCTGCTAATGAAACTCTTGACTGCAGAAACACTTGAAAGTTGGTAAAAAGAAAGTTTTCGAAAAGATAGAATTTAATGTTGCATGAATGACGATCAGAAAAAAGAACATGTGTGGAATAAAGGATATTTAATATTTCAAGATATACGAGAGCTAGCCACCATATGTGCAATATACACTTCAAGCAAAATATATTCTTTTGAAGTATTAGGCCAAGTCCGCCAAGGTGAGAGGCCAAAGCACAATACAGGTAGTACTGAAGAGGAAAGATGCTGGGAAGAGATAGACAGAAGATGGTCTCCAGAAATGTTCTTTTCTCCAGTGCTTATGCTGGCTTCAATTTGAAGACCTCTTAAGTTTGGATGCAGCTGAAAAATCCTGACTGTCAGTGTGATTAACACAGGAACAGACTGGCAGCAAGCAGTTGTTAAAAAAAAAAAACATGTACACAGGGTATTGCTTTAATCTGAATTGCATTGTTCTTGAGATAGTTGAGTATAAATATTCGACAGTGCCTTCAGCGCCTTGGGCTTTATCACAGTTCTTGAATAAACCATTGACGCTGGGGGCAACAACAAAGTGAGAAGCTGTATGATCAGTGGCTTTCCCACTCATGGAATTCCACTTTACAGCTTAGTCTTTTAGTGATCAACAATGACTCTCTGACTAGGAGGCTTGACTTGCACAGTCTTTATGTGCTGCAGCCCTGGGGGGCTAGTTGGCCTTTGGAGAACATCTCCAACGCTGACTGTCCTTATGCCCTCTTGGCCGAGAGAGTGGGGGTGTGCTGTGGGCGAGACACCTCCACTATAATCAAATTTCTGCCAAATTTCCGAAACAGCAGCTGCCTCCTCTGCTATTTTGGAGGTCATCATTGAACACAACGGACGACAAACAAAATGAAAACAAAACAAAAAAGGACAAAAAAGAGTTAAACATTTTCTCACAAAAGCCAATGTATATATGAAGAATATATTGGGACAACAACCTAAATCAAAAAAGGTACTACAACAACAATATTATAACTTGACTTATCCCAACTATTATTTGCTGAAAACATCTTTATAATCAGGGAAAAACACATCTATAACCTTTTACTGTTTAATTTCTAAGACTTGGCAGCTGAAGTTTACAAGTTAAACAATGCTTCAAGTCTCTCGAGTCACCTTACAGAAAAGTTGAAGTGGTCATTGCTTTTTCTGTCTCTAAAACCTTGATTTGTTGTTCTCTGTCAGTGCATTCTGATTATAAAAGAACTCAATAGCATTGTTTGCACTTAATATTGTAACTTACTCAGCCTTTGGAAAGGTTTTGACACTAATTTTTCATTGGTTTTAATTCACCTATCAAAATAACGGGTATCCTGTACAATCTATATGGCTTAAAAATTTTCATGTTTTCCTTCAAGACACAACTTTCAAAACAACATATATTCACCAAAGAAAGCTCAAAATCTGGAGTTTAACAACATTTTTCCACACATCACTCATTCAGAAACAAAGCCTCAAAATGTATCATACACAGAAATATATTTATATATAAGAAAATCTAACCAAATGCAAGTGCCAAAACTTAACATGATGCAACATTAAAACTAACAACAAACAAAACAAAAAACCTAAAAGATAGTAAATCATGGAGCCATTTAACAATTTATAGCATTATGCAGCATCAACATTTCATGCAAAATAAACCCCCTAAAAACCCATAGTTATACATTCACAACTGACACACACAAAAAATCTGTCCATATCCTTTAAACACCAAGGGCATGATAATGCAAATTCAGTTTTCCTGGTGCTTATAAGCCGAATAAACTCTCCTGAACAAAAAGACATTTATTTAAAACACAAAAAACAAGTAGACAAGAAATCTTTGAATATAAAATTCATGTGCATGACTTGTTATTTCATCAATAAATACCTATTATAAAAATTCTTATTTAATCCTTCACAAATCTCTGAGCTTAGCACTTACATCCCTGCACCACCAAAAACGTGTCCACAACAATGCTCCTCCAGCTCGAAAAAGTGCAAGCAGAAATGTTCATGGAAGGTTTATCAGATAAATACTCATGACCTTTGGCACCTGACCCAACAATCATGGGTTCAAATCTCACTCACAGCAACCAGGTTGAAGAAGATTTTCTTTTCACAACTAACATTTGCACTGGCTTAATTTCTCTCTTGCAGTTCTTTACATGAGGCTTTAAACAAAGACCCAAACACCTGCAGATTAGCATCATGCTGAAAATCATGAGTGAGGAGTGAGGATGCAAATTAATGGTAGAACAACAACAACAACAACAAATCACATACCCAAGAAACAGTCAATGTCACAGCTCACAAAAAGGAACAGATCAACAACAAATCACATACCCAAGAAACAGTCAATGTCACAGCTCACAAAAAGGAACAGATCAACAACAAATCACATACCCAAGAAACAGTCAATGTCACAGCTCACAAAAAGGAACAGAGAAAAGAAAGAAGAACGCCTTCACTGCGCTTTATTCATTCAGAAATGGATTCTTTCTGCTCATTCTCATCTGATATGTAATACAACAAATAAGCACAGGCTTATCAGACTGACGATCCATGTAACAACACACACAAGAAAAGGATGAACAAACATAGCAGGAAGGAAACACTTTGCTTTTTACCCTCACCTCTGTCTAGTCCACTAACCCATCCTCCTCCTTCTTCAATTTTCTATCACCTAGCTGATATCCTGAAGTGTTTATGAAATACTATGCAGGAGGTAACACCTTGAGAGACTGCACCTAACAACTTTCTCTGTCCCCAGACAGGTGTGGCAGCAATGAGAACACTGATGCAGGAACTATGTGATGGAGACAATACCTGATGAGGATAGTCACAGAGGACACTAGGGAGGGAGGGGGGGGGGTATCTGTTTCCTTGTTCTCGTCAGTCACAGATGTAGCAACTTTGGAAATGCTCAACCAGTACTCCATTGAATTTTTCATCGTAGACACTCAGTCAGTCTCCGCTGAATACGTCACTCTGTCTCACTGAATTTTTCATCGTAGACAGTCGGGTTCTTCTGAATAAGTCACTTTGTTTCTGATTAATGTCAACCAATTTTAATCTGGGCTGAGTGTCAGTAATTTTGGAATGAACAGCAGTTGCCACAGTCATGTTTCTATACACTCCAAAATGAATCAGAATGTGTGATTGACACAGTTAATGATAGACTGTTATTGACAAACTCCATTTTCTGAGGATTTATATTTTCCAGGCACGCCTGGTATACAGTCCCATTCAGAAAGTGTAGAAATCCTGGCTACCGTAATAAATAAATAAATATTATACTAAATACATAAAATACTAAATAAATAAAATAAAATAAATTAAATTAAATTAAATTAAATATACAGTCCCATTCAGAAAGTGTAGAAATCTTAGCTACCAAGTATACTTACTTTGCTTTTTCTATGAATATGAGATAAGCCCCACCAGCAAATCTGTTCATCAGACCTTGATATTACCCCTCTTCTAAAACTCTACTGATACCACTATGCAGTCAGTCCCAGTAACACCACCACTCAACGGTCCTAGACAATCACACCATTACATAACAAACATTTCAAAATCCCATCAATTGCACTAAATAACACCGCAATGTTCATAACACCAACTACGCACAAGACCCACAATTACTATCAGTTCATGAAAAAAAAAAAAAAAACAGAAAACTTACCAATCTTTATGACAAATTCTACATTTCAGTAAACCATATTCAAACTTGCATCTTTAAAAAAAAAAAAATGATAAAAATCACAATCTCTATGAATCAAAAAACCCCACACAACAGAGTGAAAGTAAAAGAACCGAGGCCTGTTAAACCCCTGGCATATACCACTGTATGATATACACAGGGGTGTCTGTACATCTACATAACCATGCATTTTTCCCCTCTTTTTTTTTTTGATTTTGTGTCACTTCCCACATTTCCACATCAACAACAACAACAGCAAAGTTCTGCACAGTTTACTGTGTTGTGCTTTCCATCTCAAATCAATGTAGGTAAATTGTAGGGTTCTGGGTTTGATTCCCAGCCTCACCTTTTCTGCTCAGTTTAACCAAAAAAAAAATCCAACTGAATGTCAAAGTTACTCTAGAAGAAAAATGGGGGGCGGGAGGGATTAATTTCACTTTGTCTATTTCTCTATCTTCAATTCAGGATGTTTTTTCAAAGCTAAAACCAAACACAAAAAAACACATATAAACATAAACTGCAAACAAAAAAAAGATACACATTTTCACAACTGTTCCACCGGCAGCTATATAGAGAGAGAGGCAGGTAAATATTCCCTGACTCTTGTTTTTTATTCTTTGGACAAGAAACCATCCATTTTCAGTCGCATCACTTTGAACTAAAATCGAAGTAATCAATGTCCGATTTTTCCTTCTCTTTGTCTTTTTTCTTGAACAATGACGTCACCAGTTTTCCACTGCCCCTGAAACGTAAAAATAAAAGAAATTGAAGTAAATCAAACAAGATGTAAATGAATAAATTTTTTTTTTTAATGGGTTCAAAACTCCAAAAGACAAGGTCCAGCTTCCTATTCATCATGCTCACATTCACATCTGAAGTTAACAACTGTTCTGCCAGCTGACCAAATTTTATCATCCTGAAAATCAAAAGATGTCCATCAGGGAGAAAAGTCCATCCATCAACCATATTTAACATACCAAAATAAAACCCATGTTCTCTCTCCCTCCCTCCATCCCTCGCCCGCCTCTCTCTCTCTCTCTCTCTCTCTCTCTCTCTCTCTCTCTCTCTCTCTCTCTCTCTCTCTCTCTCTCTCAGAAAGATACAAATATGCACAAGCATGTTCACACATATGCAAGCATAGTCATGTGCAATATATTTCTTTTCACATATACATACATGTGTACATGTACACACACACATACCTGCCCTGTGTGCACAAAGATAATTCACAAACACGTGCACGCACACACGCACCAACGCACATGCACGCATGCACGCACTCACACACACACACGCACACGCGCGCACGTACACACACACACACACACACACACACACACACACACACACACACACACACACACACACACACACACACACACACACACACACACACACACACACACACACACACACACAGCTGTACATACCAGGCAGCGGCAGGCTGAGTGTGATGTGGTATAGGGGGTGGAGCTTTGCCTCGACTGACAGATGCCGACAGTGACACCGTGGGTTGAAAACACTTGTTTCTGTTACCACAAAATTTCAGTGTAAGAACATCGGTTTTTTTCTTCTGATCATTCATTATAACTGATATATACACCAGGCACAACTGTTAAATCCAGCATAATTCACCAACAATCCCATTACAACAGTCACCCACAATCCCATTACAACAGTCACCAACAATCCCATTACAACAGTCACCAACAATCCCATTACAACAGTCACCAACAATCACATTACAACACTCACCAACAATTACAAAAAATAAATAAACAAATAAACCAATCCCATTACAAGTCACCAACAATCACATTACACCAGTCACATTACAACAGTCACCAACTATCACATTACAACGGTCACCAACATTTACAAAAAATACATAAATGAATAAATAAACTAATCCCATTAAAAACAGTCACCAACAATCCCATTACAACAGTCACCAGCAATCCCATTACAACAGTCACCAACAATCACATTACAACAGTCACCCACAACCCCATTACAACAGTCACCAACAATCCCATTACAACAGTCACCAACAATCCCATTACAACAATCCCATTACAACAGTCACCCACAATCCCATTACAACAGTCACCAGCAATCCCATTACAACAGTCACCAACAATCTCATTACAACAGTCACCAACAATCCCATTACAACAGTCACCAACAATCCCATTACAACAGTCACCAACAATCCCATTACAACAGTCACCAACAATCCCTTTACAACAGTCACCAACAATCCCATTACAACAGTCACCAACAATCCCATTACAACAGTCACCAGCAATCCCATTACAACAGTCACCAACAATCACATTACAACAGTCACCCACAACCCCATTACAACAATCACATTACAACAGTCACCCACAACCCCATTACAACAGTCACATTACAACAGTCACCAACAATCCCATTACAACAATCCCATTACAACAGTCACCCACAATCCCATTACAACAGTCACCAGCAATCCCATTACAACAGTCACCAACAATCCCATTACAACAGTCACCAACAATCCCTTTACAACAGTCACCAACAATCCCTTTACAACAGTCACCAACAATCCCTTTACAACAGTCACCAACAATCCCTTTACAACAGTCACCAACAATCACATTACAACAGTCACCAACAATCCCTTTACAACAGTCACCAACAATCCCATTACAACAGTCACCAACAATCTCATTACAACAGTCACCAACAATCCCATTACAACAGTCACCCACAATCCCATTACAACAGCCACATTACAACAGTCACCCACAATCCCATTACAACAGCCACATTACAACAGTCACCAACAATCCCATTACAACAGCCACATTACAACAGTCACCCACAATCCCATTACAACAGTCACAAACAATCCCATTACAACAGCCACATTACAACAGTCACCAACAATCCCTTTACAACAGTCACCAACAATCCCTTTACAACAGTCACCAACAATCACATTACAACAGTCACCAACAATCCCTTTACAACAGTCACCAACAATCCCATTACAACAGTCACCAACAATCTCATTACAACAGTCACCAACAATCCCATTACAACAGTCACCCACAATCCCATTACAACAGCCACATTACAACAGTCACCCACAATCCCATTACAACAGCCACATTACAACAGTCACCAACAATCCCATTACAACAGCCACATTACAACAGTCACCCACAATCCCATTACAACAGCCACATTACAACAGTCACCAACAATCCCATTACAACAGCCACATTACAACAGTCACCCACAATCCCATTACAACAGTCACAAACAATCCCATCACAACTTCAGCTTGCTTACTTGTGTGCGGTGGCCACCACGTTTTTGTTGGGCTCGTAGTCGTAGCTCTGGGTCTCACACCCGTAGCACTCTGCCAGCTCATGTATAACGCGCCGCTGGTCGCGGTTCATGGATTGAAAAGGATGACACCGGTACGGCTGTTTCGACTGTGAGGGTGGAACAGACAAACGCATGGTGTGAGTCGGGTCTACAGGGGAAAAATCTTTTCCTACTGAATCGATTGGTCCTTCTCATAGTCTGTACTCCCGTAACACACAGTCTACATTGATGATGGTTTATTTCATAAGCTACAAACCTCATAGTTTCTATCGCATGACAGCTTATGGTCCTTTTCACAAACTGAATCTGTAGTTTTATGGAATCTGTTACAACCCTCGTCACGACTTAGTCCTTAAGTTTTATACAAAATCTATATAGGTTCCTTTCACAATCAAACTCCATAATCTTAACTGCCCCCACTCCCCCTCCCTTCCTTCACAAATCAGATATGATATACCTACTGTTTTTACACCCTAAATAAATATGAAAACTAACAGATCTCTGATCGCCAGGTAGGCAGCTTCAGACTCAAACTTTCCTTTCTTCCCACTTTTTACACCCCACCCCCCTCTCTCTCTCTCTCTCTCTCTCTCTCTCTCTCTCTCTCTCTCTCTCTCTCTCTCTCTCTCTCCCCTCACACACACACAGACACACACACAGACACACACACACACACACACACACACACACACACACACACACACACACACACACATAACCCTCTGCTCTCCTATGAGGACAATGACTCACTGTTTTTGCATTGTGAACAAGCTCAGTAAAATTCTTCTCCACTTTGGCCACAAAAGCAGGGTATTTCCTGAAACAATTTTTAAAAAAAAATAATCACCAACATCAGCAGAACATAAATCTTACAGTAAATTTCTGCACTGACAAGTACAACAGAGACTTGATTAACACTTACATTTCTTGACACTCTCTGGAACAAAACTATTTTTTCCATTACAATTTAAAAATGGCATGAAAAGTGATAGACATTTGTTCCTACACCGAATTTTCAGATCTCCACATTATTCATTGTCCCCAGCACATATGCTGTGTGAAATTATGAAGACGCACTGTACATGAATCAAACAAACTAGATTATCAAGCTAAGCGCTAGCTTATTGCTGAAACATTATAGGAAACTCAATTTTAACTAGACACTATGGAATATTATTTGTATTGTAACGTCGAACATGAACTTATGAAACATTACTATCTTCACGAGTCTTTCCTACAATCCACAATATCTGCTGCTTTCTGCTCTCTGTTACGTCGTGTCGCTTCTGGGGAGGCATGACCAATGGCGCAAAAGGGCGATGGGAGACTAAGAACGAATCTTGACATCTTGTAAGCAGTTTTCTGAAAACAAATCAGTGTTCTATAAAAGAAAAAAAAAGTTCTATGAACTTGTAGTTCATTTGAAGAACGCAGAAAGATGCGGTTCTATAGAAGTGTATTCTTTGGAGAAAAAACAAAGAATTGGACAGTACTTGATTTGAAAGCTATCACTAGCAACTCTAATGTTGGTCTAGAATCGAACTGGGAGAACAAGAGCCAACAACATAGTAGCCCCAATGCTGACTATAACGAGACATTCTGAGAACAAACTAAAGAACTTTATACTAATTTTAGTGAGTTTGGTTTTCAAGCCTCAACAAGACAACACAACACAACGAGTGTTTGTGAACCTGAAAGTTTAATATAAGATGAATATCGCCAGTGAAAGGCGTTAGTGGGTTATCACATCACCACAGAAAGACGCAACTCTATTCCTTGTTGATCTTGTCTGGTTGATTCCTGTTTTTCTTGTTTTATGTACTGCTTCTATATTGAGTTATACATTGTATTATTAACAGCTCGTTGCGTTCTGTAGTTACAAAGTGTTGAACTGCGCAGTTAATTAGTAGTTTGGTGTATATTTGTGATTAGTATTAGTCATTTTTTTCAATTTTAGCTTTTGTGATTTTTTTTGATATACCACTCCATAATTTATTAATGGCATGGTTTTATCTCAACTAATAACCATGCCAAGAAAAAGAGGACTAAGCAATGGACACTTGAACATATTGATGTTTTTGTTTGCTGTATTTGTCCGTTTGCGATTGATACATGTCGACCCAATGCCCCCAGTACATGCCCCACTATCTCATTCCAAGTAGCTAAGGACAGTCAGCGTTTGTAGGCTCGACATATAGTACGGAAGGCATCAAAACCTCAATCTCTATGGGCCAGCACTTGAGGCATGCCCATCTCTTCTTCCTTGCTGCTTTACCTTCCCTGACCCTTACGAAGGGCAGGAGACCCATTTACCGCAACTCTCTTATTTCTTGGGATCCTTTCAACTGTGCTAGAATGTTCTTAGCTCACAGGACCCATATTTAATCATTTCATCAGAAACACAGCCCCTAGACCTACCACTTAAAGGACAAGTTGATGTGAAAAATTGAGCCACACAGGGTTAGGCTAACTGATTGTTGTTTCAAGGACCTGCATTCCCATGATTCCATTATCTAACTCGAATCTCACTAGACTATTTTTTACTGTTTTTCTTGGCAAACGCAGTTTCACCCGGCTTGTCTGGGGTTGCAATCAGCCCTGTTAACACGTTTGCTGTGAAGCATGTGTGATTTGGTGCGGCCCTCACTGCATGCTTTTCACAGTAAGCATGGACTTCGATGCGATTAAGTGTGTGCACGCAGTGTGTGTGTGTGTGTTGTGTGTGTGTTGTGCATGTAGTGTGCCATGCGATTGCTGTGTGTAAACATTCAAATTTGTTTCTAAACTTATATTGATTGGTATGTGTTGTTTAGGTCGAAAGCAAAGTGACATATGATTTGGTTTTTTGCAGATATAGCACCTATATAAAGATTTCATGTAATTATTATTATAATATATACACCTGCTACCATCGAAACCTGTCTTGTCTGGCCCTTAGTTGCTTTCGTGGTCTGCCAGGGAGGGAGAGGAGTGGGGATATCTTGTTGTATGGGTGTGCACGGAAGATGGAGACATGTAAGTTGGACTATTTTGTAACCTAGTGGGTTCAAAAAAAGCAAGTTGGTCCATATAAAAGGTAGGGGGAGGGGTGGGCGCTGTATATGCATTTTCTATGTATTTGCCGCAGATGTGCGATGGCAGCTGTATACAAATGAGTTACATAAAAATCTATCTGGCTGCAAATAACAAAATACCAAGTGTAAAAGAAATAAGAAAAAAAACATAACAGAATTGGAATTGAAGTGGGTGAGCAATAACAAAAACAACAAAAAATGAAAGAAATGGGGATCGAGAAGCACATCTATTCTAAAAATGAAACACACACACCACATTGCACCGTAGATGTACACATACAACGACCGACACCTCACACAGACAACACACAAACCTGCACAATATTTACCAGTGAGATATGCTAGGCACCAAACTGCATTACAGAGGGATAGTAACACCTGTATGGTTTTTATAATAGTTTAAGATCCAAACACATGAAGTCTCTCGACATTCAAATGATATCATCAATGTATCAGAGACCACAGCAAGCATAGCTACCATCATGACAAGTGAGAAGAATTTTCCCTATCTCACAAAGGAACTTACTAGCATAATACAGTTTATCACACTGAATCAAAAGAACTAACAAGCATTTATTATACATTTATTCACAACTAGAACAACTAAGAGTTCATCATTAGCTATACGGCTTTACTGGGTGATGAGAAAAGAACGGCAAATGTGAGGTGTCTTAAGTACATGAATGTTTATCAGCACTTGATGGTGTAACTGCAGGAGTCCTGTACACCGTACATGTTGTGTGTTGCGTGGTGGTTGTGAATGCATGGAAGTGTAGCGTGTAAGTCGGTTCAGTCTTCAATTTAAAACATCTTTCACCATAATAAACCAGACAACCCTAAGACAGGAGACTGGATAGGCAGAGAGAGAGAGAGATCTAATCGGAGTGTGTGTGTTGAGTGTTGTTTGTGCAGGTAAAGTACATTTTTATGAAAAAATTGGGTCTTCCTAAAGAAATTAATGCACACCTTGCTTAGTATTTTTTTTTATCCATCATTTTGCTAATGCTTAAAATTGGTTTCTCATCAGAAAGACATGCATATCACTCCACAATTTAACTCTCAATCACACACACACACATGAACACCACACACTGTCAGAAGAAGTAAGAGTTGGACACCTTTATTGTTGATCAGAATACGCAGTGAACTGTTTCTAGGCGGTTCAATCACAGCTGATTTAAAAAATGCATATCATTATTCTGACTGGTGGAATGCCAAGCTCCTAGAACAGAATTGGCACCATGTGTCATACACCAAACAAACATTTTCCTGTACACAATTCTTCCTCACCAAACAGCTAATGCTGAATACATGCAGCTTTAATCACACAATGCAGCAACTTAGGCCATAGAAACTGAACTTAATCTTCACACACATTCCATCATGTCCATTGTCCTTACCCGAAACCAGAGGCCTTGACCTCTATACCAGCAACAGCTTACCATGGAGGAAGAACCTTTCATGCAAATACATTAAAATCCAGCTCTGCTACAGACCTCAGGGTAACCCTTACACTCAGACAAAATGGACTGTTTAACATTAAATCAGCACGTAGTGTTAGTACTCACACCCGTCAGCATACTTTATCAGTATACAAATCAATGCACCAGAACTTACAACAGAACCATCAATAAACAACTGTGGATTACAGCCAAACCTCAGCGTGAACAATCAAACAATTCACAAGTTTCTTCACAACACCTCACTACCTAAGTATTATTCAGCATTCTATTCACTACTAAAGCATATTTTTCTGCATGAAGGAAAGCACATTTACCTTTAGTACAACGCCATTTCTCTTTGCTTTTCTATTGTTTGGCAGTGTAACAGTACAGTAATGTTCAGTTTTATAACATAAAAAATAAAATAAAACAATATAACAACTACTTCTTTTTGATGCAACCAGATTATCTGTTGATGTTTTTTAATTTTCATTGAGTCTAGCTGAACTGTCAGCCCACACCCACAAAGCACATATCAGGATTGTCAAATCTCTTTCAAAACCTTAAATCAAATACTGAAACATTTGAAAACTTCCCAACACATCAAGTCTTTTTAGTTTCATTCAAATCCCACAATCACACTAAACATTTTAAAAATCATCAATACGCATCTGGCGGGCTTGGGTTAACTGACATGAATAATGCCATAAGCAGGTTTTGTAAAAAAAAATTTTTAAATTAAATAAATAAAAAAAAAAGTAAAAAGAACAACAGTGGTATAGCCACAACCCTACATTTGTAAAAAGGACAGAAACACTTGTTTGTTACACCTCCAGGAGGTAAACAACAAAAAAAAAGATGTTGATTCAAAATGTACATCCATGAGTGGGTAGCAAATATTTTGTTCCTTTTTTCTTCATTTTCTGCTATAACAACAACTGTAGTATACACACATATTTTCAAACAGCCAACCTGAAATTTCACACACATGTGCTCTCACACACCACACACACAACACCACACACACACACACACACACACACACAAACTGAAATGCCAACACTCATTTGCTACTCATGAAAACAAAACAAACGTGATGCTTTACACATAGGTTCTTCCACCCTACCCTAGATCACGTCCCAAACTAAAAGGGAAATCGAGTGAAAGAGCACCACATGATATTGACTGAAGCTGAACAAGTCAGACATTTTGGCTGGTCCCATCTAACAGGCAACTATACTCCCAATGCAGTGTGATACGTTTCCTACAACCATCTGTTTTCTTAAATAAAATCTTGATACAGGAGGAATTTCGCACCAAATAAAGGTACACAGTTGATGTTCTCAACAGAGAAAATTGAGATACTAATACCAAGCAAAGAGGGATACAAACAACTTCCTGTAGTATGTGCTACAACTGGGACAACGTACACTGTTCACCAACTAATAAGTATGCATGTTTCCACAAGTATTATGTAAATGGAATATACATGTAGTTATAGTGTGTGTGTGGTGGTGTGTGTGTGTGTGTGGGTGTGTGTGTGTGTGTGTGTGAGTTGATTTGGTGCATATAACTTTATATGTATCAAGTAGGCCTACAGTTTTGTGTGAGTAGATACCATGCAAGCAGAAAAAGAAAAAAAAATGTAGGCGCTGCACATGTGGCCGACCGCTCTCCCCGGGGGAAGAGCAGCCCGAATTTCACGCAGATAAATCTGCCGTGACAAAAAAGTGGTACAAAATACAAATACAAAAATACAATAGAAAAACTTGTCATACCTGTATTTTTGGGTTTGTTTTTGTTTTCTCAGCCAGAGCTGCTCAGATTCACCTACAGTAAAATTTTTCACCTGCAACTGATTTGCCCACCATTTTAAGACAACTTTGCAATTCTGATTTCCCAGGGATGTATGTCTAAAACATGACACCAGTGTAGCATGCAATTTTTAAATTTTGTCATCTCTTCAGACCATTATGCCAATGGCCTACTCTTTTTAAAGGCAAACAGGTTTTTGCAAGCGCAAAAGATGAGCTGAACACTAACTGACTATGCTGTCTTCCCCCATATTGTTTTTATATATAACTCACAAAAATATTGTACTCCTTGTGACCAATCCTCATATTTAACAAAAAAGCAAGATCAACAGACTGAATACAATATCCAACAAGATGAAAATCATGAACATTATTTCGCAAAAATAATAACAATAATAATAAACTGTACAGAGCTGAACAGCAAAAAAAAAATATACACAAAAAAAAACAAACTCTGTGAAATTTCTTATTGCCCTGCAATGGTTACGAGTCTGACAATACAATACACCGAAACACCCAACATTTCTACTGTCCGCAAACATAGTTGTCAAGAGAAAAACAATGCAAATAAATATAACGCTCCTTATTAATAATAAAACCAGCTGTCGTGAAGTAAAGCTCATACCCAACTGTAAGCAGTGATAATCTGGGTACAAAGAAAATCAAGTAAACTCTATGAACACCTTTCCGCAAAGGACAATTACTCACCTCAACAACATCAAGTAAGTCTAAACAAGACCATTTAAAAATGTACTCCAAAAAATCAAAATCTCTTGGACATTTTCCTCCTAAATACTAAATAACTGTCCTTGGAAACACATTATGATGTCTTTTAACATTCTTTAAGAGCAGAAATTTGTGCTCCGCACTGGAGAAAACACCAACCTTTATTTCTTGTATCCCGCCTCCAACCTTAAAGGCCTCGTTATTTGTCTATCCACATCGTGAGCTATAAAATTGACTGCATGACACTAAATGAACATTGATTTCGCATGCCAAAAGACAGCAGAATGCTGTCCAGCTTGTGTTAGAGGACCCTCTCAGATGTTAAAACATTTTTTTTTCTCCCCACCCCTCACTAAACAACATCTCTGAAAATTAACTTTATAGTAAAAAGGCGCTCCAATTTTTTTCCTATTGGCTGAAATTGTATTTATGCATTTTTTTGTATTTGCAAGGGAAATGTCTATTTCATATTAAACTTACTAACAGATTACCACATACTGCTTCACACAATTCCTTTGAGACACAAGTTAAGTCTCTTATTTTCTGTAACTACTCAAATTCAATGACATCTTAACACTCTGAACCCAATGATATTATTTCACTCTAGTATCTCCATTCTTTGTCATGTTTATCTCTTGATAATAAACATTATGTTATGATGTAAAAAAATAATTTAAAAAAAAAAAGAATACGACTCCGTCCCAGATAGATTTTTTTCACCACATCTAAAAACATAAAAAATAAAACAGAAAATATTTTGACAGATTATTTTCATAACCGATATGACAAACTAAAATGACAGGAAACAGATCGTCGACCAATCCCTAAAGTACTTATGGCCCTAAAGTCTAAAGGCACCTCCTATTAATCTTGACCATCCTCTATCATCAGACTTTCCTCAGCTTCTCCCAAGATCCTACACAACTGGGACTGAACCCTCTCGATGCCATCCCAAGCCCCTTCTCACAACAATCTGCTACTCTTACAACCCACTTCTGTATGCAATGGGGCCAAATAAACTTCCCCTCATCTAGTGGTAATATAGGGTGTTTTTCAATCTGACCTCTACAACCTTCAGTCAAATTGCTTCTCTTGTTCCTGTTTGCTCAAATTTTGTGTGTTTGTTTTTAGAAATCTCCCCCATTTCAAAAGTCTGATAGTAAAACAAAAAGACCTGAAAGGAGGAATATTGACAGATCTGCTGCATATTAGCTATATTACATAACATCTATGAATACAGTATGATGTTAATCGTGGACCACATAGTACCTAATCTACATCAACATATAATTCAACATTTTCCTTCTCAACGAAATTCTGTCCACAGAAGAATATCATTACCATACACCAAAAAATAAACATCAAACAATGGAAAACACAAAGTTTATGGCACTAAATAAGGACATTTTCATGATGTAATTTCTTATTTTAACATATTGGATGTTTTCCCTACTTGCAATCGTAAAGCTACGTTTTGATTCAGCATCATTTCCCTATTCAGCAGATTCACATCCCCTCTCATGCTGTATTAATGTTTGTCAGTATTGTTAAGGTACAACATACCGCTGATTCGCGCTAGGATTTTTTAACACCGGTACTGCGAGATTGCCCATTTTAGAGAACATCTTGAACCAATCCACCCCAAAATCGTTCCCCAGAAATAAAATCCGTACGTACTGTGAACAAACGAAACTAATCAGTGAGGGTGGGAGGGGGTAATGTTGGGCAGCAAAAACTAAATCTAAAATTGAACGTGAATCTCACAGACTTTGACTGCCGTCTGCTTGCTGCCACTCGCTTCTTGGGCATTAAGCCACAAAGAATAGATTTTTTTTCTACGCCTGTGCTACATGTCCGTGTCAGTCTGTTGTATTATGCATGGCAATCATTCGTTGACTTAATTCTTCTTCTTGTTTCTATGCTTAGCGCTCATCCTAGATCGTGTATCAGTATTTAGATTTGGTTTTTTCGACTCTACTCTTCTGAAAAGCAACGCGCAAATTCATAGTCCCATAGACCCGACGCTTTTCGCATTTCGTAAGAGCAGGCCGTCCGTGTGCGGTGGGAATGATTACATTTACAAAACTGCATACACACGGACTGGATGTGAAAGAGCACAGAGTGCTATTCCATTATCCTGCGATATAAAAGATTTACAAGAAAACAGAATAAATAAATCTAGCTCCAATAACTCAAAGTGAATGGAAGTTTGCGTCATTGCCGAGAAGAGCGCGAAAGCTCTATTCTTTCACAGTAAGCTTGCTGTTTCTGCGTGCTAGCTAATGAGGCCTGGCGCTAAAGATGTTCTCGGAAGGTGGAAGGGTAAGGTGCGTAAGCACATACAGGCCCATGACATACTGTCAGAAAAACGTCACTTTCATACAACTTTTTTTTTTAGACTGAAATCTAAATCGGTCCCACAGGCAAACAAACCGAGTTACGGCGTACCGTCTGCTTCGAAAATTTTCGGTATTCCCTGTTTACAATCGGTAAAATACCGACAATAACCGGTTAACGCGAACCCTGCATACTCAAACAATATATAGAAGATAGGAGTCAAGGGGGGAGGTCAGGCCCCTGGCCACGATACCGAGGAACAGAAAATTCCTATGACTTGAATGACACCCAAGAGGTAATTTTCAAAACACAATGGTTTTATTGTCAGTCACCCCTTAATGACACTTTGACCTAGGTTACAGTGCAGAAAAAACTTTAACTGAACGAAAAACTGAAGGCATTCAAAAAAGGTGGATTTATGTGTTTTTTTTTAACTCAAGCGCAGAAATCTTGATTGAAGACATCCATCATTGCCTCAATGTTCCAAGACAGTTTTTTTGTCAAAAAGAGTTTTGTCCAGGGGGCAGCACTGTCTGTCATACACTTTCCAGCAAAGAACCTGCCTACATCTTGTCACTTCTTGCATTTTACTCCTACAGGCATTTTTATGCAAAAAGACACACACTATAGCTGCAAGATCTTAGATGACATGTAAAAGCAATAACTTGAGACGTATTTCTGTACAGAACCCATAAACTTGTCACTGTGATAAAAGCATCTGATTCTCCCAATTTATACACACTATAGTTATTAAGTAATAAATTAATGAATCACAAAATATATAAAAACAAAACCCAAAGATTAAGTCCAACAGACATCCATTGATAGTGTTGAACTTCTTCAACCATTCAAGAAGCTACAATAAATAAACATCAATAAACACTTCTTTGTAGTTTCTTCGTTTTCATTTCACATTATGTGTTTGTGAGTAAATACACATTTTCTTAATCAGACAAAAATTTACATGAAAAAATAGGCATTACCAAGAGCAAAAGTTACACAACCACCCACTCCCAATTTTTCATAATATTCGAGTATTTTAAATTTAACTATCAAGAAATCAAAGATTAAATGAGATTTAAAAAAAAAATAATAATAATTAAGCAAAATGGGTCCATACAGCTTCCTCACATATTTCCCTCTGTGTTCAAATTTTTCCGAAGAATATAAATGCAAATAAAACACATACTACCCATAGTCGTATACTGTCGTTACATTTATGTCTGAGGAATCCTCAGCTAGCTATGTATAACTATACCACTTAAGATTCTACACAGGCAACTTCCAGATGAAAGTTTCAACTAGTACGCACCTTCCAAACTATTAACACTCTCCATCTGATTGACTGCTCTAATAAAAGCAAATAAAATACAACTTGGTATATATACAAGAAGGTAGACAGGACATTATACCATAAGATGACAGTGTCTAGAATTGATTGCCTAGCTGACACACACACAGACAGCAGTTGTGAACTCCACTGCTACCACTTCGCCAATTGTCTCCACACACATCTAGAGGAAGAAAGCTGTTTTCTGATGAAAAGTGACAGAACTGAAATCTCCAACAAGCTACTAATGATAACAATCTATTACAGACATACTTAAATAAGTAACAAAAAACCAAATCAGAGCACCAATTTTATCGATGCCCGACTTCCATTTGTAAAAAAAACAATACGAAAGACTACACCCACAATTTGCAGTGTTATAACAGACCTAAGAAAATCAGAGCACCAAATCCCAATGGTACTTAAGTTCTATATCTCTTGTGCAAAAGATTGACATGAAAGCAAAGCATACTGTTGATATAGACCTCGTTCTTGTTTGACAGGTCCCCGTCCCATCACCTGGCCACCTCCAATTTCTGTCACACCATATAGATGACACGCAATTTGCATAGGACCAAAAAGACAATCACCACAGACATCACCACCAGAGCAATGGCTGGAAGACCCAGGGGCGATGACAGTTGCAGCAGTCTGTATACGGATAGTTCCGAAACACATCTTAAAACCGAGTTTTTGTGCTTCAGCAGCTTGCGACATAGTCCACTCCAACAAATCGCATGTATTCTGTTACCGACATCAACTGAACGGACAACTAACAGCAAAGGCAGCCCCTGCTCGCCCATTGATACATCATTACTCGTCAGCAGCACAACAGTATCATACTCACCCACCACTAGGGGACCAACTCAGACCCCCAACTAAAACAACGCCCCAGTGTACACCATGTCGTCTGAGACTTGTTCAACTCGCTAAACCACCGGTAATGAAGCCTAGTTATGCGTAGAGATGTCAGCCTAAAACACCTTTATTCACCATCATTGAGTCTGTGTGCACCCCAACAATGAACCCCTGCTTCAAGGCTCACGAGAGGCGCATGCCAGCAGACTTCGGGGAACAGCTGGACAGCAGACGACAGGCCAAAAGTCCAGGCGGAGAATGGAGGGGTAGCGTCCCATGCACATCCTCCACTGGGGTCTGAATGGTCGCTGTGAAGCTCAGCCATCACCTCCTGAACCAAAACCACCCAATCAACACAGTCATTATAACATTCACAATTCTGAGGATACTGTTTTTCCACAAAAAAAACGAAACAAAAATCTGAAGAAACTAACACAGAATTTATTCTTTTCACAATCACAATACGGGTTTAACACATAGCAAGCTGCAAACTCAATAAAAAAAACAAATTAAACAATACCAAAGCAATTGAATCGATACAAATGGTATACAATCTTACCTACGCAGGTGAAATGTTGTCCTGCTAAGGCTTGGGAAACTTTTACACATAATTGGTGGTCCACGAGTCACGGGGCTTCCGCGTAAAGCTATGCATCCGTGCAGCCAGCACATAGCCCAGACACCGTTTCGGTCTTCAACCACAAATCAGAATTCAGGGGACAGGCCAGAAAACGACCCACCAACCTGGACGAAGAAAAGGAATGATACCACAATACATCAAGTCTTTAGTTGAAGTACATGTGAAGGTACAAATGCAAGACTCCATAAAAACAACTCATGCTAACATGAACTCCTTGAAATAAGGCTCAAGAAACCATAGAATGACCCACATTCACCGCCCCACCCCACAAAATTTTTCTTAAGAATAAGTTTTCAAACGAAATACCAGTCTGCCAATGACCTCTTTGATAGATACCAACCGACAAAAATTGAATGTAAATTTTTGAATTTTCTTATCAGCAGTATGTTCATTCACTCTTCTATTTTCATCTACTGCTTATGAACTACGGCCTTTATTACAGCCTGAAGCACATCTCTCATACCATGATCAAGTGCTCTAGACACAACTATTTCTCCACACTCCCACAACTACAACCATCATCTTGGGGGCAAGTTAAACAGCCTAATATTATAAATGACACAATCTTCTCTTTATGTATCTTTTTTAATTGTGATATCCTTTCTGCTACATTAAACATCAAAACACATGATCTATAGCTGAAGGTAGGCTGAAATCTCACTAAGGTGACTTGAGGGGATTAATCATTTTACCTCTAGTTAACATAGTGTATTACTCCACTCCCCTGAAGTCCTTCCATGAGACTTAAAAATTTTTTTTTTTATAAAGAGGTTCCATGTGCAAACACTCAAGAACATACTACGACACATACACCACAAACACTGACACATATCACAACCCCTTTCTCCTTTGAGTACAAAGCCCAAATAGGTTGGCTGTGTGGACACACACGACACAAAAATCTCTCTCCCCTGCAATCTGAAGAACCCTACATCTGTGGTCTGTGGAACTCTCTCATTTTTTAGACAAAAAAAAAGTGTTGAATGGTTTCACTAGTTTTGCAGGACAAAAAAGATTTACAAAAAAAACATATGATTCTGATCAATTTCCAATAACAATAGTGCCCATATTCTGAGAATCAGATTTCAAAATTAACTTTTCAAGTTCTATTTCTGTCAAACTTAAAGCAATGACAAAAAAGAAAAAAATATCCAGACCCAAAAATAATGCAGGAAAACTTACAAACTTATCACAAGCCAATCAAAATACAGATTTTTTTAATTACCAACAATCATAGCTCACAACATAAACAAAGAATAAAGAAAATTAACAGTAGTTCATCTGACAGAACAGAAAAAGATAAAAAATCCACCGTGTAAAAAAAACTACAAAAGAAGGAACAAAGAAATAAAGATATCCTAGGAGCAAAAAAATAATAACAGCCTACCTGTCCCAATCAGTTTGGGGTTTTCTGGAAACACAACTGTTCCATCCATAAAAACGTCACAGGTCTTGAGGCAGATATGCATAACACTTCATCCTGAGAAAAGTAGTTTATACCATGAGGAAATTAGGACTTATGTGAGACATTCCAAAACTATTTGTCTATGGTTTCTAGTCTAGTAAATACAAAGCAAAAACAAAACCAAAAAAAGGGGGGGAACAGAGATACCAAAAGATAGCCCTACTTATCCAAAGTTCAAACTTCCTTGCAACACCTAGTGAAGAACAACAGCTTTTCTCCCAGCCTCTGTTTGTTGACAGTCTGCACTGCTTTATCCAGTGTCAATCAACTAAGCATGAAAAATGACACATCTAACCTAAAAACTCACAACTTTTAGAATGATAATTATTAGATATACACTTTTAAAAATTTTCATATTACAGATGCAGTTACTATTCCTAAGCAATCCCTATGATATGCAAATGAAGCTGCCTTTGTATTGTAACTACTGTCCTAGAAGCTTGTTCCTCTTCAGATAGGTTGATAGGAGTCACAAGCCTAAGACATGAATACTTCTGATTTTTCTAGTGGTAGTTAGTAATGTTTTGGCGAGATAATAGCCTTCAAAAAAGTGTTGTGTGATGTGTGTGTGTGTGTGTGAGTTAGTGTGTGTTGTGTGTGTGTGTGGCATTTTCAATAGTACTAGTATGATGCTCCCTTTGTCAGCGAAGTGCATATCGCCTACCTGCTTCCACTGTGATCAATTTTTTTTTATACCTTTATGTTTTCATCCAATGTTTTTTTTCATGATACAAGAATGAACCAATTCAATTTGAAATTTTCACTTAAAATTCTGTGCAACATTTAGACAAAGGACAGACAGACTGATACAGGGAGAGAAACACACACAGTCAAAGAGAGAAGTGAGAAAATGATCATATACAGAAAGGTAAGTTTTTTAAAATGACAAACAACACACATAAAATTTCTAGATAATGGAATTCTAAACAAAAAATAACAACAAAAACCATACCAAAATTTACCACGTGTCAAACATTACCTCACCCGTGTTTATACAGGTCTGAAGCGAGGGAGAACTGCACGATGATTTCCGAGTTTGATGAGAACAGTCATGAGCAGGAGCAAACAGGCAGAAAACGCAGTGAACAAACATTGCTGGGTAAGTGTCTAGTCAATTTACGGCCCACACCTGGTGCCTTCCCCTTCACCACATGCAGCATTGCATCACCATTTTTTACCAAGTGGGAGACCTAGCCATGCTTCTTCATCAGTACCAGTCCCAATCTCATGCCACCTCCTTAGTCAACCCTACACATCATCTCCCACGTGCCCCCGCCTAAGGAGCAAACCCAAAAAAAGGGTTTCTGGTTTATAAGCCACAGATGAAAAGGATTAAAATTTCCCGACCCTTGTGCAAACATGTACAAAACACAATTTTGAATTGGTAATTTAGCATCTGTGATATAAAGTCTTTTTACTTCCTGTAAAGGGAAGACCGAAATGGAAACAGGAAGGAAACACTGAAATTTGATCAAGTCAGGATTAACATCAATATTTTTTTTCGAGTCAAGAAAGTTACACAGTTTCTCAAACCTTGGTCGGGAAAACGATAAACCCTGTGTGAGTGTATTAAAACTGTAACTTGGGGCCTGCTGGAAAAAGCACAGTTTTTAACCAGCAAAACAAAGGGAGAAAAAAGAAAAAAAGGGTCAGCCATTTTACAGATATTTTTTCCCGTTACGGGGAAACAAATCGACAGCAAGCAAAGATGCACACATGGTATGGGTCCTCACTCACACAAAAGACCACTTTTAAGACACACTACCAAAAACAAGAGATTTGAATGTTTTTTAAAAGTTCAAGCCCTCAGAACAACCTGCATCCTCCTTCCCATTTGGGCCCCCTTTCTCAATGACTGTTGAAAATTTCAGTGTCAAAGACAAACACACACATAAGACACTTTGCCTGGTCTTTCTGTCACTCAAAAGAACCCAGGGAAAGGGGAAAAAAAAGGGGGGGCAAAATAGCACGGGGTCCCTGGTGGAGGAGAAAGGCAGGTTGTGCTGCACTTTTGACAGACCCTACTGGATCAAGGGGGTTGATGCAAAGCTGCCTGTGAAAAAGTGATCCCCGCTACAGCCACGCAGCCATGCTCAAAAGGGACCCACAAGACTGAAGGCATGATAAAGTGCAAGACAATGTGACTGGTTCACATACCCTTTACCTCACAATGCTCAAATCATAACTGTTTTGCGCACTGACTTCTTAACCTTACAATTTCTTGGGGGAAAAAAGAGAGACCCTTTAGTTCTGAAATCTTAAAAAAACATTTCACTTAAATGTTATATGGAGTTAAAAGCAATGTTAGGGGAAGCCTTTACATTTGAGACTACTACTCTATCTTGCATCTACAAGCCTAGCAGAAAAGTAAATACAATAGCAACTACTCTGATTTAAAGAAGACTTACGGCAAAAGTAAATGAAATGAAAATTATCAAATATTACATCAAAGAAGGTCACAGTAACATGGAGAAAGTGGAGGCTTTAGACAGTACAATGCTCAAGAATTCTTTTTTTGAAATCTTTCTAATATATATTTTTACAAGAATGAATTTTAAGGGCCTTCAATGGTCGAAAAAACCTTGCCATGAAAACAAAGGGGGACTGTATCAAACAGCGGAATGGTTCCATCACCAAACAAGTCACATCTCACAAGTGAGTCAACAAAATATGAACTTTCCCCCCATAAAACATTTTTGCAACTTGCACCAACTCCAAAAATAATTAAACAAGTACATCATGATTGCAAATGATCACAAGGTTTGGTTGGATCACTTTTTTCTTTTTCTTTTTAATAGATCCCTTTTCCCCCCACAGAAACGCAGTAAAGTGGCAAATTTACCAGTGTTACGGGCAAAGGGGGATGTCACCACACCTCTCCTGACCCCAATGTTCTTTCCTTGTTAGCAAAGGAGGCAAAAAAATGCAAAATGGACCATTTGCAAATTCCCAAAGTTTTACGCCCAGAAAATAAAGCCACTGCTCTGTGGAAAAGAAAAAACGCATTAAACTTGAATCCACCTCCAATGGCAAAAAGAGGAGGATTCAGAACATGACCCAGAAGATCAAACTTTTCATCACCCCATAAAGCGCCCCCTGTAACAATTTTTTTGAAACAGGGCATATCACAAGAAAACACTGTAAACCCTTTTTTTTTTTTTCTTCTTTTTTCTCTCTCTCTTTTTTTTGGGTTCCCCGGAATCAAGTCGACGCCAAACGGCAAAAAAATTTAAAAGACAACTTGCACCCAAATTTAAAGGATAAAGCATCGTTTTTTTATGCTATCTTTGTACCCTGACTGTCACCTCCTTTTTCTACTTATTGTAGCTTGTGTTCCCGTAAAGGTAACAAAAGGGTTTAAACCCGCTGACCTGTGTATCATAAACTTGCAGAAACCGGCTTCCCCCACAAGTTTAAATCTAGGACTCCACCTGTAAAAAACTTGAGTGGTAGGTAGTAGCAGTAATAGCCTGCCCGTCAAAAACACTGGAAAACGGGGGCAAAGGGGTTTTTTCCACTGCGTGCCCCGACCCAGACCCCGACTGCCTCTCTCCCCGTTTCTTCTCTGGTCCCAGCAGGCTCAAGTTTTTATCCTCCACCGCCCTCATCTCCTGTGAACTGCATGACCCACAAGCCAGCAGGCCTCCTGAGGGGGGCAGCCGGAAAGGAGCTGTCAACCCCCCAAACCCAAAACTGTAACAAACGATTGTAACCCCCTCGGATGCCCAAGGCTCCATATCACCACTGGTGAAGGCTTCTTTATAGCCTCCAGAAAACCCTGTGAGTACCCATAAAAAATGCACACACATCAGACTTGACATTATAAAACCCTTTAAAACTAACCCTTAATCTGTCAGAAAATCTGATATATCACATAGAAAACTTAAATTTTGCATAAAATGTCTAATTATTCTTGTAAAGGGATTATTTCAGAATGGTCCAATAATTTTCTCACAGTTAAATTCTTTTTGCAAATGGAAGAACAATCAATTTTTTCCCTTTACCAATAAACAGCTTTTTTTTAAATTTTATATCTAAAAGTTTTAAGTTAATAAAGAACCATTTAATTTTAAAAAAAGCTAATGAAAAATATTCTGCAAAACTAAAACGTAAAATTTTTCTTTAAAAATAGCTTTTCAATGCATTTTCGTTTTACTGATTAACACCCAGGATTTAAATTCCAAATGGACTAGTACACTTAGACTTTTCACTACTTTCATGATATGAAAACATATCAAAAATGTTTTTTTAGAAAACATTTTTATAACATTTTTTTCGTAGACAGTGGCATGAACATTTCATATACATATGATCAAGAACTTTAAATCAATCTATCATTACAGTTTGCAATAATTCCTTGTACAGTGTCGGGGCGGGTTTTCAAAATAATGACAATTTCAACAAAAAATGTCATTCTTCTTTTATGATTTAAATCTATAGCTTCTTTCAAGAGCATGTGCGCAAACTTTTTCGGCAAATCTCAATATGATGTTTGAGTTTGCAGAAAGTTCATATTCCAGAAATTTCTCAAAGGGGGTGCAAACTTCATTCTAAAATAACTCTGATTTTGTTCTGCCCTCAAAGCAGCAACAGAGACGGAGGTCATCCACTAGCGTCCACTGCAGTTCTTTCATGAACAAAACAAAATCAGAGTCTCCTGTTTTTCAAAGCAAATTTTTACACACTACAGCATTGGACAAAAAGATGGAAATCTGATTCTAAACATGTTTCTTTCAAAAAAAACCATTCTAAACATAAGAAAACAACATTTTTTTAATGATTCAAACAAGTCGAGAAGTTTTGAATGGAACAAAGTACAGAGTTTTTCTTCATATGAAATAGATTTAAACACATATGAGTCCAATCAACTCTCACCATTTGCCTCTGGAACGACCAGAATACCATCCGCACTAATCAAAAACCACCTTTTTTTAGCGTTTTTTTCCATGGGCCCCGATTACTTTATTTCATTTGTCTCTTTGCATGTAAAGCAGAGAAAATCAGCTTACCTTCCACTGTTGTTGAATGGAATTCAAAGGGTTATAGGCGAAACCTGAGTCTTGGCCTTTGAATATGAATACTTTTTTTCAATGAGGAAGATATCCAAAAAAGCAAATGCAACACTGCACAGTGTACCCAAAAATTTCAAATGGATTGTAATAGTTTACACCTCTAAAAAACATTTCAAAAATTTTCATATCTCAAACTGCTTTTAAGACTATTGAAAAACAGTTTGAACGACTGTAATTTTGAAATTCTATACGGGTCAACACTTTTGCCATACCTTTTGCAAAAACCACAATCATGGTGGCAACAGTGTAAATGTGAAACCAAGAGTTTCCCTTTCTTTTCTTGGGTTTTTTCTCTTGCAGGCCAGCAAAAGATAATGTCCGCACACTCACTGCTGACAAGGGCTTCAAGACTCTCCTACAGCACCAGCCATGCAGCTGATAAATTTATAATTTGTTCAAAGGCAAGGACCCAAGCTTCAACCCCCAAAGGGACAATACCCAGCACAACACATGCTCTTGAATGGAGGTGGAACCATGCTCCCTGACCAAATGACGAGTGTTTTTCCAATTACTTTTTAACACATACCAACTATGTCATACCAAAGAATGTAAAGTCATCTGCACACACAGCTTTTAAATTTTTGCATACAGAGCATACCCTATAAAATAGCTGAAGACAATGATGGACAATTTAAAACAATAAACTGCAGCTTTCCCTAAAAATTCTCCCCTGAAAAAAAAACTGGAAAGTTTGGGAAAATTTAAAGTCCTTTGAACGGGTGGGTCTTTTACTCCCAAACATCTAATTCCGCAATAAGAACACCTATAACACTGATTAACCCCAACAAAAAAATGCCCTTGGTAAAGAAAAAATATGCAAAACCCTGTAAACTGTTGCTAAGTGACAGGAGCAAAACAATACGCTAGGGCACACAATCAGCCAACACTAAAAATAAAGCAATTTTGTTTAATTTTTCCCAAATAAAATTGACAGCAGCAAGCCAGAATGAACAGTCAAAAATTAAGGTCAGTTTTGCAAAAGTTTTTGGGTTATGTGTGCCAGGACTCTGCACATGCATGGTAAATGCACCTCTGAAAGTGTTTATTTTTTTTATAAAAAACGCACAGGCTGTGGTTCCAGTCTGATATTACCCAGCAATGAAACATGCCCTCAAGCCCTAAGAGCCAGCTAAAAAGGAAAAAAAACAAATACCTTTTAAAGAATTTCATTCAAGGAGGAAGACAGCAAAAAAACCAATGGACCCAGTAGCAAAATACTATGCTAAAATAGTAATGCAGGAATGAAAACCCAAAATGAAATGTCAGCTGAAAGAAAAAAACTCAAAATTTGTGGGCTAAAGAACTGTTCCCCTGACATATTCGCGGAAAAAAAAAAAAGACAATCCAGATCAAAATAAAAACTTAGAAATGTAAAAAATGGAAAAGCACACTTTCTACTTTTTTCCCCTTTTTCATGCCCAAATCTACATTATCACACCAAAACTTCAGGTAAGCTCTGGAGTAAGATATGAGCTTTCCCTTTGCTGTTTACTAAATTAGAAAGACATAGTCAATAAAGAGCACTAGAATGATGATTCTAAATACAAACGATACAGTTTAATAATCTGACAATTTCATAGTTTCCCACCATACAAGGAAGTTTTCTAGATAGCAGGTAGCTACACCCTACCCAAACCCCCAAAAATACAAACACAAAACCCTGAATACAGAACAAAACCAAAGATGTGTACACTCCGTACATGCGCCATCTTGTTGTTGGGTAAAGGGCTGTTGCATCCAGCAATGATGCCATGTTCTGAAACATACACCAAAACAATCCCAAAAGACAACAATGAAAAAAACTTTTGGTCGTTTTTTTAATGAGCACATTGTGAAAGCAAGGAAAATTTAAAAGTTTCATTATCAGATTATTACACAACAAGCTGCTTTTGAACAGGTATTAGTTAGCTGAAGTTGGGTAATGAAGGGGAGGGGAAGCCCAAGGGGTGGATTCAATACTAATAACAACAATGTGAGTCGAGACAGCACATGAACAAACGATGCAATGTCCCCCTCTCTTTGCATTCCCTTACGGGGGGAAATCCTAGCACAAGGTCTTCTCTTGTGCTTGAGACTTTGCAGGGGGTTTCTCCCACTGGCCACCCAACACATTCCGACTTCCCGAAGAGCTCTTTTCATTGTACAGGTTTCATGCTTGGGTATGTTTGTGTTTCTGTGACCCCCAAAAACGCTGATTTAAATTTAAAGGGGAAATCTTAAACCTGTATATTTGATCCTCTGCATATGTTTTAAATACAGGAGGGAAATTAAACAGCACTGGCAAGTCTGCACTTCAAGTTGACTGGAAGATTGAAAAAATCCAAGTTTTTAATTCATCAGAGCCAACACAAAGACTCAAATCCAGGATTTCATGGATACATTAGATTGAAGTCGAACAGTCCTTAGCTACTCGGCTATAGTATCTGTTGAACACATAAATAAACTTCACTGCAGTCTGAAGCCTAGTGCTAATATTTCTGCAGCAGTTTCAAAGTCATGCAGATCATAAAATCTGTCAAGCATATATAATAAATCAGATTTGTCTAATTTGAGTTGAATAAAAATAGAAATAATTTTTTTAAGAGTTACAATGAAAACTTTAAAAGCTTCAGGGGAAATTTTGCACAATTTACTAAAGAAATTAAATACTGGTCACCCTCAAAGTTTTTTTATTCATACACTGACACAGGACATAACACAAACTAAAACTAATTTTCAAACAAGTTTTTACTAGCTTTCATACTATCTATTCCTCCTTCATCCAATCAAGAACTCTTCATCTACTCAGGAACTTTTTGTGCATCTTTTGAAAACTAACAGAATGCAAAAGCACACTTTTTCATAGATAGCAAACATAAAAAAAGAAAAAAATCTAAACTACCTTTTTGCTGCTTACTTTTTGTTGACAAAGGGAACACATTTTTAAAGATCAGAAAGAAGATTCTGTATGACAAAAAAAATTCTGTAATAGAAATCACTTAACCAAAACCCCCCCCCCCCAATAGCAAAATATTGCTCTGAGCTTCATCTATTCCTTTAAACTTTCTCACTTTAGGGGAGTAAGCTGTACAAAAAAACACATACCTACCACTTGATGAAGCGAGGCAGACAGACAGGGTGGAATTGAGGTCCCCAAAAATAGGTGTGCATACAGCACAGCAAGGACTTTTAGGACTGTAAAAAGTGCTGGAGCAGGGAGTCGCTTTCCTGCACTGGTTTACAAACTCCCCGGGCCCTTTTTCTGCCACCCTTGTACTGCAAAACAAAATATTTCCCTTTAAACATCCCTGCCTTATGCAAAATGTGTGGTGTGTGTGTGTGTGTGTGTGTGTGTGTGTGTGTGGGGTGTCTGGGGTGTGTGTGTTTGTGTGTGTGTGTGTTGTGTGCACTTCTGGGACGAACTAGTGACAGTTTACACACTTTGCACTCTTTTTTACCATAATACATTTCATCATAAAAACAAACACCGATAAATTCAACATTTTTGTTAATTTACAAAATAGCCATGAGCTGCAACTCCTGTCAGAATTAAAACAAAAAACTTTTGGATTGGTATAACTCCCAAATGATGGCTGTTGTTAACTAGACTCCTAGGCCCTTTTAAACAATCAAAGCCAGAAAACATATGAGGCAAGTGCTGTTTGACAGATCCCGCGAGAGTCTAGCTTTTTGTCCTCATGTGTTTCAAGCTTCACATTTCCCATACCCCTTGGGTAATAATCTTTGTGTATAGTGGTGTGGCATTTTTTTTTCCTTTGGGTAAAAAAAAAAAAAGGTAATCTTTAAGCTCATGTCAACAGCATTCTGATTTTCCAAGTTCATGTACTGAAATGCCCAAAATCAGATCCAGGGTTCTGGGCATGACATTTCGTTTTTTCTGTTTTTGAAATATTTTCTCCATGACTTGACCCAAGAGATTAAAAGTAACAGGCAATAACAAAAAAAAAAGGTCACGGTGTTCCCATTTTTGAGAACGAGCTGTGAAAGACCCGGCTTCTCTAGGGGCCAGCAATTTTTAGGGCAGTGAACAGGGCTATAAACAACATTTAAAAAAAAACTCACACACCACACACACACACGAAACCTACCTCCTCTGTGTCCTTGTTGCTGGCTGTAGAGCATGAACATGGTCCAGTAGCCAGTGCAGGGTATGAAGGAACTGCAGGGCGCGAGGCCCATGCTCAAAGGGCATGTAAAACAGGTCTGTCAACAGCACCAGGATCCTCTATCATCACAGGCCCTGCACCAAGGTGGGAGGAACCGCTTCTCCTGCCGTCCTGGTCCTTGTCCTGCCCGAAAGGGGACAGGGGAAGAGGTGCTGGCAGTGGTGTCCACTTTGTCCCACCATTGTCACACCCCTCCACCTGGCATCAGACTCCCGAGGACCGTTCTTGGGCAAAGAGGATGACAGCCTCCGGCAGGACTGGAAGCACTGGGAACACATTCCATGGCCTCCACCTCTGTGCCCGAGTCTGAAAGGCCATCCAGGTCAGTGCTGACACGTCCTCCTGCCAGGGCATTGACAGGTTTTCCGACAGGGGCTGGAGAAGGGAGGGATTAGGCAAGGTGGTACAGGGACCAGGAATGGATGCTAATGGGAGAGTGGGGGGGGTGGGGAATGGAGGGGCCACACACATGGGAGTCCCTTGAACAGACATGGTAGGGGTGATGAGGGTTGGGGTGGTGACAGTACAGGTCTTCATCATGTCCTGGAATAGGCATGCTCACCATGGGCACAGCACCAGGCACAGGAGCAACACTAGAATGGGATGGGGAGGGCACACTGGGCAGTTCTGGAGGAGGCACCCCAGGAGGACCCTCGATTTGTCTTGGAGGTGGATGCAGTCTTCTGTGAGGATGTCTGCTGATCAGAAACACTTCCCGCCAGTCAGCGATGGCCACCTTCAAGGCCTGCCTGGGTTTATAGCCATGATCTTTGGTGGCAAGTCGTCATCTGACCCCGTGTCTACTTCCGTCACCAGTTTGATGTCTGCGGCTATGGGCTTAATCGTCACCTGAAACAGGTTCTTCTGCACTTCAATTTACTCTCTGCAATCTGCCATACAAAAATAAGACTTTGCTTTTAGGGCTTTCCACCATTTAATACTGTAACAAAAGTTGTACTGCAACAGTAAAAACTTTGTTAAGCAATACTTTATTACGGTACATTTCTAAACAGCTCTTTCATTTAAAAAAAATAAGTGTATATTTTTTCATTGCATTCCAAACATATAACCATCAATTTGGGTTTTCATTATATACCAAGACCGCATTCAATTCAATTCAAATGCTTTATTATCTCAGAGACACAGAAATTCATGCGGGGTTCCAAGACATATATAAAAACAGTAAAACATGTAAACATAATACCATGGAAGAAATAACAAAAAAAATTATCCGAACATCAGCATGCAAAGCATCACAATATAAAAAGCACCCACAAATCACAATACCTCAGCCAGTCAAAAACTCACCCAATAAAACCACAGACACTTCGTGTGTGCACCAGTATGCCCACACATCCACACAGTCACACTCGGCTCACACACACACACAAACACACACACCCCACACACACACACACACACACACACACACACCCCACACATTGGAAATACTGCACACATGCGCACACATTTTTATAACATAAACCATATTGTTTATAACATAATGTCTGATAAGACAAGTAAAAAATTAAATTAATCTGGATTACATCCCGCCTTGAGACTACTAGACAAGACTGGTACGCTGTGCCTTCTACCATAATTCATCCATGCATCAACTAGGCTCAAAAGACAGACATCCACAGTGTTGTCAAGTAATATGACGAAAACTCTGAAAATCTTATCTGTAGAACAGATGATGCATAGCTGTTGGTTTAACTCTCTCAAACAGAAACATAACAAACTAACTTTTGTAAAAAACCACCAGAATAAAAACAAACTCTATGACTTGTGAAATTCACACCTACAATCTTCCAGCCAGGAATCCAACACGCTAACCACAGCACCTCAGCCACTGATGACATATTAACTTATTGTAAATGAGACGACAAAAAATTTACCAGCAATGATGTCCTTTTTCACTCCATCAGGTTGGACTTGCTCCACTGGCCAAGTGTGTGGCAGGCAATGTAGTTGGCTTCAAACTCACAGTTGGGGTTGGTCATCACACCACGGATGTAAGGGATGATGTCTGGGAGAACGACCATCATAGGGTCCCAAAAACACACGGCGAGGATCATAGTCATTGGCATGAATGTTTTCCCATATGACTGGAGCTCGTTTCAGGACGGATGTAATGTCTTCCAAGGTCTGGATGGTGATCTTCTTGCTGATCACTTTGCAACCTGTCAACATGACCCCTTCCAATAAGATTATTGTATGCTCTGTTATCTTTTTTTGGGTCTCACTCATCAACTGCATCGTTACAATTATTTCCTCTTTTTTCTTCCATTTTTTTGTTAGTTTTTTTTCTGTCCAAAAACCTAGAAGAAGCTATTATCATAGCATATATAGCATATATCTAGAATACACCAACCTGAGGATGGCCAGCAATATTGCTAGGTTACCCAAATTCTGCCCATTTTTACTTAAACTATACAACACACTAGAAGGTTTTTCTTCTTTTTCTGCTTTCTGGCACATCACCACTAATCAGTAACATTTTCTTACAGTGCTAATAAATCTGGTAAATGGCAAAACCAGTGAATATCCACACGTGTTGAAATTTGTTATTACTCACTTCTTTTTTTGAAAGCTTCATATGGATTTAATTAATAATGAAGACAGTTACAGAAAAAAAAGAAGGGGGGCAGTGTTTGAGATGAAATGCTAAAAACATTAAATATTCTTTATGATGTTTTAGCGTTTCACTCTCTATTCAGGATGGCTAAGGAGATGGTAAGTTTACTCTCAAAATTATGTGACAGCATGGAATCACACTTTCTATAAATAATATAAGACTAAGGCCTCCAATCCAATCAATCATGTTGTTTATAGCCCCCAACCACACAAGCCATATCAGGGCTGTCACCTGGTCACATTTTGAAATTCCAAATTAAAACTGTGTAACTATATACGGGACTTAACACTTTCTACCCCGGGTACGGATTAATCCGTACCACACGATCATCTCCCCTGGACGGGGTACGGATTAATCCGTACCACAGCAGGTACTTTCACTTTCGCCCTCCCATTCTGTTCTATTTCTCACATGGTCGTTTTAGCTTGTTGGCTTTAGCTGCCCCGTTGGTCGCACATCGTTCACAGCTAATTTTGCATATAAATTGAGCGTGTTTTTGTGTGTGTTTATTGTTGTTTTACGTGTCATATGCTTGTAGTATGGCTTTGGTACATCATACTTTCACTGCTGACGAAGTAACAGAGTTTTAAACGAGTTTATTACGTTGCCGATAAAGATCGTGTTTTGGATAGAGATCGTGAGAGCTTTGAGTCTCGTGATACTCACTGTGTGCTGCTCGAGGAACGAGATAGGCCAGCTAAAAGGGGTGGGAAGGGGGGGGTGACATGGGGAGGGGCGTGGCCTTGGTACTGTGAGTACCGCTACGATAAACACCAACTGTTTACATGAAAACGAACTACAAGCCACCTGGTGAAGTGCAAACATTCTGTATATATGAATAAAGTAGTGTAGAAAAGTTTCAGGAACTTTCTTGGACTAGGGAAGAAATGTTATCTGTATATTCCATGATCGTTATTGTGACAGTGTCGTGTCTACAGTTCAGTGGTTCCCTTTGATTATATTACATTTGATGCATGCTGGAAGAAAACTTAGTATAGTACCTATGTTTGTCCCTGTTTATTTGAGATTCTTGTATAGTTTTGTTGTTGTTGTGTTGTATTTGTTGCATACATTGTGTAAAAATCATAAGCCCATCAGTGGGATCACCACTTAAAATCAGAGCAATTACGTAATTTTGACACCATAATTAACATACTCTTTTTATGCAATATAAATTTTTATGCACGCATATAATGGGCAGTCATATTACCCACACAATGCCATAGTTTCATAAGAAATGGGCTTCAAACAAAAAAGATATGAGGATTTTACTATGATGACCCAGTGCACACTGCACTCAGCTGCTGCAGGGCTGGTCCACAGAGACTGCAGTGCAGCTGCACCCTTGGGGTACAAAGTGTTTAAACGGGGTATAAAACCAACTTTACTATCCTTGCTTGAATCAACAACACCCTGGTCAGCCATAAGGGTCAGCCGACTAAGTCCTCTTCTGCAGTTTTCACAACTATGACAATAAAGACATGTCATGCTACTTCACTGAACTGCAAATGAGCAAAAACGTCTTGAACCCATCTGATTCTTGAAATATCTTGAAATATCTTTAAATCGTCTTGAACCCTTCTGATCCTTGAAATACATTTACACTGTTTACAGCCAACCTACTGTAAAGGCCCTCTGAAGGTTGACACCTTCCCTAAGAAACTCACCTGTCCACATGACGTCAATACCAGGCAGGAGTTTGGAGCCCAGTTGTGGTCAGATAGCCCGATGACTGTACATTAGGCATGGCCCGTGAGGTGCAGTAATTCTGCAAGCACACATCACATATCATGCTCAGTTACACAGAAGGAAGGTGGCAGGACAATTTAGACATTCACCTCCATAAGAAGTAAATCATGAGGCTCTAGGTTCAATTCCAAGCCTGCACTTTCCTCTCAGTATAATAGGAAAAACAAACTGAATATGAAGTCTTTCTGGGATACTCTAAACCAGTTGAACCCATGTGCTTATGGACCTTGCGCATATAAAAAAAAAACCCACAACAGTTGAAAATTGGAAAGAGCAGGGAGGAACCTCCCAAATGTCCTGGCAAAATTAGTAGGTTAATTCCAAACTGAACCCCCACTATCAGAATATGGCTCCCTTAATAATGGGGAAAAACTGGTAGCCTATGCAAAAATCTTACCATTGGTGAACCTTAGAGCTCTAGCCAAGGAATGACAAACACAAAAATCCTCAGTTACAGGACTGTAGATAAATGCCACAAACAATACTGCTGTCACTGAAAATGTCAAGTACTGCAAACATTCCAAGCAAGTCACTGTTATTTCACATATACCACCACCACTGGCAACCACTTCATAAAAATATCTGAGGAGTGTACGTTTGCATAGCTCATGAGGTGCAATACCAGTCGAACTGTTGAAATTCAGATTTGAATCCACTAAATTGAACACCTGTAATCACATACATCTATCTTACTGATAGATCTGTTACTGAAATCTTGGTACATAAAGTCATACTAAAACACTCATCGTATTACAGAGGGTCCTAATTTAGATACATGTATCTGAGAGTAGATGATTGGCACAAGGGATTTTTATGTAATAACCACACAACCAAGAGACTGTAACAAGATCAAAGTCATAGCTTAACAACATTTTTTAAAATTTCAGTCATGAATAAAGAAAACTGTACCTGTTGGGCAAAACAAAAACTTGGGCTGCCCAAGGTGTTGGTAGACTTCATTGGCAACAGACACTTGCGCATGAGCAAATGAAGAGAAAGCACTTCTGTCTGCCTCAGACAACTCTGGGTCAATGTCATCAAACAGCAATGCGAAAGCTTTACAGCCAAATGTTGCCACCTGAAAACCCAAATGATATTTATCAGAAACAAATTGCCTGTGCTTATTAGTCTATGGATATCTATTCTACTTAAGAACTGAAATAAGAATAGACAAAAGAACCAGAAAGGGATAAAGGAATAAGACAAGACAAGCACTAAGCAATCAAGAAAGAAATATACAGGAACGACAAGAAGAAATAAATGTATCAAATGCTTGAATACAAAATCATAGTGTATTCATTTACTTGCAAATGATACACTTCAATTTCTATGGGAAAAAATTACATTTTAACTAAACAGCAAATCTGTTATAATCAGAGCCAACTTTTGAGTTTTACACGATCATGGCAAAAACGAAGAGAAATATTACAAGCGCACACACACACACACGCCACAATTTCTCCCTCAAACAGGGCACAATATTAATAACATTTAAATACAGTGTTTAATTTTTTTTTTAAAGAACCAATTCATGAATCTTTTAACATTCCTGGAAGATGCTATAACTACAAAGATAAGTCATTACTCTATTGCTTGAGACAAGTCATTATTCTCTTGTTTGAAAGCAATTCTTCCTCAGAGTTCAAAACAACAAACAGAATCAACTATTTCACCTGCTCCAGTTTGCGCTTGAGAGCAGACACATCTTTGCTGCTGGAGAAAGAGATGTCCAAACCAGGTGAAATTGCGTAGACAAACGTCACTCCTTTTTCATGAGCACCTTCGATCAGACTTGACAGGATATCTGAGTAGAACAGAAAACCGACAAAGGCATAAATTTATATCCATTCCTGCTCACTGCTGAATGTACATGTATGGCTTTGATGCTTTTTTGCATGGGGTCCATGTAAAATGAGAGTGTTTAATTAGGCATGTTATGTGAGGTAATCAATATTTGAAAGATCCAGAGATTCAGATTTCTCATTCATTTTTTACTTAAAAAAACACAAAACAAACCACCATACACACTGGGGTTTTTTTCAATCTCAAGTTGTTTTCATGCAATAATTTCTTTTGTTATTCATTACCACTAAAACAATAAAAACAAAAAAATCTCTTGTACTGGAAGAATCTTAAAGATTTTTTCTGGCAGCAAAAGGGTTTTAAGTGCTTTGATTTGTGTAATGTACAAGATTCAGCGCTCTATAAATCCCATATATACATTTTTAAAAAATTACTTGACTCAGCAAACATGGGTTTTGCGAAATATTAACAAATAAACTGTAAACCTAAAACCACATACTAGACATGAAACAAACTAAAATCAGACAAATTTCGAAATACTGTATAAAACTTCTTCCTACCAGCTTCCTCCACAGAATACAGATCCCTCCAATGAGCTCTGTGCTTGCAGTCATCTTTGGGAGCATACATGTAGGTGTTCAGCCCCATTTTCTGCATCCTGAAACATGGCAACCCACACTGATTTACATGGTGCTATACTCCATTTCTGTTTGCACCTAAAACAAGGCAAACCACAATGGTTTATATCATGTTCAGTCCCATCTTCTGCATCCCCATACATGGCAACCTATACTGATTTACATAATCATGTTCAGCCCCACATATTTGTTTCCCTATGACTAATGAGGGTGGATTTTTTCCAACAGAAAAATGTCACAGGCAGCTCTCTTATTGCTATGGGATCTTTCGTATGAGCCAGCATGTTGCAGTCAGAATGTCAATCTATCATCTCATCTGACAGACCAGCACCTAAATCACCACTTTCTGTCTAGTGGATAGGGAGAGGGAAGGTCCACCTTTAGACAGGAATCGAATCTGTAACCTTATAAATTTTAATTTCTAGATGAGCAAGTTAACTGCTAGCCACCAATATAGACTTTCCTGAGGATGGCATTCCAAATGATGACAGCAATGTAATGTAACACCCATTAGCAACAGCAGTTAATTCTGCTCTCTAAAGGGATGGAAACAACAAACAGTGAAAAAGTAAACTTGTAGAACAGGCTTTATCAGTATGATACTATGAGAGTAGATTGGTAATCACATTCATTTGTGTCCAATATATTCCATCTGATCCTGTTATTGTTAAGCAGATCACATGAACATTTTGTAACATTGCCTTGCGCACACACAAACACACACCACAACACACACACACACACACAGAGCAGCAGCAGCAGAAGCAGCAATAGCAGCAGCAACATCATTACAATTTACATTTTAAGAATGGAGGAAAAGGGAACTCATCACTCAAAACCCTAACCCCCTACAAACCTGGTCTTGAAGATAATGATGGTACTGTACATACCATGAAGTAATAAACAAAAGTTAACACAATGCAAGTGAATGATAAACAAAAAAAGACAAAGCCTGACTCTATTAATTAAAGCAACAGAAAAAAGTAAACTTCAAGCAAAGGTTTTTCTAAAACTCATGAAAGTGAGGCTAATAGTTACACCGTACAAAAACTCAACTAAAGCCCCAACATATCAACAAGGAGAACCTCCTAAAAAAACGGAACCAGCATTTAACTTACCATCCAAAAAGGATCTTTCTCTGTTCTGCACTCCATGGCATGCCATAGAAACCTGCAACAAAGTCCAAATAGACAAATAAGAGTTTTGTTTTGATAAAAAAAAATCACGTACCGATAACGCTGGGCCTCGAGACTTTGTGTGAGTTACTCATCAACAATCAGCTCTATTTCAGTCCCTTATGCCAGCTCAAACAATGTACACTTGTTGTTTACTTGTTTGTTTGGGCAACAACATGTAAAATGGTAAAGCTGGGAAGTAAATATTTATTTTTTTTACAACATTTGTATCAATGGCAACTTACACAAAGATGTAGTTTTAAATTTAAGGGGCTGATGAGCCCCCACCCCCTTGTCTGTTAACCTCTTAACTGCCCTTACATGCCAGGGAATAAAAATCTTATGTACCACTTGCTGTGTTCATGTCCCTAGTCTCAGAAAATACCATTTAAATTATCCCGATATACTGCCCAATGACAGTTTTATATATCGTAGCTTGCTTTCAGGCTAGCTCAAGTAGTTTGCATATTTCACTACAAATATATCTTAAATTGATTTTTTTAATAGATGAAAATATATTTTCTTCATCTCCACTTATTTATTTATTTATTTATTTAATTTATTTATTCTTTATATCGAGGATAACAGAATAAGCAATCATGTGCTTTTTTTCATCTGGTCCCGTGTGATGCAGTTTTATACATATTGTCATCTGTTCCCACCGGCACACGATGGCCTACTCTTACAAAAAGCGGAACAGGATTTAACGTGTGCGCAAGATGTTCTGCGTGCGTTCGCACACGGGCCTCGGTTTAAAGTCTCATCCGAAGGACTTTTGGGGAGAATTGAGTCGGCACTGATGTTAACTCCAGGAGAAAATTTCCTCAACCGGACTCGAACCTGGGTCGTCAAATTGCCAGCGCAATGTTCTGACCACTAGGCTATCCGTCCCCCCCTCCACTGTCATTCTGAGTAACCCCCATCTCAATAGCATCACACATAAGAGAAGGCAAAATCTCAGTTGTTTTCTGTTTGTTTGTTGTTGTTGTTGGTTTGTTTTTTTTGTTTTTTTTTGGGGGGGGCATCTTCATGATCTGCATCATACAAAATTGTTTTCATCACTGTCAGGATCACACTTCTTTAGCTGTGTAAAGTCATTAATGTATAAAAACAGTCAGCCATTTTGAAATATAGTCCAAGCAGTCATGAGAAATAACCCAAAATATGAGCTAACATAAAGATCGTTTTTACGTTTCTGCAGCTACATGCTGCTAAGCAAAAGGAGAGTGTTTTTTTCTCCATTAAATTTGGAGTTATTTCCCTTTAACTATGGTCAGGCAAGCTGGCTTGTTTATAATAATATGTGAATTTGTCACCCCTGAACTTTTCCAGGTTGTAGGCATATAGAGAGTGCATTTAGTCCTGCAAAATTTCCGGGCAGGGGCAGTCAAGTGGTTGATATAAACTGAATTTATCTTGCATTTCTCTTTCTCTATATCAACAAAACAGCAAAAAGGTCACATAACATTCTCCGCCCCCCCCCCCCCCCCCCCCTCCATTCCATGATTAGAACTCTCGGTTCACCAATGGTGAGATTTTGCCATTTTTACCTACCATTAACTTAAGGTAACCGCATTCCAACTTCAGGGATTGTGTATAAGCACAACACCTCATAAAATGTCATTAATTCTTATTGGCATGAAATGGCCTACTTTTCTGAAAGGCGAAACGAGTTTTTAATGTGGCCACAAGATATTCTGTTTGCACAAGGGCCTTAAGTTATAATCTCATCCAAAGGACTTTTGGAAAAGTGGAGTCAATAGCGAGTACTGATAATCATAATATTAACTCTGGAGTAAAACCCCCTAAAATGGGTACCTCTGTGGTGGGGTGGCTCAATCCTGGGCCATCGTATCATCAGCACAATGCTGTAACTAGTATAGGCACTAGACTATCCTATCCCCCATATGGCATATTCCCAATCAACAAACAATTGCGCAAATTAAATGACTGACTTTTTGATACAATTAATTCTCAAAACGACAGTGAGTCAGGGTTCCAGCAGTTGCTTGGTCAAAATAAAGAAAGACTAGCCTCTCAGTCTCACTTGAATCCTCATGACTGAACAGACAATAATGCTTAAAAGTAGACACGGGTCCAAAAGTGTCCAAAATCATGTTTTTTTTTAGAATAACAAACTGCTAGATACATTTATGAAGATCTCCCTGTGTGAATTTAAACAATTCAGGTAGTAAAAAATGTGTATAGAAACAGGTTACTTCAACTTGTTATAGATAAAAAGGTTTAGGAGTTTGAAATATTTAGTTTGGGTGGCCATATTGGATTGTTTCCATGGCAACAGAGCAGAAACTGATTAATTTGTTTAATTTTATGCTTTACAAGTGGTGCCCTTTCAATACATGGCATAACTTTTAACATGGGCTTGTAAACAAAATTTCATTAGTTTTGACCCCCCTGTCCCACTTAAGACATTCACGTATGTTTTCTTCTTTGTTCTTTAGTTTGGCCTAATACTTCCAGGCTCTCTGTTGATGACATTTAGCACACCATTAATGACATTGCTACTTATTTAAAGCCTGATCCAAACTGCATAATCTACACACAAAAAATGCTTCCTTCTTTAACACACAGAGTAACATTGACAGTCAGATGGACACTGTCTAAACAAATGTTTAACAATGGTCTTTGTTATATAATGCAGTCTCAACCATTTCTTTATTGCACGACTCCTGCTGTCTTAAACTAGATTCGATCAATTTATTATCTCTCTAAGAAAAAATTCTGTCAACAGTGGTGTGTAAAATAAATGGAATCTTTTTTTTTCCTTTTTAAATCCTTTTGG